>CM053028.1:503144343-503744343 GCA_028564925.1 Lithobates sylvaticus | reverse complement strand
ACAACATAATCCGTTCTGACTTTTTCCGTCTGAATTTCCGACTGTGTGTATGGTGCCTTATGCCGCGTACACACGAAGGGACAATCCCGCGGGATTATCCTCTGGACTGAAGTCCAGCGGATAATCCCCTCGTGTGTGGGCGCCGGCGGACTTTTTGGCGCCAAAGTACGGCGGACTAAAGTTTGAAGTTTTGTTTTCAAATTATCCGCTGGACTTGGCAGTCCAGCGGATAATCCCGCCGTTAGTGGGCAAGTCCGCGGGACTTTTGAAATGAAGGGACTTGCCGCTCATCGGCAAGTCCGTTCATTTAGCACGTGACTTCAGGTTACGTAGCTAGCGTAGGCAGTAAATGCCGCCGCGCTAGCTCCGTGACCTGGCATGGATTTAAAGGGACTCCCCACGCCGAAAAAACGGCGTGGGGGTTCCCCCCAAATCCATGTCAGACCCTCATCCGAGCACGCAGCCTGGCAGGCCAGGAAAGGGGTGGGGACGAACGAGCGCCCCCCCCCCTCCTGAGCCGTACCAGGCCGCGTGCCCTCAACATGGGGGGTGCCCTGGGGAAAGGGGGGCCGTGCGGCCCCCCCCCCACCCCAAAGCACCTTGTCCCCATGTTGATGAGGACAAGGGCCTCTTCCCGACAACCCTGGCCGTTGGTTGTCGGGGTCTGCGGGCGGGGGCTTATCGGAATCTGGGAGCCCCCTTTAATAAGGGGCCCCCCAGATACCGGCCCCCCACCCTATGTGAATGAGTATGGGGTACGATGTACCCCTACCCATTCACCTAAGGTGTAAAATGTAAAGTAAAAAAAAAACACCCACACTTTTGAAAAAATAGTTTATTGCACTGCTCCGGGGGTCTTCTTCCGTCTTGGGGGTCTTCTCGCCGCACTCCCCCGCCATTTACCAAGCTCTTTTACCGAGCGAGGGGAGTCCGGCTACCTTCTTCGTCGTCGCCGCCGTCGTCTGGGGGTCTCGATCCGCCTTCGGGGGTCTTCTTCCGTCTTGGGGGTCTTCTCGCCGGACTCCCCCGCCATTTACCAAGCTCTTTTACCGAGCGAGGGGAGTCCGGCTACCTTCTTCGTCGTCGCCGCCGTCGTCTGGGGGTCTCGATCCGCCTTCGGGGGTCTTCTTCCGTCTTGGGGTCTTCTCGCCGGACTCCCCCGCCATTTACCAAGCTCTTTTACCGAGCGAGGGGAGTCCGGCTACCTTCTTCGTCGTCGCCGCCGTCGTCTGGGGGTCTCGATCCGCCTTCGGGGGTCTTCCGGGGGTCTCTTCTGTTCTTGCGGCGGTCGTCGTCTTCCGCGCCGCCGGCGCCTTGTCCTTCTTCTTGTCCTTCTTGTTCTTCTTCTTCTTCCGATGTTGACCCGTCGCTGTCTCTGCCCGGAATGCCTGTGCCGATCTGCGCTCGGACTTATATAGGGACATGGGGGACAGGGTCACATGTTCATGTCACATGGTGACCCCGCCCCCTTGCGATGTCACAGTCCCAGCATCCTCCGGGACTGTGACAACACAAGGGGCGGGGTCACCATGTGACATGTGCATGTGACCCTGTCCCCCATGTCCCTATATAAGTCCGAGCGCAGATCGGCACAGGCATTCCGGGCAGAGACAGCGACGGGTCAACATCGGAAGAAGAAGAAGAACAAGAAGGACAAGAAGAAGGACAAGGCGCCGGCGGCGCGGAAGACGACGACCGCCGCAAGAACAGAAGAGACCCCCGGAAGACCCCCGAAGGCGGATCGAGACCCCCAGACGACGGCGGCGACGACGAAGAAGGTAGCCGGACTCCTCCCCTCGTGAAAGAGCTAGGTAAAAGAGCAGAAGAGAGCGGAGGAGTCCGGCGAGAAGACCCCCAAGACGGAAGAAGACCCCCGGAGCAGTGCAATAAAATATTTTTTCAAAAGTGTGTGTGTTTTTGTACTTTACATTTTACACCTTAGGTGAATGGGTAGGGGTACATCGTACCCCATACTCATTCACATAGGGTGGGGGGCCGGTATCTGGGGGCCCCCTTATTAAAGGGGGCTCCCAGATTCCGATAAGCCCCCGCCCGCAGACCCCGACAACCAACGGCCAGGGTTGTCGGGAAGAGGCCCTTGTCCTCATCAACATGGGGACAAGGTGCTTTGGGGTGGGGGGGCCGCACGGCCCCCCTTTCCCCAGGGCACCCCCCATGTTGAGGGCACGCGGCCTGGTACGGCTCAGGAGGGGGGGGGCGCTCGTTCGTCCCCACCCCTTTCCTGGCCTGCCAGGCTGCGTGCTCGGATGAGGGTCTGACATGGATTTGGGGGGAACCCCCACGCCGTTTTTTCGGCGTGGGGATTCCCTTTAAATCCATGCCAGCTTGCGGAGCTAGCGCGGCGGCATTTACTGCCTACGCTAGCTACGTAACCTGAAGTTACGTTCGAAATGAACGGACTGCTCCGTGTGTGGGCAAGTCCGTTCATTTTCAAAAGTCCCGCGGACTTTTGGCCGGCGGATTATCCGCTGGAGAAGTCCGTGCGTGTGTGGGCAAGTCCACACCCTCGGAAAGTTCAGCGGACCTAGCCGGAAAGTCCCGCGGGATTGTCCGCTGGACTAGGTCCGCCGGCAAAAGTCCCTACGTGTGTACGAGGCATTAGTCTCACCAGATTTGGATTGAGATTTGATGATCTCAATACCATGCTGCTCACTGTTCTCCTTGGAGGGGAAGCTTTACCAGAGGATTTGCAGTGACAGGATCTCCCTGCTTCTGCTTAATTTATTATATAGATCTGAGATTTCTGCATCTCTTCTGCTGTTTGATTATTCTTCCACCAGTCATCAGACCGCCAGTCATAAGGGGGCAGCTCTGACATGAGAGACCAAAGTCCTGCCTCTACTAAGATGGCTGCCTCCTCAGTATTGGGGAAATGGTCAACTGCAGGGAGCCTAGGCACAGCTTCCACACATTAGGTCCTCCTAAAAGCAGACCTTCAATGTGAAATACGCTTTCTATTATCCCAGCCCCCCTCCCCCACAGCATAATATAGCAGACCTGTTTGTTTTTACCATTTTTCCCTGTTACTAATGATCAATTCAATCAATGCCTTTATTCTCGCCTAGGCCACAGTGACATGTCTGCCTCCTCTTTAGCCTCCTGAAATACCAAAATCACATATCCAAGAGTAGCACCCTCTAGTGTGCTAGAGTAGATAATGTTAGGTTTTTGTTAGGCCCCTTTCACACTGGGGCGGTTTTCAGGCGGTACAGCGCTAAAAATAGCGCCTGTACACCGCCTGAAAAAACCTGCCCCATTCACTCCAGTGTGAAAGCCGGAGGGCTTTCACACTGGAGCGGTGCGCTAGCAGGACCGCAACAAAAGTCCTGCTAGCAGCATCTTTGGAGCGGTGAAGGAGCGGTGTATTTACCGCTCCTATACCGCTCCTTCCCATTGAAATCAATGGGAAACCGCGGGGATACCGCCCGCAAACCGCCGCTGCAGCGGCGCTTTGCGGAGGTTTTTAACCCTTTTGCGGCCGCTAGCGGGGGTTAAAACCACCCCGCTAGCGGCCGCATACCGCGGGTAAAACGATGGTAAAGCACCGCCCCAGTGTGAAAGGGGCCTTAGTGTAGGTAAAATGTTTTGGCTTGGCTGGCAGCCAAGCCTGTATTTTAATTTGGGTCAGGTGAGTGATTCAGGGAGGCTGGTATGACTCATCAGGCAGCATCTCTGATACCTCCCCCTACTTCTGGAACTTGCTGGAAACTTCCAGAAGAATGGGAGGGGAGGTTAGGAGGAGCTGTCTGGGGTATTCATGAGGGCTCTGACCAATCCCCAACAGATGGGTTGGCAGGGAGAAGGCCCCCTGACATACTCAGGGTCAGCCCAACAGGACAGGAGAGTTTGGGTAGAAGTAGGAGATGGAGTGCTAGGAGGCTGTCCCTTGAGGATAACCCCCTAGTCTGGGGGGTCACTTTGGGCCTTGGAGCTCGGGTGCAGGAGGAATCCTCTGATATCCCAAGGAGGGATCCTGTCCAGTGGCATAGGAGCAGGTGTGAGGACAGCAGGAGCCAGTGAGCATGTTCTGGTGATATTCCTAGAAGAAGACAGCCAGGTGGGCTGGTGAGTGATACAGTCAGGGGGGACTAAGAGGCAGCCTGAGAGGACTGGAAGAGAGCAGTCTGAGATTGATGCAGAGCCAGTCTGGGAGGACTTGGAAGATTAGCCAGGAGGGCTGGAGAAAAGGGTTGCTGCAGCCAGGTGGGCTGGCAGTGCCTACCCAGGTGGTGCAGGGAACAGTAGCCACAGAAGGACTGGACACTAGGACTTTGCTACACAACCAAGGGGCCAGCGGTCCCTGCCTGTAATGGGCATTTTCTACATTTGACTGAGCCCTATTGTCAGATCACCTAACAGTGTTCCAGCTAGTCCTGGGAGTTTTGTGTTGCAAGCAAGTGTTGTGCTGGAGGAGCTGAGGAGTGGGTAAATAGACTGTACAGAAGAAGTTGTCCCTTAAGTCAAATGGGAATCCCATAATACCCCTATCCCCATCCAAGTTTATTTGCCTCAGTAAAACACAAAAAAAACAAAGCACTGGACTGTTTCCTGACAACAGTGAAGATGTGGTGTGCCTGGCTGTGCAGTGTGGGGGATCCCTTTTTACCAGCGGCTCCCACGGGGGTAGCACTACACACAGAGGCTACAGGCTTTCCAACAGTGCAAGGAGATGCATTGGCATTGCATCATCAGAGGCTGACTGCAGAAACATGAAAGAGACTACTGGCTCCTAATGACATACAAAAGGAAGATGGCAGCACGGGAGTAGGGGAGTGGTGCAAGAGAGGAGGGCATTGCTGGGTCCGCTGGACTTGTAAGTATATTTAGGTGGCATAAGTACAACAACAAAGGATGAAGTACCACTGGCTGCTTAGAAGGTGAGTAGAAGACTAATGCCGCATACACGCGATCGTACTTTCTGGCGGACTTGGTCCGACGGACTACAGTCCGCCGGACAATCCGACCGTGTGTGGGCTCTGGCTGACTTTTTCTTCCCAAAAGTCCGGCGGACTTAGAAAGAAGTTTTGACTCAAAATTATGCGACAATCCGCCCGCCTGTGTGCTAGTCCGCCGGACTTTTGAAATGAACAGACTTGCTGACATACGGAGTAAAGTCCGTTCATTTTGAACGTGACTCCAGGAAGACGGAACTAGCAAAGGAAGTCAATGTCGCTGCCTCCATCGGCGAGAGTGACACCTTGCTAGCCCCGTCACCTGGTATGGATTTAAAGGGGAATCCCTACGCCGAAAAAATGGCGAGGGGTCCCCCCCAATCCATATCAGACCCTTATCCGAGCACGCAGCCCGGCCGTTCAGGAAAGGGGGTGGGGACGATCGGTCGCCCCCCTCCTGAGCCATACTAGGCCGCGTGCCCTCACCATGGGGGGGTGCTTTGGGTAAAGGGCCCCCCCACCACCCCAAAGCACCTTGTCCGCATGTTGATGAGGACAAGGGCCTCTTCCCGACAACCCTGGTCGTTGGTTGACGGGGTCTGCGGGCAGGGGGGTTATCGGAATCTGGGAGCCCCCTTCAATAAGTGGGCCCCTAGATCCCGGCCCCCCACCCTATGTGAATGAGTATGTGGTACCATGTACCCCTCCCTACTCACCTGGGGAAAAATAGTGTACATAAAAAACACAACACAGGTTTTTAAAATACTTTATTAGACAGCTCCGAGGGTCTTCTCTTCTTCCATCTTCGGGGGTCTTCTCGCCGGACTTCTACGCTATCTTCTGCTCTTTTACTAGCTCTTTTACTAGCGGAGGAGCCCGGCTTTCTCCTTCCTTCATCTGATGTTGACACGACGCATTCTCTGGCCTTAATGGCAGGGACACGTTTTGCGGCGACTTATATAGGGTGACATCATACATCATAAGGGGCGGGTTACCATGTGACATGAGGCGGTGACCCCGCCCCTTGTCCCTATATAAGTCGCTGCACAATGTGTCCCTGCCATTAAGGCCAGAGAGTGCATCATGTCAACATCGGATGAAGGAAGAAGGAGAAGAAGCTTGTCCCCACCCCCTTTCCTGACCGGCCGGCTGCATGCTCGGATAAAGGTCTGATATGGATTTGGGGGGGGACGCCCACGCCGTTTTTTTTCGGCCTAGGGATTCCCCTTTAAATCCATACCAGGCGACGGGGCTAGCAAGGTGTCAATCTCGCCAATCGAGGCGGCGACATTGGCTTCCTTCGCTAGTCCCGTCTACCTGGAGTCACGTTCAAAATTAACAGACTTTACTCCGTGTGTGGGCAAGTCCGTTCATTTTAAAAGTCCGGGCGCGTGTGGGCAAGTCCGCACGTTCGGAAAGTCCGGCGGACCTCCGCTGGAAAGTCTGGTGGATTGTCCGCCAGATTAAGTCCGCCGGATAGTCCGGCCGAATAGTCCGATCATGTGTACGCGGCATTACAGTATATCACACAAATCATACAAAAAAAAACCCCAAAGCAAATGTCATTTTTTACTAACAGATAAGGTGAACATCATAGCGTGACCCAGGCTAGTTTATCCTCCCCCCATCTGCTTTGCTCTCCTGTTTTATCATCACATTCACATCTCCAGCAACAGAGTTATTTTTGGCATCTCGTACAATTAGTGCATGTTTATATTGCTTATGTTGTTCCTTTTCCCAGAGCTATTAACCTATTGCAACACACTATGGGCACTTAACGTCTCCGTGTTTTATGGCGGCAGTTCTGTAACTTCAAGGAGGAAAGGCGAGTCACAGGTCTAAAAAAAAAAAAAAAAAAAATAGCAGTACAGGAACATAAATAATAACAAAATATCAAAACAAGATAAAGATCTAAATCAAAGCACAATGTTCCATTCCTGGTCTTTATACGTGTGCCTGATTTTTTTCAAGCGTTGCCCCACAGCTTGGAGTGTTACTAGAAGTTGAGCAATAAACGGGATGTCCTGTCACTGAAATATGAGCATCTGTGAGCGATACAAGTGCTCATTATTGCCCAAAGTGATTTCCCAATGTTTTCGATTTTCCATAGACAACAGACAGTTCAGTGTCATCTGAGAGGTTATGGCAGAGCAGTGATTAGGGAGATGGTAAAATGGTAAATATCCAATTTCCTCAGTTATGTTGTCCATACACATAGAGATCTAACCGGCTGATAAATACCAACTAACCTCAGGTACTTCATCTCTGTTGTGGAAATTTTATGAAGATGTATTTTAACCACTTAATAACCGGCCCATAGCCGAAAAACGGCTACAGGGCGGTTTCTTAACTCTGGGAGGCCGTTAATTAACGGCCTTCCAGAGAATCGTTCCTGCGCGCCCCCTGAGGCGCGCACACGGGAACATCCGTGCTCGCCGGGTCCACGGGACCCGGCGCAACACGGATCGCGGTAAAGGGCCAATGACAGCGGCCCTTTACCACGTGATCGCTCCGTCCAATGACGGAGCGATCATAAATGTCAACACAGCAAGGTCACTGAAAGTTCATCTCTCTCCTCTCCTCACACCGATCCAGCGTGAGAGGAGAGGAGAGCGATCTTGTGCCATAGAGTGAGATTTCTATTTTAGCAGTGCCCAGCAGTGCCCAGCAGTGCCCAGTAGTGCCCAACAGTGCCCAATAGTGCCCAATAGTGCCCAAAATCAGTGTCACAACAGTGCCATCTGTCATCCGTGCCACCTGTGCCACCTGTGTCACCTCTGCCACACCAGTGCCACCTTTGTGCCACCTCTGTGCCATACCAGTGCCACACCAGTGCCACCTCTGTGCCACACCAGTGCTACCAGAGCCACCAGTGCCACACCAGTGCCACACCAGTGCCACATCAGTGCCACATCAGTGCCACCAGTGCCCATCAGTGCCCATCAGTGCCACCTGTGCCACCTGTGCCCATCAGTGCTCATCTGCGCCACTGCAGTGCCAAACCGGTGCCGTCTGTGCCCACCAGTGCTGTCTGTGCCCACCAGTGCCGTCTGTGCCCACCAGTGCCGCCTGTGCCCACCAGTGCCGCCTGTGCCACCAGTGCCACCTGTGTGCCCACCAGTGCCGCCTGTGTGCTAATCAGTGCCACCAGAGCCACTACAGTGCCCACCAGAGCCACCTGTGCCCACCAGAGCCACCTGTGCCCACCAGTGCCACCTGTGCCCGCCAGTGCCACCTGTGCCCATCAGTGCCACATCAGTGCCGCCTGTGCCTACCAGTGCCGCCTGTGCCTACCAGTGCCGCCTGTGCCTACCAGTGCCGCCTGTGCCCACCAGTGCCACCTGTGCCCACCAGTGCCACCTGTGCCCACCAGTGCCCACCAGTGTAGCCTCACCAGCCACCAGTATGGCAAAAAAATTTACTAGTGAGGAGGCCTACCAGCTTCTTTGTATGACCGATGAGAGCAGCGGGGAGCTCTCTGAGTCTCAGTCCGAAACGGAGTCGGCCTATGAACCCGTTACAAGTAGCGGGTCCGATACCGAATCAGAAGAGGAATGTGTGCCCGTGAAAAGAAGGCGTTGTGGCGGGGAGCAGCAGCCTACTACCTCAAGAGCACAGCCGTCCACCTCGAGAGCACAGCCGTCCACCTCGAGAGCACAGCCGTCCACCTCGAGAGCACAGCCACAACAAAGGTCAGTCACCAGTAGGGTACCATCTCAGCCCCAAAGGGATAGGGGCCATGCCAGCCTTCCCTATGCCCTTCAAAACCCCCTGTGGCTTCCCCCCAATTCCGGAGCAGCAAATATCCCCCCTTTCACCGCCCAGCCAGGTGTCCAGGTGAACACCGATGATTTTGAAATGATTGATTTTTTTCACTTAGTTTTCACCGATGAATTCCTTTCGTTCATTGTGGCCCAGTGCAACCTCTACGCACAGCAGCACATAGCAAGTAACCCTGGCTCTAGTTACGCCCGTCCCTTTCAGTGGAGAGAACTAACTGTAGAGGAATTCCGAATTTTCTTAGGCCTAACTTTTACAATGGGACTCTCAAAAAAAAACCAATTGTACTCCTATTGGTCTACCAAACCCTACCACCACATGCCAGTCTTCTCATCCCTTATGCCAAGAACCAGATATCTAATAATTATGCGGTTCCTCCACTACAATGATAACACCCAGTGCCCTCCCCGAAACGACCCAGCTTATGACAAACTTTTTAAAATTCGGCCACTCCTAAATTATTTCTCTGAAATATTTCCCCAATTATATACCCCCAAACAGAATATTTGCGTGGATGAGTCCCTTGTGAAATTCTCAGGCAGGCTTGGCATCAAAACAGTTTATCCCCAGCAAAAGGGCCCGATATGGGGTAAAACTGTACAAACTGTGTGACAGAGCCACGGGGTACATGTACTCTTTTCGGGTGTACGAAGGGAAGGACTCCCAACTGAATCCCCCTGAATGCCCAAAGTATATCGGAGCCAGCGGAAGAGTGGTCTGGGAGCTTATCTATCCACTCCTTGGAAAGGGGTACCATCTTTATGTGGATAATTTCTACACTAGCTTGCCCCTCTTCCGCAATCTTCACCGGAGAGACACCCCAGCATGTGGTACAGTCAGAGCGAATAGAAAGGGCTTCCCGCAAAAACTCGTTAATGAAAGGCTACGACGAGGGGAGGCGGCATCTTTGCGGAACCAGGAGCTATTGGCTGTAAAGTGGAGGGACAAACGAAATGTCCACATGCTTACTACCATCCATAATGATACCTACGTGGAAGTCTCCAGAAGAAGTGGCCCAATCCAGAAACCAGCGTGCATATATGATTACAACTTGTTTATGGGGGGAGTGGACTTTAACGATCAGATGATTGAACCCTACCTTCCCACAAGAAAATCCCGCCACTGGTATAAAAAAGTGTCCATTTATTTATTCAGTTTGGCCATGTATAATACGTATATTATTTACCAAAAATCGACAGAGAACCCCGTACCCTATCTGCACTACCATGAAGAAATTATTTCTGCCCTTTTGTACCCTGAAAGCCCCCCACCAGCACCTATTCGCTCTGATTCCGTGAGCAGACTCCACGAGCGCCACTTTCCTGAGAAAGTCCCCCTCCAAGAAAGAGGCCACAGACGCCAGAAGAAATGCCGGGTGTGCTCCAGAGAAGGAATTCGAAGAGACACCACGTATTATTGTCCCGATTGTCCTTCCCAACCAGGCCTCTGTATAGGTCAATGTTTCCGCCGTTACCATACATTTGTAAATTATTAGGGAAGTATGGCAAACATTATTCTCATTTCCTATCATTTTCCTCCACACCCCTTATGCCACTCTGCCTTCTCCGGAACCGACCCTGGCCTGTTATACGACAACGCTTCTGCCTAACGCTAAACTGTACCTACCTTTGCCTGCTCTGGAACTGACCCTGGCCTGTTATACGACCACGCTTCTGCCTAACGCTAAACTGTACCTACCTCTGCCTTCTCTGGAACTGACCCTGGACTGTTTGACCACGTTTTTTGCCTGCCTCTTGGATTGATCTTTTACCCTACTACGCTAGTGGGAACACAGGGGTCTCACATATGTGAGGGGCTCCAGAATAGTTTTTCTGGATGAAGAAAACTAATTTTTTTAGTTTTCTCATTCCCGGATTAGGGTCTGGAGGCTCGGAGGCTTCATAGAGATTTGGGTGGGAGAAGCCTCTACCCCTGTCCCCATTCTTTCCTGGCAGTGTTCCTGCTTACTACCAGGACCAATATTTTGGCACTGCTGGCAACGTCTCTACTTGCACTGACCCTGGGCTGTATATGGACGTACTGACTATGGACAATATTCCTGCCTGGTGCCTGGACAATACCATTCACTGTCGCTGACCACGTCCCTGCCTGCTGCCTGGATCAGGGCTCTCCTCCTGTGGACAATTGCACTACAAAAACCAAAAGGTACTGTAATCTTTTGTTTACCCTTTACTAAGCAGAATGTATTTTAGGGTGTAATTCTTGGTATGTACATGCTGTGTTAGAAATATAAAGGGCCTTCAAAAATGTGATTGTAAGGAAATTGGATGCGTAATTTATGTCCCTAGAACACCTGATAGTGCTTCTTGGATGTTGGGCCTCTATGTGGCCAGGCTGTGTAAAAGTCTCACACATGTGGTATTGCCGTACTCAGGAGGAGTAGCAGAATATATTTTGGTGTCATTTTTGCTATGTACATGCTATGTGTTGGAAATATCTTGTAAATGCACAACTTTGTGTAAAAAAAAAAATGCGTTTTCATTTTTTTTTTCCACATTTTCCCAAAACTTCTGGAAATAAATGAACCGTTCAAAAGACTCATTATGCCTCCTAGATTATACGCTGGGGTGTTAGCTTTCCAAAATGGGGTCACTTTGTGGGCGTTTCCATTGTCCTGGTGCTCCAGGGCCTTCAAAAGTGTAATAGGTGGTTGAGAGATTAGATGTGTAATTTATGCTCCTAAAACGCCTGAAGTTGCTACTTCAATGTTGGGCCTGTGTATGTGGCCAGGCTGTGTAAAAGTCTCACACATGTGGTATCGCCGTACTCAAGAGGAGTAGCAGAATATATTTTGGGGTGTCATTTTTGCTATGTACATACTATGTGTTGGAAATATCTTGTAAATGCACAACTTTGTGTAAAAAAAATGCGTTTTCATTTTTTTTCCACATTTTCCCAAAACTTCTGGAAAAAAAAAGAACCGTTCAAAAGACTCATTATGCCTCCTAGATTATACGCTTGGGTGTTAGCTTTCCAAAATGGGGTCACTTTGTGGGCGTTTCCATTGTCCTGGTGCTCCAGGGCCTTCAAAAGTGTAATAGGTGGTTGAGAGATTAGATGTGTAATTTATGCTCCTAAAACGCCTGAAGTTGCTACTTCAATGTTGGGCCTGTGTATGTGGCCAGGCTGTGTAAAAGTCTCACACATGTGGTATCACCATACTCAGGAGGAGTAGCAGAATATATTTTGGGGTGTCATTTTTGCTATGTACATGCTATGTGTTGGAAATATCTTGTAAATGCACAACTTTGTGTAAAAAAAATGCGTTTTCATTTTTTTTTTCCACATTTTCCCAAAACTTCTGGAAAAAAAAGAACCGTTCAAAAGACTCATTATGCCTCCTAGATTATACGCTGGGGTGTTAGCTTTCCAAAATGGGGTCACTTTGTGGGCGTTTCCATTGTCCTGGTGCTCCAGGGCCTTCAAAAGTGTAATAGGTGGTTGAGAGATTAGATGTGTAATTTATGCTCCTAAAACGCCTGAAGTTGCTACTTCAATGTTGGGCCTGTGTATGTGGCCAGGCTGTGTAAAAGTCTCACACATGTGGTATCGCCGTACTCAGGAGGAGTAGCAGAATATATTTTGGGGTGTCATTTTCGCTATATGCATGCTATGTGTTGGAAATATCTTGTAAATTCACAACTTTGTGTAAAAAAAAAATGCGTTTTCATTTTTTTTCAACATTTTCCCAAAACTTCTGGAAATAAATGAACCGTTCAAAAGACTCATTATGCCTCCTAGATTATACGCTGGGGTGTTAGCTTTCCAAAATGGGGTCACTTTGTGGGCGTTTCCATTGTCCTGGTGCTCCAGGGCCTTCAACAGTGTAATAGGTGGTTGAGAAATGAGATGTGTCATTTACGCTCCTAGAACGCCTGATGGTGCTATTTCAATATTGGGCCTCTGTATGTGGCCAGGCTGTGTAAAAGTCCCACACATGTGGTATCGTAATACTCGGGAGGAGTAGCAGAATGTATTTTGGGGCATCATTTGTGGTATAAACATGCCATGTGAGAGAAATAACCTATTATAATGAAAATTTTGTGAAAAAAAAAAAAAAAATCGTCATTTTGCAAAGAATTGTGGGAAAAAAAATGACAACATCAAAAACCTCACCATGCCTCTTACTAAATACCTTGGAATGTCTACTTTCAAAAAAGGGGTCATTTGGGGGGTATTTGTACTTTCCTGGCTTGTTTGGGTCGCAAGAAATGAGATAAGCCTCAGTACATCAGGTGTGCTAAATTTTTTATGATTCGCACCACAGATTGTAGACTCTATAACTTTCACAAAGACCAAATAATATCCACTAATTTGGGTTATTTTTACCAAAGATATGTAGCAATATAAATTGTGGCCAAAATTTATGAAGAAAAATTAATAATTTGCAAAATTTTATCACATAAACTAAGAAAAATGCGTTTTCTTTCAAAATTTTCCGCCTTTTTTCATGTATAGCGCAAAAAATAAAAAACCCAGAGGTGATCAAATACCACCAAAAGAAAGCTCTATTTGTGTGAAAAAAAGGACGAAAATTTCATATGGGTACAGTGTTGCATGACTGAGTAACGGTCATTCAAAATGTGAGAGCACCAAAAGCTGAAAATTGGTCTGGTTATTAAGGGTGTTTAAGTGCCCAGTGGTCAAGTGGTTAATATGTATTGTCATAAGTGTCTCCCAGTGTTAGTTCTCTTGCAGCCTGCTCTAAAGAGCTGACTGGGGAAGACTGACGCTGGTTGAGATCCGTTAGGTAGTGGCATTTGCCCCAGGGCCCCACTTGTCTGGGGGGCCCCATCCACGGCTGATCCTGAGCGCTGCAATCTGCTGCTTAAATTGACTGACTGCACTGGTTGCTCACTTCACCGGCCGGCATCTAGCTAGCAACCAGTGACGTCAATCAGAGGCTTTAGGATTCATAGTGCAACGTGGCTGCCCCAGTGGCTAGTGAACAGACTCCGCCCACCTCTGCCATGTTCTTCAGACAACATGGAGAGGGAGCGGAAAGACGGCCCTTGATAGCTGGCACTGTCTTGCTGCTCTGAGTGACACACTGTACTGCACCAGGCCGGCGGCCTCAAGTAAGTCTAACAATGTCTACTTAAGTAAGTTCAAGTTGTGCATCAAACACAACCACTGTCTCTGCCCCTCAAAAGCTGCCACTGTGCCCATCAAACAGCCACTGTGCCCATCAAACAGCCACTTTGCCCATCAAAGCTGCCACTGTGCCCATCAAAGCTGCCACTGTGCCCATCAAAAGCTGCCACTGTGCCCATTAAATGCAGCCACTATGCCCATCAAACGCTGCCACTGTGCCCAAACGCTGCCGCTGTGCCCATCAAACGCTGCCACTGTGCCCACCAAACTCGTGTTATATTGTCCAAATGTTTTAATTGTTTAAGGTGTTAATGTTTAAACACTGATTTTGTTGGAAGTACCAATAAATATAGCCTTATTGATGCATTTTTATTCTCGTGCGTGATCGTGTAGACAGGGCCCCAGTGCACTGTATTGCCCGGGGGCCTATAATGCTTTTAAGATGGCCCTGATTGGTTATTGTATAAATTAATTCATCCTGTGTTGACATTTACATCCTGTGTTGTTACATCCTTATTTGGTAATTTCCTGTGTTGACATTCACATCCTGTGTTGTTACATCCTTATTTGGTCATATCCTGTGAGGTCACATCCTGTGTAGGAGGCGATTGGCTGTTGGAGCCAGGACCTCCTCTTTGTAATTTCTTTTGTTGTCTTTGAATAAAATAACCAGTCAACTGCTCGGCGGCTGTGATACTGATGGAGCTGAGAACGTAAGCTATGGTGATATCTGTTTACTGGGGAAAGGGGGAGACATGGATTATTTAAGGCTGCATTATACCATTATGGTGGAAGGGCGCTTATTAGCGCAAGAGTATAGTGGAATATCCACAACAGTTAGGATGGCGAGCCAGGTAGGAAAATTTTCTCAGTTATGTTGTCCATATACATAGAGATCTAACCGGCTGATAAATACCAACTAACCTCTGGTACTTCATCTCCGAACTTTATCCTTTTCCTCGTGCCTCCAGGCAACAGGAAGCTCTCTCTCTCTAGAGTCTAGAGCACATGGCCAGGCCTTAGACTCCAGGCCTCACCCAATGCAAAAAACTGAGAATTTATTATCACTTGAGTGCCTGAGAAGTGATACACTTTTTAACTGCTTAAGGACCGCCCCACGTACATATACTGCGGCAGGGCAGCACTTAAGCGCAAAATCACGTACCTGAATGGGATTCTCCTTGGTGGCTTTGGGGCATGCGCCACTGTAGCCCTGCTCCCGCTGTGATTGGACACAGCGGGAGCCAGTTAGCAGGTCCGGCGGCCGCGATGCCCAACGGGTACCCGGTGATCATTCATAGAGGGGCAGAACGGCGGTCTGCCTATGTAAACATGGCAGACCACTTATGCCAGAAAGGAAAATTAAGTTCTCATGTTTCTGCTAAGCAGTAACATGGATCTCTGTTTTCCTTTAGTCAAAGCACATCCCCCACAGTTAGAAAGCACATATAGGAAACACATTAAACCCTTTGATTGCCCATGATGTTAACCCCTTCCCTGCCAGTGTAATTTCCACAGTGACAGTGAGCAGAAGTCAGAAGGAAGCTGCTTGGCATATTCATGAGGGCCCCTGCCAATCCCCAGCAAATGGGATGGCAGAGGGCAGGCCCCTTCATAAATAGGCATGTCATGCCAGCATGGGCAGTTAGGTGGAAGATGGAGAAGGAGTGCTGAGGAGGCTGTCGTGGCCCTTGAAGGTGCCCCCTAGTGTGGGGAGGGGGGACCTCGGTCCTTGAGCCTGGGTGCTAAAGGGACCCTCTACAAAACACGGAGGAATCCTTCCTGGAGGCACAAGAGTAAGGAGAGGACAGCAGGAGCAGATAAGCATGTCCAGTTCTCCACAGAGCGTGGTAAAAGGAGCCACATTTTACCACACTCTGTGGGTGCGACACAGTGGAGCTCTGCAGTGGATGTTCACCTTGATGGTGTCTGCATGGGAAAAAAAATATATGACTAATGGAGGATCCCTTGCATTTTCAGAACTATCATACAATTTTCTAAAAAAATATCCTGATTAGTTTCTTCCTTTGCTGGCTATGGAATTAACCCTCAATCACCATAAGCTTTTGTGTGATCGTTATTTCACAGGCTAGCTTGGAATTACGTTGATGCATCTCTGGCTGTGCCATGGACTTTGTCCCTTGTTTAATTTTTGATCACAGTAATAATATGCCCCAAGCTCCTGAAGAAGCGTTTTTGAGTATGTGTAACATGTAGAGCTGAGCTAAATCACGACACACCGCCTTTCATATTTCACGATATTATAGTAATCCTTGGAGAGTGCCCTGTGGTCTCTCACTACTAAGTATTCTAATTCTGTGAAACATAGGTGGTGTGTTATATGTTTCAAGGCACAATTGTGGATAGTCAATGATTGTAATATTGTTTTATATGTGTTCTTGTAAATAATACATTTATATACTTTTTACAAAACTATGTAGTTAGTGTTGTGCCTATAAAGTCCATCATCCAAAACTTGTCATTTTGGAAGGATTGTGGAGAGAGAGAGTGCCAGTCTGGAAGGACTGTGGAGAGAGAGAGTGTCAGTCTGGAAGGACTGTGGAGAGAGAGAGAGTGTCAGTCTGGAAGGACTGTGGAGAGAGAGAGTGTAAGTCTGGAAGGACTGTGGAGAGAGAGAGAGTGTCAGTCTGGAAGGACTGTGGAGAGAGAGAGTGTCAGTCTGGAAGGACTGTGGAGAGAGAGTGTGTCAGTCTGGAAGGACTGTGGAGAGAGAGTGTGTCAGTCTGGAAGGACTGTGGAGAGAGAGTGTGTCAGTCTGGAAGGACTGTGGAGAGAGAGAGTGTCAGTCTGGAAGGACTGTGGAGAGAGAGTGTGTCAGTCTGGAAGGACTGTGGAGAGAGAGTGTGTCAGTCTGGAAGGATTGTGGAGAGAGAGAGTGCCAGTCTGGAAGGACTGTGGAGAGAGAGTGTGTCAGTCTGGAAGGACTGTGGAGAGAGAGTGTGTCAGTCTGGAAGGACTGTGGAGAGAGAGAGTGTCAGTCTGGAAGGATTGTGGAGAGAGAGAGTGTCAGTCTGGAAGGATTGTGGAGAGAGAGAGTGTCAGTCTGGGAGGAATGATGTCTCATTCTGGGAGGACCGTGGAGAAGTTGCCAGGGGGGCTAGTGAAAGGGGCAGCTGCTGCCAGGCGGGCTGACAGTGCCTGAAGAGGTGGTGCTGGGACCAGTAGCCACAGGACTTATTATGCTGGACACTGTAATTTTGCTACACACCTAAAGGGGTCTCGGGTTCCTGCCTATAACAGTTTTTTTTTGCTCTAAATCTGACTGAGTGCTTTGTCAGATCCACAAGCAGTGTTCCAGCTAATTCTGCAAGCAAGTGTGCTGGAGGAAGTAAGAAGTGTATATAGACTGTGTATAAGGAAAGTTGTCCCTGAAGTTGTATGTACTGGACTGTTTCCTGACTCTGAAGTGACTGTGAATTTTTAGTGTGCCTGGCTGTGCAGGGTCGCATATCACCTGTGGCTCCCTAGGGGGTGCGCTACATTTGTATGGGCAGCATAACTCAATATGAGCAGCCATCCTAATCTTCTTTTCCCTGCCTGAACACTGCTGATTTGCCAGGAGAAGTCTGGTGCATGTCAAAATCTCTCTCCATGCCCTTCCACCAATCAGTGGCAGACTACTGGATTTCTCCAGAAAACTATGGAAGCACTCTGATCCTGCAGAGCCAAAAGAAGTTAAAGCACAACTGAAAAATGTAATTTGTTATTATTTCTGTAGCGCTTTTCTTTATGGAGACTACATACATAGTTGCAAAGTTACATCATTGGTTACAAAGTGCTTTATCTGCTGTTGGGACAAATGGTGAGGCAGCCATCTTGGGAATGCTCAGTAGAATAACATATTCAGGCTAATTGTTTAGACAGGAGCCAGTTAGACTACCAGCATGATTTTGCAGTTTGGGATGAAACCAGTGTAACCAGGGGAAACCTGTGTGACACAGAGAGAAACTCCAGGCAGATAGCGTCCTAACCAGGATTTGACCCAAGAACCCCAGTATTGCAAGGAATCTTGTGGTAGTGCGGCAGCAATAACACACACACAGTCCAGGTGCAAATGGTAGAACTTGTATTAAAGAGGAAGTAAACTCTGATGGGTTTTACATCCTCTTTGTTTCCCTGCAAAGGTAAAGCATAATGGGCTACTATGCATCATAGTAGCCCATTATGTGTCACTTACCTGACACAGGAACCTGCAATGTCACTGCTGTCCCCTCTTCCACAAAGCGGCCATCTTCCTTCCGGGTATCGCGGCTCTGGCGCTGTGATTGGCTGGAGCCGCAATGACGTCACTCCCTTGCATGTGCCGCTGCTAACGGCATGATCACCTTTAGCAATGGCACGCTCGGTGCGCCTGTGCGTCGCTGTCTACAGCGCATGCGCCGTAGACAGCGGTGCCTGTCTTTTGCAAATATATCCTAAACCGTGTAGGTTTAGGAGATATTTCTTGTACCTACAGGTAAGCCTTATGCCGCGTACACACGTACGGACTTTTGCCGGCGGACCTAAGTCCAGCGGACAATCCGCTGGACTTTCCAGCTGGGTCCGCTGGACTAAAAAGCGAACGGACTTGACCACACACGATCACGCTAAAAGTCCGACGGTTCACGCGATGACGTACAGCACGTACGACGGGACTTGAAAACGAAAAATACTAGAAAAATACTTGCTACTGAGCATGCGTCCTTTTTGGTCCGCCGGACCATACTACACACGGCCGGATTGTCCGCCGGACTGCCAAGTCCAGCGGATAATTTTAAAACAAAACTTAAAACTTTAGTCCGCCGTACTTTGGGCAAAAAAAGTCCGCCGGCGGCCACACACGAGGGGATTATCCGCTCGACTTCGGTCCAGCGGATAATCCCGCGGGATAGTCCCTTCGTGTGTACGCGGCATTAATCTACAGTGCCTTGCGAAAGTATTCGGCACCCTTGAACTTTTCAACCTTTTGCCACATTTCAGGCTTCAAACATAAAGATATACAATTTTATTTTTTTGTGAAGAATCACCAACAAGTGGGACACAATTGTGAAGTGGAATGAAATTTATTGGATATTTTAAACTTTTTTAGCAAATAAAAAACTGAAAAGTGGCGCGTGCAAAATTATTCGGCCCCTTTACTTTCAGTGCAGCAAACTCACTCCAGAAGTTCAGCGAGGATCTCTGAATGATCCAATGTTGTCCTAAATGACTGATGGTGATAAATAGAATCCACCTGTGTGTAATCAAGTCTCTGTATAAATGCACCTGCTCTGTGATAGTCTCAGGGTTCTGTTGAAAGCGCAGAGAGCATCATGAAGACCAAGGAACACACCAGGCAGGTCCGTAATACTGTAGTGGAGAAGTTTAAAGCCGGATTTGGATACAAAAAGATTTCCCAAGCTTTAAACATCCCAAGGAGCACTGTGCAAGCGATCATTTTGAAATGGAAGGAGTATCAGACCACTGCAAATCTACCAAGACCTGGCTGTCCCTCTAAACTTTCAGCTCATACAGCCAAGAAGCCCATGATCACTCTGGATGAACTGCAGAGAACTGCAGCTGAGGTGGGAGAGTCTGTCCATAGGACAACAATCAGTCGTACACTGCACAAATCTGGCCTTTATGGAAGAGTGGCAAGAAGAAAGCCATTTCTCAAAGATATCCATAAAAAGGCTAGTCTAAAGTTTGCCACAAGCCACCTGGGAGACACACCAAACATGTGGAAGAAGGTGCTCTGGTCCGATTAAACCAAAATCAAACTTTTTGGCCACAATGCAAAACGATATGTCTGGCGTAAAAGCAACACTGCTCATCACCCTCAACACACCATCCCCACTGTCAAACATGGTGGTGGCAGCATCATGGTTTGGGCCTGCTTTTCTTCAGCAGGGACAGGGAAGATGGTTAAAATTGAGGGGAAGATGGATGCAGCCAAATACAGGACCATTCTGGATGAAAACCTGTTGGAGTCTGCAAAAGACCTGAAACTGGGATGGAGATTTATCTTCCAACAAGACAATGATCCCAAACATACAGCAAAATCTACAAAGGAATGGTTCACAAATAAACGTATCCAGGTGTTAGAATGGCCAAGTCAAAGTCCAGACCTGAATCCAATCGAGAATCTGTGGAAAGAGCTGAAAACTGCTGTTCACAAACGCTCTCCATCCAACCTCACTGAGCTCGAGCTGTTTTGCAAGGAATAATGGGCAAGAATTTCAGTTTCTCGATGTGCAAAACTGATAGAGACATACCCCAACCGACTTGCAGCTGTAATTGCAGCAAAAAGTGGCTCTACAAAGTATTAACGCAAGGGGGCCGAATAATTTTGCACGCACCACTTTTCATTTTTTTATTAGTTAAAAAAGTTTCAAAAATCCAATAGATTTCGTTCCACTTCACAATTGTGTCCCACTTGTTGGTGATTCTTCACAAAAAATAAAAATGTTATATCTTTATGTTTGAAGCCTGAAATGTGGCAAAAGGTTGAAAAGTTCAAGGGGGCCGAATACTTTCGCAAGGCACTGTAGGCTTACCTGTAGGTCAAAGTGGTCTGTAAGGGTTTACAACCACTTTAAAGTAAAGGCAAACAGTTCACAACAGCTCGGTGGGAGAAGGCCAAACCGGGAACACTCACGGATGCCAATAGTGTGTAGAGGAACAGGTATCAGCTGAACTGACAGCGTCTGTCTGTCACAAAAAGAATAATATAATGTCTGTGAGGGATGAAAGAAAAGATCCTATTGGTCCCGACGTGTTTTGCTTCATCAGGATACCTTTTTGGGATTAGATTAAGGGTATAACATTAAAATCTTATTGCACCATAATCCAGGCCAGGGATGGATATTCCAGAGACCACAATCCAAAGAAACAAAAGTAATGAGGTAGAAAGCAAAGGAGCCCAGAGTGGAGAGACACCCAGTATTTAACAGAGTGTGCTTGGATAAAGAGTAAGATTCTGAGGGAGCAGCTCTAAAAGAAAATACCTTGGTTCCTTTTAAAGCCCACCTTTTTGGGTTCAAGATAGTCCTTGACTATGTTTATTCCTTGACTGCCATTGCTGGACAATGGCCTCCCGGAAGCGTGTGTGGATATGCCACTGAGCATGTGCCTCTACATGCGTAAAAACTGATGCCCAAGTATGTGCCCCAGCTTTTACCCAAATAAACATCATATGCACAGAAGCATCAGTATTTATAAAAGTATGGTTTCATACATCTGTTCCCTTATATGGTTGATTGTACGCAGCAACTGCGGCTCCTCACCCATGGGAAGAAGCTGGGAGTTTTATACTAGTGCATTTTCAGACTCTCACTGTCTGAGGTCTTATGTGTTATGCTGACCTTTCCTTTTACAAATTACGTTTGCCTGGCTGTCATGTTGACCTCTCCATCTTTACTTACCCAAAACAAGCATGCACATGTAGCACCCCCTAGCTGTGTTGCTAGAGTTTTTGTGTATTGTAGGTATATTTATGCAGTCTTGGCTAGCAGCCAAGCCTGTTTGTTTTGTCCTTCTAGAAGAATGGGAGGGAAGGTAAGGTGGAGCTGCCCGGAGTATTTTGAGGATCCTGACCAATCCCCAATCTGGATTGGCAGGGGGCAGGCCCCCTAAAATACTCAGGGTCAGCCCAGCTATGAGGAGTTGTTTGGGTGGAAGCTGGAAATGGAGTGTCATGCCTCGTACACACGATCAGATAATCGTACAACTTATCGTTTGCATTTGGCTGCATAATACTAATATTGAATCCAACAGTGCATTTTGCGCTCTACGAAATGTATGATTTTTTTTTTCGGACGATTCTGGAAAACCTTCCTGTTTGTATAGCTACGTATCGGAAATTAAGTAAAATACATGTGACCCCTGTGTCTGCCAGGCCTTTTGGCTATTTCTGTTCTTATTGTAGAGGCATATTCGTGTACATTGTGATAGGCTTCAAACGATTTTCTGTTCGTATGTTGGAGCATTTTTGCTGTACAAACATGTTATACGTTCTCCCATCTCCTTCTGGGTTATTTTTGTGTTTCCGATCATGCGTGGTGTTTGTCTATCGATTTTTAGCGGACGCACACTGTACTGATTAAACGATTGTCGTTCGCTGGGCTATCGTCCAAAGAAAGTTTTCGTGTTTGTCCCTTCTGATATTCTTGGAAGAACTGTAATGACCGGCTGTTGAAAGCTGTGTACTAATGGTCAGACTATCGTGCGATTAATCCGAAAGTGATTTTTATCATCCAAAATTATCTGATCGTGTGTACGAGGCATTAGGCTGTTATGGCTTTTGGGGGAGCTCCCCAGTCTGGGGGGGGGGGCTTGGGCCTGGGCTCATGTGCAGACAGGACCTTCCTAAAACCCCGGAGGTGTTCTGGACAGGAGGCACTAGGCGCAAAGATGACAGCGGGAGAACACTGCCAGGCAAGTCTCCAGGACGAACAAGGAACAGCCAAGAGGGCTGGTGAGTGACACAGTTCGGAGGACTGGGAGGCACGCCTGAGAGGACTGGGATGGAGCAGTCTGGAATGGGTGCAGATTGTGTTGGCACGGACAGTGGAAAGAGGCAGCTGCAGCCAGGTTGGCTGGCGGGGCCTGAAGAGGTGGTACTGGGATCAGTAGCCACATGTGGGACAGCTAGGACTAAGAACTATTACCATTTTTTGCTACACCATAGGGGCCCGCGGTTCCTGCCTCAATGGGCATTCACTAAGATCTTACTGAGTCTGTGTTAAATCAAACCAACAGTGCTAGCTGGTCCTGGGAATGGTCTGGGAGCAAGTGTATGTGATAAAGAGAAAAGGTTGTAAGTACCGGTGGTGCGTATAGTTTCAGTCCCTAATTTCCTATCTTCAATGAAGTGGGCATCCCATATGTTCCCTTTGTCAATCCAAGTTATATCCCCTCAATAGAAAAAAATAAAAAAAGGTACAAGGACTGTTTCTTGACTGCTGTATGTCTGGAAATTCATGTGCCTGGCTGTGCAGTGTGGGAGACGAACCACAATCTCCAGCAGCCCCTACAGGGTACAGCTACACACATAAAGACATCAGACTTCCCTTTGATTTTCCATATATGTATACTTATTGTGGGTCAGTGACTCAGAAACAGTTAATGCATGCCTAAAGCCAAAACTTTGTTTTTTCATTTGATAATAATTATTTTGATGCCATCTGTGTTCCACTCAATAGGTTTCCCTTTGCGTCCTATCCTGTAAATTCAACAGGAAGTGAACCAGGAATCAGTGTCCTCATTGGAGACTTCCCCTCTATTCCAGTTCCTTCACTTTCACTTCATGTGACAGGGGTATCCAGGGTAAATAGAAAGGGTTAATCACAGATGACAGTAACAACCATGCAGGGGTTCTAACCCTCTCACTACTCTATGAAAAAAAAAAAAGATTTGGCTTTAGATACAGAACTGAACTCCAGGAGCTCAGCCATTTTCTAAAATGTCCAAAAAAAGTCCATAGAGGTGCATGCTACCCAACAGTTTTACTGAGCACCAAGAGTACAGCTATCACCATGTCACTACTGTGACTGGGGCTCTGACAGAGGAGACACATTTTTCTCACACATAAGCAGCTCTGCACACCCCTCCCCTCCACTGTTCACACACAGAAGGCTTTATATTTTGTGAATGGGTTTACATAATACAAAGTGCTCTGTGATTGGCCAGGAGGAGGGCAAGGGCCAGTAAAGTGGCTGCATACCATACGACTCTGTTCCAGCATTGGAATGCTGGATGTAAAGCACTAGCTATGCTCCCAGCACTTAGTAAAAATGTAAATTAAAGACATACGGTAAGTCAATGCGGTAGCATGCACCTTATTGGACTTGAACCATAGTAATCCAGCACATTTTAGAAAGTGGCTGAATTCCCAGAACTAGGGGGGGGGGGGGGGGCTACAAAGAAGCCAGGAAACTAACATTTTCAGAAGGAGGTCAACAATGGCAGATCCGTATTATTTTTTATAAAGATTTACTTTCAATATAACTCCAAACAAAAATTAAATAAAAAATGAATAGCCCATCAAATGATAAAATACCAAAAAACACATTTGGCCTCAGTCCAGAAAATTCCCCCGCAGTACCTTTTTATGTAGCTATATCAGTGGCGGCCCGTCCATAGGGGGGCGCCCGGGCGCCGCCCCCCCCCCCCCCCATGCAGTAACAAAAAAAAAATGTTTAAAAAAAAAAAAAAATGTTAAAAAAAAAAAAAAATGTTAAAAAAAAAAATAATATTTTTAAACCTGTCCCTTTAAAAAAAATAAAACATTTTTTTTTAAGTCTTTATGTGCACTCGCCCCCCCTCTCCTGTCACTTTCTATATACCATAGATAGATTCATGCATTGCATGAATCTATCTATGGTCTCTGCTGACACCCCCTATTCAGGTGTCCGGCCCCTTTGCGGTCACCGGGCGCCTGAATTACAGTGGTGGGGGTGTTTTTTGGAAACACCTGATTAGCGCTGTAGGCGCTAATAGGCGTCCAAAAAGGTGACAAGCGGGCGCAACGCTGTGCGTTCCTTGTCACTCAGCACTGATGTTAGCAAACCGAAGGAATTCGGTTTGCTAACATTGTACTGCCCCTTAGCCAATCAGGAGCACAGGTCCGTGTGACCTGTGCCCTGATTGGCTGAAACGACAGGCGCTGTGATTGGGCGCCTATCAGGCGTCCAATCATAGCAGAGGATGAGAGGAGGAGCGGGCAGAAGAGGAAATGGAGGACACGATGCCGCCGTCATCTGAGACAAGGTAAGTGCAGGGCGAGGGGGGGGGCTCCAAGACATGTCACCGGCTGGTGATCTTGCAGGTAACAGTAATGTGTATTTCCTGTGGTTGCTGGAAGAGCAGAGGAGGGGAAGCGGGGGGGGGGGGGGGGGAGGAGATAGTATAACAGGTTTTTTTTTTTTTTTTTTAAATACAAAATGACAATTCCACCGATCTATCAATCGTGTCACCATTGGACAGTTGTGCCAGCACACAGATGGTGTGGTCAATAATGCTGCGTTTTGATGGGCACATGTAAACAAGAAGTGGATGCAAAGAGGCTGGAGGAGATCCACAGCAAAGGATGCAAAAGGGTGCATCCTTTGCACTGCCCAACTGCCCTGTGGCAGTTGGAATACTGGATTAGGTGGGTAGGGCAGTCCTCCATCATCATGTTAACAAAAGTGCCACTTGTTTCAGTGTGGTGCAAATTTAAAAGAAAAAAAAAAAACTGTTTGCAATTCTTTTCTGCAATTTGTCATGTGTAGGGCAGCCTATTGAAATGAATGGCCCATTCATGCTGTCACACCTGCATAGGTGCAAACTAAGCCTTAAGAGGTGCCAACATGGCGCTCCTGCGTTTTGATGGGCAAAGTGGCTGCGTTTTGATGGGCAAAGTGGCTGCGTTTTGATGGGCAAAGTGGCTGCGTTTTGATGGGCAAAGTGGCTGCGTTTTGATGGGCAAAGTGGCTGCGTTTTGATGGGCACAGTGGCTGCGTTTTGATGGGCACAGTGGCTGCGTTTTAATGGGCACAGTGGCTGCGTTTTGATGGGCTTTTTTTTCAGAATTATTTGCGCCCCCCCAAAAATTTTGAGCACCAGCCGCCACTGAGCTATATGTTCTCAGTCTGATAGCCAGTAACATTCAACCAACTTGCTTTGAGCCTAGGTCATCCTGGACTGACTTCCAGCCTGTGACTGGACAGTGAAAAGAGAAGCAGCACAGTGATGGGCTCATCTCTCTGTCACTCTGTTCTCTCCTCCTATCAGCAATGTTTTTTTTATCACTACATGAAATGATTGTCTCCATCAATTCAACATTTAAACTTTTGGAAGGACCCATGGGAGGCCCTTCTTCACAAACCAATTGAAGGTATTACGCGTCTAGAATACACCCTAATAACCCACATTTTTGTAGTGACAAAGCAGGCAATTGCAAAAGCATGGAAGTCACAGGATCTCAGCTCTGATAAAGTGGCACTTTGGCAAATGAGAAACTCACGTCGGTCCTAACCGACATGCACAATAGATTTTCCGTATTTGGCAGCCTTGGTTAGGCCTGACTCACACCTATGCAGGTTGCAGTTTGCATATTGCAGGTGCATTTTGCAGATTTCAATACATACTTTTCATCCATTGAAGTCTATGGAATCAAAAACCAGAAAAAAGCCCCTGGCCCTTTCCATAAAATGCACAGATGTGAACTACATCCATAGGAAACCATGTTGGACTGTAGTCCAGATGTGAGCCACATCCATAGGAAACCATGTTGGACTGTAATGTGTTTCTGCAAAACTGAAAACGCACAAAAAAAAATGCATACGTGTGAACCAGGGCTTGGAGCAGTTTCCGTACACGTGACCACCCATATGCTTTTTAGACCTAAAACGATGCATCGGTTCTATTTTAGTAAAGCCTCCGAGCCTCTGGGGTTGAAACCCACCCCTGCCGTCTTTACCTTCCTCCTTTGTGGCTCTCTCTGCTTCAGAGTTGCCCTCTTGCCCATGTGTATAGGCCATCATCCCACATCAGCTACAAATGCCTAAGACCCTATGTATAAATTGTTGATTTGCCCTACAGGTCCTATGATAAACTTTTTTAACCACTTTCAGTCCGGACCAATTTGCAGCCAAAGGACCAGGCCCCTTTTTGCGATTCGGCACTGCGTCGCTTTAACTGACAATTGCGCGATCGTGCGACGTGGCTCCCAAACAAAATTAACGTCCTTTTTTTCCCACAAATAGAGCTTTCTTTTGGTGGTATTTGATCGCCCCTGCGGTTTTTATTTTTTGCGCTATAAACAAAAAAGAGCAACAATTTTGAAAAAAAACGCATTCTTTTTTATTTTTTGCTATAATAAATATCCCCCAAAAATATATAAAAAAAATTTTTTTTTTCCTCAGTTTAGGCCGATACGTATTCTTCTACATATTTTTGGTAAAAAAATTAGCAATGAGCGATTATTGATCGGTTTGTGCAGAAGTTATAGCGTTTACAAGATAGGGGATAGTTTTATAGCATTTTTATTAATCATTTTTTTTTATTAGTAATGGCGGCGATCAGCGATTTTTTTTGTGACTGCGACATTATGGCGGACACATCGGACATTTTTGACACATTTTTGGGACCATTGCTATTTAAATGCATTGATTCCTGTATAAATGACACTGGCAGTGAAGGGGTTAACCAGGGGGTGGCAGTGTAGGGGTTAAGTATGCCCAGGAGTGTGTTTCTTACTGTGGGGGGGCGTGGCTGTCAGCTAGTGAATGCTGATCTCTGCTCCAATCACAGGGAGCAGAGATCGGCGTCACTAGTTGCTAGGCAGAACGGGGAGATGCTGTTTATTTCCGCATCTCCCCGTGCAGCCTTCCCGTGAGACGATCGCGGGTGGCCCCGCGGCGATCGAGTCCGCGGGACCCGCGACCGGCCTCACGGGGGTCCTGACCGGCGCGGGAGCGCGCCGCTCCCGGCGCCACGGCGGCATTTTAAAAGGGACTTATATATACGCCCTTATGCCTGTCCGTGCCATTCTGCCGACGTACATCGTCGTGCGCCGGTCGGGAATCGGTTAAAATAGGCAAACACATTGCAACTTCGAGTTCCACTCTGGGATATGACCAGTTTGATGTTAGGATCTCAGGCACTTTTGTGTGTTATGTGTAATCTCAAAAGTCAGATACCATAGTTAGTTAAACAGAGAGTACTCTTTCTTTTAGTTACACTCTGCCTTTCCCTTGCGAAATGCCTTTTTTGATGTTTCCTCTGTTTTCTAAGTTGTTTTACTACCGACTTATACTTCTGTATTTGATGTATAACCTTTCTCATTGTTCTCAATTAAAACTTAAAGCCTCGTACACACGATCGGACTTTCCGACAGGAAATGTTTGATGACAGGCTGTTGGCGGAAAATCCGACCATTTGTACGCTCCATTGGACAATTGTCGGATTTTCCGCGGACAAATGTTGGATCGCAGGTTTTACATTTTTCTGCGAACAAATGTGTGTTGTTGAATTTTCCGAGCGTGTGTACACAAGTCCGTCGGACAAAAGTCCAAAGTACAAACACGCATGCTCGGAAGCAAGGACGAGCCTGAAGCAGTCGGTCTTGTAAAAATAGCATTCGTAATGGAGAATTAACATTCGTGACGTGGCAAATTATGAAATCTCCAAATGCAGCGCACATTCTCTTATTTAATGGGATAATAATGAAGCTGCTTTGCTGGTGATACTGATGGAGTTATTGCAAACTAATTTTCAAAGGCTTTTTTTTTTTATAGTGATATCAAGAATAATATTATTATGCATTTTTCCATTATCCCGTAGTTTTTAAGATCAAAGATACAACTATGTATCAATTTTACATTGTATTTTTTTTAAATGTAACTGCCTACTCCCAAACTGTCATTTGAAGTAAAACACATAGCCAAGTATTATTCTACACAATTTTTTTATTTAGCATTAAAAAAAGAAAACAAATAAAATTAGACATTCTATCTGCCAATAGAACTTAACCAAAAAGTGCATTCTATGCATTCAAAAATATAGAAACTATACCAAATCAAATCATTATTATTCAACCAAAAAAATTATGTAAAAGCAATAACTCCAAGGGCAATAATAAATAACACGTTATCTACTCTGATGTCTGGTTGACAAACGGCCGTTCAGAAACTACCGTATATACTCGTGTATAAGCCGAGTTTTTCAGAACATTTTTTTGTGCTGAAAGTGCCCCCCGGCTTATACTGGAGTCAAGCACTTTTCTGCAGCAGAAAATTTAAATTTCCGACCCGACTTTGGGGCCTCGTATCTCGGTATTTGGTATGCCAATCCTGTGGACCTAGCACTACAACATATCTAGCTCTAAGTGGCCCCGAGATATGGGGCCCAAAAGTTGGTTCGGAAAATGTAATTCTCTGCTGCAGAAAAGTGCTTGACATTTTCTGACCCGACTTTGGGGCCCCATATCTCGGGGACACTTGGTGCTAGGAACCCAAAATTAGGTATTCAACATATCCAAAGATGGGGTTCCTAGCACCAAGTGACCCTGAGATACAGGGCCCCAAATTCGGTCAACTGTGTCCATCTGCAGAAATGTCATTTCGGGACCCTTTGGGTCCAGAGACCCCAAATGGCTGCAGCTAGGGGGAATCTAGGAACCCTTAACTACCAAGTTTGAAGTTTAGGGGACCTATGGCTGAAAATGGGCACAGTGGGGCATGCAGATGGGCACAGTGAGGCTGCAAATGGGCATTGTTGACCCTCTTTTCCACTTACAGTAGCTGCGCATTTCTCACCCTAGGCTTATACTCGAGTCAATACGTTTTCCCAGTTGTTTGTGGTAAAATTAGGTGCCTCAGCTTATATTCAGGTCGGCTTATACTCGAGTATATACGGTAACTGAAAATCGCGAAATGAAAAGTGTGGAATGAAAAGTGCGAAATTAAAAGCACGAATCAACACTCACCAAACTTCTACTAACACGAAATTAGCAGAAGGAGCCCAAAGGGTGGCGCTAAAGAGCTGAAAAACAACGTAGTACATCTAGTTCGTAATTGTTGGCCAACAATTGTGCACCGTGTGTATGCAAGACAAGTTTGGGCCAACGCCCTTCGGACAAAATTCCACGGTTTTGTTGGCCAACAATCCGATCGTGTGTACGAGGCTTAAGTGAAAAAATGGATTGTCTCCTTGTGCTGCTTCTTCTTCTCACACTCTGGCTGTGCTGTACAGGAGGCCAATACCAGGTCAAATTCAGGTACTTATATTTAAAAAATATATTTAATGAGGTAATAATGATTACAGCACTGCATTAATTTGTGTATTTTATATCTTCACAATCTTAAGAATAAAGCAGTTCCGACATCAGAAATGAGGGGCATCTTGTCTCCTTTCAGCTGAGGCCTTGATTAAGCTTCACACATAACAGATTTAGTTCAACCTTCAACAGATGTTTTGTTTAATATTCCTTTAATATAGAAGAAGTGGGATCTCTTCCGATGGTTTTTCCTTCAGAAGCCATACGTCAGTTTAATGTTTCACTAAATCAACAATTGTTTTTGCGTTGGAGCCTTACCCCATCAATGGCTGCCTTCACACAGAAGGTCGGATGGCCGCATGCCCTATCTTTGGGCATCTGCAGTGCAAACCCCGATCACGCAGCTCAGTATATGGTAACCTAAGAGTATAAAAACATAGTGATAATTTCACCGCAGAGAGTGGAAAGCTTTGCTCGTGCACGCTCTGTTTTCATTCTCATCCATAGAGACTATTACGTTAATGATAGCCATGGATTCCATAGCCCTTGAGTTTTAGACAGTCATGTCGACCCAGAGTCAAAATACAGACTGTGGTAAACTTGACAAAGATGTGGGACGGGTCCAGCAATGCCCGTGTTATTGAATAATAAGGTGATGATGTGAGCTGGCACACCATGAAATGGAACAGTCGAATTCTAAGAGGGATTCCCGCAATAATCGAGGCTGTTAAGATCTATTGTGGGGTCTTAGGTCATATGGAAATTAGTGATGTTGTGAGGATCCTATACAAGTGAAGAAATAAAAAATACCCACAGTGTAACCAGAGACCCTTGACTGACAACAAAGACTTAGGACGTGGAACACTAGTCAATGCCTTTCTGCTGGATGTGCCCAGGAACAGGGAGACTCTATTAAATTGCAGGCATCTTATGATACCAGTTTTTAGGAACCAGTGGTTTCGAGCATCTGGTCTTTGACACCAAGAATCCCAGCACAGGATCGGTGGGTTAAGTTAAAGCTGAACTCCAGGAATTGTCTTCATTGCATACTTACATTGGTCCAGCGTGGCACAATCTAATTATCCATCTCTTACCTGATGGGCCAGCTAACAATCACTGTGGGAGTTGGCGCTACTATAGTGATAGCCACAATCTTCCAGTCTGTGGCTTTCCCTCTGAACACTGAGCACAGAGGGTCGCTTGCTTGCTCGGCACTGCCATCATTCATAGATTGTATTGTATTTTTTCAATTAATACAAGGTGTTCTCTGGTTGGACAAGGGGGAGATCATGACATCACTGCACCTCTTCTCATCTTATTCCAATCAAAAAACTCCTTGTATTCATTAAAAAAAATACAAGGACTCTATAAATGGCAGCAGTGCCAATTGAGCGACCTTCTATGGTCAGTAGGCAGACAGGAAGTCGCTAGGCACTAGACCCAAAAGATTGCAGCTATCACTGTAGTAGAGCTGGCGCCTAGAGTGATTCCGAGGTACCCCAGCGGCCCCTCAGTTATGAGATATGCATACTTACATTATACCAAGCTGGACCAAATTACTGTAATAAAAGATCATTCCTGGAGTTCAGCTTTAACAGAAGGGAATTGAGGTTCCAGGGAAGGCTAGTATTACAGAAATTGTATTTAGGGGAATTTCGTTTATTTAATTTATTGTTTTTTTTTTTTTGTATTTGTATTTTATTTTTCCTTTTTTTTCGTTTTTTTTGTAATTGAACATTATTTGTGTATAGTCACTTCATTTTTTTAACATACTTTTCTCACTGTCTGTTTTTTCTCTTTTGGTAAAAAAAATTAAAATTATGATAATTATGGCAGTTTTTTGACACAAGTAGAGGTCCAAGATAGAAGGAGCTTATGTAACTCTCAGGCTGGATTCACACTATTTTCGCATTCGGTTCACAGCAGGGGTCTGGTGCGTCCCCGTTCACCGTTTCAGGTCCGATTTCAGCCTGAATTTTTGGCTGAATTTGAACCTGAGATGTACTAAAAGACACACAGTTCTCCTGTACAAATTCGCACTGGAGCCGCAGCGGAGATATTTGAACCGGCTCCATAGAGAGTCGGTCAAAATTATCCTGCTTTTGCAAATTGGATGTGGGAAAATCGGCAGATTTCAGATCGTTAGTCGGATGAAATTTAACTTCCGATTTTCGGATCGTGTGTACGGGCCTTAACACAGCCTCCTGTATTAACCACTTTTAGACCGGACCATTTTGCTGGCTTAAGACCAGACCACTTTTTGCGATCCGGCACTGCGTCGCTTTAACTGACAATTGCACAGTCGTGCGACGTAGCTCCCAAACAAAATTGACGTCCTCCCACAAATAGAGCTTTCTTTTGGTGGTATTTGATCACCTCTGCGGTTTTTATTTTTTGCGCTATAAGCAAAAATAGAGCGACAATTTTAAAAAAAATGCAATATTTTTTACTTTTTGCTATAATAAATATCCCCCAAAAATATATAAAAAAACATTTTTTTTCCGCAGTTTAGGCCGATACGTATTCTTCATATTCTTGGTAAAAAAAATCGGAATAAGCGATTATTGATTGGTTTGCGCAAAAGTTATAGGGCTTACAAAAAAGGGGATAGTTTTATAGCATTTTTATTAATGATTTTTTTTTACTAGTAATGGCAGCAATCTGCGATTTTTATTGTGACTGCGACATTGTGGCGGACACATCGGACATTTTTGACACATTTTTGGGACCATTGTCATTTATACAGCAATCAGTGCTTTTAAAATGCATTGATTCCTGTGTAAATGACACTGGCAGTGAACGGGTTAACCACTAGGTGGCAGTGTAGGGGTTAAGTGTTCCTAGGGGCGTGTTACTAACTGTGGGGGGGGGCGTGGCTGTGATTTAGTGAACATTGATCTCTGCTCCAATCACAGGGAGCAGAGATCAGTGTCACTAGTTGCAAGGCAGAACAGGGAGATGCTGTTTACTTCCGCATCTCCCCGTTCAGCCTTCCCGTGAGACAATCGCGGGTATCCCCGTGGCGATCAAGTCCGCGGGACCCGCGACCGGACTCACGGGGTCCCGACCGGCGCGCATGCGATGGCACGGCGGCAATCTTAAAGGGGAAGTCGACGTGCATCGTCGTGCGCCGGTCGGGAAGTGGTTAAAGTGTCCCCACTCTGGATGAAGGAGCACATGGGGCATCTTTGAACAGCATCAGTCAGTCTGGGGGGGGGGGGGGGGAGTGTTTAGATGTACTAGCAGATTTAGATACACTAATAAATTGAAGCCAAACTCCAGCTAACAGTTTATAAGCAGTTACAGCAAACAGTTTTCTTTTCCTTTTGGGATAAAGGTTTTACAGAAATAAAAGCTGATCGTGGTAAGAACCTCTGTCAGTGGTAAATGGTTTGTCTCATCTCTGTAACTGATACAAATTGAGTAGAGCTTGTTCTGTTGAAAAACAACAGATCTACTGGCTGGATCACCCAGTGAAAATAACAAAAAGAAAACCTAAAAAAGAAAACGTTTACATCTAAGAATTAGAAAGGTTCAATATAATAAATGTTTACTTTTAGGTTTAATATTGCGTCCATATTGCCAGCTCCATACCCTCCTCCAGGTACAGAGCTTTGTAGATCACGGCTCCTTCTACTTAACAGTTCCTCCAAAAAACAAAAAGCAGACACAGGTAATTGGGCATTCAGGTTGCACATTGATTAGCGAGTTCTGTGTTTTTGTCTGGAGGTCCCCTTTACCAATGTTACAAGTACCCAGAATTTGACCCGACACGTCTGACTAATTAAACAAGGAGCAGCCTATGAAAAAGTAGTGGGGGGCCGGTGTTTCCATAGGCTTGTATTGTACCTCATAAAGCGCCCACAAACACAGGAACGGCACCCCTGAGACTTACAAGCACGCCGATTCTTGAGGTATAGACATTTCCTCACCTCATAAACTTTATTGTCGTGTCGCTGTTTGATTTTCAATCCGTGGCTGGGAGGAAGGAGACGGACTAACATCTCTCTGTCAATGCTGGAACCCCTGCAAGGTACAGTATATGGGAATGTGCATTGACATGAACCCATTCCACAAGTGTCAGATACACAGAGAACGTGTTTGCTTTCTTGGCAATACTTGGAAACCAACAAATGGTTTTATTATGTATTTAGAGTTTGTATTTTTTTGGGGGGGATATTTAGAATAGTTCAATCCTTTTAATTTAGTGTTCTTCAGATTTCTTGTGTTTATTTGATCATCATGTGTGTACTGCTGCTTAAACCACCTGCTGACCGGTCCCAGTAAAAATACTGCCAGTGGGCAGCAGGTACAGGCACAGCCACGTACATCACCGGCCTTCTTCCTGGTTTGGGGCACGCGCCCCCTGCCAACCCATTCTGTGCTTAGAGACAGCACGAGTCTGGCAGCAGATTTCAGCCAATGATTTCAGCTGAAACCTGCTGATCATCTGTGTCCAATCACACACAGAGTTCTGTGTTTACAAAAACACTGACATAGGAACAGTAATCTGTCTGTTTCTTCTCCCTGAAAAGCAGAGAGAAAAAACTGTGAGATCAGAAAGTAAAAGCAGCATAGCTCCCAACTGTCCCTGATTTCGAGGGACTGTCCCTAATTTAGAGCAATGTCCCTCTGTCCCTCATTCCTCCTCATTTGTCCCTCATTTTGGTCTGATCTGTATAGATGTATATAAAATGCACTTTGTATCTATCAAAACGTGTTTTCCAGCACTAAACATCTTATTTTCTAAATTGCTGCATATATAAATGGCAGAAGCCAATATAAAAGAATAGTAGTGGTAAAAAAGCACTTGTGAGTTTAACGAATCTTGTTTTTTGTTTAATTCTCCTTTAAGGGGGCGTGGCAAGGGGTGTGTCCTATGCCTACATACTTTTGATGATAGGTGTCCCTTATTCCCATCTCAAGAAGTTGGGAGGTATGAAAGCAGCACATATTACACACATTACACAATGTTAGGCACACAGTTAAAGGGGTTGTAAACCCTTGAGTTTTTTCACCTTAATGCATCCTATGTTTAACTGTAATTTCTCTCTTTTGTCAATAGGTGGCGGTGTTACCTTTGGCATTAATATGATAGATTACAGTGAATTCAGGTTATGAGTGAATATGCTTTTCTCAGCCAATCAGCAAGAGTTTCTTTGGCAGCTGAGATAGTCTATTTATTTGGAGAAAGTCAATGTGATTGGGGTTCTTTTCCACTTGGGCTGCAGCCTGGGTGGGTGTGTGTGGAGCGGCAGCAGAGGTGTAGGCCTGAAGCCTGGGGCCTAACCATATGTAAAGGGGCTCAGCCTGAGGGGAGCCTGATCGATGCCAGGAGGCAAGGGAGAAGAAGTTGCCAGAGGGTCAACCACTCTTGTTGCCGAAGGCAGGTGTAAAGGGATGGAGTTCTGAAGGAGTACCAGAGGAAATTCTTCATCAGCCGGGGACTATGAAGTAGCTGGGAAAGCTTCAGGAGAGAACTCATCCAAGGATTACAGCGGGTAGCTGTAAGTAAAGCTTGAGGGATCCAGTGGGTAGCTGTGAGTTTGAGGAACCAAGCGGATAGCTGTGGGTGAAGCTTGAAGAATACAGCGGGTAGCTGTAAGTGAAGCTTGGAGTGTCCAGCAGGTAGCTGTGAGCTAAGCTTGAGGATCTACAGTGGGATACTGTGAGTAAAGTTGTTGCTATAGGAGACAGTAGTTGCTACGAAATACAGTTGCTGCATTCAGCTTAAAGGCATTTTTTCTGTATTGCTGTCCACCTAGTTGTACTTTTGTCTGCGGAGTCTGCCTATTTGCTATTGCATTTGCCTAAGGGTGTCCTGTACCCTAACCCTCTCTCGTTCCTGTTAAGAGAAATAAAACTCTTGTTGTTCATTTTTTAAAGTGACTGGTGCCCATCTTTCCACCTTGCACTACACCTACCATGCCTAGTAACCTGCACCCTGAGGAGGAATGTCAGCTCTTCCTGACTCTGGGGGTCACCACCAGGCCCCTGGAGGTCAGAGAGACTGCTACATAACAGAAAGTAGAAAATATTGTTTTTTTCCCCCAAAATTTTGGGTCATTTTTTTGTTTATATAATTAAAAATAAAAAACCCAGTAGTGATCAAATACCACCAAAAGAAAGCTCTATTTATGTAAAAAAAAAATTATCTAAATTTTATTTGGGTACAGTGTTGCATTACCGTGCCATTGCCAGTTAAATTAGCACAGTGCTTAATAGCAATTAAAAAAAAAAAAAAAAAAAATGCCCTGGTCATGAAGGGGGTAAAACCTTTTGGAGGTCAAGTGGTAAATGATTTGACTTTTTTTTTCTGATTTTGCCTTAATAAAAAGGACAAATCCGTGGTCCAAGAACAAGTCCACGGTAGGAGCTGTATACCCCCGAGAGCAATTTATTTAAAGCACCCTTAGAGCTCATTCAGTGCTGTAATACTTTGCAACATTCGTACAGTGCAAATATTTTCATCGAAGGTTAAAGAGAAAATACCACAATTAATTTTAATATCGAACCTTATGCGCACCTTAAAGCACACCTGCTGGTGTGAATGATCTCTTACCTCTTTACAACAGGCCTTACCTGAGCCATGCAGCACTGTGATTGGCTGCACAGTGTTGATATCATCGGAATCCCATTCCTACCAGCCTGAGTGTGTCGATAGTGGACTGTCAGCTCGGTCACAGTTCTGAGGGAGTTAGCTGAGCATGCCTCCAGAACAACACAGTGACGCATATATCTAAAGCCTATATCTAATATCTTAAGCCTCGGATGCATGGATCTAAATCCTTGTTTACACTAGTCCCCTGAAAAGCGTTAAATGGTGGCTCACTCTTCAGGTTGTGGTAGAGCAGCGACTTCCAGGAATACAGGAGGAGATACTGCTGCGTCCTCAATGCTTTTTTTGTTTGCAGTTTTTTTTCTGTTAAAGGGGAATTTTGCATATAATTACCATGCTGGGACAAGGTCATCTAGAGACCAAGGCAAACATACCAAATTGTGCCCCCCCCCCCCCCCCCCCCAAGATGTATGAACAGTATGTGTCAGCAAAAGCCCCCCCCCTCCAAAAAAAGAAATCTGCATGCTTACCCCTAAGCATAAATACCCCCCATACATTCATTCCCCATATGATCCCAGCACAAATCCACCCACCCCCGAAAAAAATTCCCCCCTCCTAGTAAAAATCCTCTACCCCTCAAATTTCCCCTGTGAGCACAAATCCTCTCCCCCCACTCCAAATGCTCAGCACAAATTTTTCCCAATCCCCCATCCTAGCACAAATTCCCCCCAAATTTCCCCTCCTTGCACAAATTTCCCCCAATTGTACCTGCTAGCTTAAATCCCCCCCCCCCCAAAAAAAAATTCCTTCCTAGCAAAAATCCCTTCCCACTCACAGTCTTACCTTTTATAGTACAAACCCCCAAAAATGCCCCTTCTAGCACAAATCTTCTTCCTCCATCCCCCCCCCAACACAAATCCCCTTAAATCACAGCTCCTTGCACACCTCCCCAAATTTCCCCTCCTAGTACAGTTCTCCCAAATATTTCCCTTCCCAACACAAATCCCTTCCCCCATTGACTTAAATAGGCGAGTTTAACAGGCAGTGTCGCCTGTCGGTCGGTCCGGTCACCCGCACCCCCCCTCCTCCCCGGTCGGTCACCAGCCCCGCACTTCCTCTGGGCGGTGGGCAGCGGCTTCTCCTGCGTCTCCACCACCTCGGCATAACGGCGGCTTCTCCTGCATCTCCTTCCTCCTACTCCTAGGCGGCCAATAGGATCGCTTCTCCTCTCGGCCAATCAGGTGATGGGTATCAGGTGATGGGTCTGATTGGCCGGGAGGAGAATCAGGAAGACAATAGCGAATATTATTTCGCTATTGTCACACAACTGGGTGGGCTCAGGGCACAGTGCTCTGCGCCCCGAGCCCACCCATTTTTGAAGCCAATTAGAGCCTCTAATCATGTGCTTTTAAAAAAAAAGAAACGTTGGAATCCATGCGTCCGGCGCCATGCATGTAGATTAGGGGCCGGGCACATGGATTAGGTGGACAGTGCCCCCGCTCCCTTTACGGACGAGCCGTCACTGGTCGCCTGTCAAACACAACATGTTGAGTTAAATTTGTGAAGCAAAGCATTGTGGATGTGAACTCCTCTGGCTACATGGTATGTATTAAGTGAGTAAAAAAATGTTGGCTCAACCGATTGTTGAACAAGGATTATTAAAGGAGATTGTACAGCCAGATTGTAGCATGAGGAATGTTTTGAAATGACATTCAGGAATATTCAAAACTCTCAGCATGTTCTATTCAGATTTGTGTTCAGCAAATCATTTTGTTTTCAACCTTAGGTCTCTAGTGATGGCAAGTATGGTAGATATTAGCCATTTCCTAGCTTCTGACTGTGAAGATCTGGCTCCGTACATGCAATATTAATCTGCCTGTGATGGGCTACCGCCCACAATGGATTTCACTCTCTGACAGGAACAATTTAATACATGAATAGCGGTGTTTGCAGTAGGTGGCAGTGCTTGATCACAATGCAGGGAGACTGTGTCCGTGACAATCGCCCCTTCTCAGAAGATTCATTCCCTCTAAACATGGCACAGGAAAAACATCAGAAAGGTGGCAGTGATGATGACAGTGACCCTGTCAGTCATTATAAACTTTTAAAGGTAAATGTTTCCCAAAACAGACACCAGAAGGTGTGTGACATTACCTTTGGTGGCCAGAATACCCACCTCTGTGTGCAGGGGCATATAAACCGCGAGGTAAAAAAAAGGCGTTTGCTTGGGTGGCATTTTTGAGGGATGTAGTGCTTGTACCTGGATGATATGCAGCTGCAGGCATCACCACGGTATTGTTTTTTAGAGCCGGTGTCCTGTCAGAAAGCCACTACCCATCAGAAAATGCAACAGAAGTGCCGTTCCGTCGTAGCCATCTTGGTACACCCACACTCACCTACAGTAAGCCTACAGTCAGAAGGCGGCAAGCAGACATCTTTTTACACCCACGGAGTCTTGCATTTCACACATATGTTTACCAGTAAACTGAGTTTATATAGTCAAATACAGTATTTTGAAATCCGTGACACTGTTTTGATGTTAGATTTTTAAAAGCAGCAGCAAGCCTGCTGATCTCACAGGTTTGCTAATCTGACAGAACACCGCTGCTTTTAAGATTCAACATCATATACTGTATTTTACTATATAAGCTCAGTTTACTGGTAAAAATAAGTGTGAAATGCAAGAATTCTGACTGTAGGCTTACTGCGGACGGGTGCGGGTGTACCAAGATGGCCGCGACGGAACGTCACTTCGGTTGCACTTTCTGGGTAGCGGCTTTCTGATAGAACAGCGGCGTTCAGCTCTCTTGTAATAACAATCAGTGCGGCTTACTAGCCACCCGATTGCTATTACAAGCAGTGGGAGGGGACACCATCCCACCGCCTCCTGCAGCTCTCTCAAGCTATCTAAAACTTGATATGAGATGGGTGGTGGAGCTTCAATGATTCATTTAGTTGTGTTGAATGAAGGGGGCAAACCATTTAGTTGAATGGAGCAGGTAGGAGAAAAGGGCAGGCATAGTGTTGGACTACAATGTTCATTTGTATTTTGTGCAACAACTACATAAGCCAGTAGATGGCAGAGTTTATACGTTTGTAGCTGCTCTATGGTTAAACTCATAGGCATGCGCAGGGGGGTGCCGGGTGTGCCTGCATCCCTAAATTACTATGTGCGGTGCTGATTCCCCCTACTGCTCAGGCTACCCCCCCCACCCCACAGTGCTACTGGCTTCCCTCCTCTCTTATTCCCCCAGCTGCTGCGGGGAATGTGTCAGGATGGAGAGTGGGAAAAGTGGCTAGTAAATATGTAATTTACCGGCCCCTTCCTTTTCTAAATTAACACACTCGTTCACTGTGTCCATTCACAACTAAAGCATAGTAAACTGCGTTTAATATGCTTCCGTTTGTGAATGAACAGGAAGCCACTAAGCTCAGAGCACCTTCTATTCATTCACTGTCCAGTGCAGCTGAGGCTGTAGAGAAAGGCATGTGTGTTTGAGTATTGGGGTGCACACACCTATGGTTAAACTCTATGTCTTTTAGCTGTAATACAATTGTAAGTGGTTGTAAAGGCAGAAGGTGCATTCTATGCATTATGAGAGAGAGAAAGAGTTGCATCTCGATACAGCACGGTCCTTTACCCTGCAGGGTCCAGACGCACTTACAAACACATTCTAGGGCCAATTTATAGACAGGATCTGATTAACCTACCAGCATGTCTTTGGAGTGTGGGAGGAAACCGGAGTACCCGCAGGAAGCCCTCGTAGGCACATGGAGAACATGCAAACTCCAGGCAGATGGTGTCGTGGTCGGGATTTGAAGCAGCGACCCTATTTCTGCTAGGTGAAAGTGATAACCACTAGACCACTGTACTTTTAAGATAAAAAACCTTCTGTCTTTACAACCACTTTACATTTTATTACAGAGAACAGACATAGATTTTAACCATAGATGTGTGCAGCCCATTGCATCCCCCCTAATACTTACCTGAGCGCCATCTCTATCCAGCAATGTGCACAAGTGCCTCGGCCATCCGGGACTATCCCTGCTGATTGGCTGCGACACAGCAGCTGCGCCATTGGCTCCGGCTGCTGTCAACCAAAGTCAGTAAGCCAATCAGGAGAGAGAGGGGGCGGGCCGAACGTCTGAATGGACCAACAGAGCTGAGGCTCGGCTCGGGTGCCCCCATAGCAAGCTGCTTGCCCCCAGCACTTGTCAGGAGGGAGGAGCCAGAATCATGAAGAGGGACCCGAGAAGAGGAGGATCCAGGCTGTTCTGTGCAAAACCACTGCACAGAGCAGGTAAGTATAACATATTTGTTATTTTTATAGGAAAATAACGAGACTTTAGTATCACTTCATTATCACTAATCTCCCTGCATGCACTGTCTGTTCAGTAGGGCTATGTACAAAATTTCTAACACATAACTGGGCATTCTTGGTGAATATAAGTCACAGCAACCTAAATTTTGTGAACAAAAATATTGGATAAAGCTTAGTTCCAAACAATTAATGTTTATATGGTACAAACATCCCAAAATTGAAAAGTACAGAAAAGCTTAGAGATACAGGACTTTTAGAGGTACACACTAATAAAGTCAGCACAATACTATTACATAAAAAACATAAATTATTTATTTGAAAAGATTGATAAAAAGTAAAGATTACAGTGTTTCCTATTGTCATAAGTCTATACACACAACCTATAATAGACAAACAAGAAATGCTGCAATCAGATACATAAAAATATTCCGTCCAGATTTTTCGACATGTTTCGCCGATGTGGCTTCTTCAGGAAAAGGACGTATAATATTTATTCTAAATAAGAGGGAATATATTAGGTGTATATAAAGAAAAAAAAATAGTATATTACAAATAACAACTACACAATACAAACTTTTGCAAACACGTGGCTATACGACTCACACAACAGGCAAATAGTCCCTGAAACAGACCCCCATTGATACACAATCCCCCTACCTCCAAAATAAAGGACATGAGAGTGGGTTCCAATCAAAAAGGCTCCCTGAATGGCTCACCAACCACACAGACAGAAATTATCCACAAAAGGCCAGATAGCCCGTAGAGAGGAATGAAATTGATGAATGTTTTTCAAAGGATACAGTAAAATACCTGCAATAATATCAAGCATTTAAAGACATATCAAATACTATATAGAGGAAGGCAAAGGAACAGTCCAAAACAGGTTCCAAAAGAGTGAACTGTACCTACCTCCCTCTCCTGACTAAGTTGAAACCTCAACAAATTCTGGGAGCTCGGGTGGACGTTATAGGAAAGCACTGTATTACTGCATGGAAAATATCCAATACAATCACCTATCAAGATCTAAAGAGGGGTGAAGGGGGGATAATGTAAATGGCTTCAATTACAATTCAGTAATAAACCCATTTTTTATATACCTTGTAATGCTCAAAAATAACAATCTCACCTTAAATGCCCCCAAGCTTCTGTATAGGGCAAGCCTGTGGACTCATGTATCTGATTGCAGCATTTCTTGTTTGTCTATTATAAGTTGTGTGTATAGACTTATGACAATAAGAAACACTGTAATCTTTACTTTTTATCGATCTTTTCAAATAAATAATTAATGTTTTTTTATGTAATAGTATTGTGCTGACTTTATTAGTGTGTACCTCTAAAAGTCCTGTATCTTCAAGCTTCTCAATTTTGTGAACCCCCATTCCATTAATCTTCTAGTGCGGTGGGGGATCCGAAGAATGAAGATTTTAAGCACAAGGGACACATCCCAATAATAGTAAGTCATGTCCATTATACTGATTTTGTTTTTTTATTTTGACTTAACTTTGGTTTTAACTACAGGCTATTCCCAGCATAGAAATACATGACTCAGCAGAAGTAGTGGGAAATGTCCTCATTTCATGGCTTTGCATACTAAATAAGAAATATTGCTATGCAGTATTTTACGTTTACTGGACTAAAAACCCCGGAACCTGTTTAAATTAGGTTTTGGCATCAAACCCTTTTTATTTTTAACAAATAAGCCCTGGGAGTCTATTTTGTTAATATAATCTCCTTCAAATATGTGCAGGCTGCTATTTAATGACACATTTCCATGTTTAACTGATAAGTATCTTTCTGATTACAGAACCTTTGACAGTGAAAGGATGAGTCCTCTGGCCTGTCTCCGTCTTCAGACGCGAACGTCTGCTTTACAGAGCAGAATTCTGAGCAGCCCCATGGACACACTTCGCACAGCTTAGTATCTCCCATGCTTTGCGCGCAATAGACAAATCCCGTGTCTTATTACATTACAAATGCTGGATTCCCAAGTAGGAGGTCAGGCTAATTGACCAAAGAATGCGTAAATATTTATTAACATCCCAGAGGAAACACAAACTACTTGTTTGCTGGTCTTCTTGAAGATTGGCACAGACAATGGGAAGTGTCTGGGGTCTTGTACTCACCACTCTTCCAGCTAAGAGTAGAAAAATCATCAGCTTCCTTGTGTAGCAAGGTCTTTTACCTCTTTTGGTCTAATGAGGACCTCCAAGGCCAAAGATAGCTGACATCCTTCAATATGTGGTGGGTTGTGAGGCATAGTGGTTACAAAGATGGTGGAAGTCACTGGGCGCCAGACACTTCTTGGATGTAAAGGAGGTTTTATTTCTTTTGACAGTCCTTTTTATATATTTTGGGGGAAAGAGGGTCTCCCTTAGATAGTTGCAAACTCAATTGGCAGACTACGAGACTTCGATAGAAGGACAGCCGTACAGGGAAAGGCCCCAGTAAGGCACCACTTCTGCACGTGCAGGATTGCTGTCTTCTATGGTAACAATCCTTGGCAAAAGTTCCTAACTCAAACGTAGCAGTACTTTCAGCTCCACTACAACTGCTCCTTGTAGTTCTTCAACACTGAGCTCCTGAGCTCACTAGACCCACTGATTCACTGACTATGAATCCCTTGAGCTCCTCCAAGGTTTGCAGTGGTATACCCCTCAAGCGTCACCCATGCTTCCCTGCTGGGTCCCTAGTTTGGCACTTTGGATACCTTCAAGCCTCACCCCTGCTGACCGGCTTGGTCCCTAGCTTGACACACAAGACTGCTCTGCAAGCGTCACCTCCGCTGGTTGGGTCCCTGACTTGATCACTGCCTAAAGTTTCCCGATTCTCCACCATGCCCGTTTGGTGAGAATATGATTCCGGTACTTCAGTTACTCACTGTGGTCCCTGGTAAAGGCGATTAGTCCCTTCATGGCGACAGCTTCTCTTCTACCTCCGACCACTGACAGGTTCTCCAGCTGGCAGAATCGTCACTTTTGGTTGGACTGCAAGCCGCAGTCCCAACCCTGCTCTGCCTATTTACCTCAGGATAGGCCCTCACACAGCCTGGCAGCTAGATGCCCCCCAGGATAGGCCCAATCTCCGGCCTAACAGCCCAGGGCAGACGACACACGTCCACCCAGACAGCCATCCAGGTGGCACAGAACATAGATCTCCTGGCCTCACCCGAATATATAGGCTCTCCCAGCAAGCCAAGGGACTAAAGAAAACCCTTACCCATTGGCTGAGACACCCACATACCCATAACCTGACCTTAGGTTTCCCTTCTCGTATATAGTACCACCAAGTACCCGGCCACCTAGTAGTAGAAGAGAAAAGTGCAACAAGACCAAGCTTAGGGAGAAATCAATAGATCCCTAGCAATCAACCAAGATAACTACTCTTGGAAAGCAAATTTGTGAGGAGCTCCCTGACTAAACTCCAGAGCGCTACACTTGCAATCCAATACTGAAACCTTTGGATTCATATCCAAAAATTCAACTTAGAGACAGCTATATTTTTTTTCTTGTAAAAGCTTTAGTGATAATATAATTATCATATTCCCAGTAGTTTTTATGTGGTAGTCTTCATCCATGTTCATAAATCCTATTGATCAGGAATTCTCCTCTTTGCTCTTATCCAAGGGGAATTGATGACCTTCTGTCAATATGGAGGTCAACAAAGGCTTCTAATACCCAAAGAACACAATTTATGAGACCCTGTTTGGCATGTTATAACTGGGTGGCTTAAAAACCAACTCCAGGGTCTCTGCCCCCAATTGCCCCCCTTCTTTGTGCCCCCAAGCTGTAACATTTACTTTTTGTTGTTTTATACTTATCTTTTTAGAAGGTTTTAGGCTCATGTGATGGCATGGGGTCTGCTTCACCTCTTGCCTGGACCGGGCGATCCTCACTGATGCAAATAGCACAGCACTCTCTGCTTCAGTACAGTGTGAATCAAGGGAACCTTGGAGATGCCCCCTTAAAAGGCCATGGTGTCTTCAATTGACAGTATGTGCTCAGTCTTCCAGGATGAGTGATGCTGGGCATTCTTTAACCAGGAACACAGAGGACATCTTGTGGTTAAGAAGAGGTACTATATATAGCAAACAATGTAACAATGACCAATATTGTGTTATTATTTTAAAGGATAAGTTCACCTTTTATAAAGAATAATAAATGCACATTTTTTTGCAGGTAAAAAAATGTGGATTAATTATTTTTCCTTTTGGAGCCTGTAAAGCATCGCACCAGCGATCAGAAGATCATTGGTGCCATGCAGGTCTCCTTCAGATCTGTCAGTATATCTGTTTGCGGTACATCCAGTACAGGCAAGCAGATACACTGACAGGAAGAAATCAATGAACTACCATGGCGCTCGACAGTGCTGTTGTAGTTCATTGAACACTTTAAGCTGACAGCCGCTAAGGATGTCGGGACTTATAGTTCATTCTCACACACAGCTGTATGAATGATGCGGCTGTGAGGATGGAGCCCGGTGCGGTCATGCTGATTTTTAAAAAGTGACAGCTAGTACAGGAAACTTCTTCCCGTACTGCTGCCACAGGAAGGGGGGGACCCTAAAAATAGGAGGAAGAGGTAATATGTTCCCTAAGGTGAACTTATCCTTTAAATGAAGTGCTATTGTGCTATGAAACAAAAAGTGTTATCTCTTTAACTAAAGTGCTGTATGTACTATGTATGTGACTGATGCAATAAAATGTTCAATAAAGTGCACAAAGTCCAGAATTCATATAGTAAATATCCATGCAGTACATATATCAAAGTCCATTCACTGCTCCACCGCCGATGCTATATGGTATATCATCACTTGAGAGTGTAAGACCACCACCATATAAGGCAGGGGGGCTGCTTAGCAGAAGGCTAACCTCCACGTTATAAGAGGTTAGGCAAGCGTAAATAATCAAAATACCCCAGGCACCAATTCAGTATCGAGAGTGACACCGCCGGACCATGCCACAGACACCATTCTCCTTAGCCACAGCTCCGGGAAACTTACCAGTGTTACTTGTTATGTTTCTAATAGAGATAGAGTGTTTGATGTCCAATAGTATGCAAGTTGAGAGGTTGATTTGTGATCGTTTATTGAAAGTAGCAATAAATGATCATGCCAACGTGTTTTGGGGGAAAAGACTCCCCCTTCCTCAGGTGTCTGGGTTAGGATCCCAAACGAGTGTGTCTGTGACACCAAGGTGGGAAAGATATGTGTCTGCTGTGTTTGCACAATCTATGCTGCTGCTGCAAACATCAGCGGACGCATATGATTCCGATCTTGGTGTCACAGACACACTCGTTTGGGGTCCTTCCCCATTCAACATTAACAAACAGCAGCAGCCCTGAGGAAGGGGGAGTCTTTTTTCCCCCCAAAATGCATTGATGTGATTACTTGTTGCTACTTTCAATAAATGTCCACAAATCCATCTCTTGACTTGCATTATATTGGATATCAGGTGCTCCCTCTTTATCTTCCTCTACTAGTACACGGCAAAACTACCTCAAGGCTGTACCCAGAGGCAGCTACCCAAGCCCCCAAAAAGGGCTCACCACCCTCCGGTTTAGTTTGGCAGAAAGCATTGGAAGAGAACTCTTCCAACCCACCCACACCATCACCTAACCATTGACCTACAACCGATTGTGTCAATCTAGCATGATCTCCAACCCTATAGAGCTACTTGGTATGTTTCTTCCTTCTGCTTTTTTGCCTCCAGGCTGGTAGTTTGCTACTCAGATAACCCACCACTGCTGAGTTATGGATGGTTAGTTTTTTGTTTATCTAGTGTTCAGATATAGTCGTTGCAGTGGTCTGGATCGGCGATAGAAGTGTAGCTTGCTTTTTAGTTTTTATTAAGAATAGGTACTGCAAGGTACAGTTTTGGATGGAATGTAATTTGTGCAGCCTGGTGTGTATTTTTAAGGATGCCTGGAACCTTTTTAATAAAAATAATTTAGTCCTGAGTTGGGATTTAAGTAAAAAGTTCTAGAGGCCCTTCACTTGTAAGGTTTCCCAATGTTTTGCCCAGGCATGGGAACATTGATGATATACTGGGATGGCAGTGCTCAGTGCAGTTATATTGTTTTCAGGTTCTTGACTGCTGAGAAGCATATGCATATAGTTACATAGTTACATAGTTGGTGAGGTTGTCCACCCAGTTTGTGTACTTATATGTTAATAGTACATTGTATACCCCTGTATGTTGTGGTCGTAGAGGTACCCATCTAATAGTTTTTTTAAATTATCGATGCTCCTCGCTGATACCACTGCTTGTGGAAGAGAATTACACATCCTTACAGCTCTTACAGTAAAGAACCTTCTACGCCATTGAAGGTTAAACCGCTTCTCTTCTAATTTTAGTAAATGGCCATGTGTCTTTTTAAATCCCCATTCACTGAAACCTATGCTGGGGTCAACAGTACAGTATTTGTACATTGATATCATATAAACATCCCTTAGCAGGCAAATGTAATCTTTCCACAGTGGTGACACAGGAGCCATTTAATATGGAAATGCTAAGGCCACATCTTTAAGATGGAAATGCTAAGGCCACATCTTTAAACCTCAGACATGAAATATGAACAAATAATATCCTTCTATAGTGTGTACTTGTCTCTCTTAAGAGCACTAAGTGTCATTTCTGTCTGCTGCTTTGTTCCTCTGCTATCTACATAAATCACTTCTGACAAGTTTTCCTGACAGGGGAGGGACTTCCAGCTGATTGACAGCCCAGCTCTGTTCCTGTGTGCTGTGTGAAGGTGGGTGTGTCCCCTCTCTCCAATCAGCTCATAGATGTCTCCTCACTGAGCTCTGCAGAGTGAAACTTCAGCTCTCCGCCCCCTTTTTTTTGACAACTTAGCCAAGCTTTATAAATTCTGGACTTTGAACGGCAGTAGTGAAGAGAAGACTGCAGATAAACAGGTACAATTTATGTGGGAGGATTTGTTTGATCTCTGTGTATCACCTGAAGCCAGTCACTTCACTGGGTATATGTAAGAGTTTACAAGCAGTTTAAAGTAATGTTGTTTAAAAATATAACTAACACTTTTACAAATAGAACCTGCGCCTGTTAAATGTATACAAGGGGCACATTTGAACAAGAATGTGAATAGCCCGAATGCCTTTGCTTACCTTGAGTGCATTCAACTACCCCATAAGCCCACTTGAGGGCATAAATAATAGACAGCAAAATAAAATCTGCCATAGTAAGAAAATTGATCCCAATGGTCTCTCATTTGGAGGGATGGTCTTTCTTTTGCAATGTCTCATTCCTCTTCAAGGAACCATAGGGACACCATATAACTAAAAGTACTATCTTTTAAAGTTGCTTAATTATGCTGAAACCTGCTCCCACCCCTTTCCTATTCTAACTACTATGTGAAAGGAAGATGCTTATACTTACCTATTCTCTGGTCCGGTCATGTGATCGTCTCCCAGCGCCGGCTTCAGGGGAAAGGACGGACAGCCGACAAAGGATGCCCAGGCATTTCAGTCATTGTCGGCATTCTCTCCACTCCCCTGAAGTCGACTACTGGGGAGATCAAATGACTGGAAAGGAGCGCCCTCAGAATAGGTAAGTATAAGGATGTTCCTTTCAAAGGGAAGTTAGAATAGAATTTAGAAGTGGGGTGGGAGCAGATTTAAGCACAGTTTGGCAATAGCCTGGAATTCCACTTTAATAGGTTGGAAGGTATCTAGCAATGGCCAATAAAGCTGCGACAGCTACTGAAACTCTGAGAGAGCAAGAGGGAAATTTGTCAGATGGCTTAAGTCTTTAAAGTTCATTCCTGTACCCCACAGCACTACACAAAGTAGAGAACACATCACCTTAAACTGCCATGCTTCAAGCCAAGGCACCCTTTTACTCAGGGCTTTTTTTCCCAAACAATAGGTGCTGGAACTCAACCACAGCTCCCTAAACTCCTCCCCTACACACACCCTCCAAATCACATCAAATAGTGGGTGTGGTCAGATTTCACAAACAGTTTAATGCCCTTAAAGGGGCATTAAATACCAGGATTGCATTACAGAGTGCAGAGATCAGGGGGGGTTACACACAGACTGCAGAACTGTGATTGTGGTGAGCAGGCACCAAAGGGTCTGAGCCATAGGTGGTGGAACTGAGTTCCACCAAGTTCCACCTGAAAAAAAGCATTGCTTTTACTAATACTCAAGGGGACATCATCAAAGTTTGTGAATAGATTGGGAGGGCATTTTCCTGTGTGTGCTGTCCGACTTGTGTAAAATTCTATGAGTCATTGGTGCAGAGCCGATCGGCCCTATAGGCACACTATGCAAGCTGCTTAGGGCCCCGCCGCTGTGGGGGGGGCCCCCCAAGAGCCAGCCTCCCCCCCTGCACCTCTGGCTGGCCGTTTAGAGTGCAGTGAGGAGAGGTGGGAGGAGGTGGAAGGCGGTGATCGGCAGCTCTATGGTGCCTGAGTGGGCGGCGGGATCTCCCTGGGGTTTGTAGTACTCTCAGTGTATACAGTGGAGAGGAGAAGGGAGGGGCCTCTGACCCAGGCAGGTATCAGTTTCACTTTCACTCTGCTTGAACACTGTTGCTGATGCCCGGTCAGAGGCCCCTCCCCTCTCCGCTGTATACATTCGGAGATAGAACTACTAGCCCCAGGGAGATCCCCCTGCCTGTGGACACCATATAGCTGCCGATCGCCGCCTCCCACCTCCACCAGCCAGGTACAGGGAAGCCTCTGCAAGGGGTAGAGTCAGCGGTTTAGGGGCCCAAATGTAAGAGGGGGGCTTTCTGGGGACACTAATGTAAGAGGGGGGCTTTCTGGGGACACTAATGTAAGAGGGGGGGCCCTCTGGGGACACTAATGTAAGAGGGGGGGGCCCTCTGGGGACACTAATGTAAGAGGGGGGGCCCTCTGGGGACACTAATGTAAGAGGGGGGGCCCTCTGGGGACACTAATGTAGGAGGGGGCCCTCTGGGGACCCTGGTAAGGGGATGCTCTCTGGGAACCCTGGTGTAGGGGGAGGCTCTCTGGGGACCCTGGTGTAGGGGGAGGCTCTCTGGGGACCCTGGTGTAGGGGGAGGCTCTCTGGGGACCCTGGTGTAGGGGGAGGCTCTCTGGGGACCCTGGTGTAGGAGGAGGCTCTCTGGGGACCCTGGTGTAGGAGGAGGCTCTCTGGGGATCCTGGTGTAGGGGGAGGCTCTGTGGGGACCCTGGTGTAAGGGGGAGGCTCTGTGGGGACCCTGGTGTAAGGGGGGGGCTCTGTGGGGACCCTGATGTAAGGGGGAGGCTCTCTGGGGACCTCTTTCTGTTCTATATTGTTGTACTTATTCTTTGACTGTTTTGTTTAAAGGAGGGAGGATTGTTTTGGGAGCGCTGAAGCGTCAGGTGTGACTGTGTGGCAATGGCAAATGGTTTACATAACTCACAGCATCACGGGTCAGGTAGAGGGCCCCTTAGCAGAATTTTGCTTAGGGCCCCTGGGAGGTCAGGATCGGCACTGCATTGGTGGCATGGGACAAGAGGGATTGTGCTTAATACAGAATACAGAACACTTTATTAATCCCAAAGGGAAAGTGGGAAATTGTTATGACACAGACACACTTAACAAAGACAACACAGGATCACAACAATAGACTGAACAAGATGCAAAAACACAACAAAAATTACCAATAACAGCCATTAACACCAAATAACAAAATTAAAACTACACTACAAATAAAATATCCATACAATTAAAATACAACACAGAATAAATAACAGGTTAAAATAGGCAAACTACCAAATACAAATAATACACCACTTTCTCTAACACCACCCCAGATAAATACCAACACAATACTAACATACTATAAAAACAACAATTTTGAAAGGATGGGAACCCCACACCAGCTTGTACTGAGTTTTGCATTTCGGGGCTCAGCACTTCCCCTTCATCAGGGCCTAAAGCAGGATGATGCAGGTACTTGGATTGGAAAGGCCATTCACTTATATGGGAGAGATTGACAGGCAGTGCCACCTGTCAATAGTGCATATAGAATTAAAACTGCCAGATAGACGGTTGAGGTAAAAGGTGGGAAAGTGAGCGATACACTAAGAGGGTGGAGAACGTAAAGCGCTTACAGCATGAAAATCAGAATATAGTGCGGACGCACAAATAATCAGCTCCTTTAGAAGAAATACCTCAATTGTATAGTATGAGATGGTATTGGATGCTAAGAGTAATGTAAGAATATACCTCTTGCGATGGTAATTGAACTGTATGACAAATGCTGTGCCTTAAATGCGAGCTGTAAAGTTTTTTTCTATTTGTTGTGTTTTCTAATAAACATCTTTGATTTTTAAAAAAAGAATTAAAACTGCCATGCCATGGTAATGTGTACACACACTCGAGTGGTACCATGTCTGCTTGTAGGTGGGTGGTCAGGGACAGTAGGTTTTTACCGCCCCTGCCTCCTGTGTGAAAGGAGCCTACCTGTCTGTCTATCTATCTGTCTGTATATCTATCTGGAAAATAAAAACAAATAAACCGCGCTAAAAAATAGGGAAAAATTAATAAAATCCTAACCTAAAAGGCTGCTGCTAGAAGTGGGATACTCACACATAAAATATACAAATGGGTAAAGCTGCGCCAATAAAAATTAATAACACATAAATAAAAAGAAAAAAGCACAATTAACCAAATACTCAATGTACAAAAAAAGGGAGATAAAGTGCATACACAGCATGACTACAGAAGAATACACAGAATATAATAAATAAAGTCCAATGAGGACCACATTAGTCCTGATTATATGTCTTCTTTAGTAAAAAGTCTGGTTGTATATAGTGGACAGACTTGTAGTTTTGTAGCATATAAAACACCGCTGTGACAGGCATGCAAGAGTTCTGTGCGATCCCATCCACCTTTTAAATTTGGCGCTTACCAGATGGCTATTAATAAAAAGCACTGCATATGAAGCCTGCAACTTCCCGGGTAGGAGATGGCTGATAGGGCCGATCAGATCTGGGACAACCACTCAAAAGGAAAGAGGAACCTCCACAACCTCCGCTCCATTCAGGGACATCCAACTGGTTAAAGGTGGAAGTAGTTTCCAGTGCACAGCTTTCTGATACTTTCTGTGAAGACCACCCACTACATGGCCAGGTGCTGGTGTTCTTATAGTCCTCTCCTCTTGTGTTCAGACTAAGAGCTCTTAGTCACCTTTAACCAGTTGGATGTCCCTGAATGGAGCGGAGGTTGTGGAGGTTCCTCTTTCCTTTTGAGTGGTTGTCCCAGATCTGATCGGCCCTATCAGCCATCTCCTACCCGGGAAGTTGCAGGCTTCATATGCAGTGCTTTTTATTAATAGCCATCTGGTAAGCGCCAAATTTAAAAGGTGGATGGGATCGCACAGAACTCTTGCATATCTATCTGGAATCCTGTCATATGCCGAATGGACTGCTGAGTCTCACACCATCTATGGGTTCTTATGATTTCTTTTGGACTCCCCGACTTTCAATAAATCTGTATTATAAATAGATATGTATCAGGGTCGGACTTACTATTGAACAGACTTCAGCTGCACAAGGGCCCTCTAGGACTTAGAGGCCCGTTTATACTAGATGTGGGCAGCCATGTCAACTCCCCCTAAAATTCAGGGCGTAACCCTGTTTTATTAACCCTTTACACCTAGTCACCCTGCATGACATAGACAACTCCCTGGAGTCCTTGCATTCACAAAAGACAGGATAGGCCTTCTTGGGGACACAAATTTTGAAACACAGTCCTCATATGTGTAAAATTAAGTATGTGTATATTTATTTGCTGCTTTTGTTTCGTGTTTTTAAATGGTTGACAACATTTACATAAGGACATTGCACAGCGCTACTTTTTTTGTTATTTCCACTGGATATAAATATAATATTCTTCTGTACTCTGGGTGTAATTCTCAATGTTTTGTTAGTCTATATGTATAGATGCACTGTTCTTGTTATGTATGCCTGGTACAAATCTCAAATACGTCTTTATACTGTATGTATGGATGCTTCACAGTAGTCTGCACAGACACTGCATGGTACAACTTTTTATTTTCTAAATGCACTGCACAACTTACCATGTCTACGCAACATCTACCTTTTACGATGTGCATTGCTAAGTCCACTCTTGAAGCCATTCCAATCCAAAATATAGTCTCAGTTTGTGCCCCTTCCTTATGACTCTTTAAACTGTTCTCCCATGTTGACATTTTGTGTAAGGTTGGCAGGTACCGGGAGTCGCTGTTTACAGTGCGGCTCTGAAGGAACGGTACGGGTATGACTTTTCTTCAGAGCGCATGCGCCAGTGATGTCACCCGCTGCATCTAAAGTAAATATCATAAATAAGTAAATAACGGTGCATGTTTAGGAGATATTTACAGTACCTATTGGTAAGCTTTATTATAGGCTTACCTATAGGTAAAAATCATACATGGGAGTTTGCTCCCAATTTAATAGGATTATAAAGGCCTAGAACAAAATCACAATTTTGCACTAAGCAAACCATGAGGTTTCAGCTAGGAGAATGGACAACACTAAGATCCATAAGACTCTGTCCTGCCCTTGAACTATCCATCTCTTTCTGCCTGAGTGGTCAGTGGTGCATTCTTTTCCCCCCAATATGCTGCAAATTTTTCTGTCCAGCCATCTGTGGTCAACTTCCAGAAGACGTTCTGGTCTGCTAGACTAGATTATGCTAATTCGCTGTGCAGAGAGCCTCATTTTAAGCCAACTGTTTGGATGGCTCATACTGTGAATGAGAATGAGCTGGAATGAGCCCGCCAGAGAGACGCTGCAGGGTTTACATTGGCTGCCAGTAAATTGATGGATTGAGATCAAGGTCTTGTCAACTGCTTGTACGGCGGAATCTCATCAACATGTAAATAACTCCTGAAATAACAGTTTTTGTGTAGCAGAGAGATACAATCTAATTCCTCTGTTCTGCTTTGGGAGCTAGTTTCCAAATCCTACTTTTAGCCTTTCTCTTAAACTTTGAGTAAACTTTGGTAAAACCCTGAAAGAGATTGCCTTAGCCTTGAATGTTAATTACATTTGGAGAAAGAAATAGTAAGATAAATACTCTAAACTTGGTTATTAGCTCTGTGTGCAAAGGGTGGTATTCTTTTCATAAATGCAGAAATGCAGGATGCAGAAATGAGGTATTGGAGGCAGAAAAGGGTATACAATACAGCGTGAACAGCAATACCGTACTCATTTACGCTTTTCGCTCATTAATTTTGCTGAAGCTGAGCGTTTAAATATCATTTGGGGATATTTTTTTGTCAACAGGTGCACCTGGGAAGTTCCAAACCAATAGTGCATATTCAATGTAGCCCTTGCAATGCAATAGAGTAGCAACTTAAACCATGGCATGGCATGGATGTACACCTGTGAAGATTGAAGGAGGAAAAACACATAAAGCACATATTCTTGGAGAAGCTGCAGAAGCTGGGTGGGTGAAAACAGGAACCATGTCAGTCTGAGTGGAATTAGAGTTTTCATGCATGTCCTCCTTTTGGCAATCTGCTGTCTGGTCTATACAATTTTTGACATTTCTTTGGCCAGTTAGACCCCTGTCACCTTTTTTTGCCACCTGCGTCCCACTGGGGAGATTTCCCCTCACTTCCTGTAGACACAACAGGAAAAGGAAATCACTCTAAAGAGAGGGGAAATCCCTTCTTAAACAACTGTCTTCAGAACAGATGTTGCCACTAAAGATTTTTCCCTCTATTCCTGTTCTGGTGACAAATTATAATTTTAACAATAAACTATAAAGTAAGACAGCGCTCAAACACCATACACCACAAGTGTAAACCTTCTTTTTAATCAGTGAATATTAGGTAAATCTTCATACCTCCACTATAAATACAATATGAATACATCTACACTTGAATTAAACTATACCCAATTAACAACCTTTTGTATGAAAGTAAAAAGTAGAATCAAATGAAAGTCCCCAAGAATCTTCCACAACAGATATGAATTACCAATACTGTCCACGTACTGTATATTCTAATAATTTCCTTCTTCATGCAGTGCTTGTGAGCACCACTCCCTCAATGTGAATTCAATGACGTACCAAAACTCAATGCCTCACATTTATGATCGGCGTGCAGAGCTGAAATGGTAATGACACCTCTACACATATCTAATGGTTCTCTTGCTCCAGAAAGAAAGATCTTGTTAAACATTCACCTTCTGCCCATCACCCATGAAAAAGAAAGACTCACAATAGTGCAGTACCTTTACACCTTCAGAGCTTATTAAAACCATATCATACTCACAACCATATTAAAAAACATCAACCAATAGAACTATCCGCCAGTGTGCCCGCTTTCCCTGCATGAACTGGATCTCCAGCATCTCAGCACCTCACAGTGCAGCTCGCTACCCCTATGTCTCCTCCAGATTAGCATGCCAGCCACACTTGTGGTCCTTCCTGCGGTTATGCTCTAACATGTTTCGTCCGTGCAGACTTCCTCATATAGCCAAAGAATCCCAGGCCAGAAATTCAACTTCTTGCTACGACTATATAGGGATGTGGCACCTTAAACCCACTTTGGGTCTAATTAAGATGATCAATAATTTGTGTAGCACCCTGGTCGTAAACAGGGCTGCTAATAAATCTAGTTGTGGTAACTAGCCTGGCTAATTGGTCGTTTTTTGAGTCACTGATTTCTGTCCTAAATCTGAGTTTATTTTGTAGTCTCTCTCTTCTGTCAATAGGTGGCAATGTTGCCTTTGGCATTAGGATGATGGATTACAGTAAATTCAGGTGATGGGTAAATACGTTGTCTCAGCCAATCAGCAGGAGTTTCTTTGACCGCTGTGCAGGCTGGGATAGGCTATTTTTTTGGGAGGAGTCAGGTGATCGGAGTTCTTCCCTCCCAGGGCTGCGGCCTAGGCAAATGTGTGTCAGACAGCTGAAGCCTGAGGCCTATCCAGGAATCCTACCGGTTGCTAGGCATACATGAGGCCTATCCTGTAATTCAAGGCTCCGCAAAGGAGGAGCAGCAAAGGTTAGGGCCGAAGCCTGGGGCAGAACCATGTGTGTTAGAGGCTCGGGCAGAGGGGAGCCTTATCGTTCCCGGGGGATAAGGAGAAGCAGTTGCTAAAGGGACGACCGCTCCAGAGGCAAGTTTGGAAGGGATGAAGTTTTGAAGGAGTACCAGAGCAGACGCTTCAATAGCCAGGGACGGTGAAGTAAGTGGGAAAGCTTCAGTGGAGACTCATCCAAGAATACAGCGGGTAGCTGTGAGTAAAGCTTGAACGAGTACGGTGGGTAGCTGTAAGTAAAGCTTTAAGATACCGTATCTCACAAAAATAAGTACACCCCTCACATTTTTGTAAATATTTTATTATACCTTTTCATGTGACAACACTGAAGAAATGACACTTTGCTACAATGTGAAGTAGTGAGTGTACAACTTGAATAACAGTGTAAATTTGCTATTCCCCTAAAATAACTTAACACACAGCCATTAATGTCTAGACCGCTGGCAACACAGAGAGTACACCCCTAAGTAAAAAAGTCCAAATTAGTCCCAAAGTGTCAATATTTTGTGTGGCCATCATTATTTTCCAGCACTGCCTTAACTCTCTTAGGCATGGAGTTCACCAGAGCTTCACAGGTTGCCACTGGAGTCCTCTTCCACTCCTCCATGACGACATCACGGAGCTGGTGGATGTTAGAGACCTTGCGCTCCTCCACCTTCCGTTTGAGGATGCCCCACAGATGCTCAATAGGGTTTAGGTCTGAAGACACGCTTGGCCAGTCCATCACCTTTACCCTAAGCTACTTTGACAAGGCAGTGGTCATCTTGGAGGTGTGTTTGGGGTCGTTAGCATGTAAAAAAGTAACCCCGCGCTGCCTGAATAGTGCTAGCAGCTAACACGACAAACAGATAATTTTGCTGTAATCAAGAGAATATATAAGTGTAGTGCTAAAGTGTCAAAGTTAATTAAATGATATTATAACAAGACTGTTAAAATTAGAGATGTGAATCTCAAAATTATTAACAAAATAAATTATGTGAATATATAAATCATGATTTGTATATGTGTCACAAAAATATATCCCAAAAAATCACACGTGTAGTGAATACAGTATAAGTTAGTGAAACAAAAAAATGGAAAAAATATATATACAAGTCCGTGAAAAATAGTTTGAAGTCCACAGTATATAGTAATGTGTATATTAAGGAAATGAAGATCCTAAAACACTGCATTGGCATCCAACATAGTACATGAAGACTGATGACATTAGTGCAGCAGAACCACCACCAATGCAGATGTAGGCTTACCGGATAGTTTGAACTCAAAAGAACGTACGTTCTATGAGTCAAACAGACTTGTATTGTCAACCGACAACTAGGATGGAAACTTGGGGATCCTCTATAACTGAACTCATAACATCCTGAAAATCCTAAAAAGTCTGTCTTCATATGAGGGTGGTTGTACATGGTGTCAGATTTTCATCAGTGGGGTAGGAGAAATAGAAAAAGAGGGCCACATAGCATAATTACGTATAACTGTTAACATTTTTTATTAAAGGTAGACCACTTACATTTAAGAAGTGATTTTCAAGTGCTTGTAAAAATGTGGCGGCAGTGGAGTCTTTCCCTAAATTAGTCTGCATGTCTGTCGTCCCAGAAGGAAGCCAGCAAACAGTTTGCTAAAGACAAGCAGACTAAGGATGTGGATTACTGGAACCATGTCCTGTGGTCTGATGAGACCAAGATAAACTTATTTGGTTCAGATGGTGTCAAGCGTGTGTGGCAGCAACCAGGTGAGGAGTACAAAGACAAGTGTGTCTTGCCTACAGTCAAGCATGGTGGTGGGAGTGTCATGGTCTGGGGCTGCATGAGTGCTGCCGCCACTAACGAGCTACAGTTCATTGAGGGAACCTTGGATGCAAACATGTACTGTGACATACTGAAGCAGAGCATGATCTCCTCCCTTTCAGAGACTGGTCGCAGGGCAGTATTCCAACATGATAACGACTCCAAACACACCTCCGAGATGACCACTGCCTTGCTAAAGAAGCTGAGGGTAAAGGTGATGGACTGGCCAAGCATGTCTCCAGACGTAAACCCTATTGAGCATCTGTGGAGCATCCTCAAACGGAAGATGGAGGAGCGCAAGATCTCTAACATCCATGAGTTCTGTGATGTCATCATGGATGAGTGGAAGAGGACTCCAGTGGCAACCTGTGAAGCTCTGGTGAACTCCATGCCCAAGAGGGTTAAGGCAGTGCTGGAAAATAATGGTGGCCACACAAAATATTGACACTTTGGGCCCAATTTGGACATTTTCCCTTAGGGGTGTACTATCTTTTTTTGCTAGTGGTTTAGACATTAATGGCTGTGTGTTGAGTTATTTTGAGGGGACAGCAAATTTACACTGTTATACAAGCTGTACATTCACTACTTTACATTGTAGCAAAGTGTAATTTCTTCAGTGTTGTCACAGGAAAAGATATAATAAAATATTTACAAAAATGTGAGGGGTGTACTCACTTTTGTGAGATACTGTGTGTAGCCTCCTCTGGTGTGCAGCTAGTGTAGGTAAATACATTTTGTTGACCTCAAACAATTTAAAGCAGGCGCTTCTCCTCTGAACGTGTATTTGTGATCTCTATAAACCAACATATACTTTCAACATTACAAATTATTTTTTAACAGTAAAACATTACAAATTATAATACAACACATCCACCTACTCAAATTTGATCACCTGTATCACCAAAAAAATATAAAAAAAATTTAAAACATTGAAAAATGTATAAAAATATTGAAATAAAATAAAGCAATTGTGTATGTGAACCGACAATCAAAAAACAAGTCCTATAAGATAAGCAAAACAGTTCAATAGTTGCAATCATTGAATTCTTCATCCCATCCAGTGGGCTCTTGTATAGGTAATTTAGTAAAATATAATCCAGTACTCCACCACTAGTGCTGCCAAAAAACGTACTCAACGTAACCCTAAGGCCCCCAGGACGAATCAAGACTTCAATGTTATTTTGGCCCAGAAAGCCCGAAATTGATGTTATTTCCTCCATAAACACTTCATATAACCTCCGCCATACACTGGTTCTCCCACAAGCCGGTGGACAACAGGCTCCAGAAAGGAAGATAACACAGTAATCGTGCAAAACAGTTTATTAAAAACACCCTATTAAAATGCTGTCCCACATTTAATGCTCTTACATCTCACAGTGCCCAGACCGGCACCAGTTCCATTAGCAAATCTGGATACACAGAATGTTGGTCATCCGCCAAGTTATCCCTTATGCTCCGCAGCTCCTCTTACCCAAAAGTCATCAGGAGTTCGTTCCACTATAGGACGGATGTGACGTCACTTTGCGGTCCACGGGTGTTCAGACAGCGATCTGACCTCTATGAATTTCGCTATTATAGCATCATCAGAAAGTCATAAGGTAGTCTGAACACTGGTGCAGGTGAACCCAAACGCACCGGACTGCAACCCACAGCTGGTCAAATGTGAACCCAACCTTATGAAAAGGTATTCCTGTCCCTTCGTAGTAGCCAGCAAGGAACTATGCCAGTATGCATCCCATGTGGATAGGTTTTTGATCTGATATAGCAGAAAAATACACATTTCAAGAGGGATGAAAAACCCAGATAGGAAAAGGCTTGGTTTTAATTTCTGACTTTGGTTTCATTTTCTGTCTGCTTGAGTTTCTGTGGATAATTCACTGCACAATTCCCTAACTAAGTTTGTGTCTGAGCTCATTTGACTCTGGTAGCCTCACCTGGGATTCTCTTGAAAGGCTTCCGTATAACCACAATAGAAGAACGGAAAACTAGTAGGCTAGTAGGAAATCCATGACATTGACAGCGCTTTGACTGAGAAGAGGCTTGACAGCTGCTTCCTTTAAAGGGTCTGTCCAATGAAAACTGACATTTCAGTTTTTGGATCTAAGTTGGTGCCTTAAAATATATGTCAAGTCAAAAGTTTTTTTTATTTATTTAGTTATTAGTTTATTTAGTGCTGGATAGAGTTGGGAAGGTTTAGAACCCCTGTCATGTTTTACTCTTATTAGGGGCTAGGTTAGAGATAATTCCCTATACCTGTCCCGCTGGCAACGTTTTACTAGACAGGAAGTGAGTGGAAATAAATAATCCTTTTCAGTTGAGTAGGAGAAAGAAAAACCTTGTGTTACAGCTTTTCCCTCACTTCCTGCCTGGAAAAATACCCGATGGAGTGTCTACCTTTTCCTCACACTATCCAAAACTGAACAAAAAACTTCTGGCTTGACATATGCTTTAAAGTGGATCTAAACTGAAGCATATAGATACATTGGCCCTCCAAGGCCAACAATATAAAGAGGCACCCTGACCTCCCTTCAGAATACTTACCTGTATCTCAGAGTGGGGTTTCCTTCAGACTCTCTACCTGCTAGTTCATACTAATGGTTAGAAGGTGAGGGGCTGTTAAAACCCTGAAGTTGAGCTGTGTTTTTACCGCCCTTAACCCCCCCTCTTTAGCTGAAGAGGCAGCGGCCAGGGGTGTACCCATATTTTCTTATGGCATTCATATTTAACTGTGGGTCATAGCAGAATGGCACAATCATAAAACAAAGCACGGCAAGAAACAAACAAATGAAATGACCCCTTAATACTGTATATTGCCCCTTTAGCATCAATGACAGCTTGCAGTCTTTTGTAGTAGTTGTCTATGAGGCCCCAAATTCTTTTAGGTGGTATAGTTGCCCATTTATCTTGGGGGGGGGGGGAGGGGAGCCTCCAGGTCATGCCTTTAGTTGTCCTGCATGAATCTCACATTTAAGATCTCCCCAGAGTGGTTCAATAAAATTAAGCTCAGGAGACTGTGATGGCCACTCCAGAACCTTCACCTTTTTTTGCCAGTGGAGGGTCATCTTGGCAGATTTTTTTTGGATATGTTTTATAGCAGCAAGCAGTGATGTAACAAACGCGATTAAAGTAAACGGCGTTACGTAACACCGTTACTTTAGAGGGTAACGAGTAATCTAACTGATTACTCTTCCCCTCGCGGTAACGCCGTTCCCATTACTGGGGTGGCGTTACCGCAATTACTCGCCGCGATCCGCGGAGCCGTCCGCGGCCTCGGCCTTAGGAAAGGCCGCGGCTCCGGCCTAGCTCCGGCCTAGCTCCGGCCATCTTGGTGCATCCGTCGGCCGTTTACAATGTGATTGCTCCGTCAAATGACGGAGCGATCACTTGTAAACAAACCGGCGTCAAGATGACGCCGGTTCCTCTCTCCCCTATGTGTACAGATCTGTACAGTGGAGGGGAGAGATCGGATGCCAGCACATACCCTGACAATACTCTGCAACACCCTGCAATACCCAGCCAATACTCTGCCAATACTCTGCCAATACTTTGAAATACTCTGTAATACTCTGACAATACTCTGCAACACCCTGCAATACCCTGCCAATACTCTGCAATACCCAGCCAGTACCCTGCCAATACCCTGCCAATACTCTGCAATACCCTGCCAATACTCTGCAACACCCTGCCAATACTCTGCAACACCCTGCCAATACTCTGCAATACTCTGCCATACCCAGCCATACTCTGCCATACTCTGCAATACCCCGTAATACCCAGCCATACTCTGCAATACTCTGCCATACCCAGCCATACTCTGCCATACTCTGCAATACCCCGTAATACCCAGCCATACTCTGCAATACTCGGTAATACCCAGCCATACTCTGAAATACTCTGCAATACTCTGTAATACCCAGCCAATACTCTGCAATACCCTGCCAATACTCTGTAATACCCAGCCATACTCTGCAATACTCGGTAATACCCAGCCAATACTCTGCAATACCCTGCCAATACTCTGCAATACCCTGCCAATATTCGGCAATACCTTGCCAATACTCTGCAACACCCTGCCAATACTCTGCAACACCCTGCCAATACTCTGCAATACCCTGCCAATACTTGGTAATACCCAGCCATACTCTGCAATACTCGGTAATACCCAACCAATACTCTGCAATACCCTGCCAATACTCTGCAATACCCTGCCAATACCCTGCAACACCCTGCCAATACTCTGCAACACCCTTCCAATACTCTGAACTACCCTGCAATACACTGCCAATACTCTGCAACACCATGCCAATACTCTGCAACACCCTGCCAATACTCTGCAACACCCTGCCAATGCTCTGCAACACCCTGCCAATACTCTGCAACACCCTGCAACACCATGCCAATACTCTGCAACACCCTGACAATACTCTGCAACACCTTGCCAATACTCTGCCATACCCAGCCATACTCTGCCATACTCTGCAATACTCGGTAATACCCAGCCATACTCTGCAATACACGGTAATACCCAGCCATACTCGGCGATACCCAGCCATGCTCAGCCGTACCCAGCCATACTCAGCCAATATTACAGTTGGGGAGATGACGTGGATATTACAGTGGGGGAGATTGTGGATATTACAGTGGGGGCTTTATGGTGGTGGAATTTTCACAGGTTTTTGCAAATTCAATTATTATTTGCTGATCCGAAAAATGATCCGATCCGTGACTCTGATCCAAGCAACAATCCGATCCGTGAGTTTGGGGGGGACAGATGTACAGAGGGGGAACAGATATATGTGTGTGGTGGGGGGGACAGACGTGTAGTAGGGTACAGAGGGGGAACAGATATACGTGTGTGGGGGGGGACAGATGTGTAGTGGGGTACAGAGGGGAAACAGATATATGTGTTGGGGGGAACAGACGTGCAGGGGGTTGCAGAGGGGAAATAGACGTGCAGGGGTGAACGCACCCCTTGCTTACAGTAATAATAGACCCGCCCCTAAGAATATTAAAAAAAAAAATCACAGTTACTTTTCTGAGTAACTAATTACTTTTCCAATGTAGTAACTGAGTTACTAACTCAATTACTTTTTTGGGAGAAGTAATTTGTAACGTAACTAATTACTTTTTTAAAGTAAGATAACCAACATTGGCAGCAAGTAAGAATATTTTTTTTTTTTCAAAATTGTTGGTCTTTTTTTTCTTTATCCCTTTCGACTTATGACCTGTACACACGAGAGGAAATTCCGCCAGCAAAAATCCGATGAGAGCTTTTGGTCCGAAAGTGCGACCGTGTGTATGCTCCATCAGACTTTTGCTGGCGGGATTCCAGACAGCAAAAGATTGAGAGCATGTTCTCAATTTTTCGGTCGGAAAAAGTTCCAATGGGATATTCCGATCGTCTGTACCAATTCCTACGTGCAAAATTCCTACACATGATCGGAAACAATTTGACGCATGCTTGGAAGCATTGAACTTAATTTTCTCGTAGTGTTGTACGTCACCGCCTTCTTGACGGTCTTTTGTGTGACCGTGTGTATGCAAGCCAAGCTTAAGCGAAATTCCGCTCGTGTGTAAGCCTATTTCTGACATTTGGTGTTTACAAGTTAAAATCTGTATTTTTTGCTAGAAAATTACTTAGAACCCCCAAACATTATGTATATTTTTTTAGCAGAGTATCTAGAGAATAAAATGGCGATTGTTGCAATATTTTATGTCACACAGTATTTGTGCAGCAGTCTTTTAAACACAACTTTTTGGGGAAAAAGACACTTTTATAAATAAAAAAAAAAAACGAAAAAATTGAAAATTGATATCAAATACTTACCGTAATTTTCCTTTCCTGATAGGCTCCATGGCAGCATATGTGTGGGTTAGCCCCGCCTCCATAACTACCCAATAGGACCCCTCTCCCATAAATCTTTGCTCCTGGCTGCTATCCGTGTTCCGTAACTAGCCTACTCCAGACATTTGGGAGGGAACTCCTGCTGCCATGGAGCCTATCAGGAAAGGAAAATTACGGTAAGTATTTGATATAAATTTTCCATTTTCCTGACAGGCTCCATGGCAGCATACGTGTGGGAAATAACTCGCCAAAACACACCCGGGTGGGCAAAATGTTGAGCAAAGAAAAACCAAAATTTATTTTACATTGTCAGCCAACAATACTTGTAAACCAAAATTAATAGAGGACAGAGCAGTTGGTTCAACACAATAACCACTTCCAGACCAGCCTCGTTTTGGATTTTAGGTGTTTACATGTTTAAAACTGTTTTTTTTGCTAGAAAAAAAACTTAGAACCCCCAAACATTATATATTGTTTTTTTTCTAACATCCTAGAGAATAAAATGGCGGTCGTTGCAATACTTTTTTTCACACCGTATTTGCGCAGCGGTCTTACAAGCGCACTTTTTTTGGAAAAAAGTCACTTTTTTGAATAAAAAAATAAGACAACCGTAAAATTAGCCCAATTTTTTTTTGGATTGTGAAAGATAATGTTACGCCGAGTAAATTGATACCCAACATGTCACGCTTCAAAATTGCGGCCGCTCGTGGAATGGCGTCAAACTTTTACCCTCAAAAATCTCCATAAGCGACATTTAAAAAATTCTACATTTTGCATTTTTTGAGTTACAGAGGAGGTCTATGGCTAGAATTATTGCTCTCGCTCTACCGATCGCGGCGATACATCACATGTGTGGTTTGACTACCGTTTTCATATGCGGGCGCTGCTCACGTATGCGTTCGCTTCTGCGCGCGAGCTCGTCGGGACGGGGTGTTTTAAAAAAATTTTTTTGTTTTTTATTATTTATTTTACTTAATTGTATTATTTTTTACACAGTTTTTAAAAAAAAAAAAAAATTTGATCACTTTTATTCCTATTACAAGGAATGTAAACATCCCTTGTAATAGAAAAAAGCATGACAGGTCCTCTTAAATATGAGATCTGGGGTCAAAAAGTCCTCAGATCTCATATTTGGACTTCAATGGGAAAAAAAAAAAAAAATTTTTTAAAAAATGTCATTTAAAAAAATGACATTTGTAAATTTCCCTTTAAGACGTATGGGCGGAAGTGACGTTTTTGACGTCGCTTCCGCCCTCCTATGGTATAGAGATGAGTGGCGGCCATCTTAGCCTCACTCATCTCTATACACAGGCAGGGAACGGACCCGATCGCCTCCGCCGCTGCCGACGGTTCCGGTAAGCGGCGGAAGGCACGGGAGAGCGGCGGGAGGGGGGGGGCACCTCTCCCGCCGCCGATAACGGTGATCTCGCGGCGAATCCGCCGCGATGACCACCATTATCGGAAAGGGGACCGCTCACTGTAAAGAGGGATACCTCGGTTGTGGCAGCAGCTGCTGCCGTTACCGAGATATCCCTCTTCAAAAAAATGACGTATATATACAGTGAGCGGTCGTGAAGTGGATAATGTGAAACAAAAGTATTGATAGAAGACCAAGACACCGCTCTACAAATGATCTCAGGTGCGACATGTCGAGATGCTGCCCATGAAGTCGAAATACTTCGGGTTGAATGAGCCGTCACTGCCTCAGGAGGAGCCAAGCCCTTTGACTTGTATGCCCTTTGGATGGTTTGAATGATCCAAGATGAGATGGACCTAGTTGAAGCTCGCATCCCCTTGTTCTTGCCGTGAAGAAGTACAAAGAGAAATTGTGAACGTCTGAAAGAAGCCGTTGCCTCCAAATATTGTTTCAATGTATGACTCACATCCAACGGATGAATCTCTTGGTCGTCTGTTGTTTTAAACGTAGGTAGAACGATTTCTTGATTTTCGTGAAATATTGACGTAACTTTAGGGTTTGACCCTAACATAGGGATTAATACTGCTCTGTCCGGAAAGAAGGTCAAGAAGGGTTCTTCTGAACCTAAACTTCTGATTTCTGACACTCTCTTGGCTGAAGTAATATCCACTAGGAAAGTGGTCTTGAGAGTAAGATCTCTTAATGACAAGGGTTGCTCAGGATCTTTACCAAGATTAGAAAGAAAATCCAAAACTCAAGGAAGGTCCCATTTGGGGAACCTAGGTCTTCTCTGAGACCTAATCCTGATAGCTCCCTTGAAGAATTGCCGTACTAGGGTATGATTTGCCCATGAAACTCCCGTGAAGGCCGAGATGGCTGAGACTTGCACTCTGAGCTGACCGCCAAGGATAGATCAAGCCCTGATTGGAGAAAACTCAAAATATCCTGGACTGCTGGAGAATTGCAAGAATTTGATCTGGAAGCCATGTGGACAGAGAATCTGGACCATATTCGTTTGTACGCTCTGTTCGTACTCTTCCGTCTGGCACTAAGAAGGGTAGGAATCGCTTCTTCCAGACACCCCAGAGCTTCTAGCCTTCCCCTCTCAAGAACCACACCCTGAGGTGTAGACAGGACGGGTGTAGCATCGTGCCCTGTGATAGTAGATCCTGCCTGAGAGGCAGGGGAACTGGGTCTTGATAGCTGAGGAGTAGCAACAGAGGGAACCAAGGCCTGTTGTGCCAGAATGGAATCACCGCAATGATCTCCACCTTCTCTGCTCTGAGCCTCCGAAGAAACTGCAGAATTACTGGAACTGGAGGGAAGGCGTAGGCTCTCTGGAACTTCCAACAATCCGTTAAAGCATCTGTCCCATATGCCTGCGGGTCCCTGAACCTCGAGTAGTATTTGGGCATCTTGTGATTGCACGGCGAAGCGAACAGATCGACCTCTGGAGACACAACCAGAGTCAGAAGCCAGTCGAATACATCTCTGTGGAGGGACCACTCGTTGTTGTCCATCCTGACCCGTGATAGGAAATCCGCTTGTACATTCTGGATCCCCGGAATGTATACTGCAGAAATGTTGGCCACATTCTTCTGAGCCCAGGTCATTATTGGCTCTACTTCCTGTAATAGGGACCAGCTGCGAGTTCCACCTTGCTTCCGTATATAAGCCACTGCGGTTGTGTTGTCCAACCTTAGCACTACAGACGACTTCTCTACAAGATGGCAAAATGAAAGGAGCGCCTGAAAGGCTGCCCTTAACTCCAGGATGTTGGAAACAACTCTTTGGGACGGAAACGTCCACCTGCCCTGAGCCACATCTGAAAGGCAATGAGCGCCCCATCCTTGGTTGCTGGCGTCTGATGTCACTGTCACCCAAGAGATAGGAATGATGGAATGGTGATTGCGCAGATTCTTCCCTTGCAGCCACCAGAGGAGAGATGCCCTCATGGCTGGAGTGAGGAGTATGCGCTGGGTTTGGCTGGAAGAATCCCATTGCTGTAGGAATCCCTTCTGAAAGGGACGAGTGTGCCACTGTGCCCACTTCACCATCGGAATGGTAGCTGTCATCGTGCCAATAACTTTCAGGCATTGGAGAGCCGTAAGATGAAAAGACGCAAGGGCTGCGTGAATCCTGTCCCGGATTACTCCAATCTTGTCTTCTGGAAGGGAGATAGTACCTTCTATTGTATTGAACTGAGCCCCTAGAAACACAAGGGATTGTGTTGGATCCAGATGGCTCTTCTCTAGATTCAGGAGCCACCCAAACTCCTGTAGGGTGGAGATGACTACATTCTTATGTTCCACGATCTGATCTCTGTTCTGGGACAGCAGGAGCAAGTCATCCAGGTAGTGGTGGAGAACACCTTTGACTCGAAGAAGAGCTACAACTGCTAGAAGGACTATGGAGAAGACCCGAGGAGAAGTTGTTAACCCGAAAGGGAGACAGGTAAACTGTAGATGTTGATCGCCTACTGCAAAGCGGAGGAACTGATGAAAGTCCTTTGCCACTGGTACGTGGAAGTATGTATCTTTTAAATCAATAGATATCATCCAATCTCCCAGGTGTACTGACTGCTGAATGGTAAGCAGGGATTCCATTTTGAATTTTTCCTTGCGGATAAAGGAATTGAGATGGGTCAGGTCTATCACAGGCCTCCATGAGCCGTTTTTTCTTCTGTACCATAAACAGAGGAGAATACATGCCTTCGCCACGTTCTTCTTCTGGAACGGGTACAGCTGCGCCTTGCTCTAATGAACAATTCACGTAGGTCAACAGGACCTGTCTTTTCTCCTCTGAGCTTGGAAGGATTGTGGGAACAAACCTTAGTCTTGGGGTGTTGATGAAGACCCACTTGTGACCGGAAGACACCATCTTGACGGTCCAATAGTCCCGAATTGAGGCCGCCCAAACATGTCTGAAGTGAAGAAGGCAAGCCCCCACCTGACATGCTTGAGCGGGCCCAATTTCAAAAGGACTTCCCGGAGTCCTGGTTACCAGAGGAACCACCTTTAGAGTTCTTCTTAAAAGAAGACTGCCTGGACCTCCATGATCTAGAGAACTCCCGGCCAGACTTGTAACTGCGCGCATCCCTGACACAATCAGAATTCTGTCTCCTTGGAAATGAGCGCTTTTGGTTCTGAAGGCGTCTGTCCTGCGGGAGAAATCCAGATTTCCCACCTGTAGCCCGGGATATGGCGCTATCCAGTTTATTGCCAAATAAGGATGCCCCCTCAAAGGGGATACGGCACCAGGCCTGCTTTGACGCTGGATCCGCCAACCATGGACGGAGCCATAAAGCACGGCAATAGATGCCTCCCCCAAAAAGGCAGAAGCCATTCTAATTTCCTGGATAGGAGAGTCTTTAGCCGTTTCAATAGAGATCCCTCTCAAGAACTCTTCAATATTATCGGCCCAGGATTCAATGGCCTTTGAAACTGCTGCTAATGCCAGGATTGGTTTGCACGCCATTCCAGAGGTAAGATAAATCCTCTTCAGATCCAAATCAATTCTCCTCTCCAATGGATCTTTGAAAGAAACCGTGTCCTCTAAAGGAAGGGTCACATACTTTACTAAATGTATAAGCGCTGCGTCCACCAAAGGAGCTGATTCAAGATGTTTTACATCGTCCTCTTTAACCACTTCAGCCCCGGACCAATTGGCAGCCAAAGGACCAGGCCCCTTTTTGCGATTCGGCACTGCGTTGCTTTAATTGACAATTGCGCTGTTGTGCGACGTGGCTCCAAAACAAAATTGGCGTCCTTTTTTTCCCACAAATAGAGCTTTCTTTTGGTGGTATTTGATCGCCCCTGCGGTTTCTATTTTTTGCGCTATAAACAAAAATAGAGCGACAATTTTGAAAAAAATTCAATATTTTTTGCTTTTTGCTATAATAAATATCCCCAAAAAATATATATAAAAAAAAACCTTTTTTTTTCCTCAGTTTTGGCCGATACGTATTCTTCTACATATTTTTGGTAAAAAAAAATCGCAAATTAGCGATTAGTGATTGGTTTGCGCAAAAGTTATAGCGTTTACAAAATAGGGGATAGTTTTATAGCATTTTTATTAATATATTTTTTTTTTACTAGTAATGGCGACGATCAGCGATTTTTATTGTGACTGCGACATTATGGCGGACACATCGGACATTTTTGACACATTTTTGGGACCATTGTCATTTATACAGCAATCAATGCTATTTAAATGCATTGATTCCTGTATAAATGACAGTTGTAGTGGAGGGGTTAACCACTAGGGGAGGGGAGGGGTTATGGGCTGTGACGTGTGTGTTTTTTTACATTAGGGGCGGGGCTGACGTCTGACATCATTGATCGGCTTTCCCGATGACCGGGAACAGCCAATCAATGGCAGGCAGAGTAGGAAGCGCGGGGAGAGGTTTGTTTACACATACCTCTCCCCGTTCTTCAGCTTCGTGACCCGATCGCGGGACACCAGCGGCGATCAGGTCCGCTGGTCCCACGGCCGGGGTCACGGAGCTCCCGACCGGGTCGCGAGCGCGCCACTGGCGGCGCGCACGCGACCCGCGGGCAGGCATTTACAGGATCACGTACAGGTACGGGATTTTGCCTGCCCGTGCCATTCTGCACACGTATATGTGCATGAGGCGGTCGGGAAGCGGTTAAAGGGATACAATTTAAACACTTTTGACTGCATGGAACTTTTCCTGTCCATCTTGCTCCACTCATCAGAAATGATTTCACCTAGTTCTGATAGAAACGGAAAATATTGTCGCTCCTTGTTGAGCTGTTTAAAAAACTTTCTCTGCTTGGGGGGAGAAGTAACAGGATCTTCCCACTTCAGAGCTTCTCTCACTGCCTTAACTAATGCGGGCATCAGTGCATAATCAAACCCCAGGCCTGGATCCTCCAGATCTGAATCGCTATCTGAGACTGGAGCAGAGTGGCGACTTGGTTGAGAGGATTCCCATGCCTCTTGCAATAGCCCTTCCCCCTCTGGGGGGCATAATGGGTCTGATGGGGACTCACAGGTTTGCTGAGCTTCCCTTTGCTGTAGGTATTCTTTTACTACTCTTCTCACCATCAATTCCAACCGATGGTCTGCACCATCTCTCTCATCTGCGGCTTTAGTGAAGCAATGATCGCAGAGCGACTTGTCCTTTGGAACAGGCATCCTACAACCCCAGCATGATTTTTCTGGCCTCTTACTAGAGTGAGAGGAAGGGGGGCGAGAGCAATCTCTACTGCGCTGTTCGGATCTAGAAGATTTATGATGACTAGATTTTGAGGATGACTTTTGGTGGTGCGATTTAGATGATCCACTACGGCTATGCGAACTACGCTGCGGATCATTTCTAGAAGGGCTATAGAGAAAAATATACAAGAGAAAAGAAGGAAAGGTAAGAGGACCAGCTGAAAACTAGTGCTAACAATTTTCTCCAAATACACAGCCACCAAGCTATGCACATACCTGCTACAAGCGGGCTGACCACTAGGGGGCAGTGAGGCATCCATTGCTAATACACTTGACTGTAAAACACAAATAAAACCCCCATCAGCTATTTGTAAGGCATCCATAGGCATACAGAGCAATAGCAGTTATTGGTCCTACCTTAATCCGTCAGAAAAATAGCCCCGGGAAGTCGTTGTCTCCTCTGCAATCATTCCCGGGCTCTGACAGCGCTGAAAGCCTTTTAAATTTGGCGCCTGTGACATCATCAGCGACGTCAGACGCCGGGTGCTCGTGCGCGAGAACCAAGCCTCGCTTTGAATCAGGTCCGCGCATGCGCAGAACGCCGCGCCGGACCCGGAAACAGGGGAGAAAGGCTGCTGGAACGCAGAGCGTCAGCGCCATGCACAGCATCAGCCGGAAGATATACAGGAAAATCAGGTACACAAAAACACTGCTGCCATTAATAATGATACATCTCACCACTCCACCAACGATCATCAGGCCGAATCTTTAGTCCCATACACACCATCGGTCATCCTGGCAGATAATGGCTACCTCACCGCAGTAGGTTTAAAGCCGGGCGCACATACAGACATCAGATCCAGGTCTTCAGCGCTACTCTGCCATATACTCCATACCCATGCTTATCAGACAGGGCCTATCGAAGGATCAAACATGACAATCGGCCGATCGATCGATGTGAAGGTATCTTCAGGTAGGAGAACCATCAGGTCCTACAGAGGAGGACAAAAAAGGATCACGGATAGCAGCCAGGAGCAAAGATTTATGGGAAAGGGGTCCTATTGGGTAGTTATGGAGGTGGGGCTAACCCACACGTATGCTGCCATGGAGCCTGTCAGGAAAGTAAAGTTAGCCCAATTTTTTTGTATAATGTGAAAGATGATGTTACGCCGAGTAAATAGAGTAAAACTTCTTTTGCAAAAATATCAAAGTTTTCCATTAATTCTACATACACTTACTTCACTGACTTCATGGATTTTTCCCAAACGTATCCATTTCTTCTGCCTTACTTCCTGGGCAGACTTTAGGTCATGACACAGGAAGTAGTTGACCAGCTGACCTCATTAGCACACGCCCTGCATCAGTCACCCTCCTACCTACCCACCCACTCCCAGGTGCATGTTTTTTAAATGAAATGAGCGAAAATTTGGAAAAAAAACTAATTTGTTTTGTTTCTATGATAAAATTTTGCAAATAAGTAATTTTTGTTCATAAATTTGGGCCAAAATTTATACTGCTACATCTCTTTGGTAAAAATAACCCAAATTAGTGGATATTATTTAGTCTCTTTGAAAGTTATAAAGTCTACAAGCTATGGTGCAAATCATTGAAAATTTATCACATCTGATCACACCTGATGTACCGATGGCCTATCTCATTTCTTGAGGCTCTGAAATGTCAGGAAAGTACAAATACCCCCCAAATGACCCCTTTTTGAAAAGTAGACAGTCCAATGTATTTAGTAAGAGGCATGGTAAGTTTTTGAAGATGTAATTTCTCCCACAATTCTTGGGAAAATTAAGATTTTTTTTTTTTCACAAAATTGTCATAATAACAAGTTATTTCTCACACACAGCATATGCATACTTCCAATTACACCCCAAAATACATTCTGCTACTCCTCCCGAGTATGGCCATACCACATGTGTGGGACTTTTACACAGCCTGCCCACACAGAGAGGTCCAAAAGGCAGGGAGCACCGTCAGGGGTTCTAGGAGCATAAATGACAACTCTAATTTCCTAACGACTGTGGAATTACCCACAAAATGACCCCATTTTAGAAAGCAAACACGCCAACGTCTATTCTATGAGGCATAATGAGTCTTTTGAACAGTTAATTCTTTTCCACAAGTTTTCGGAAAATGTGGAAAGAAAATTAAAACCTATTTTTTTTTTACACAATGTTGTCAGTTTATAAGATATTTCGAACTCAAAGGATGGGCGGCACAGTGGTGTAGTGGTTAGCACTCTCACCTAGCAGTAAGAAGGGTCGCTGGTTCAAATCCCAACCACGACACTTCCTGCCTGGAGTTTGCATGTTCTCCATGTGCCTGCGTGGGTTTCCTCCGGGTACTCCGGTTTCCTCCCACATTCTAAAGACATGCAGGTAGGTTAATTGGCTTCTGTCCAAAAATTGGCCCTAGTATATGAATGGGGACCTTGGATTGTGGGCTCCTTGAGGGTAGGGACTGGTGTGAGTGTGCAATGTACAGGGATGGGGACAATTGTAGACACTCGCTCAGGTTGAACTGGATGGACTGATGTCTTTATTCAACCTTACTAACTATGAAACTATGAAACTATGTACATAGCAAAAATGACACCCCAAAATACATTCTGCTACTCATCCTGAGTATGGCGATACCACATGTGTGGCCACATACAAAGGCCCAACATGCAGGGAGCACCGTCAGGCGTTCTAGGAGCATAAATTACACCTCTAATTTCCTAACGACCTATCACACTTTTGAAGGCCCAGGAGCACCAGGACAATGGAATTACCCACAAAATTACCCCATTTTGGAAAACAAACACCCCAAAGTATATTCTATGAAGCATTAAGAGTCTTTTGAACGGTTACATTTTTTACACAAGTCTTCAGAAAACATGGAAAGAAAATGAAAATCTTTTTTTTTTTTTTTACACAATGTTGTCAATTTATAAGATATTTCTAACACATAGTATGTATATAGCAAAAATGACACCCCAAAACACATTCTGCTACTCCTCCTCAGTATGGCGATACCACATGTGTGAGACTTTTACACAGCCTGGCCATATACAGAGGCCCAACATTGAAGTAGTACCTTCAGGCGTTCTAGTAGCATAAATTACACATTCCTACCTATCACACTTTTGAAGGTCCTGGAGCACCAAAACACATTCTGCTACTCCTCACGAGTATGGCAATACCACATGTGTGGGACTTTTACACAGCCTGCCCACACAGAGAGGTCCAAAATGCAGGGAGCACCGTCAGGGGTTCTAGGAGCATAAATTACACCTCTAATTTCCTAACGACTGTGGAATTACCCACATAATGACCCCATTTTGGAAATCAAACACCTCAACGTGTATTCTATGAGGCATGGGCTGCAAATAGGTACTCGGGTACTCTGATGGGCTGGAGACAGGTACTTGGTTATTCCGATGGGCTGGTGACAGGTACTCGGGTACTCCGGTGGGCTGGTGACAGGTACTCGGGTACTCCGATGGGCTGGTGACAGGTACTCGGGGTACTCAGATGAATTGTGACAGGTACTCGGGTACTCAGATGAACTGCGACAGGTACTCATATGGACTGTGACAGGTACTCAGGTACTCGGGTACTCAGATGGGCTGTGAGGCCCTCTACTGGCAGACCCCAAAATATCACCCCCTCCCTCCACTGACAGACACCCTACCCCCTCAAATACCACCCCCTCCCCACACTGCCAGGCCACCAGAGCCCTGAAGAAGGGGAATCAGACCCCTGAATCATGCTGATACTCTTTAAACCTGATATAAAACAGTCTTTTAGACATAAGCACTGCCTATGTGCTTGCTGTTCTTTTGTTTTAACTCATGTATATTGTAGCAGGGCAGTACCTTGCTAGGATCCAGGTCTAATAAACAGCCAGTTTACTAATGAGTCAACTGTGTTCTGGGCTTTAAGTAATCACCAGACCAAGGCTCTAGGCTCCCAGTTAGAGACGACTCCACCCTGTAGACAGGAGGTCTGGCCATGGGAGTCAGTAGGGCTTCACCTAGGAGTGAGAGGTGGGAGCCAGTGTAGCACGAGGCTACTTGCTGTACGCACAGAGGTGCTGAGCGTCTGGTCTGTGGGAGACAGACCAAGGCCCTAAAGTGTAAGGCCTGAGCTGGAGAGCTGCGTTTACAAGCCAGGAGGGCGGAAAATCATTTACATTGGTAGCAGGACTGAAATACTGAATACATCTGCGAGGGAATCTTATGTGTTTGTTTTGACCTTTCTTTTAAATAAAAGTGGGCAAAACCAGCCCTGAAACGGATAAAAGCAAGTGGTGGTGTCCATAAAGCGCTACACTTGGAGTGAACCCCTTCAGTGGCGTCTCCAGCTTTCATATTTAGGGGGGGCACATGGGGGGACAGGGACAAAAGTAGGGGGGAAACTATAAAAATATATATATATATATATATATATATATATATATATATATCCTGGGGCCCTTTACTACGATCCCACAACGTGCCCTTTCACATGTTCTGCAGTGAGCTCCCTTCCTACTGTATTGGGGCCCCCCAGGGTGTCAGAGAACAAAAGATATATGTCACCAGCATACCAAGAAAATATAAGGGTCCAAAGCAGTGGGCCCCTGCTATTGACAGCGCTGGTCTGGCATCTCTTGGAATTTACAGGCTGGTTCTCTAAGGACGGGAGAAATCAGTCTGTTTTTTCAGTAACTGAGAGTCCTGGTGGAGTCCTTCCTGCAACTCGCTCTTTCCCCTGCCAATGAGGATGCAGGGGAAGGAGCAGTTCGGGCGGCCATGGTTGTGTTATCGCTCGCATTATGCAGAGGGAGGGGGGAGGAATCACCCGCAGGAGCTGACTGGGGACGCTCTCCCTCTCAATAGAGACTGTGTTAAGATGCAGCGCATCTGCTACGAATTCAAACAAAAAGACATTGCCTTTTTGTAAAAAAAAATGTTTTATTAATTGGGGGGGGGGGAGGGGGGCACATGGTGGGGCACAGCATAATGTTGGGGGGGGGGGGCCTCTGCCCCCCCTAGTGACGCCATTAAACCCCTTACAATATACACATGGAAAGCTATGATATCCCTACATTGTCAAGTGAGCAGTCTACTATTTTTACTTGATACAAACTATAGCCAGCTTCCATTAGCACCTCATGTTTCCTGTACTTATATATCGGACACCCTTGTAACCTGCCTCCTGCAGGAAGACTTTTCATAATTCATCCAGCTTTTCATTCCTTGACTTTTGTTGCATGCTCAGTTCAGTCTTTATACAGTAACTACCATCAGAATTCTAGACTTTCCAGTTCTCTCTAAATGTACTGGTGATATTCTTTCTGAATAGAGCTCTCCTTCAATGACCACACAGAATGACCAATCTTGTGCTGTGTAATAGCCAGTAGGTAGAATCAACATATTGTAATTATTATTATATAATTTTTTTTTTGTTTCATGTTCCATGATCTAGATCAGGCTTTAACCGCTTCCCGACCGCCTCACGCAGATATACTGCTGCAGAATGGCACGGGCAGGCGAAATCACGTACCTGTACGTGGCCCTTTAATTGCCTGCCCATAGGTTGCGACACGGTCGGGAGCTCCGTGACCCCGGCCGATGGACCAGCGGACCCGATCGCCGCTGGTGTCCCGCGATCGGGTCACAGAGCTGAAGAACGGGGAGAGGTCTGTGTAAACAAACCTCTCCCCGCGCTTCCTACTCTGCCTGTCATTGATCGGCTGTTCCCGGTCATCGGGAAAGCCGATCAATGATGTCAGACGTCAGCCCCGCCCCCTAATGTAAAAAAACACACACACGTCACAGCACATAACCCCTCCCCTCCCCCTAGTGGTTAACTCTTTCACTACCACTGTCATTTATACAGAAATCAATGCATTTAAATAGCATTGATTGCTGTATAAATGACAATGGTCCCAAACATGTGTCAAAAATGTCCGATGTGTCCGCCATAATGTCGCAGTCACAATAAAAATCGCTGATCGCCGCCATTACTAGTAAAAAAAAAAATATTAATAAAAATGCTATAAAACTATCCCCTATTTTGTAAACGCTATAACTTTTGCGCAAACCAATCAATAATCGCTAATTGCGATTTTTTTTACCAAAAATATGTAGAAGAATACGTATCGGCCTAAATTGAGGAAAAAAAATGTTTTTTTATATATTTTTTGGGGATATTTATTATAGCAAAAAGCAAAAAATATTGCATTGTTTTCAAAATTGTCGCTATATTTTTGTTTATAGCGCAAAAAATAAAAACTGCAGGGGCGATTAAATACCACCAAAAGAAAGCTCTATTTGTGGGAAAAAAAGGACTCCAATTTTGTTTGGGAGCCACGTTGCACGACCGTGCAATTAAAGTTAAAGCGACGCAGTGCCGAATCGCAAAACGGGGCCTGGTCCTTTGGCTGCCAATTGGTCTGGGGCTGAAGTGGTTAAGGAGGCCGGACTGTGGCTAGTGGGTGTAGAAAATGCCTCAGCATCAGTGCCATATCATTGGTACTAATGGGAGAATTAGTGCTTAATGGTGTCAGTAGGGGGAATAATGCCCCAAGGGCCAGATAAAGGCAGGTAAGTTGCCACAGTTTGGAGACTGATCTAGATTATGGTGCTGAAACACTAAAGTTAAAAGCTAAAGTTCCACTGTAGTCTGGATGAGGTATCCACTTTACTTTTTACTGAGGCCTGGGTGAAGTATTCACCTTACCTTCCACTGTCCCCTTGATAAGGTATCCAGCTCACCTTTCAGGAAGTTTGGATGAAGCATACACCTTACTATGTTCCAGATGAGGTATTAAGCTCATCTTTCATTGTGGCCTTGATGAGGTATCCACCCTAGCTTGCACTGTGGTCTCGATGAAGTATCCACCTCACTTAACACTTTGGTCTGGGTGAAGAAGACACACTCTCTCTTTCAGAAATCCTCATTCATGTACCAATTTAACGTTATGGAGACTTCTAAACTAGAGAATGACAAGTTTACTTGTCCATTGTAAAGTCAGGAAGAACATGGAAGTCTGGCTAGGAGATTCAACCTATCAACATCGATTCAGAACCTGAATATTAGTTTTAGGTGGACCTGGCCTTTCTGCTATGATCCACAAGAGTTAACTCCATAAAGTTGGCTTCATGTACATCAGTCCCCCCGCCATCCACCTCTGCCCTTCTCATTTTTCTAATGCTTTTCTCGTGAACAGCCCATGTCAAACTCTTTATGAGATTCAGACCTGGTTTCATATTTCACTGAAACTTCTATAAGAAAAGCCACTTTTTCATGCTTAAGTCCTTTTCAAATCCCTTCAAACCAGTCACCATCCATTCTGCATTTTATCTTTTTCTCTCTGGCCAAGGGCCAAACATAATCCTTCTCCTCTCCTTATGCTTCTTAAGGAAAACACAAGCCCTCATTTACCCGTGGATCCCGTCTAAGAATAAAAGCTTAATACCTTGACAGGCCTGGATATTATTTTGGGTCCTAAGTCTGATTTATGGTGGTAGCCAGCAAGCCCGGCTGGTGAAATATTTGCTGCTGCTCGCAAGGATCTGGAAAAAATGAAGTGTGAGGTTCTGAGTAGAGCAGGCAGCAGTCTTCTAGTCACTAAACACTTCTAAGGAGTTGGCAGGGGAACAGAGCTGTGGTTTGAAACCAGGAGCCTCAAAGGAATACGGGAGGAGTGCTGTACTGTGAGAAGCGACAAAATATTGCCTAGGCTTTAACGCAGGCCTCCAAGCCTGTGATCCTCACATGAAAATGAACATGTTGTTGTGGCATTCTCGACTATGGAAGCATGACGACACAGCTTCCACCTGGAAGAGCGTTTGCAAGAATGATTAAGGCAATGGGAACAGGTTGATTAAGATCAGGTTTTATGATGATTTTTTATTGGATAGATGTTTCTTTTGCTGATATTTTATAGATAGTAAATCCAGATAGACTGGGACATCCTTTTTTATAACAACGGAACTGATTTGAACATTAAAGGGGTTATAAACCCTTGATGTTTTTCACCTTACTGCATTCTATGCAGTAAGGTGAAAAACCTTTCGTAGTGCTGCAGCCCCCCAGAGCCCCCCTTTTAATTACCTGAACCCGATAGCTTCAGCAACAGGGACAAGCAGAGCAGATCCAGCCGCTGTATCGGGTCCTCATTGGCTGGATTGATAGCATTGACTATCGCTGCTGTCAACCAAAGACAGTGACGGGGGCCGAGTCCTGCTGTCTATGACAATAGACGCAGGGGCGCGCCTGCACGAGTGCCCCTGGGGAATGCGGGTCTCCGTGGGGGCTCTTGAGAAGAGGAGGAGCCAGGAGCGCCACTGCGGGACCCCAGGCTGCAGTTGTCTCTCTCATACCACCATAGGTCTCCGTGGATGTGCAGCACCAGGGATCTTTCCTCTCCTCCTTCCAATGTTAAATTTTATACCAGCATAAAACACCATGTCTATAAAATATGACCGACCATTAGAAACAATTTTAACACAGTTATTACTAATATAAAACACCAAGCACTGGAAATGATCATAGTATAAAATAATCTGTTACTAATATAAAATATTACATCTACTATATGACCGACCACTGAAAATGATCATAATACAATCCTGTTACGTTTTAGAGTAACATAAAGCAACACATCTACAACATGACTTACCACTGGAAATTATCATAGTAAGAATCTGATACAGATTATACTGACATAAAACATTCAATTTACAACATGACCAACCACTGGACTTGATCATAATACAATTCTGTTACAGGTTATAACAACATAAAATACAACTTCTACTTCATGACAAACCACTTTTGACACAAGGCAAGAACATGTACAAGGTAAGGGTAAGGGTGTGAGCTATTTTAGGCCCATTGCACTCTAAAAAAATAAAAATAAATTCACCTTCATTTTGCCTTGTCTGTTGACTTCAATGCTTTTTAGCAAAATGCAAAAATATTCCTTTAAAATTCAGATTTTTCCTGAAGTTTTGGGGTAATGAAAACCCAGATTTTTACTGATTTCAAATAAAATGTAACCTCTGTATAGATATATGTGTCCTTTACATAACCATGATATACAGTGCTGTGAAAAGTATTTGCCCCCTTATGGATTTTTTATTTGTTTTGCATATTTGCCACACTTATATTATTCAGGTCATCAAACAAATATTAATATTACTCAAGGATAACCCGAGTAAATACAAAATTAAGTTTTTAAATGATGATTTTATTTATTAAGAAAAAAAGCTGTCCAAACCTGCCTGGCCCTAGGTAAAAAAGTAATTGATCCCCCTCCCCCCCCATGTTTGCAAAATCATGAATGAACTGTGATTAACCACATTTTTTTGAGTTAAATGTCACTTGCTACATCCAGGCCTAACTACTGCCAGACCTGTTGAATCACTTAAATAGAAGCTGTCTGACAAATGAAAGCTTGCTAAAAGATATCACAAAGCAACACATCAAGCAGCAATATCAGTAGGCAGAATAGTCCCCCATTGTTGGTATCAGTGGGAGAAATAGTGCCCCATTATTGGTGTCAGTGGGAGGAATAGTGCCCCATCACTGGTGTCAGTGGAAGGCATAGTGCCCCATCGCTGATATCAGTGAGAGGAATAGTGCCCCATCATTGGTGTCAGTGGGAGAAATAGTGCCCAATCCTTTATATCAGTGGGAGGAAATATGCCCCATCGTTAGTGTAAGTGGAAAGAATAGAGTCTTATCATTGCTGTCAGTGGAAGGAATAGTAATGTGTAACTCCTGCCCTACTCTCAAAACTTGTGTGGTGATAGAATAAAATATCTCAAACTAAAAATTGTGCTCACCGTATAAAGTAACAAAATTGAAACGTGAGACTACACAAATATTATTTGAAATTTAATGTAGCTGCCACTCATACACCAATTTGTGTTCCCACATGTATAGATAGATCTATATCTATCTATCTATCTATCTATCTATCTATCTATCTATATATATATATATATATATATATATATATACACACACACAGTGCCTTGAAAAAGTATTCATACCCCTTGAAATGTTCCACATTTTGTCATGTTACAACCAAAAACATAAATGTGCTTTATTGCAATTTTATGTGATAGACCAACACAAAGTGGCACATAATAGTGAAGTGGAAGGAAAATGATAAATGGTTTATAAAATGTTTAACAAATAAATATTTGAAAAGTGTGATGTGTATTTGTATTCATCCCCCTTTACTGGGATACCCCTAACTAAAATCTAGTGGAACCAGTTGCCTTCAGAAGTCATCTAGTTAGTAAATAGAGTCCACCTGTGTGCAATTTAATATCAGTATACATACAGCTGTTCTGTGAAGCCATCAGAGGTTTGTTAGAGAATCTTAGTGAACAAACAGCATCATGAAGGCCAAGGAACACACCAGACAGGTCAGGGATAAAGTTGTGGAGAAGTTTAAAGCAGAGTTAGGTTATAAAAAAATATTCCAAGCTTTGAAGATCTCACAGGGCACTGCTCTATCCATCATCTGAAAATGGAAAGACTATGGCACAACTGCAAACCTACCAAGACATGGTCGTCCACCTAAACTGACAGGCTGGGCAAGGAGAGCAATACTCAGAGAAGCAGCAAAGAGATCCATGGTAACTCTGGAGGCGCTACAGAGATCCACAGCTCAGGTGGAAGGAATCTGTCCACACAACTATTAGTCGTGCACTCCACAAACATGGCCTTTATGGAAGAGTGGCAAGAAGAAAGCCATTGTTGAAGGAAAGCCATAAGAAGTCCTGTTTGCAGATTGAGATGTGCCATGTGGGGGACACAGCAAACATGTGGAAGAAGGTACGCTGGTCAGATGAGACCAAAATGGAACTTTTTGACCTAAAAGCAAAACGCTATGTGTGGCGGAAAACGAACAATGCATATGACCCTGTGAAACATGGTGGTTGCAGCATCATGTTGAGGGGATGCTTTCCTTCAGCAGGGACAGGGAAGCTGGTCAGAGTTGATGGCAAAATGGATGGAGCCAAATACAGGGCAATCTTATGCCAAGTACACACTATCTGACTTTTCGGCCAGACTATCCGGCAGACTTAGTCCGGCGGACAATCCGCCGGACTTTCCAGCGGAGGTCCGCCGGACTTTCCGAACGTGCGGACTTGCCCACACACGCCCGGACTTTTCCGTCGGACTTTTGGCCGAGGTCCGCCGGACTTTTACACGGAGTAAAGTCAGTTCATTTAGAACGTGACTCCAAGTAGACGGGACTAGCGAAGGAAGTCAATGCCGCCGCCTTGATCAGCGAGATTGACACCTTGCTAGCCCCGTCACCTGGTGGATTTAAAGGGGAATCCCTACACCGAAAAACGCCCCAAATCCTTAGCAGACCCTTATCGGAGCATGCAGCCCGGCCGGTCAGGAAAGGGGGTGGGGATGAGCGAGCGCCCCCCCTCCTGAGCAGTACCAGGCCACATGCCCTCAACATGGGGGGGTGCCTTAGGGAAAGGGGGCCCTACGGCCCCCCCACCCCAAAGCACCTTGTCCCCATGTTGATGAGGACAAGGGCCTCTTCCCGACAACCCTGGCCGTTGGCGGACAATTTTGAGTCAAAACTTTTTACTAAGTCCGCCGGACTTTTGGGAAGAAAAGGTCCGCCGGAGCCCACACACGGTCGGATTGTCCAGCAGACTCTAGTCAGGCGGACAATCCCGCCAGATAGTTCGATCGTGTATACCGGGCAAAATCTATTATGCCCCGTACACATGGTCGGATTTTCCAACGGAAAATGTTTGATAGGAGCTTGTTGTTGGAAATTCCGACCGTGTGTAGGCTCCATTGGATATTTTCCATTGGAATTTCCGTCACACAAAATTTGAGAGCTGGTTCATGCAGAGTGACGTCATGCGGCTCCGGCCAGTCACAGAGCCGGAGTCGGCGGCCCGGAAGGAAGAGGGGCGAAGATGGATGCGACCTGCCAGGGGACAGCGCTGGCTTCGTTTGCAGGTAAGTGTCACATAATGGGCTAATATGCGATGCATACTAGCCCAATATGCAGGGAGCAAAAGAGGAAGTAAAACCCATCAGGGTTTACTTCCTCTTTAAAGCAGTGGTAAACCACATGAAAAAAATAAAAATAAATAAGGCCCCGGGCAGTATAAGTCATAATGTGCTAGTATGCATCGTATACAAGCACATTATGACAGACTTACGTGAACACAAAGTCCTCCAGTGGTGCTTTCATCTTCACCCGGTCTTATTTCTGGGTTCCCAGGCTTCGGCGATATGAATGGCCCAGCCAGTGTTGCGCTCGGGAGTTGCGGTCGTACGACGTTACACCCAAACAAAATTGACGTCCTTTTTTTCCCACAAATAGAGCTTTCTTTTGGTGGTATTTGATCACCTCTGCGGTTTTTATTTTTTGCGCTATAAACAAAAGAAGAGCGACAATTTTGAAAAAAAACACAATATTTTTTTACTTTTTGCTATAATAAATAAAAAAACAATTTTTTTCCTCAGTTTAGGCCGATAATACATATTTTTGGTAAAAGAAATCGCAATAAGCGTATATTGATCGGTTTGCGCAAAAGTTATAGCGTCTACAAAATAGGGGATAGATTTATTGAATTTTTTTTTTTTTTACTAGTAATGGCGGCGATCTGCGATTTTTTTTCGTGACTGCGACATTGCGGCGGACACTTCGGACACTTTTGACACATTTCTGGAACCATTCACATTTACACAGCGATCGTTGCTATAAAATTGCATTGATTACTGTGTAAATGTGACTGGCAGGGAAGGGGTTAACACACACATAGAAAAAAATAAATAAATAATGAGCTAATGTGCATAGCATACTAGCTCATTATGCAATACTCACCTGAGATCGAAGCCCCCGCTGCGGTGCCTATACACAGCACCAGCCAGCAACATCACTCCTGGAGTTACTTCCGGGTATCGCGGGCTCCGGCGCTGTGCCTAGCTGGAGCCGCGATGACGTGATAATGCGTGTGGGAGCCGCTGGTAACAGCACACTCACTGAAGCAAAGGCACACACGTGCCGTTGCTTCAGTGCACATGTGCCGATGACGTCGGCACATGCAGATACAGGGGATATCTACTAAACCGTGCAGGTTTAGGAGATATCTGGGGTAGCTACAGGTAAGGGTAGCAAAAAGTGGATTGTAAGGGTTTACAACCACTTTAAGGCATGGCTCTGAAGGAACAGTACAGGTATGCTGTTCCTTCAAAGCGCATGTGCCTGTGACACCACCGGCTGCATGTAAAGTAAATATCTCCTAAACGGTGCCGGTTTAGGGGATATTTACAGTACCCATGGGTAAGCTTTATTATAGGCTTACCTATAGGTAAAAATCATACATGGGCATTTACTCCCACTTTAAGTGGAAGGAAGTTGAAGTGGTTGGAAGACTATTTAGACTTGGCAGAATTGGGGGGTTGGCAGGGGAACACAAACAGACTAAGTAAGATAATTAGACATCACCTGGGATTTAGTCATCAGAGATGAGTGACAGAGTACTGAAAAGACTGCGGTAAGCCTGCCAGGCCCCATTCCTCCTGTCAAACTTCCTGGCTCTGCACCCAAGTCCTCTTGTTGGTGGCCATGACCACACTAGGTTTGTCACTCGGTTTAGTCCAATGCATATGGAAAACAGGCAATGACATCACCATCTCCTGTTTGAATAATTAGTAACTATAGAACAGGCCACCTCACACATTCACAGGCGGGAACACTTGCCAAAGAAGAACCCAAGAAATTAAACATGATATAAAACAAACAGACTGGGTTGATTTTCATTCAATGCTTCCCATGGGAGCTGCTGAATATTTTCCACTGTATTCAGCTCCTTACACTCTCATGTTGGATGTTAAAGTTCTCTTCTTGTGGTGGGGATATGGAAACTGCTGTGCTGAAGTCTCACTGACTTGCATCATCTACCATGGTCACAGTTGTAACAGCTTATTTCTAAGGAGGATGTGCTATTATTCGCAGAAACATGCAAAAAAAGGAGAAAGGAATTCTGGGTAAGGTCATGTAAGTGAGTGACAGGTCTATAGGTAAATGCTAGCCACTGAATGTTTAGAGCAGACTTTGCACTACAAGCAAGGTCCACTTATTTGGCCCCCATGCCAAAAGGGAAAAAGAAAACAGTTGGAGAAAAAAATGGAGTTAATATATTTAGCTTTTCCTTGGTTTCTGTACTGCAAAGGGTGATGTCTTCATCTTTCTGACAAGATATGGAGAATGCTGAGTAGCCCAAATCTCATAAGATGACCTTCCATCACAGCACAGTAATGTCTTCTCATGAGATTTGGGCTAATTAGTATTTCCTGTGTTCTTATCAGTGATGTCGCCTTTGCATAGGTGCCCTGGACATACTGTAAGCTGATGATTTGATCCTCTGTTAGGGTTTTATTACTGGTTGGCACAGTGGCATAGTGGTCAGAACTACCTCCTGTTTGCATGCACACCTTGTGCTTCAAAGACACACTGGTAGGTTAATTGGCTCCTGTCTAAATTGGCCCTAGTATGCATGTGAGTTAGGAATCTTAGATTGTAAGCTCCTTTAAGGCAGTGACTGATGTGGATGTACAAAATATACTGTATATATGTAAATTGTTGGCCCTATATACTGTAAATACCAATAATAAAAGAATATTAGACCGGCCATACATGGTTCAAATCTTGGCCGACCCAGCAGAAACCGGTCGAGATTGGAACTGTTACTGGGCAGGCTGAATGTACCAAGTTGTTCGACAAATCAACTTGGGTACAACCAGCCTGCCAAAATCTCTTGCGATTATTGCTAGCGGCTGCTATAGCTGCTAGCAATAATCACTGTCTTCTCCCGACGGGGACGGCTTCCCCCATGCGCCAATTGCTAATTCCCCAAACACTGTCTTCCTGGGGGAATCCTGCAAATTTCTTTCCTGCAACCCGTGTATGGCCAGCCTTACATTCTGTGTGTTTGTCACTTGCACAGGAAACAAGTGGAGAATTTTTTTTTTTTATAAAATCGTTTTTATTGAATTTTGCATTAACACAAAAACTTGCCCACACAGGGGCTAAACATTACCCACGCAGGGGCCAATCCTCTGATGCGGCAACAACCACAACAGTGTACATCATATAACATAACCAGCAAGTGGAGAATTTTAAACAGCAATAAAAAGTGAATAGAGGTTCTCTCCTCCCCTCACCCTTCTTAAAAAATAAAAATATTGCTGTTCTGTGCCTGTTACAGAGGTTGCCCATCACTTCCTATTACAGTGACAACATTTTCACCAAGACAGGAAGTGAGGGGAAATGTTAAAGCTGAACTCCAGCCTTAACTTCAGTCTGTTACATTTGTACAAGCTCAGCTCTTGTACTGAAATTGCTTGCTGCTCACTGTGAAATTCCCACAGTGTGCATTAGAAGATCCAGCAAGTCAAATAGAGCCCATCTCATTTCCTAGCTGGAGGACATTAAGCATAATCTATTCAGCATCTGCACTGCCCTACTGTCCCTGGCCCACCCTTTCATTTATTGGATTTTAGTTATTTAAATAAAGAAGGCTCATCATCGCATGTGCGCGTTATCTAGATTAGTATGCATGCAAGTTTCCCACAATCTGCATTAGAAGATGCAGCAAGTCAGAAATAGCCCACCTGATTTCCTGGCTGGAGGCCATTCAGCATAATCTATCCAACACCTCCCCTGCCCTACTGTCCTTGGCCCTCCCCTTTCATTTATTGGATTTCAGTTCTTTCAATAAAAAAGGCTTACCATGTGGGCATTATCTAGGGTGGTCTTCATGAAAAACAGTCCACTTAGGAATGAGCACTCCTCCAGACTAACATCCACCCATCAAGACATTTTGATATTTGCATAATTCTTCCCAAGAGTCAGCCCACTGCTGGCCCCAGGGCTGAGGGCTATGGAGAGGAGTACTGAGGCAGGGTGCTGTGATGTTATTTATTTGTTTCAGGTACTTATATAGCACGTCAATTTACGCAGCGCTTTACATACACATTGTACATTCACATCAGTCCCTACCCTCAAGGAGCTTAAACTCTAAGGTCCCTAACTCACATTCATACATAAACATACTAGGGACAATTTAGACAGGATCCAATTAACCTACCAGCATGTCTTTGAAGAGTGGGAGGAAACCCACACAGGCACAGGGAGAACATGCAAACTCCAGGCAGGAGTGCCATTGTTGGGATTCGAATCAGTGACCTTTTTTACTGCTAGGCAAAAGTGCTATCCACAACACCACTGTGCCGTAAAAAGGATGAGTAGACAGAGGGGAGACACACATCATCATGCTGTAAGATCAGAAGAAGCCACTCATGATACAAGAAACTTGCCTGGAGTCCAAGAAACATTGTTGCCAATGGAGATCACGAACATACAGTAACAGAAGACCATAGGCTGTTCTATTGTCTAGGCATTTTGCTTGTTATAGATATCTGTCAGTCCTGTATTGTATTCCTAAGATTGTAATAGTTTTGTATGTACAGCATCTTTGTATAGTAAAAGCACATTTACACACTGCAGAAATTCCAGCTTCCTTGCTTATACCACGGAGTAACCTTGCTAGACGCAAGCAAAACACCTGTGTTAGCCCCTCTCATTAGCCATGATCTGCCTGCATTGCATAGAAAAGCACAAAAGGCTATTGATACCCTCACTGGGTCCAAAATGAGGCATGCAATGAAAATGTAAAGGTTCCATTAAAAAAAAAAAAAAAAAAAATCATTAGCTTGTTAACCACTTGCCGCCCGCCCATTGTCAAATGACGGCGGCAAAGTGGTTGTAAAATCCTGACAGGACGTCATATGACGTCCTCAGGATTTTGAGCCGCTGCGCGCCCCCGGGGCGCGCATGGTGGCGATCGCTGTTGCGGGGTGTCAGTCTGACACCCGCAACTACGATCTTGGTAAAGAGTCTCCGACGGAGACTCTTTACCACGTGATCAGCCGTGTCCAATCACGGCTGATCACAGTGTAAATAGGAAAAGCCGGTAATCGGCTTTTCCTCACTCGCGTCTGTCAGACGCGAGTAGAGGAGAGCCGATCGGCTGCTCCTCTGACGGGGGGGTCTGTGCTGATCGATTATAAGCGCAGCCCCCGAGGATGCCCACACTGGACCACCAGGGATGCCACCAGACCACCAGGGATGCCCATCAAAAGGTATGCCACCCTAGACCACCAGGGATGACACACAGTGCCCACAATGGATGCCAATCAGTGCCTACAATGGATGCCAATCAGTGCCCACAATGGGCATCACTGATTGGCATGCATTATTGTTTGGCACTGATTGGCATCCATCAGTAAAAAAACAATGCTGCCTATCAGTGCCTATCCGTGCCACCTATCAGTGCCTAACCGTGCCACCTATCAGTGCCTATCCGTGCCACCTATCAGTGCCTATCCGTGCCACCTATCAGTGCCCATCCGTGCCGCCTATCAGTGCTCATCTGTGCCGCCTATCAGTGCCCATCTGTGCCGCCTATCCATGCCCATCCGTGCCGCCTATCCATGCCAATCCGTGGCAGCTATCAGTGCCAATTTGTGCCACCCATCAGTGCCCATCTGTGTCGCCCATCAGTGCCGCCTATCAGTGCCCATCAATGCCACCTCAGTGCCACTTCATTGGTGCCACCTCATCGGTGCCCATCAGTGCCGCCTTATCAGTGCCCATCAGTGCAGACCTATCAGTGCCCATCAGTGAAGGAGAAAACGTACTTATTTACAAAGTTTTGAAACTGAAACAAAAAAAAAAACATTTTTTTTTTTCAAAATTTTCGGTCTTTTTTAAATTGTTTAGCAAAAAATAAAAACCGCAGAGGTGATCAAATACCACCAAAAGAAAGCTCTATTTGTGGGAAAAAAATTATAAAAATTTCATTTGGGTACAGTGTTGTATGACCGCGCAATTGTCATTCAAAGTGCGACAGCACTGAAAGCTGAAAATTGGTCTGGGCAGGAAGGTGTTTAAGTGCCCAGTATTGAAGTGGTTAATGAGGGGGGAGCAAGGAACCAAGGAAGACAAAATATAAGCAGACTAAAACTGGCGATACACCTATAGATTATCTGAAGATTTTCTATGGTTAGATGGAAAAAGTAACAGATTTCTCCATGTACGCTAAACTGTGTGGATGGAGTAATCTCCCACTTTTTCCATCTGACCATAGAAAATCTTCAGATAATCTATAGGCATGGGCGTCCGCAGATAGAGGCAAGGGGGGTCAAGTGCCCCCCCCTGGAATCGGGGCCGCTGTCAGCTAGGAGCTCTGGAACTTTTTTTTTTTTTTTTTAAAGAACAGCTGAGCGAGAAGCACGGCTGTGCAGTGAACAGGAGGAGGGGCTGGCTGAGGAAATGTGTAGCAGCGAGGGTCGGAGGAGCAAATAACCATCATGCAGCAGACAGTGTAACCCCCCCCCTGCAGCCCGCCACATTTAAATGTACAGAGGTGCTGGATCGGGGATGAATGGGGGCGTCGGGAGGGAGATACACAGTACCTGAAGCCGAGGAGATAGAGGATGGTATGACCACAGCAAAACTAATCCTGCAGCACACAGAGTAATGTCATATGTAATGCTGGCAGGCCGCTGTCATCCAGAAATCTTTGCCTTGTCAGTGTGCAGGTTACTGATCAGCCTCCTCTCCCTCTTGTCTGGCTCTGTACTCTCTTTTTTTAGCTTCCTAACCTGCTGATAAGATCTCTGGGAGACGCTGCAGCTGGCTGGCATTCTGTGTCCAGTGAGGGGTCACACGTTTGGCTGTTAACCATTTCAGCTCAGCTATTAAGCCAGAGCTCTGTGTGCTGCAGTTTGATGTTTTTTGGATGATTTATTGCTGATTCAGGCTAGAAGCTTCACAGACTCATTAACTGTTTACTTTTCTCCACTAATCCTGACCAGGTCACTGTAAGACCATTTGAATTTTGGAAAGTGGATGTGTTGCTGTCTTCTGGCACTTGGTTGTACTTTAAAAGGAGGATTACTAACTTAATCTTGAAGAGCTGCTTTAAGTAGAGTAGCGCAGCCCTACTATACACTTTTACACTGAGTTCAGCCATACATCCATTCTCTGACCCTCTCCTGTATCATGTCTGCAGTCTCTGCCCATCTCCTGTAGTATGTCTGCAGTCTCTGACCCTCTCCTGTATTATGTCTGCAGTCTCTGACCCTCTCCTGTATCATGTCTCTGCAGTCTCTGACCCTCTCCTGTATCATGTCTGCAGTCTCTGACCCTCTCCTGTATCATGTCTGCAGTCTCTGACCCTCTCCTGTATTATGTCTGCAGTCTCTGACCCTCTCCTGTATCATGTCTGCAGTCTCTGACCCCTCTCCTGTATCATGTCTGCAGTCTCTGACCCTCTCCTGTATTATGTCTGCACTCTCTGACCCTCTCCTGTATTATGTCTGCACTCTCTGACCCTCTCCTGTATTATGTCTGCACTCTCTGACCCTCTCCTGTATTATGTCTGCACTCTCTGACCCTCTCCTGTAGTATGTCTGCACTCTCTGACCCTCTCCTGTAGTATGTCTGCAGTCTCTGACCCTCTCCTGTATCATGTCTGCAGTCTCTGACCCTCTCCTGTATCATGTCTGCAGTCTCTGACCCTCTCCTGTATCATGTCTGCAGTCTCTGACCCTCTCCTGTATCATGTCTGCAGTCTCTGACCCTCTCCTGTATCATGTCTGCAGTCTCTGACCCTCTCCTGTATCATGTCTGCAGTCTCTGACCCTCTCCTGTATCATGTCTGCAGTCTCTGACCCTCTCCTGTATTATGTCTGCAGTCTCTGACCCTCTCCTGTATTATGTCTGCAGTCTCTGACCCTCTCCTGTATTATGTCTGCAGTCTCTGACCCTCTCCTGTATCATGTCTGCAGTCTCTCTGACCCTCTCCTGTAGTATGTCTGCAGTCTCTGACCCTCTCCTGTATTATGTCTGCACTCTCTGACCCTCTCCTGTATTATGTCTGCACTCTCTGACCCTCTCCTGTATTATGTCTGCACTCTCTGACCCTCTCCTGTATTATGTCTGCACTCTCTGACCCTCTCCTGTATTATGTCTGCACTCTCTGACCCTCTCCTGTAGTATGTCTGCACTCTCTGACCCTCTCCTGTAGTATGTCTGCAGTCTCTGACCCTCTCCTGTAGTATGTCTGCAGTCTCTGACCCTCTCCTGTATCATGTCTGCAGTCTCTGACCCTCTCCTGTATCATGTCTGCAGTCTCTGACCCTCTCCTGTATCATGTCTGCAGTCTCTGACCCTCTCCTGTATCATGTCTGCAGTCTCTGACCCTCTCCTGTATCATGTCTGCAGTCTCTGACCCTCTCCTGTATCATGTCTGCAGTCTCTGACCCTCTCCTGTATCATGTCTGCAGTCTCTGACCCTCTCCTGTATCATGTCTGCAGTCTCTGACCCTCTCCTGTATCATGTCTGCAGTCTCTGACCCTCTCCTGTATCATGTCTGCAGTCTCTGACTCTCTCCTGTATCATGTCTGCAGTCTCTGACCCTCTCCTGTATTATGTCTGCACTCTCTGACCCTCTCCTGTATTATGTCTGCACTCTCTGACCCTCTCCTGTATTATGTCTGCACTCTCTGACCCTCTCCTGTATTATGTCTGCACTCTTTGACCCTCTCCTGTATTATGTCTGCACTCTCTGACCCTCTCCTGTATTATGTCTGCACTCCCTGACCCTCCCCTGTATTATGTCTGCACTCTCTGACCCTCCCCTGTATTATGTCTGCACTCTCTGACCCTCTCCTGTATTATGTCTGCACTCTCTGACCCTCTCCTGTATTATGTCTGCACTCTCTGACCCTCTCCTGTAGTATGTCTGCAGTCTCTGACCCTCTCCTGTAGTATGTCTGCAGTCTCTGACCCTCTCCTGTAGTATGTCTGCAGTCTCTGACCCTCTCCTGTAGTATGTCTGCAGTCTCTGACCCTCTCCTGTAGTATGTCTGCAGTCTCTGACCCTCTCCTGTAGTATGTCTGCAGTCTCTGACCCTCTCCTGTAGTATGTCTGCAGTCTCTGACCCTCTCCTGTAGTATGTCTGCAGTCTCTGACCCTCTCCTGTAGTATGTCTGCAGTCTCTGACCCTCTCCTGTAGCATGTCTGCAGTCTCTGACCGTCTCTTGTAATGTGTCTTGCACATATACAAAAATTACATTTAAATCCTGCAAGGCTATTTAAAAACACCTGAATATATTCAAAAAATATGGGGATTTGGTCACACTATATGGCAGCCCACTTACTGCGTCAAAGTACCCCTTAATTAGTGGGTCCTACACTGGTAAAAGAATGAAAGATCCTGCGTCTCAACCATTGGAGATGCATTCCTCTTTTATCATCTTTATGCTATTGTGCCCATATAACTGCTATTGAGGCACACCAGCATCTATATGGGCACAAAAGCAGCTATATGGGCACAACAGCATAAAGATGCTATTGTGTCCATACAGATTTTAAAATCTCCACTGTCTTAAGCCAATGCTGCACCATGCAGGTGTATTTTTTATTTATTTTTTGTAATTGATTGATTGCCTAATTGTATGTTTATTTATACCTTTACTTGCTGTGGTCGCTCGCAGCATATTTTGCATGGTTTTGCATGTGGCTCAGATCACCACAGCAAAACCAGGTACACTCTCTACCCCAAAAAGTGCCAAATGTGGCAGTGGAAGGGGGGAGGGTGCAAACAAGTGGTGCTTCCCCTTTTGGGTGGAGCTCTGCTTTAACACTGCCACAAGCCACCAATAGGGAGGGTAGATTGAAAGTAGATTTCCAGCTTGCGCTAGCCTTAAAAACTGCCCCCCGTCCCCTTACCCCTAACACCTATGCAGACTAACCTATTTTCAGACTGTTCCAATCTGGTCATGTTATCTCACCTGTGTGATCCAGCAGCGTATGCAGGGGAGAGGAGGGAGCACCAATAACAACTGTGACATGGGAACCTATGGGTGACATCACCTCATCAGGCATAATCAGCCGTCGCCAAGCGCTTTCTCCCCTGCAGCCGCTGTTGACTGACACAGGTAAGATCACACGACCAGACCTTAAAATGATGCCCCCCCCTGAAAAAAGTTCTGCGGACGCCCATGTCTATAGGTGTATGGCCAGTCTAAATGTCAGATTAATAAAGCTAGGGAAAGCAATATAAACATGAGAGGAGTTCCTATTATGCGTCCTTTATACAAAAATAACGCTATATTCATAGGGAAAATCCTTTGTAACTCTCTACAACATAAATGACCCTTTTTTTGCATTTTCTCCTTTTAGCATGTTCCCAAATAAAGTCTTCTTTAAAAAAAAAAGAAATCACAACTAGCATCCACAGATGACATGGAAGACAAGGATATATATTCTCCACTACAAGTACGTAATCCCCTACCACCTGCGCACATCTCATCCCATCAATCTGTCATCCACATCCACTCTTATTAGACCCATTGTGACACGGCTAAGAAATGTCTGATCAACTTCAGATGGGGAATAGATCTTGGCTTTACCATTTCGATTCTCCAAAAAACCCCCACAGAGCTTCAAATCGGCAAGAAAATGTTTTGGGAATCAGGAAGCTGTTATGAAATAAAAGAAACTTTATGGAAGAATCTGTCATTACAATTATTCCTTTGAAAACGTTTTATTCGCAGCAATGAAAGCCATAAGAAACAAGGGGTAGGGCTTTATTAAAAGGATACAGTTGAGTTTGGCTTGTTAAGTGAGTACAGAGACGCGTATGTCACAGTAAATAATACCCAATGAATAACATGTGGTTTGCACATCTAAACCGCTCTCTGGGTAACTGGAGGCCCTGTCATCTGAATCTATTTTACTAACTGTATACGGTGTAGTAATATTTTATGCGGCCTAATAAACTTAATACTTTTTTCACTGAGCTGTCTTTATGAAGTAAACATGTTATGTCACGTGTGATATAGATATTCCACCAGTTGAAAGCCACCAATGAAGGACTGTGCATTAGAACGTGATAGTCACTGGGGAGTTGGGAAAATTGGTAGCAGCTTGGCGTTTTAAGGCCCTGCCAAAGGCTAACAGCTTTTTCGAGGTGTGCTGCCGACTGCTGCATAAAGCCAGGCACATGGCGTAAGGGAGAAGCTAACCACCAAGAGGTTTGATGTCAACAATAAACTATTTTTTGAACAAGGTTTTTTTTTTTTTTTTTACGGTTCTTGTTTGCTCTGTGTGCATGGCAGCTGTTTTGTTTAAAGATCATCCATGATCTCCAGTTTCAATTGAAACAGTGGAAGGGGCCTAAAGGGCATAAATGTTTTTCTTGGCCCCAACAACTTGCCTAAGACAAGACAATTGGCAGGCACTTCGTTCCTCTTGCTGCAAATTGTCTTGGGCAGTCATCTATTTGCTAGCTACATTTACTGACCACTTTATTAGGTACGCCTTGCTAGTACTGGGTTGGACCCCCTTTTGCCTTCAGAACCGCCTTAATTCTTGGTGGCATCGATTTAACAAGGTTTTGGAAACATTCCTCAGAGATTTTGGTCCATATTGACATGATCACGCATTTGCTACACATTTGTCAGCTTCACATCCATGATACCAATCTCCCGTTCCACCACATCACAAATGTGCTCTATTGGATTGAGATCTAATGACTATGGAAGCCATTGGAGTACATAGAACTCATTGTCATTTGACCTTTGTGACTTGGTGCAATATCCTGCTGAAAGAAGCCATCAAAAGATGGGTACACTGTAGTTATAAAGGGATGGACATGGTCAGTAACAATACTCAGGTAGACCGTGGCGTTTAAACGATGCTCAATTGGTACTAAGGGGTCCAAAGTGTGCCAAGAAAATACATCCCAAAGGTGCTCTATTGGATTGAGATCTGGTGACTGTGGAGGCCATTGGAGTACAGTGGCCTCCGCAGTCACAGTAACAGCCTGTTAGGTTGTCATGGTTCAAGAAACCAGTGGTGAGATGATTTGAGCTTTGTGACTTTGGTGCATTATCCTGCTGGAAGTAGCCATCAGAAGATGGGTACACTGTAGCCATAAAGGGATAGACATGGTCAGCAACAATACTAGGCCATGGCATTTAAACGATGCTAAATTGGAACTAAGGGGCCCAAAGTGTGCTGAAAAAATATCCCCCACACTATTACACCACCACCAGTCTGAACCATTAATACAAATTAGGATGGATCCATGCTTTCATGTTGTTTACGCCAAATTCTGACCCTACCATGTGAATGTCGCAGCTGAAATCGAGACTCATCAGACCAGGCAATGTTTTTTGAATCTTCTATTGTTCAATTTTGGTGAGCCTGTGCAAATTGTAGCCTCCGTTTCCTGTTCTTAATTGACTCTATTGGATTGAGATCTGGTGACTGTGGAGGCCATTGGAGTACAGTGACCTCATTGTCATGGTTCAAGAAACCAGTGGTGAGATGATTTGAGCTTTGTGACTTGGCGCAATATTCCGCTGAAACTAGCCATTAGAAGATGGGTACACTGTAGTCATAAAGGTATGGACATGGTCAGTAACAATACTCAGGTTGTGGCATTTATACGATGCTCAATTGGTACTAAGGGCCCCAAAGTGGACCAAGGAAATATCCCCCACACCATTACACTACCACCAGCCTGAACCGTTTGATACAAAGCAGGATGGATACATGCTTTCATCAGCAAGGCATTTTCCTCCACACAACCTCCGCTCACTGGATATTTTCTCTTTTTCGGACCATTCTCTGTAAATCCTAGAGATGGCGTGCATGAAAATCCCAGTAGATCAGCAGTTTTTGAAATACTCAGATCAGCCCCTCTGGCATCAACAACCATGCCACGTTCAAAGTCACTTAAATCCCCTTTCTTCCCCATTCTGATGTTCAGTTTCTACTTTAGCAAGTCGTTTTCATCACATCTAGATGCCTAAATGCATTGAGTAGCTCTCATGTGATTGGCTGATTAGCAATTTGTGTTACCAAGCAATTGAATAAAGCGGCCAGTGAATGTATGTTGTCGGACAGCACAGGGAGAAGGGGAGGCACTGTGTCAGACCTCATAGCTAGCAAGGAGATGGTTGACATGATAACAGGCAGAAAGTCGAAAACATAAAAACAGGGTGTTGGGGTTAATAGCAAGTAGAAACACCTTTTATTAAAAGCACCACACTTACATGTAAAATACACTGTAATCCACCTGGCCAGCGTGGGCAAAGGCACAGGCTGCCAAGGCTGCATACTAGACAACCAGGAAGTCAGAGGTGGGCGGGCACAAAGCATCTCAGGGGCCCCACCTTTTGTCTTGACAAAAGGGGTGGGGCCCCTGAAACATCTTGTGCCCACCCACATCCCACATCATCCTGGTAATCTGACAGCTCATTGTCTAGTATGCGGTCATTGACGCTGCTGCCCTTGCCCACTTAACAGGCTTGCTTGGAGTTTTGCTCCCACTCGGCTGTCATTTGATGCTGTGCTGTCATCCCCATACTGGCCAGGTGGATTTCAGCATATTTTATATGTAAGTGTGCTGCTTTTAATAAAAGGTGTTTCTTCTTGCTATTAACCCCAGCACCCTGTTTCTAGCTTTTCTTCTTGCTGCATGAGGGGATCCCTCTCAGGTCCACTATGGGAGCTGCAGGGGTTAAGGCCTTTACCCGCCATCCATCCTTCCATCCATCCCATGAATTCTGACATGTTTTTACTTCAGACTTGTGGACATCTGCATATATTGTGAGGAGTGCTGTGTTAATTGTGCACTACTACAGACTTGTGCACATCACTACTGTTGATAACTGCCGCTTTTCTCAGCTCCAATAACTTGCCCTAGACAAGTGATGGCAAGAGGAATGCAGAGAGATGGGAGGCTGACAGATTCCTCTTCCCTCTACATTCCAACAACCATGCCACATTCAAAGTCACTTAAATCTCCTTTCTTCCCAATCCTGATGCTTGGTTTGCACGTCAGCAGGTCGTCTTCACCACATCTCGATGCCTAAATGCATTTAGTTGCTGCCATGTGATTGGCTCATTAGAAATTTGTGTTACCAAGCAATTGAACTGGTGTTCCCAATAAAGTGGCTGGGGAGTGTATAAAGTCATAGGTTCCCTTTATGGTGTCATCAGGGCTCTATTAGACCACTAATATCTCATGCACTCTAGTCAAGATATTAAGTACAAACAGTGCTCAGTCTCCTTGTTTTCCTGGCTAGAGCCACTGGTTCTAAAAGGTTTTTTAAGCGGAGCACTTCCAGGTTCATTAAATGTAGAGCAGATCAGGAAATAGGTGTTCCTCCATTTTATTCCACATCCCCCCGAGAGTACTTGTTGTGGTCCCAGGAGGAGCAGAAGAGTTTGGGGATCCACTAAGGGGGATGTCTGCCAGGATCAAAGGGTGTACAACCAAGGCCAGCAAAAGCGATCAGGCGGCTCCTAAGCCATAAGCTTGTTTTAGACCGTTGATAGCCATGACATGTGGGACATTTCATTAGCAGTCAAAGGGTCAAAATTTCAATCACCAATAACTCATATAAGTTTTAATGTGTTAAGGCAATTTCAAAAGTTGTTTTCAGTCTTTCTAAATGTGCAGCTTTAATAAAAATATTTAATGATCCTGGCAAAAAAAGCAGCACACTTACATATAAAATATGCATCAAACGGCAGCCGGTGGTGCAGCAGCAGAGTGGGAGCAAAACGCCAAGCAAGCCTGTTAAGTGGGCAAGGGCAGCAGCGTCAATGGCCGCATACTAGACAACCAGATTACCAGGAAGATTAGGGAAGTGGGTGGGCACAAGATGTTCAGGGGCCCCACCCCCTTTGTCAAGACAAAAGGCGGGGCCCTTGAAATGCTTTGTGCCCGCCCACCTCTGACTTCCTGGTTGTCTAGTAGGCAGCCTTGGCAGCCTGTGCCTCTGCCCACGCTGGCCAGGTGGATTACAGTGTATTTTACATGTAAGTGTGGTGCTTTTAATAAAAGGTGTTTCTACTTGCTATTAACCCCAACACCCTGTTTTTATGTTTTCTACTTGCTGCCTGTTATCATGTCAGCCATCTCCTTGCTAGCTATGAGGTCTGACACAGTGCCTCCCTTTCTCCCTGTGCTGTCTGACAACATACACTCACTGGCCACTTTATTCAATTGATTGGTAACACAAAAATTGCTAATCAGCCAATCACATGAGAGCAACTCAATGCATTTAGGCATCTAGATGTGATGAAGACGACTTGCTGAATTTCAAACTGAACATCAGAATGGGGAAGAAAGGGATTTTTGTGACTTTGAACGAGGCCTGGTTGTTGATGCCAGATGGGCTGGTCTGAGTATTTCAAAAACTACTGATCTACTGGGATTTTCACACACAACCATCTCTAGGGTTTATCGAGAATGGTCAGAAAAAGAGAAAATATCCAGTGAGTGGAAGTTGTGTGGCGGAAAATGTCTTGTTGAGGTCAGAGGAGAATGGGCAGACTGGTTCGAGAAGAGAGAAAAGCAACAGTAACGCAAAAAAACACTCATTACAACCAAGGTATGCAGAATACCATCTCTGAACGTACAACACACTGAATCTTGAATCAGATGGGCTGCAGCAGCAGAAGACCACACCGGGTGCCACTCCTATCAGTAAAGAACAGGAAACTGAGGCTACAATTTGCACAGGCTCACCAAAATTGGACAATAGAAGATTCAAAAAACATTGCCTGGTCTAATGAGTCTCTATTTCAGCTGCGATATTCAGATGGAAGGGTCAGAATTTGGTGTAAACAACATGAAAGCATGGATCCATCCTGATTTGTATTAATGGTTCAGGATGGTGGTGGTGTAATTGTGTGGGGGATATTTTTTCAGCACACTTTGGGCCCCTTAGTTCCAATTTAGCATCGTTTAAATGCCATGGCCTAGTATTGTTGCTGACCATGTCCATCCCTTTATGGCTACAGTGTACCCATCTTCTGATGGCTACTTCCAGCAGGATAATGCACCAAAGTCACAAAGCTCAAATCATCTCACCACTGGTTTCTTGAACCATGACAACCTAACAGGCTGTCACTGTGACTGCGGAGGCCACTGTACTCCAATGGCCTCCACAGTCACCAGATCTCAATTCAATAGAGCACCTTTGTATTTTGTTGGCACACTTTGGACCCCTTAGTACCAATCGAGCATCGTTTAAACGCCACAACCTACCTGAGTATTGTTACTGACCATGTCCATCCCTTTTCTGACTACTGTGTACCCATCTTCTGATGGCTACTTTCAGCAGGATATTGCACCATGTCACAAAGCTCAAATGACAATGAGATTACTGTAATCCAATGGCCTCCATAGTTATAAGATCTCAATCCAATAGAGCACCTTTGGGATGTGGTGGAACCAGGATATTTGCATCATGGATGTGCAGTCGACAAATCTGCAGCAACTGCGTGATGCCTTCATGTCACTATGGACCAAAATGAGGAATGTTTCCAACACCTTGCTGAATCTATGCCACGAAGAATTCAGGCAGTTCTGAAGGCAAAAGAAGGTCCAACCCGATACTAGCAAGGTGTTCCTAATAAAGTGGCCAGTTAGTGCATATTCTTACACATAGGCGGCTCCTCAGGCATTTGTTATAGCAATAAAGTTAAGTGAAAATAGTAAAAAAAAATAAAGTGTTTTTGTGTATTTTTTGTATCCACACAAGCTTGGCATGATTTTTTTATTTTTTTTTTACTGATGTAGCGGTGACACCTTTTCTAGGTGTCCGCTAAGTGTAAATTTAATTTACTGTTTTGTCTCTCAGAACAGTAAATGGGTTCTGAAGAGAAATAATTGGCATCAGTTTGACTGGGCTGTGTTGGGGTTCTGCCTGGTCATGTGTGCGGTGAGGTACACATGACAGGCTCAGACCCAGGCCTGGTTGGACGTTCGGGTGGCGGCATTCCCCAGAGCCAATCAGTGGGTGCGTTTGGCCCCGCTGAGGAGTCTGGGGAAGGGTACTTAATATGCTGGAGTCACGGGGTAGCACTGCGAGGGGTCCCGGTCGGGGGAGTGTGTGCCGCCCCGCAACGTGGTTGGTTTGACAAGCCCCACAGACCTGCTTGGTTTGGGGCAAGGATCTGTCTGTTCCCAAGTCTTGGAACCGGCTGGTCCGAGGCGCAGTGACTGAGGGAGGATTCAAGGCGTCCGGGTGCGCTCTCAACTTGGAGGGCTACCGCAGCTCCTGAAAGCGACTGGGGGAGGCCCCTCGGTGGAGGGCCAACAAGCTGGCATCCTGAGAAATGCCTGGTTGCTGGGTTGTCGAGGACACTAGAGAATCCACGCTTTCCCAATACTGTCAAGGAGACGGATAACGTTCCAGGTACTGAGGAAAGGTTCCTGTTTTGTTTCTGAGTGCCACTTTGACTCAAGGTTAGAGGCTGTGCAAATTTCATAATTCAAGTGCTGACTGCCATAATCTCTGGCTAGAGCTTTGTTCAGCTTGGAAGTGCCCAGCTGCGAGTGGCTACTCTCTGGGTTGGCGAATAGAGACTTTCGTATATTTAGCAGTTCAAGGTGCCTTAGTTTTCTTCCCCCTTACCCTCTGTTCCCACATGAGACTGTGTCTGTTGGATGTTACCCCTGCAAATAAAAACCTTTTCAAAAGGACTTTTATGGTGTCAGTGTGCAAAGTCGTTGGGTACTAACTCTGGGAACCCCTAGACCTGGAGGAACAAGCCAAGTGGAGGTAATCGGTAAGCCCAAAAGTCAAGGCTGCCCCATCGAGGGTTATGGCCGCTATACTGAAAACAAAGGTTTGATAATCAGCTGTGCTAATGTTGTATAACAAAAATTTGCAGCTACTATATTTTTATTCTACAGGTTTTTTGCTTTCAGAAAATACTATACCATGTATTAAGGTATTAAGTAATCTTCAGGCATAACATGCACATTTTTAAAAGTGTGTTAAAAATAACAAAAAAATGGTACGGCAGCAAAAAGAATAATGCCCCGTACACGCGGTCGGAAAATCCGACCACAAAATCCATCTGATTTTTTCCGACGGATTTTGTCCGACACTGGTGTTGCATACACACGGTCGGACAAAGTTGTCGGAAAATCCGATCATTCTGAACGTGGTGACGTTTGTTGCCTACGACGGGACTACGTAGAGGCTAGTAGCCAATAGCTTTGGTCTTGTAATGTGATCTGAGCATGCGTGGCACTTTGTCCGTCGGAATTCGCTACACACGATCGGAAAAAGTCAGATAGGACTTTGTTGTTGGAAAATTTGAGAGCACGAGATAAAACTTTGTCCGTCGGAAAATCCGACGGAAAAAGTCCGATGGAGCCTACACACAGTCAGAATTTCCGACAACATTGTTCGATAGGACATTTTCCGTCGGAAAATCCGACCGTGTGTACGGGGCATAAGAGCTATGCATAAAAAAAAAAAAAAAAAAAACGGGGAGAATGAGTCAAGATGGGGGTAAAGATTTACATTATAGGTCAACTTCCAATACACTGCAAAACATTCTTACTGCTTTACAGTAGCCCTGGATTGAGATTGTGTTGAAAGCTATAAAGGGTATAACTGAGGCTGGGGTAATGCAGGCAATCTGTGCTAATACATGTTTTATTCTATCCAACAAATATGGATATGCCACTAGTAAAGTAATTTTTATACTGTGTAGATATTACTTTTAAAATATTATCAACAAATGGAAGAGTGTCCGTTTAACCCTAACCATATCATGTAAGTCCGTTAGCATCTGCAAATGCGTGTTGACGGTTTATTGTATAATTTAATGACTTCTTTTTTTTTCTTTATATTGTTGCAACGATGTAATTTACAAGACAAAAGAGGGTAGAACGGAGCCCACGTACTTGATTTGACTAAATCCTGAGAAAATAAAACTTACACATGAGCACAGATTCCATGCGCCATTAGTTTAATCCCTGTTCCTTCAAAAATGTTTTAATACATGCCTTTCTCAAGGACGGGGAATTAACCGACCTTCACCGTTTGCTCAACAAAAACACTGGGGAGCCGAGAGGGGATAAATATACGCACCATATTAGATAAAATAATCTTTTAGGCTGGTTGTTCGGGCAATGTCTGGAAAAATAACGAAATTGTTAAAGTAAAAAAAAAAAAAAAAAAGCCAGAATGCGTAAGGAGAGCTGAAGAGAACAAGATCGGAAATTATCACGGCGTTTGAGAAAGAGGAATGACATGATTGGCAGGGAAGGTTTATAAGTGCAACAAGGGAGATGCTTATCCCTAGTAGTCTCCTGAGGAATCGCCAATCATCACAACAAGCCCAGTCTGACGCCATCTGGCTAACAAGTCACCGAGCAAGAATCCGCACCATAAAAATTAGAATGTGTCCTAATATGGCCTAACCTAAATCACTGAGCTGTCACGGCACACAAATCTAATGCAACACATTCAGCAAAGCAATGCAGAGAGAGGCGCTGCGTTGACTGACATCCAATCAGATGTCAGTGTGCTAGAGTTAAGCCCCATACACACGGTCGGACTTTTTCATGGATTCTGTCCGATCGGACAATGTTGTTGAAAAATCAGACCGTGTGTATGCACCATCGGACAGTGTACGTCGGATTGTCCGACGGACAAAGTCTTATCTCCTGCTGGATAGATTTGCCGACAACCCGGTCCGATCACACCAAATCCGATCGTGTGTACGGTTGTCCGACCGGACAAAGTGCTACGCATGCTCAGATCACATTACAAGACCAAAGCTATTGGCTACTAGCCTCTACGTAGTCCCGTCGTAGGCAACAAACGTCACCACGTTCAGAATGATCGGATTTTCCGACAACTTTGTCCGACCGTGTGTACGCAAAACCAACATCAGACAAAGTATGACGGACAGGATCCGACCGACCTGGTCCGCGGATTGTCCGACCGTGTGTATGGGGCTTAAGAGTGAAACAAGGGTTCTTAGTGGTTGCCATGAGTAAGTAATATGGGGAGTGGTGGCAAACATGAATTATAACATTGGAGAGTATCACCCCAATTAAATAATGTAGAGAAATTGTATGTATGGTGGGACTTTAAATATACCTTCAATGTTTATAAGCACACCTAATACGAAGAAAAGCTTTTTGAAAAAAAAAATATTACAACTTTATTTGCACTTTTATACATTTATGACATAAAAAGCCAATTATGTCAATAATTAAACATACAAATAGTGGAAGAACATAGGTATAAAATACTCAGAGATCATATACAATGCCCTGAAAAAGTATTCATACCCCATGATATTTTCCACATTTTGTCATATTACAACCAAAAACATAAATGTATTTTATTAGGATTGTATCTGATAGATCAACACAAAGTGGCACATAATTGTGAAGTGGAAGGAAAATGATAAATGGTTTTCAATTTTTTTCACAAAGAAATATCTGAAAGGTGTGGTGTGCATTTGTATTCAGTCCCCTTTACTGTAATACCCCTAACTAAAATCTAGTAGAACCAATTACCTTTAGAAGTCACCTAATTAGTAAATAGAGTGTGTAATTGAATCTCAGTATAAATACAGCTGTTCTGTGAAGCCCTCAGAGGTTTGTTAGAGAACCTTAGGGAACAAACAGCATCATGAAGGCCAAGGAACACACCAGACAGGTCAGGGATAAAGTTGTGGAGAAGTTTAAAGCAGGGTTAGGTTATAAAAAATATCCCAAGCTTTGAACATCTCACGGGAGCACTGTTCAATCCATCATCTGAAAATAGAAAGAGTATGGCACAACTGCAAATCTACCAGGATATGGCCGTCCACCTAAACTAACAGGTTGGGAAAGGAGAGTATTAATCAGAGAAGCAGCCAAGAGGCCCATGGTAACTCTGGTGGAGCTGCAGAGATCCACAGCTCAGGTGGGAGAATCTGTCCTCAGGAGAACTATTAGTTGTGCACTCCACAAATCTGGCCTTTATGGAAGAATGGCAAGAAGAAAGCCATTGTTGAAAGAAAGCCATAAAAAGTCCCGTTTGTAGTTTGCGAGAAGCCATGTGGGGGACACAGCAAACATGTGGAAGAAGGTGCTCTGATCAGATGAGACCAAAATTAACTTTTTGGCCTAAAAGCAAAACGCTATGTGTGGCGGGAAACTAACACTGCACATCCTGAACACACCATCCCCACCGTGAAACATGGTGGTGGCAGCATAAATTTGTGGGGATGCTTTTCTTCAGCAGCAACAGAGAAGCTGGTCCAAGTTGATGGGAAGATGGATGGATCCAAATACAGGCTAATCTTAGAAGAAAACCTGTTGGAGTCTGCAAAAGACTTGAGACTGAGGCAGGGATTCACCTTCCAGCAGAACAACGACCCTAAACATACAGCCAGAGATACAATGGAATGGTTTATATCAAAGCATATTCATGTGTTAGAATGGCCCAGTCAAAGTCCAGACCTAAATCCAATTGAGAATCTGTGGCAAGACCTGAAAATTGCTGTTCACAAACGCTCTCCATCCAATCTGACAGAGCTTGAGATATTTTGCAAAGAAGAATGGGCAAAAATGTCACTCTCTAGATATGCAAAGCTGGTAGAGACATCCCCAAAAAAGACTTTCAGCTAAGTATTGACTTGGGGGCTGAATACAAATGCACGCCACACTTTTAAGATATTTATTTGTAAAAAAATGTGAAAACCAATTATAATTTTCCTTCCAATTAACAATTATGTGTTGGTCTATCACATAAAATCCCAATAAAATACATTTACGTTTTTGGTTGTAACATGACAAAATGCAGAAAATTTCTATGGGTATGAATACTTTTTCAAGGCACTGTATAGTCGCTTGACACGTTTCGTGGGATATCCCACTTCCTCAGGACCTTGGCTCTCACATAGACAGAATGGACACTTATATAAAAAATACACATCACATTAACAATGTTGATAGTGACAACTGTGGGTAGCTTTTAAAACATCCATGAATTTCATAAAACATATCATATATTCAGTCAATAAAGCCTATACCCATCCAAAGAAGAGAAAAAAAAGTGGTTGCCATGGGCTACATGTTTTTTGAAGAGAGTTTTTATTTACCTAAGATTTCAAAGAAAATTTGGAGATTTGGACAAAATTTTACCACTTTGGCCACTGCATCAGCAGAAATCGAGGATGGGAAATTTAAGGTGTATCGAAACTCAACAACACAAATATAATATATTGCGGCTTACCAGTCCTTAGATGTGGTGCTTGCATTGCTTTTCTTTTTTCCCTTTAGTTATACCTGGTGATCCTGACACCACTTCCTGTCTTAGGGTGACAATGCTCATTCACTGTAATTTATCTACAGAACAGCAGCATTGTCACCCTTGATTGCTCCCCTGATTTTAACTACAAACACCTATATGAGATGTATCTATGGATATATCCCCATGTAGAGCACTCATATTGACACATTATCTAATGCATATCTCTTTTCAGCAATCATCATTGTTTTAAAGGGGCCTCTTGCTCATCTCACCTTTAACTCTCCAAAAGGTGATACTGGCGTGATGTGAAATTATCGTCAAAGTAACACAGACCTAAAAATATCATTAACATCATTATCATCATTATCATTATCATTAACAGTCAAACGGGTGCATGAATCTTTGTGGGAATGTTTTTGCTAAAATAATGATTTAAAAAAACAAACAGTGTGCCCTTCCCCCTACCCTAAAGAACCGACCTAGCGCACCAAGCATGCAGGCTGGTATCTCTCAATCAAGTGAGCCGCAAGAGCGCACCCACCTTGCTTTGCTGATAGTAGTCCAGATGACTTTCAACCTTGGGGGGGGGGGTTCCTCCCCAAACAACAGGGTCCTCCAAAACACCCTAGCCCAATGTTCTTCTTTGCCACGCCTGGTGTCCAGGAAGGGGTGTCAGCTGGGGGGGGGGCTCATGTTCCACCCATGGGGTACAAGTACAGTAGGTGATCTCCCCATCCCTGGTGAATTGGACACCAGAGAGTAAGAAGGCACATCTTAAAACCAAGGGAAGTAATTTTATGGATGAACTGCAGCAATTTAGGAAGGTGTGGAGAGAAGCTGCTTGCATATAGAGCTACAACAACACCAGAGCCAGTTGGATAGCGTGGGAGTATTCCAGGAGACCAGGACGATGCTAGATGCCATATGGTGTGGAAGGGGGCATGGCTACACGTTTCAAGGTGGTAGTGCCTCTTCCTTAAGCCTGCCCACCTATGGCTAACTCCCCACCTCATGAGTGCAATGGCTGGCCTCATACACCATCCCTAATCATTATGCATGAGAGAAGTTGGGAGAGGCCGAGCTTAAGGAGAGAACTGATCGTCAGACCAAGAGATCAACTGGGGGAAGAGGAAGGGGCCAGTCTATGCAAGCATGAAGAGAAGGTTACCTTCAATCTACTGAGGATGTGCTGTGGGCCCAAGCAAGCTTTCATTATATGGACTTATGATCTGTGTTTAGCTCTACCACTTTTGAGGCTACTGGTGGTATGTGCGCCATAAACTTATCTTACTTTACTTCCCCATCCCTGGTGAACTGGCTTTTGGGATTAGATTTAGGATAGAGTAAGTGAGGATTTATAACCCCTGTCAGTTTTTTTGCTATATGTGTCCTATTGGATATATATAGATATATATATACTGTATATATATATATATATATATATATATATATATATATATATATATATATATATATATATATATATATAGATAGATAGATAGATAGATATATAGATATATATACAATATACATATGTACAGAGCCTTGAAAAAGTACTTATACCCCTTGAAATTTTCCACATTTTGTCATGTTACAACCAAAAACGTAAATGTGTTTTATTGGGATTTTATGTGATAGACCACACAAAGTGGCACAAAATTGTGAAGTGGAAGGAAAATAATAAATAGTTTTTCAAATTTTTTACTAATAAATATGTGAAAAGTGTGGCGTGCATTTGTATTCAGCCCCTCTGAGTCAATACTTTGTAGAACCACCTTGCGTTGCAATTACAGCTGCAAGCCTTTTTGGGGATGTCTCTACCAGCTTTGCACATTTAGAAAGTGAAGTTTTTGCCCATTGTTCTTTGCAAATTAGCTCAAGCTCTGTCAGATTGCATGGAAAGCATCTGTGAACAGCAATTTTCAAGTCTTGCCACATATTCTCGATTTGATTTAGGTCTGGACTTTGACTGGGTCATTCTAACACATGAATATGCTTTGATCTAAACCATTCCTTTGTAACTCTGGCTGTATGTTTAGGGTCATTGTCTTGCTGGAAGGTGAACTCCCCCCCCCCCCCCAGTCTCAAGTAATTCGCAGACTCTAACAGGTTCTCTTAAGATTGCCCTGTATTTGGCTCCATCCATCTTCCCATCAACTCTGACCAGCTTCCCTGTCCCTGCTGAAGAAAAGCATCCCCACAACATGATGCTGCCACCACCATTCTTCACAATGACGATGGTATGTTCAAGGTGATGTGCAGTGTTAGTTTTTCGCCACACATAGTGTTTTGCTTTTAGGCCAAAAAGTAAAATTTTGGTCTTATCTAACCAAAGCACCTTCTTCTGCATGTTTGCTGTGTCCCCCCACATGGCTTCTCGCAAACTGGGGCTTCTTATCACTTTCTTTCAACAATGGCTTTCTCCTCGCCACTCTTCCATAAAGGCCAGATTTGTGGAGTGCACGACTAATAGTTGTCCTGTGGACAGATTCTCCCACCTGAGCTGTGGATCTCTGCAGTTCCTCCACAGTTAACATGGGCCTCTTGGCTGCTTCTGTGATGAATGCTCTCCTTGCCCGGCCTGTCAGTTTAGGTGGACGGCCATGTCTTGGTAGGTTTGCAGTTGTGCCATACTCCTTCCATTTTTGGATGATGGATTGAACAGTGCTCCGTGAGATGTTCAAAGATTGGGATATTTTTTCATAACCTGACCCTGCTTTAAACTTCTCCACAACTTTATCCCTAACCTGTCTGGTGTGTTCCTCAGCCTTTATGATGTTGTTTGTTCACTAAGGTTCTCTAACAAACCTCTGAGGGCTTAACATAACAGCTGTATTTATACTGATATTAAATTACACACAGGTGGACTCTATTTACTAATTAGGTGACTTCTGAAGGCAATTGGTTCCACTAGATCTTAGTTAGGGGTATCCGAGTAAAGGGGGCTGAATACAAATGCACGCCACACTTTTCACATATTTACTTGTAAAAAAAAATTGAAAACCATTTATAATTTTCCTTCCACTTCACAATCATGTGCCACATTGTGTTGGTCTATCACAAAAAAAGCTCATTAAAATACATTTACGTTTTTTGGTTGTAACATGACAAAATGTGGAAAATTTCCAGCGGTATGAATACTTTTTCAAGGCACTGTATATATATATATATATATGTATATATATAAAAACAATAATAACGCCTACCACCAGCCTACCTTCCTTTTGAAGATCTGGCTTACAATCCCACCAGCTGCCATAGGCTTACAAAGCAGGACACAGGCTACAATACTATTCAAATATTTTCTTTCATCTTATAGTTTTTTCATGTGTCTACATATTTACAAAAATAGACATTGTAACCTTCACCATAACTGTGACAGGTGCTGGGAAATACATCTCCAGTCCGGGATTCGGAGACTTTGGAGTGGGTGCAATGAATAGAGATGACTTAAATGGAAGGGTCTGGCTCCAGTAATGCTCTTGTGCTGTCCAGCTGTCTGGTGAGAGATGAGCACTGACACCTGAAGTGGCACAATTGTTGACTGTTTTAGTGGTGTCCACAGATCCGGACATCCTACTAGAGTAGGATAATAACAGAGGAGAAAAAGAAGCAGCTGCTGGAGACTAGCTTATCATATATGGAGACATGGAAAAAAACTTTTCTCTTCTAGAATTTATTTTTATTTGCAGATCTACCTGGAGGTTCTTTTTATGGGTTTATGAATGCTTTATAGTGGACAAATTTATAGCTATAGCCAGAATACAAAAATAATGTAGCGCAAACAAAAAAAATAAAAAATAAAATATTGAAAAATTACAAGAATAAATAAAAGTCCAAACTTCTGAGGATGAACAGTCCATCACCATTGTGTTATATATGTGAAGATGTCTATAAACTTCCCAAAATTTTGTGCTGTGTCTCCAGCCACCCCAGTGCAATATATCTGCTCACCTCCAAATGTAGACCCCAATATTTTAAAATTATAAAAGCTTAAATCATCAACACCAAAGGGATGTCTCCTCCAGCATGCTTCTGTATTCTCATCCTCCTCTTCCAGCAGCTCCAGATTCACAAGTAAGGATACATGCAAACACAAAATAAAAATAATAGTGTACAAAAGGATATATTTGTGCAACTGCCCAAAAAAAAAAAATGCACTCACAATGACAGCCTTAAATGCAAATAGATGTATAATGTTCCACCCATCCATTTTGAACACAAAAATTAGACAAATAGTGTACTTCATATAAAACCACACTTTATTTCAACCACCAATAAAAACACTCACATTCCAAGAGCACCCACAGTGCCAGGGGTAAGCGCTTCACAATGTAGACAGCCACTCGTCATAACTCGTACAAATACAACCTTCTCTTACAGCATGGCTCCACTCCTATACGCGTTATGCCCAATAACAGGGCTTCCTCAGTCACAAACATGCAATTACTGGTAATCATTGCTTAAATGTTACACATGGTGCTGTTCCATACTTTGCCATCGACTGAACATATTGATTGAAAATAACATCTATTCGTCATAAAGACATACTGATAGGTTAATTGTCTCTTGCCTAAAATTGGCCCCAGCTTAAGCTCCCAAGATTGCTGCCTCACCATCTGCCCCAACAGTAGATAAGCAGTTTGAGTCCCCAGGGACAAAAGTGCTTAAAAAATATTAATGAAATATCTTAATTAAAAATAAATCTTAATGTTCTATTAAAAAACACAATTTAATGTAACAATGTCCTGTATTATTTTTAATGTATTAGGATAAGTTCAACAATACACACATAACTATTCGTTTGATCAATCAGAAGCCTTCAACCATATTCCGCATAGCGCAATCAACTTGGCAGAGTCAAAATTGATCAAAAGATTTCTAAATTAATTTGGTTGTGTGATTTTAATGTAATTCAATCATTTTATTGGCATTAAAGGTGAAGAACAGCCAAAGCTCATTTGGCTGTACTTCTCTCGTGGATCACATGAGTGCAGTTCGTTCTGCACTCCTGTGACCTGTTTTCAGCAGACAGCGGGCAGAAGCCCACTGTCGGCTGATGTCACCGAGCTGGTCCAGGCTCTGAAGATTGCAAACGCAAGTCGCTGAGAGCCTGAGCTGGCTTCTCCCACCCCCTCCACAGACCAGCGCTCCAGTGAGCACAGGGAGAACGGAGCAGAGTCACCGGCTCTCTGCTCAATGTGCTCTGAGAACCGCGCGGCCAGCTGTGTTTGATTGCTTGGTTCTCAGTGTTAGAGATGGCGGGAGACCGATGCTGCATCTACCTAGGTAAGTACGATTCTACAATAAAATAAATTCTCATACTTCTCTTTAATATCCCTGACTGAATGATCATATCGATATGGGGTTGGCCACCATGTATTTGCATTGGCTTCCATTTCCACACTTGCAATTAAATCTTCCCTTCCCATTTTAAGGCTGGGTTCACACTAGTGCAAATTGGATGTGGGTTTCCCTGTGTCCAATTCGCATGACAGGAGAGTGTGCCTGGCTCTCAATGGAGCCGGTTCCCACATCTCCGTGGCGGCTGCAGAGCAAATTGCACAGGGGTCCTGTGCATCTTTGGGTCCAAAATCAGGCAAAAATGCCTGATTCGTCCCTGAAATGGAGAACATGGACGCACCGGACCCCTGCCGCATCACTATTAGGTGTGAACCCATCCTAAAAGGTTCAAAGCACACATGCATACACTTAAGGGAATACACATGGTCCAGCACATACATACTCTAGATAAGCCTTTCTCAACCAAGGTTTCATGGTACCCTCAGGGTTCCTCCAGAGGTTTCTAAGGGTTCGTTGAGCAATGAGCAATTTCTGTTCTCCAATAAGGAACCACGAACACCACTGATATGTTTAGCTGTCTGTAAGGAGATTTTTCCCACTGACATCAAAGTAAGGAGCGTTCCCCTCAATAACCACCAATTTAAGTAGCATTTTTCCCACTGACTACCATGCTAATACACCCTGAGTTGTGGATATAGTAATTATTGTCAGGTGATCCCGAGGCCTGAAAGTTATTTCAAGGTTTGCTCTGTGTTAAAATGTTTCGGAAAGGCTATTCTGGAGAGTGCATAACTGCAGGAACCTGTGCTGAAGTGTGCCTGTTCATGTGCAGTGTATAATTACTATGTGCTGCTAACAGTCCATGGCTACAGTAAAGTTGGCCAAACATGTGCAGCCCCCCTAAATACATACCTGAGCCTGTTCTCAATGTGCATGAGATTCCCTGCTTTCCTGGCTCTCTGCCTCCCCATTGGCTGAGATACAGCAGCAGAAGTCAATGTCAATCACAGCCAGTGAGGGAGGGCTAAGCCCCGTTCTGTGTGTTTTTATGGACACACCGAGCGGGGCTCGGGAGCGAGCATGCACGAGTGCCCCCATAGCAGGCAGCTTGGCATGTGGCAGAGGAGCCAGGAGCGCCAGTGGGGAACCCGAAAAGAGGAGGATCTAGGCTACTCTGTGCAAAACCACTCCACAGAGCAGGTATTTTTTATTTATTTTTTATTGGCGCTTTTAGTATTACTTTAAGAAAAAAATGGGGCAGATTCAATGGACCACTAATGCCGCGTACACACGAACGGATTTTCCGCCAGAAAAATCTTGGATGGTTTTCCCAATGGAATTCCCCTCAAGCTTCGCTTGCATACACACGGTCACACAAAAGTTCACTGAACTTTCGACCGTCAACGTCAACGCGGTGACGTACAACACTACGACGAGCCAAGAAAATTAAGTTCAATGCTTCCGAGCATGCGTCGAATTGTTTCCGAGCATGCGTAGGAATTTTGCACGTCGAAATTGCTACAGTCGATCGGAATTTCCGATCAGAACTTTTTCCGACCGAAAAATTGAGAACCTGCTCTCAATCTTTGGCTGGCTGGAATTCGGCCAGCAAAAGTCAGATGGAGCATACACACGGTTGCATTTTCCTCTCATCGGTCTTTTGCTGGCGGAATTTCCGATCGTGTGTACGGGGCATTAGTCTTTTGCCATAACTCTTCTATGTTTTTATTTTTGTAACGATAAAGGGGGTACAGTGGGAGCAATATTTTTAGACGCATGTTTGATTTCCTGTTTAGTAGTCTTGCAGAGTAAGTTTGGTGCCTCCTTTTACCCAACATGGCAGCTAACACAGAGCCATAGGCTGCACAACAAAGACGCACATTTATGTCACACATCATCTCGTCATGATAAGACATTGTGCCAGACGTGCTTGTGCTGCACTGGAAGTTCTAAGCCTAATTCTTTGACAGATTCTTTTCTAATTTAATTTTAATAGCACGGCTCAGATCAAGAAGCACACATCAGTCAGAGCAAAGCGACGTTTCAAAATAGTTCAATCTTCAAATGCCTCTCTGAAGTGCTCAAAGTATTTAATTTGAATTCTCAGTTGCCTATCCAGAAATCAGTAAGAATATGGAAGTGATATTTGGGATATTAGATGTGGTTAATATTTCAAAGTATTATGTAACAATACCACCCCCGCACTGATGGCGTGGAGGAAAAATCAAGTCTCGCTGTTTTTGCTTTTGTTTTGCTGGCATCTAAATTTTTTTTTTTTTTTTTTCTTTTACAAAATTGATGATCTGGCTTTCATTATGTTCGCTATTCATCGATTCACAGCTTAAACTTTTACCACTTAGTGCTTTAATGACACTCTTTAGAATTATTTATAGACATCATACATCCGCAATGATCAAGGTTTGGAGAGATGAGATAGCACATTCAGATTTTGACTTATTAAAACTAAACTGGATTAAAGCATATATAAACCCCACCCCGAAAAATATATTAAGATGTGGTGACTGCATTTGTTTTTTTGTTTTTTTTGCCTTAAAGTGATTGTTAAGGATCACTTTGTAAAACAACCCATTCAGTTTAAAATAGAATTTTTGCATATATATATAAAAAAAAAAAAAACATTATAAATACCTTTTGTCCATTTTTTAAAAGCGATCACATTCCCTCTGTTCTCAGATGCAAAAGAGCTGGGGGGAGGAGAAGCAGCAGCACACCAAGCTTGCCAGTGAAAGGCTATGCAGCAGGGGCATCAGGACAAGTCTGATCATTGGAGGAGAGAACACTGAGTTCCCAGCATAGCTAGAGAACTGACCACGCGGTGCTCTCCTGCTTAGTTTGGTCAGTTTTTAATAGGGAAACATTATAATAACTTCTCAACTTATCAAAGGTGCACATCGGTCACAGCGGTATGTGCAAGAGCAATTAAACCTTCCCAAGGGTTTATATTATAAAATAAACCAAGTGGGTTGCTGCACAACAAATTTTTTAATGAAGAAGCTTAAAACATCAAAAAATTCAGGCAGTCATGGTATATATATATATATATATATATATATATATATATATATATATATACAGTGAGGGGAAAAAGTATTTGATCCCCTCTTTAATTTTTATGGTAGGCTTATTTTAACAGTGAGAGACAGAATAACAACAAAAAATCACAGAAAACGCATTTCAAAAAAGTCATAAATTGATTTGCATTTTAACCACTTCCTTGGCAGGCCATAGTAATATGACGCTGGCAGGAACACTCTCCCTCCGGGTGGACGTCATATGATGTCTGCCCCTTATCGCCACTCTCGCACGCCCCCGGGGGCACACAGCACGGCGATTGGGGATGAGGCATGTCCCTCGGGACACAGCCCATCTCCGATCAGTGTAAAGAGCCAATAAAAAATGGCTCTTTACCATGTGACCGGCTGTGTCCAATCACAGCCGGTCACATGCGCTGTCCACATGCAAGGCGCGCAGAGCTAGTGTCAATCTGACACAGCCCATCCCTCATCGGGGTAAAGAGTCAAAGAGAAGAGGATACCTCCAAGAAGCAGATACTTCTGCAAAACATGTCATGAACACATTTTGGATGCACGATACATTCTTCATAGGGATTTATATAGTAGGAGACATATTCGTGACAAATGTCTCATCCTTAGTTGTCTAGTGGAATATTGAGGTGTGCCTGCTATATGCCCCCCGTGTCCGCTGTGGGGGAGTTTCTTTGATGCCCCTGCCTTGGCTGTTTCCAGGTGCTCCTCTTTGATAAGAAATGTGTAACCATTCTGTCCACTTACTTTTAATGTTATTGTATTTGGTCTAAACTCTGTATTTATATTTATGTATATTTACTGATGTTTTCTTTATGTATTTAGTGAAAAATACTGATAACCTCCTGAAGAAGCATCATATTGCGAAACATGTCGAGCTTGTACCCCCAAAATGTTATTCGGCTCCCACTTTAAGGGAACCCCCAGTGGTCACTACACTTATTGACCTGGGCCCAGCAGCTAGAGTGGAATGTGCTGATTGCTATAAGTCTGTATTTTATATGTTTTTAAGATTTTTGTACATTTGTTATTAATAAAAAAAAAAAAATGTTTTACTACATTGGTGCCGGTAAAGTCAATGATTCTTCTTCGATACAATTAACTCAATTCTGTATTGCCATTGTTATTTTGTTATTATATTTTGTTTACAGTTGGTACATTATACTATTCCTCTTGAAGAAGCAGAATTGTCCACGAAACATGTAGAGGATTTACCGTACACCGGGAATTGAATGTATCCTTTGCCCTCAGTCATATCTGATACACAATCAACAACATATGATTTGAATATGTCATTGTTATTTTAATGCATGTATCTGGATACATGCTGTTTTAATATTTTGTATCAATTAAAAAAAAAAAAATGTTATTACGAATTTACAAAAGTTTGGGTACCAAGATAGTCCATCTTCCTAATTGCTGGGGACATACAGTATTGGTACTGGTTTTCTACATACAGTATGTACATTTCCTCTTGTCAGGTTGCTATTGTCCTGTTGTACACTGGCATCTAGTGGTGGTTTAGAACCACTATAACTTGTTTATGTAAATTGTTATCTCATCTCATTGAGTCCTCACCTCCTGTTTAATGCTAGTTCCCAGATAGCAAGGATAACTTGCCACAAATGTATGGCAGTGTTGAATTGTAAGTCTTGTTAACTTGCTGCACATTTTCATTGGCAAGTTGTACACTTGCAGAGCACTTGAAGCACAAGTTTTAGTTGACACTTTTCCAATTTGTAGCAAATTTGCGTGGCAAGTCTCTAGCAAGAGCAAAGTTGCAGCGGTGAGTCTACAGCAAGAGCTCTGCAAGTCTACAGCATGAAAATCCAACCACAGTGACCCCTGTGGTGGGATGACTATTGCACAACATAACTGAACCAGAACTTGCAGCAGACTTGCAGAATGTTTGCAAAGAAGGTTGATCTGGAGTCATGCAATGCAGACTTGCTGCAATTGTGCAACAAGCTTGTGAAGCCTGGCAAGTCTAGCAATAGTTTAGCAAGTCATTTTCAAACTTGCAGCTCAATTGCTTGCTATCTGGGAGGATCATATGAGTGTGTCATCTCAGTCCAGTAAGTATATGGTGACCCCGGATTATACCTGAACAAAGATGTCTCCATCCTTCTGGGGAGAAAAGAAGAGGAAGGTGTTGTTAGGGGGAGAATTGTGATCTCTGCAATACGGCAATAATACCTGGAAGTGTTAGGGCTCTTTCACACGGGACAGATCCGTGATGATCCGCCCCGTGAACATCCGCTGCTCAGTGGGGATCGATCCGTTGATTCCCGCTGAGCTGCCGGATAACAGGGCGGTCCCTGCACACTGTGCAGGGACCACCCTGTCAGATCTCCGCTCTCCTCTATGGGGGATCGGATGAACACGGACCGTCTGTCCGTGTTCATCCGATCCGCTCTGCAGAAGGATGGAAAAATAGGGTTTTCCTCCGTCTGCAGAATCGGACCACAGCGGAGACGGACGATACCCATAGGGATGCATGTATGTCCGTATTTCAACTGAAAACAGATGGATGAAATACGGACATACGGTCCGCCCGTGTGAAAGGGGCCTTACACATACACATTACATAGCATGTTGAACTTAACATGAAAAATAAATCTGATTCTAGGTCCACTTTAAAAACACATTTCACACTTTCTCATTCAATTTATACACAGGAAGAACATGCAGGTCCTTCTCTAACTTTAACTTCCAGATCAGTTTTCCCCATTGTTCTGAAAGCCTTCCAGTTACTAAGCAGTTAAGCATTCAAGAATAAAACCAGACCAACATAAAACAGCACATTTCAGTACACAGCCCATACCTATAAAAGACCCATAATTGACAATTTGTTACTCGGTTGGCCAATGCGCTCTCTGCTGCAGTTCTTGGCTGCTAATGCCTTTACTTTCTCCCGGATGTCTGAAATATCACAAACACGTGTTTTCAAACCAATTTTTTTTTTCATGCACATGCCAACAACAAGCGAGGATTTTATATGGGTATTGAAAATACAAACACCTTTTTTATGTTTAAAAAACAAGGTTTGCCAGGAGAAATGGGTGAAGTAAATACAGATTTATGCAAATTACATAATAAGTTGCACAATATTAGTTTATCTTGGAGAAAATTAATAGTCTAAGTTGCACTGGGCCCTAACTACCACACCATCTGGTACAGCGTTCAGCCCCCTCCAGCCCCAGTTTATTAAAAACTTTATTTAAAGTGGTTTTCAACTTATATTTCAAAAAAGATCAAAAAAGATCGCTGACAAGTAGGGTTTTTATAACTGAAGAGACCCTGTCTGTCTCTTCAGTCATAAATGCCTCCCCTATTTACAGCACTGCTCTTTGCCATGATGATTTGACTCCTGTGTGCATATATATGGGAGTGACGTCATCATGGCCTGCCCATTCAAGCCGCCAAACAGACAGAACCTGGATGGAAGACCAGGTGAAGATGAAAGTGGAGCACTGGGAGCTCTTTTTTTTTTGTTTATAGCGCAAAAAATAAAAACCGCAGAGGTGATCAAATACCACCAAAAGAAAGCTTAATTTGTGGGGAAAAAAGGACGTCAATTTTGTTTGAGAGCCACGTCACACAACCGCGCAATTGTCAGTTAAAGCGATGCAGTGCCGAGTCGCAAAAAAATGCTCTGGTCTTTGGCCAGCCAAATGGTCCGGGGCTGAAGTGGTTAATCTGGCAGGTTAGTCTTAAATAATGTGCTAATAAGCAGTGCATAATAGTACATTATAGCATAAACCCCCGGGGCATCTATTTAATAAGAGAATGTAAAGTCGTTGTAAATTTAAGATGTGAAATATGTATATTTACTGATATTTTCTCCATTTATTTAGTGAAAAATACTGATAACTCCTGAAGAAGCATCATATCGGAAAATATGTTGAGCTTGTACCCCCAAAAATTCTATTCTGCCCCCACTCTGTTATAGTGTGTACTTGTCTCAATTAGGAGCACTAAGTGTAATTTCTATCTGCTGCTTCATTCCTCTGCTATCAGCAGGAATCACTTATGATAATTTTTCCTGACATCAAGAGAAAAAAGGTGACAGGGGTGGGACCTCCAGCTGATTGACAGCCTCAGCTCTGTTCCTTTAAGCTGTGTGAAGGGGTGCGTGTCCCTTACCTCCAATCAGCTCTCAGAGCTCTCCTCACTGAGCTCTGCAGAGTGTGACTTCAGCTCTCCGCCCCCCTTTTTTCTGACATCTCAGACACGTTTTATAAACTCTGGGCCTTTCAAGAAGAGATGACCTCAGATAAACAGATACAACTTATGTAGGAAGATTTGTTTCATCTTAATTTATAACCTGAGGCCAGTCACGTCACTCAGTATGTTGAAGGGTTTATAATAGGAATGCACTGATACCATATTTTTTTTTACGAGAACGAGTACCGATTCTTTTTTTTTTAGTACTCACCGATACCAATTACCAATACCTACCACAACTTTTTTGTTTACACTTGCTGTCAGCAATGGTACAAAACATATATATATTTTTTTACTTTGCGCTTTTTTCAATGTGAAACGAGTAAATATAGTAAATGTATGTTAAAGGTGTAAAATATCAATGAACAAAGCAAACAAAAAAAAAGTTTTAATTATTAATAGTAAAAAAAAATTAAAATCAGCAAGAAAATAATTAAATGGAGAAGGAGAATAAGGAGTTAATAAGGCTGATTAGAATAAATTATGGTTAATAAGGGGTTAAATAGAGAAAAAAAAAGGCTTGGCTTGTCTAACTATCCGTTCCGGTTCCGTTCCTGAACTTCTGTCTCAGTCTGCTTCATGGTTTCTGACAATTTGGATTTCTATCGATGTGCAGCCATTTCTTCTTCGATTCATATACCCACAGAGGCAGGCCGGAGCTAGCAGTTGAGTGGAGTTCCTATCAGGCACAAGCCAATTCACCTTGAGCGGTAAGTTCTTCATTACTATAAGTGTGATCAGGGCCGCTGATAGGCCAGTGCAACTGGCCCTGTTGTACTGGGCCCGGCCAGCAGGGGGGCCTGGCAAAAATATAAAATCCTCCAGCCATAGTCCGTCCGACGCCAAGGCAATGCCACCACCACCAACCTTTGCAGCATGCGCTACCTGCTGACAGTGCCGCCAATGCCATATTGTGCTGCAGACAGTGCCCCCCATGTCGCCAATGGAATAATGCCATTGGCAGCATTGGTGGCACTGTCTCAGCACATTACGGCATTGGCAGCATGGATGAGAAAAATAAATATCACTTGTAAACAAACCTGCACTTTGTTTTAGGACGGGGTCTGGGGAGGGGCCAGGGGTGGGGCTGAAGGTGGGACCAGGGGTGGGAGCAGGTGGGAGTTGAAGGGGGCCCCGTCAGGTAGGCTGTACGGGGCCCCATGATTTCTATCAGCGGCCCTGAGTGTGATGATAAGTTATTGGGAATAATCCCACCCTTACACATTGCCTAAACATTATTGGTGTCAGTGGTTACTCATCTGAGAGGCTCATTGTGCAAATAACCCCTAGAAACCTCTGGAGGAACCCTGGTTGAGAAAGGCTGGTGTAAACCATCAAACAACAATTGAAATTATAACATTCATAATCTGTTATAACCGTATATACGTGTAAATAAAACTGTACATATTATAAAAAGTCCACTTTAAAGCGGTGTTTCAGCTGAAAAATATTTTTTTTTAAAGTCAGTAGCTAAAAAAAAGTAGCTGCTGACTTTTAATAAGGAGACTTACCTTTCCAGGGCACCCGCGATGTCGGTCGCCAAGGCTCTCGGGTCCCAGTGCCGCCATCCTGACTAAGGGAAACAGGCAGTGGAGCACTGCCCGTTTCCTACTGCGCATGCGCGAGTCACGCGGCGCTTTGTGAATGGGACGTGCTGTGTTAGGGAACACACAGTTCCCAGAACACAGCGCGCCCCATTACCCAGAAGACAACGCGGAGGAGGAGAGAAGACCGAAGATCACAGCGGAATAGGAAGGAGGCAGATTAGGAAGACTGCCTAGCAACAGGGATTTCTGGTAAGGTAAAAAAAAAAAAAAATTATTTATTTTTTTAGGGTGGCCCTCCACTTTAAGGCTGGCTGGGAAACCCACATCCAATTTGCATAGGTGTGAACCCAGCCTAAAACAATTCCTCAAAATATTTATACTCTCTCCCATCATGCTCAGTGGCCATGAAACTCCTGATTGGCTGAGAGCAATTTGCATATTCATAACTCAGTTTCACTGCAGCTCATCATACTAATGCCAAAGGTACCAGTGACACCTATTGGCAAAAGGGATGAACTACAGCTATACTGAGCTTACGGGAAAACTCAAATGATTACAAAGACTACAAATCAGCCAGGTTAACTAAAACCCAACAAAGCTACATTTACTAGTTACCCCTGTTTAAGACAAGGGTGCTGCATAATTTATATGTTTCAGTTGTTTTAATGTTCTCAGTTTCTCAGTGCAGTTATAGATTTCAGTCGCTTATTTCTATATTTTATTTCCTATATTACATTAAATACCACAGCCTCCTTCCATTCACTTTCCTTCCATATCTCTAGGTTGGAGTCATATTTGAATAAAAAAATCTTTTCCATATTGTTAAAATAAAGGGCATTTGAGGTCATTAAGGAAATCCATAAAATGAACCGTTGTAAGCCAATTTTGGATAAGTGATGTGCTAGTTGACAGAGAAACTCAAAATTCATTATTGGTATGATTGTCCCATGAACATTTATCTGTGTGCTGGAAGTGTCTTTATATGGCCCATTTATTTCCTGGCAAATACAGGCCCAGCGGGCTCCAGCCAAAGAACATACGGAGTATCAGGATACAGAGTTAACAATAAGGTCAGCTTCAACTGTTAATCTTATTAAAAAATAATACTCAAGTTAATCCAAAAAAGAAAACTTTAACAATCTTGAATATACAACATATTTTAATGCAAATTCAATATTGGCTTGCTGGCATTAGGACTATGCATAAATATTAGATAGTAATTACCTTATTTTGGTGATTTTGGCAGGATTTGGAGATAGCCATAATCTATAGTGTTCCTCCTAAATACCTATGACTTTTAGGATGGATTATCCCAGTTGATCGTCTATGTTTCCAAACAATTAGGCTAGTGCCTAGGCAAGGGATTGGTCTACTGAGTGCTTAGACACACTCAGGTAATGCAACCATGTATATACAACCAACCAATATAGCATGTCCAACCACCATAGTGCTTACAGACAGCTTTAATATGCCGCTTCTCCATACTAGACCATCTCCCATCTTTGTTCTGCTGGTTTAGAAAAGTTTCAGCACAAAAACATTGTACTCAAGTCATTTTTATTACTGATATCATGTAACATTCCCAATCCCAACCCATTCCTAGTCTTCATACCTTGCTATAAATATGAACATAATGCTAAACCTTAACCCCTCGACCTAATCCCTGACCGTGATCTCTAAATGTAATCCTCAACTTACAGTATCTCACAAAAGTGAGTACACCCCTCATATTTTTTTTAAATATTTTATTATATCTTTTCATGTGACAACACTGAAGAAATTACACTTTTCTACAATGTAAAGTAGTAAGTGTACAGTGCCCCCACACTAGATGAAGGAGCACATAGGGGCACTTTTGAACAGCAGTATTGTTAATCTGGGGGGGGGGGGGAGTGTTAAATGTACTAGCAGATTTAGATAGATAGCAGATTTAGATACATTAACAAATTGAAGCCAAACTTCAGCTAATACTTTATAATCAGTTACAGAAAAGAGTTTACCGTATATACTCGAGTATAAGCCGAGTTTTTCAGCACATTTTTTTGTGCTGAAAATGCCCCCACCTTTTCTGCATCAGAGAATGACATTTTCCGACCTGACTTTGGGGCCCCGTATCTCGGGACCACTTGGTGCTAGGAACCCCATCTGGATATGTTGTAGTGCTGGTTCCACTGGGTTTGCACACCAAATTTGGGGTTCCTAGCGCCAAGTGGCCCCAAGATTTGGGGCCCCAAAGTCGGTCAACTGTGTCCATCTGCAGCAATGTCATTTCAGGACCCTTTGGGTCCAGAAACCCCACATTTTGGCTGCAGATAGGTAGCATCTAGTAACCCTTAACTACAGAGTTTGAAGTTTGGGGGACCTATGGCTGCAAATGGGCACAGTGAGGCATGCAAATGGGCACAGTGAGGCTGCAAATGGGCATTGTTGACCCTCCTTTCCACTTACAGTAGCTGCACATTGTTGTGCAATCTTATGCAAGTCTACCTAGGTGTGTGAGGTATGGCCTGTTAATTTAATTGCACATATTAAAGGGGACTTGTTGATCAAAGGGGAAGTGGCCAAACAAGAATTACTCCACATATCAAAGGGAACAGATAGTGACTCTGGGCTGTGTTAATGTTAATATGCAAGAATGCAAATTAGGGCAGTTTATGACTGCAGCTGAATATAACCTTGCGTTCAGTCTAGTCTACTCGGAGGGTGTGTGGTTATGAAGACACCAAGGTCTAGGAAATATGGGGCTCTAGATATTTACTAGCACTTTTGTAATTATAATCTGTTGGATTTTATCATCTGTTGCAAGACTTTGTTCTTGTCAGGTCACCTGAGACCAGGTGACAGGTGCACTCAGTCGGAGTCAGTAGTGCACCGCTAGGTAGTGGACCTTATGAATGACTGCTGCGGATTGTACCCAGGGAGATTCAGGACACAGGTCTACTGGATCACTAACACAGATCCCAGTGGGAGCTAGAGCATAGATTCCCCAGGGCACGGAGTCTAAGAGCCAGCAGGTGTTCGCCAGAGCCTCTAGTGGTGAGGATGGACTTTGCTGCAGTCTGGCTCCAGGTCGCGGCCCCCAGGGTCTCACAGCTCACGCTCACAGTAGACTACAGGAGAAGGTAGCAGCAGGCTGGAACGACAAGGATGGTAAAGGGATAAGGCAGAGGTCAGGGCAACTAGCAGACAGGAACAACAGAGTACACGCCAAAGTTTCAGGGTCACAGGCAGACAGGGATGGTCGGGGACATGCCAAAGGGTCAAGGTCACAAGCAGACAGGAATCGCCGAGAACACGCCAAGGTCGGTAACAGTGACAAACACAGAGCACACGGCACGCAGGAACCAGGAAGCCGAACACACCATGGATACACAATGGTTGATCAGCCCCGCTGGCTTGCAGTGCACAGGTTAATATAGGTTTCCCTGATAGGGCCTGGGGATGAGCCATGCTTAGAGGAGAGGTTAAAACCACCAGGTGAGAGTGGCTGGCCTCTTAGTCTGAACACATGAGGAGAGGTAAGCAAACAGGGGAAGATTACTGCATACCCATGACAGTTCTGTGTTGGATGTCAATAAAGTGCATCTCTCTGGAAGAATTGGGTTGCTGCGGAACAATACTTATAATAACTACTAATCATCTACCCACTACATATTATATCACTACACGCATTTCTTACCCTATGCGTATACTCAAGTCAATAAGTTTTCCCATTTTTTTGTGGTAAAATTAGGTGTCTCGGCTTATATTCGGGTCGGCTTATACTCGAGTATATACGGTACATAAATAAATAAAAGCTGATCATTATAAAGAGCACTGCCAGTGGTAAATAGTTTGTCTCATCTCTGTAACTGATACATCTTGCAAGAGAGCTTGTTCTTTTGAAAAACAATAGACTTACTGGCTGGATCACCAGATGAAAATAGAAGAAAGAAAGCCTACAAAAGAAAAAGAATGCAGCCATCACATCTAGGAATTGGTAAGCTGCAATATAATAAATGTTTGCTTTTGGATTTAATACTGCCTTAACTGCTTGCCGACCGTATACTGTATATATACAGTGGCAAGGCAGCTCTGCTGCGCAGGATCACGTACCTAGTACGTGATCCTGAACTTCTGGGTCTGGGGCGTTCGCACGTGCCACCGGTGGGCCACTCCCACTGTGATTAAATGAGAGCGGGTACGGATGACTCGATGTGCACCTACACCCGCCGATGCTTCAATACACAGATTGTGTATGTAAACAAGGCAGATTGTTGTTCTGTTAGTACAGAAGACATGGATCCTGTGTCTCTGCTAATCAGGAACACCGATCCATGCCTAGTACAAGCACCACCCCCACAGTAGTAAAGCACTGGTAAGGCACACATTTAACCCTTTGATTGTCCTTGATGTTAACCCCATCCCTGCCAGTGTCATTAGTACAGTGACAGTGCAAATGTTTTAGCACCGATCACTGTATTAGTGTCACTGGTCCCCAAAAAAGTGTCAAAAGTGTCAGTTAGTGTGCCGACTGCCCAAAGCAATATCACAGTCTTGCTATAAGTTGCTGATTGCCACCATTACTCGTACAAATAAATAAATAATTAAATAAATATAGAAATAAAAATATCCCATAGTTTGCAGATGCTATAACTTTTGCACAAGCCAATGAATATACGCTTATTGGGATTTTGTTTACCAAAAATATATAGCAGAATACAGTACATAATTGGCCTAAATTTATGAAAACATTTGATTTTTTTCAATGTTTTTATTGGATGTGTACTATAGCAGAAAGTAACTATTTTACTTTTTCTAAATTGTCGGTCATTTTTTGTTTATAGAGCAAAAAAAAAAAAAAAAAAAACTGCAGAGGTGATCAAATACCACCAAAAGAAAGCTCCATTTGTCAGATAATAGGACATATATTTTGATTAAGTACAGGGTCGCACGACTGCACAATTGTAAGTTAAAGTAACGCAGTGCTGTATCGCAAAAAATGGCGTGGTCATAAAGGGGGGTAAATCTTCCAGAGGTCAAGTGGTTAATAAGGTATTTGTAGTCCCCTCTGCTTTTTACGGCTTGTGTTGGCTTTACAGCTATCAAAATATGGCAGGCTTAACTTAACACATTCAGAAGAATGTGAAAGTATCCCTGTGTTTTCTCTTTGAACTCAACTGCTTTTTTCTTCATCACTATTATCCATTGCTTAACATAAATAAGTTATTCTGACTTTTAGATGTATAGTGTTTGTAGCCTAAAATTATTACAATTAATGGCATACCATCTTTGCAGCAACAGTAGTAAGTGACAGTCTGTATTTAACTGTTCAACACAGCACGCCAGATGAATAATTTGGTAGATTAAGCATCCCTTTAGTTGTGATGTTTTTAATAAAACCGTGCCATATATCAAGCAGTCATCAGTCATTGTAACAGACATTAATAAGATAAACTAAACTCCAAAAATTCTGCACTTGAGCGAACTACATTTATCACCCTCCTACATAGCAGCTGCTCAAAATTATTAGAGCAGATACCCAAATGAACACAAAAAGGAAAAACAGCATTAAAACAAACTTATATATAATAAATATAACTGATATTACCTATAAAGCGCAAGTACAAAGAAAATTGGTGCATTAAAAAAAATCTCTAAAGAGCAATACATACACATTTCCTTCTGTGAAACACTGTATCACAAATACATAACAATAATGCAAAAGTGCAAGAAAAGTCAACAACAAAAAGCTGTGTCAATAAAGGCCACTAAATTCCACTAAAGTCCACGTGTGTCAGTAAAGTCCAAAAAGATAGGCAAAGCCCAATTCAATGACTCCTATGACTCACCCTTGACACCTGTCATGTGTTTATTGCTGTGTGTCCACAATGGGGAAATTTGCCTTGGTTATTTGTCCTGGTGACCATAGTCATTAGAGCAGAAAGTGATGGGAAGTTCAAACGGTTTACAGCTGTCCCCCCAATGGGACACAAACAGCTGAACAAAAAACATAACAAAAAAAAAGAACTGACAAAGGTTTAACCATTACCAGATTATAAAACACCCAACAATTACCACTTTATGTTGCTACATCTTTTCTCGTTCAAAGATTTTTATTTTTAAAGAAACAAAAAAAACAGAAACCATAAAGAACATACAAGAAAAATAAAAACAGTATATATCACATATATTTACTTGCATACATGTTGTATCTTGAAAAGGAATAAGCTGAAATGTCAGCATGGGTTTAGTAAAGCCCCATACACACGCTCGGACAATCCGCGGACCAGGTCGGTCGGATTTTGTCCGTCGTACTTTGTCCGATGTTGGTGTTGCGTACACACGGTCGGACTACGTTGTCGGAATATCCGGTCCGGAAGAACGTCGTGACGTAAGTCGTCGTCCACGAGATTACAAAAGGGAAGTTCAGCACCACGTCAGGCACCCGTTGGGCTCCTTCTGCTGATCCCGTGTTTATCGAGAGTTAGTGGAAGTTTGGTGACTTAAGATTCGCGCTTCTCAGTTTTCTGACTCAGATCGTTACTGCTCTTCAGTTTGTGCTTGTCGTGCGTATCTGTTTATTAGTGCGTGTAGTCAGTTCGCATTTGTTGGTCATTGCGGCCTATATCTTGATATAGGACGCTTTGATTTTCACTGCTTATTGTCTGCTCGTTGCTGGTATTCATTTCGTTCTTTCAGGCCTTGCTGTTTATCGGTGCTTTCTGTTTGTCCGTTCTGACCAGCCGACCTTTTGTGACCTTGTGAGCGATGTTTCCCGTGCGTACTCGTCGCCGAGTTTGTGCTGTACGCGGAATTGGTGTCGGGCTTTTAGCTTTGACCCAAGACCCGTCCATGAACAGAGTGACGAGGAGTATGTGGACCAAGAATTGGTTGCTTCAGCGTGACCAGTTCTCGCACATGCCTTTGCTTCGTGAGATCCGGGAGAATAATCCTGATGATTTCAGGAACTTTCTCAGGATGACGGACCCCGATTTTCACCTTCTTTTGGCTTTGCTGACCCCCTTTATCAGCCGGCAGGATACCTGCATGAGACAAGCCATTACTCCGGAGCAGAGGCTTGTTGCCACGTTGAGGTACTTGGCGACAGGGAGAAGTCTTCAGGATTTGAAGTTCTCTTCAGGTATCTCTCCCCAGGCCCTGGGACTCATTATTCCAGAGACCTGTTCTGCCATCATTCAGGTCCTGCAGGAGGACTATATTAGGGTAACATTTCTACTTGACTATTCCCTTCTATGTATGCTCTGTTTGCTAATGTCTTGTATTTTTGACCTCCTTCCCTAATTACCATGATTGCAATATGTTCTAATATGCTGTGCCCCTTTTCTCCTTCATGCATTTTTCCCTTCACTTACCTCACCAGCATGCTCTTCTGCCCCAATAGACACCTATGGCCTAGTCACTTAATCAATGTCTTTTGTCTGCTGCATAGTATTGTTTGCCCCCAAACACCCCCTAAAATATGCACAAATGTTTGCTGTGTGGTTTACTTCATGTAGAGCCCCTTTAGAAATTTTTTTTTTTTTGGTGGGGGGGGGGGGGGGGGGGGTGGCAAACTCATTAGGAACCCCCTCCCCCAACTGCTCTGTCAGATGGTACCAATCCTTTATCTGCTGGCTTTCCCAAGGTCCATACACACTATATACCTACCTCTTTATAGTGGGCATCTTTAGGGATGAATTCAGCAAAGCATGTAGTGCAAGGGGCTGCCTCCATACATTCCATTTCCTAATTTTTTGTCTTCTTTCCCTCCTATTAGCTTTCTTGGTAATTTCAGAATGTCACAATGTGCCTGCCTTTTTTTGGGGTGGGGGGGGTTGAAATGTTATTTTATCTTTCCTGGGGGCTGCCAATAGTGTTAAGTACAGAGGGTCTGGCCAAACTAGCACACATTATTGAGCCATTTGCCAATCAATGAAGTGCAGAGGGTTACCTGTCCCCCCCCCCCCCCAAAACCCTAGTTATTGCCAATGGCCCATCAGAAGTGGGGGGATTGATGGGGGGTGAGTCATCTGTGAAGGGGAGCCTCTACTTTTCTGTGCAAATACTTTCCAGCCTCCAATTTTATACAATGCTCTTGTTCCAAGATGTTGATTGTCTAATCTGCTTGCAATGTTTAAGTGCAAAGTGACTAATTTTTTTTGCTTGTTTCACTCCACAGTTCCCTTCCACGCCACAGGAATGGCAGACTGTGGCCTCCCACTTTGCCAGCCGTTGGGACTTTCCTAACTGCGGAGGGGCAATTGATGGGAAACACGTCCGCATCGTCCCACCGCCCAACTCGGGGTCCTACTATTATAATTATAAAGGGTTTAATAGTGTAGTGATGTTGGCGGTGGTGTCGGCAACATACGAGTTTATGTATGTGGACGTGGGGATGAACGGCCGGATCTCGGATGGTGGTGCCATTACGCACACGGAGTTCTACTGGCGTCTCCAAAGTGGCAGTCTGTGCTTGCCACCTCCAGAGGAGAATGCCGAAGGACTCCCCTTCGTCTTTGTCGCAGATGAAGCGTTTGCGTTGACTCCCCATGTGATGAGGCCGTTCCCGATGAGGACCCTCACCCCGAACCAGAGGGTCTTCAACTACAGGCTGTCCAGAGCCAGAAGAGTGGTGGAGAACACTTTTGGCATCCTGGCCAGCCGCTTCCGCCTGTTCCTGACGGCATTTAACTTGGCGGAATACAAACTGAACCACATAGTTCTTGCCTGTTGCATATTGCACAACTTCCTCAAAAGACATAACAGGAACTATGTGGTGCCCGTTGGCCCAGATGTGGAGGGCCCTCCAAATGCGGACCTCACAGCCCTTCAAGTGGCACGTCCAGGCTTGCCCCCTCTAAATGCCCGCGTGGTCCGCGAGCAATATATGGCGTACTTTGTGGGTAGGGGGGCCATTGCTCTGCCTGACGATGTGTGAGAGGCATTTTTTAATAAATCTGATATTTTAACCAACCTCTGATTTCTTGTCATTTCAGTCTTCTTTTTAGCTTATTTAACTTTGACATTTTTTCCCTTTGCCTTCGACAGTGGGAATGCACTTTCTGGGCTAAAGGAGGTAACAGTCTCTTCTTCCCAAAAAGATTATTCTCATGTTGTGTGTTTGCTACCTAATCTTTGGTCTAGAGAAGGTTTGTCCTGCATAACTGACAGACAAAATACTCCTTTTCATCACCAGGTCTGACATGTGTGTGTATTCTCAAAAATGCTGTGCTCCGTGTTTTCGTACAAAGCACTGTGGGTGTCATTTACATAAGTCAAATCCGCTATGCTCTACAAGTGCATTGAAAAAGTTCCCTGGGAAAGGAAATTGCAGTGCAAAGTGGATTTGCCTTTAGTAAATAACACCCATTGCCCCCCATATCCTTTACATTTTACATACATAATGCATTGTTTTTTAAATAAGGAAGCCACACATTTAGAAAAATAAAAAAGTTTACTTGGAAAACATTCACAAGTGCGTTTACAATCTTCACGCCAAAACTGACAACATCTTGGTTATTTACAACATTGTTTACAAACATTCCGCAATTGGTAAAACCAGGCATGGAGCTAACCAGAACCTATGAACTAGGAAAGTTCAACTTTGTAAAGTGAAGACAAGATCAGACATGACTATATGTTCAAAGTGTGTTTGATCTTGCCTTCATCACATGGGGGGGTCACCCCCGAAAAGTGGAAATTTCGAACATGCACACAATTTGGGACTGAAAATGGTCATTAGTTGGTAAAACACATGCCTAGAAGCTTCAAAAGTCCCATTTTCCATCATGGGGATGAATGGACGTTTTTTGGGGGTGCAACCCCTTCACCACAACCACTTTCGTAGTTCGAAAGTGTTTGCACCCCCAAAAAAACGTTGGCATTCATCCACCATGATGGGAGCTAGTACATGTGGACACAATGTGTGCATGTTCCAAATTTCACACAGTTTTTAAGTTGCAAATGTGTTCAGAAGCTGGCACAAATGTGTGTTAATTACTTGGTGCGTTTTCATATTTTTCCTAAAACATCAATGATGTTCTTCAATTTTTGTTGAACATCATTGATGTTTTGCTTTATGTAATCTAGATCTCTATTGCAGACCATTATCTCTCCGATGAGTACGTGGGCACTCTCTGTGGTAAAGTGCGATTTTTCTTCCACAACATCCACGTCACCTAAAAACCACAAACAAACAAAAATGGGGTGTTGGAAATGAGGCAGCCATACATGGATTAGCTTACCAGTAGCTGTGTTCTCCCACACTCACCTGTTGTGGTGACAATTTCTCCAAGTTCGATGATCTCTCCTTCCTCCTCCTCCTCCTCTGCTTCTGCTCTTTCCCCTTTTTTGGGAGGTGTTGGTTTGGGGGTTTCCTCAGACGGCCCAAGTTTTCGCTCCCCTATGAGAATGTACAAAAGGAAGATTTAGCAACACAATCTATTGAGGGCAGAAATAGGAAATGACAAACATTGGTTGAAAGTGACGGACACTATTTTAGTTTGGCCAGTTACAAATGCCAACTACATGAATGTAGTCACTTTGTAAAGGTGCTAAACTGACTAGCTTTTTGGTAGAAGTTTGTGTGATGTAGACACCCCTCTAGTATCCACTGGAGCACATGTGTGGAAAAGCCTAATAAAAAGGGGGTTTGGGTGTCCCAGCACTAGTGCTCTAGAGTCCAGATGGGTAAACAGCTACTGGGTGACCTCTCCTTTACATTGAATAAATTGGCTTTACATTCTTGATGACATTTCTAGTGAGAACAAACTTCCTTTCCCCCAAAAAAACACCAAACATCGTATTATAAGTGGCCGAACGATCGAGGTTGCGTACGATCGAATGGACACACACACACGACCATGACAGTGGCAGAAAGATCGAGGCTGAGTACGATCGAATGCACAGACGAACCTGAAAGTGGCCATTTTGGAATGTACAACTTTGTAAAAATCAAACCACAATGGAGCAGTATGCAAGCAAGAAATCAAACACAAAACACAACTACTTACTTTTTTGAAGAATTCGCTTGATCTTTCTGTACTGATCGGCCTCCCTCAGTTTCAGGTCTGACCAGCGTTTCCTCAGTTGCTCCTTGGATCGTTGTACCCCAAACTGATTGTACAGCCTCCTCACAACTTTAGACATGATCTTGGCCTTGCGGACATTGGGGTTGAGGTAAGGCCCATACTTCCCATCATAGTCGCTCCTCTTTAATATGTCCACCATCTCCAACATTTCTCCAAATTACATATTGGAGGCCTTGAATTTCAGGCTCCGGGATCGGGACGTTTCTGCCTCTGGACTTTCCTCGTCCTCCTCCTCGTTGGTGGGATATTTGGGGCGCACCTGCTGTGTCCACGCCATGTGCTCTCCCCACCACGCCGTAAAGAGAAGGGGTGGGGAATAGACGAGAAAGATCGTCAGGGGCGGGCGGAGTTTGACGCATGCGCACTGTATATAAAACGTCACACGCCTGTGTCGTAGCCACGATCTGGGAGACGAGGGGAGAGAAAACTCACACGAGACGATCGCTACAAACGAAGGTACAATTTGACGTTGGTACATAACTAGCCTAGACTGATTTGAACTTGAGGCTTCTTTATGGAGAAGATTAGGAGAGTTTAGCCTGACATAATTGAGAGGGTTTTGTGTGGTGTTGTGTCTTGCAGAGATTATGCAGAGATTCAACGACATGAGTTTTCTCCCCCTCTTCATTGCCAAATTCAGGGAATTTCCCGTTTTATGGCAGGGTAAACACCCACATTACACCAACAAACCAAAGAGGCACGCAGCCCTGGAGGAACTTGTGGAATTTGTCAAGCCAAGGTTCCCCACGGCAACTGTTGATGATCTAAGAAAGAAAATTGGCAGCCTGAGGAGTGCGTATATCAGGGAGCGGAAGAAGGTCGTGAAGTCTGAGGAAACTGCAACTTCAGCAGATGAGGTCTATGTCCCCAAGCTCTGGTACTATCAGAGTCTCCATTTTCTGAAAGACCAGACTGATGTCACGGAGCCAACCTCGACTCCTCCTTCCACGCTTCCTTGCGCGCAGCCCACCCCTGTTGAGGCTTCCGAGGAGCAACCTGGGCCTTCCAGTATGGAAGAGGTGGAGGAGCCCAGCTTGTTCCAGGTATAGTAGTTTTGTTACCATTTCTGGGAATAATGAATGATGTTCACTTAATTCAGGATCCCCAATTGCTTAGTTCCTAACGTGTTTGACATATCAACTGACAGTAGTGTTGGAGACATTTGGGGCCAGAATCTAAACTGCAGGGCTGAGAATTGTATGGTTTTCTATTTGTAAACATTTTGCAACAGTCACAAGATGAGAATTGTGTGTGTTTGATGAACAAATAACTGAAACTATGTCCCTTTTTCATACACAGGAAGACCTCAGCCAGGAGGTGGCTGTGGAAGGTGGCAGTCAGGAGGAGGCAGGGGTTAGTGGCAGCCACCAGCTGGGTAGTGGCAGCCAAGAGGGGGCTAGGCCGCGGAGCCTGACTGACACCCAAACCCCTCCCCTCCGCCTTCCGTACAAAAGGGCGAGAAGGGGGGGTTATGCGGCACAGTCAGCGCTCCGCATGATCAGAGAGGCTTCAGACTCCCTACATGCCACACCCGCCGACGAGGAGACCTTTGGCTCGGTGGTTGTCACAAAAATGATGGGTATGGAGGTGAGGCAACGCAACATGTGTGAGGGGCTCATCCTCCATGTCCTAAATAAGGGTAGGGCTGGGGAGATGACCCCAGTCACACATGTTTGCCATAGCTACCATGCTCCGCCTCCTCCTCCTCCTCCTCCTCCTTCTGCCACCCCACCAGCACGACAGCCACAGCATGCAAGGAAGCGTGGAAGGAAGACCTGAGAGTGACGACCTGCAATCAGTCTGGTCTGAGAGAAGATGGAGCCTCTTGTAGTACCAGAGCCTGGGGACCTAGATGGCATCTGCTGCAGTTCCGGATACTTTGGACTTCATGACCAGATTGCACTCCCCTTAATATACGTACTCCTCAGGCCCCCAATTTTCTACGCTTGAACAATGATGGTTGCCGTGGGGGGCCAAGACTTTGCAAATTCCCCAAGTTTCACCATGGCTGCGTTCCTCTTTGGTTTGTTGGCGTGACCTAAATAAAGTTTTTTTTGATTTGAAATAATCATTGACTATTGTGTTTTACTTTTCTACAATGACAGTTTTTCTTTGACTAGGCAGGTACATTTCACTAATCCTAAAGTAGAATTAACAAGGGGCACCAACAACAAACAACCTCCTAGTAAATGTAAGCAAGAAATACAAATGTTAATAATGTGTTTTTGGTAATTTGAGACACACAACCCCCCTCAAAAAAAAAAAAAAAAAAAAAAAAAAAAACATTCCAATATGTATTCCCCAAAAAAAAAAAAAAAAAGACAAATCATGGTAAAAAAATAACAAAGATTCTTTTCCGTTCACAGTAAAAATAAACATGTAGTGTATAAATGCTGCAAAGTAATAAAGAAGTAAGTTTGTGAGAAGTGCGGGTGAATAGGAGCAGCTAAAACATGTCATTCTTGTTGCATTGTAAAGAAAAAGAGAATGCGCTGCATTAAAGACATTTTAACATTGCAGCGTGACGAATGTGCTGTGTCGATTAGGAAAGGTAGTTTTACCTGACCGAGCGCTTCCGTCACAGAATTTCTTCTGAGCATGCGTAGCACTTTGTCCGTCGGACAAGCGTACACACGCTCGGATTTGGTGTGATCGGACCGCGTTGACGGCAAATCTTTCCAGCAGGAGATAAGACTTTGTCCGTCGGACAAACCGACGAACACTGTCCGATGGTGCATACACACGGTCTGATTTTTCAACAACCTTGTCCGATCGGACAAAATCCATGAAAAAGTCCGACCGTGTGTATGGGGCTTTAGTTGCACATCTTTTCAAACCATCCACTTTGTTGCATGATAACAATAAAATGACTTGATAGTTTACATATTCAGCTGAGCCAAGTTCTCAGTATTAAAAACAAAGTAAAATTTAGTGAAATATAATTTAAAAACATTTGAAATCACCCCAAGCCCTAATAAAATACACTAATTTGCCCTACTTCAATAGTGACACCTCTTTATAGTTATATATTATGTCAATACAAGTTATTGATTCTTCAATTTATATCAAGAGTAACCTGCGTATGGATATTTCCATCATTATTTGTAGTGTAGTAGTGTTTATGCCTGGTTCATTGTGCACAATTCTTTACAATGTCTTGTGTATATCCTTTAGGTATTCAATCACTATCTAAATCTTGCCTAATGTATCAAAAGTGTAGCGCTAATGTGTACAGTGAAGTGAAATCATACATCTATCTCGATGCAAAAAAAAATAAAAAATTATGTATGAACAGCAATAATACAAGTGTTGGGACACATTAAGTGCATAAAGCAATACGAGATAACAGTCCACACAATTGTGGAAGTAAGAGAAGGCTCTTCTTATTGAGGTGACACCAAACCAATGGGGACAGGAAACAACTTGTCTGTAGTCACTCTCAGCAATACTTCGAAGGTAAGTAAATTAATACGCTTACCAACTGGGGTGGACACACAAGTCGTACGACAGTGAGTCAAAAAGGCTTATGGTCCTATGGGGTCTGAAGCTGGTGCTGTACCCAGGAGGTGGTCTTTCAAAACCAAGATGGTGTCGCCACAAACAGCTCCTCATAGGCTCCAAAAAGACAAGTGGACAAAAAAGGGGGAAGGAGGACTCCAGGTCAAACCAGAAGGTTTATTGAAGTATGTCATATATAAACAATGACACAATAAAAGTGCTAACAAAAAATTTAAATAATGTATAAAAGCAATGTGGGGTGCAGTAAATGCTATTCCGACGTGTTTCGACACTAGAAGGTCTTTAACTGGGGCAAATCTGATTTTTTTTGGTCCACAGACCCTTTTTTGTCCACATGTCTTTTTAGGGCCTATGAGGAGCTGTTTGTGGCGACACCATCTTGGTTTTGAAAGTGTTTGTGGAGGCTTGGGACCGAGAGTCCGGGATACCGGACCACCTCCTGGGTACAGCACCAGCTTCAGACCCCATAGGATCCTGGGCCTTTTTGACTCACTGTCGTACGACATGTGTGTCCACCCCAGTTGGTAAGAGCTTTTCTCACTTTTATTTTGATTCATCTGTGTTTTAGCTAAATCTTGCCTCCTTAACTTCTGTAACATCTCCAAACGCTTGTTGTCCCTTGCCTTGACTATTGCAACTCCCTCCTCATGGGCTACCTCTACACATCTCCCCTTCAGTCTATCATGAATGCTGCTGCCAGACTCATCCACCTTACCAACCTTACCAACCTTTCAATGTCTACCACCCCTCTCTGCCAATCTCTATACTAGTTTCTGATCATCCAATGCCTGAAATTCAAAATGCTAACAGCAACATTCAAAGACATCCACAACTCTGGCCCAAGGTATATCACCAAGCTCATCTCAAAATGTCACCCAATACACAGTTTCGGCAAGCAGTGACCGGTACTGTTAAACACCTGACAAATGTTGACTTGGCCGGAAAGCCTGCGGCATGCTTGCTGCACCTCACGGAACAACCTATTAAAAAAATATAAGGCTTCCCTTACAATTCACTAGTTGAACGCGGCAAAGGCGTGTATCCCATTGTGCTGGAGGTCTGTGAATCTGCCTTTGAGGTTTATTTGGTTTTCTAAAGTCAATGAACTTAGAGACAGGGAGGACCTCACGGCTACCCTGCATAACAGGGAGGAGATCTTTTGTGACACATGGAGGCTGTGGCAATATTTTGTATACACTGATGCCTATTTGCAGGAGGTCTCACAACCTGGCTGAGCCCCTTGGGTCTGTGGTCATTATTTGGCCCCGGGCAAGAGAAATTACTTTTCCTGGTCTCTTCGTTCTTCCTTTGTTTATTTTATTTTTCACCTCTTCTTCCCTCCTCTACCTGCCCCCCCCCACCTCCCTTATCCCTCTCCTATAACCTTATGAAGTTCTGTGAAGGATCCCATGCAGTCTTGATAGTTCTCCAGCCATTATATTTTGTTCTAATTATTGTAGGCCCTGCCTGTGTCACAGTGGCCTCCGGGGTCTCTCTAACGACTCGGTTTTCATTCATTTCTGTTTGAATGTAGCTGCATTCCTATGCTGTACTACATCTGTACGATTTGGAGACTCTCACCTGCCACCTCTTTTCCAGATTTTATGATTGTAGTTGTTTGATTTACAGATTGTTTTTTCTTTGGTACTCATTGATGCTGTGTGGACTGCAAATGCAACTACTTGCTAAATAAAGGAATTACAAAAAAATGTCACCCAAACTGTCCTCGCCGCTCCTTCCAAGTCCTCCCGCTCTGTAGATCTTTGATCCACCCTGCCCATGCTCATCTATAGGATTTCTCCAGAGCCTCTTCTTTGCTGTGGAACTCCCTAGCCCAACCTGTACAGCTATTTCCTACTCTGTCTATGTTTAGGTGATCCCTGAATACATATGACTGTATTTTGCTTTCTCAATCAGCAGTAAGAACTAAGGGCAGTAAGTACACATAGTTATTATCTTTTGTATCACTTGCCTCTCCCTTTTAGTTTGTAGGGTCTCATTAGCAGGGCCTTCTTAATCCCCTTGTCTTAAATGGGTTGTAAAGGTTTGTTTTTTATTTTCTAAATAGATTCCTTTAAGCTAGTGCATTGTTGGTTCACTTACCTTTTACTTTGATTTCCCTTCTAAATGTTTTTTTTCTTTGTTTTCTTTGTCTGAATTTCTCACTTCCTGTTCCTCCTCAGTAAGCTGTTCTGGCTGACTAAACACCGCTCGGATGATGGTGTGAAGTTTACTGAAGAGAAACAAGAGGTGAGAAATTCAGACAAAGAAAAAAAACATTTAGAAGGGAAATCGAAGGAAAAGGTAAGTGAACCAACAATGCACTAGCTTAAAGGAACCTATTTAGAAAATAAAAAACAAACCTTTACAACTCTTTTTTTTGTAAAGCACTGCCCAAAGTGTTAGCATTATAGATTATAAATCCTGTTTAATCCTATTATAAATCTGCAAATATTTGTATCAACATCCGAAGGGTTTCAGATGCAGAACACTTATCGTTAGCTACTCATTTTCCAGTTATTACAACTCCATGAAAGTATTGCCAAAGCTCACTTTACTGTCATCACTTAGGCTAGTTAGGTGGCAGAGTCAGCTTTGTGCACCCACTGCCCTGCTCCCAGAACTGATTAGAGCACCACAGGTCCCTCTTTGGAAGCGGGTGCATGAAATGGACACTGTTATTTTGTCTTTAATAGTGAGAAATTGCATTTGGCTTATTTAATTATGAGAGTTACGAAGTAGTGCAAACATTATGATTACCTTGCTACAATGTAGATGGTTTAAAAAACGGCAGAGGCCTAAATTGGTTTCAGTGTTGTAAGACCACAGTCTGAACTCTGAAAAGTAGAGGCTTTATATTGAGCTGTTATGGCGCTTGTTCCTCAGATATTTTCTATGTTCAAGAGCCATGGTCACCTGAAGATCCTTCACATTTGACACTTTCTAAAGTGTCCTCCCAACCACCACTAGACATTGTGGTTCCTGTAGTGCGGCCCTTCTCAACCTTTTTAAGATGGATGAATTTTTGAAATACCTTTCTGGCCCCAAGGAATCCAGCTAATAATTACTATATCTACAGCTTACAGTTCGTTAGTCTGACGGTAAATAGAAAGAATACTCCTTAAATTTGTGGTCAGTGTGAAAAATTAGCCCTTGCAGATAGATAAATAAGATCTTTGTTGATAGTATTTACGTATCTGAGAGGCAGAAATTGCTTATTGCTCAATAAACCGCTCTGGAGGAACCCTAGGGTACCACTGTACCCTGGCTGAGAACCACTGCTGTGGTGACCTAGAGACCAGCAGGTAAAATGACGGTGCACAGAGGGGAACACAGCATCCAACATTCCCAGAAGTGTATCAGCAGAAAGGGTGGTGGGACAGGTAAATATAAAGCCTCTTCTTTTTAAAAATCGCTTTGTTACTTCTTTAATCAAGGAAAGTCACTCTAAAGGTTAAATCCGTCTTTTGCAAAAAAACTAAAAATAAAGCAATAAAGCTGCCCACATTTGCAAAAAAAAATGGCAATCATTATTTTTTGCAAATGAGCCTGCAAAGCATTGCAACTGTGATCAGTGGATGGTGGGTGCAATGCACAGAGTCCTGTAGACACTTCCACTAGCTCCTTATCCGTACATACATTGGGTACACACTGTCAGTTGGAGAGTTGCCAAGGAGGAAGATGGGACTTGTAGTTTGTTCATTCACAGATCTCCCACTGATTTCAAATCTGACAGCCGCTGCCAGGGAGAAGGACCCCCGTACGGATAGACTTGGGAGTGGGGGGGGGGGGGGTGTTCTGCTTGGCATCATTTAATCCCTTAAATATGTTTATAACATACTTTAAAATTAGCGTTAGCCTTTATATTCAAACTTCTAGTATTTATTAATGGTGCATACTGGGTCATCAGAACTTAAAGCGGTTCTGCACTGTCTATTTTTTTTTTGAGCGATGCTATGGATTGCAAGATGTTTTTTTATGTACTCACGTGTTCATGTTCACTGAGTCATTGCTGCCGGTTTTCGTCCTGTAAAAAAATTTAGCAACATCCTTCCTGCTGGGGGCCATCTTGCCTGTGGGCATGTGAAACCCCACAGGCACTTCAGATGGCCCAGCATGCACCGCCGTTACTGCGCCGATCTCGTCCGTGCGCAGTAACGGCGAAGTGCAGCTCACGTTCTCCGAAATCTCGCGAGATGTCGGCACATCTGCCGACATCTCGCGAGATTTCGGAAGATGTGGCCGACATCTCGCGAGATTTCGGAAGATGTGGCCGAAATCTCGCGAGATTTCGGAAGATGTCTGCACTGACTCCTGGGATCAATGACACCAGATCCCAGGAGACAGTGCGGCCTGACGACGATCGACGCAGAGACCCCGCCCACCGCCGCAGAGACAGAGGACAGGAAGTCAGCGATTATCAAGGTAAGTGAAAAAAAAAAACACTTTTCATTTAGTACTCTTTGCCTGATTTGGAAGGCAAAGAGATTTACTAAATGAAATGTGTGCAGAACCGCTTTAATTGTGCATTTTGCAGCACTGAAAACCCAACACAAAGATGTCCAAGGACAAACCTTCAAATTGTGGGACTGTCCCCAGAAACAAAGGACCATCAGTAAAGATACTAGACACACCTCTAGGTTGGAGCCTTGTTACAATTAATTATGTGAAACAAACAGCAAGCAACTTCTTGGAAAACCAACATTTAGTAGAACAGAAGCTGTGGAATAATATGGAAGTATGCTGGATTATCTTAAAAAGTTAAATAGAAGAATGTAACTTCACATGGGAACAGAGGTACATCCATCATCAACAGCAAATATAGAAGGAAAAATACAGTAAGGGCTCATTAATAAAAAGATATCGTATGACTTCTGTGTGTGGTCTGACTGTTCTGTCTACAGAAGGCAGAAATGGATTGTTTATAATCAGTCAGCGACAAGTGAACAATCACTGTATGTAGAAAAACCGTTTATCCAGAGAAAACCCCGATGCATAGAGGAACAGATGACATGTAATATTCCTGGAAGAGATGCCGGGGAAGTAACAGAGCCAGATTTTACTATTCCGTGCAGTTTTTGGCCCACCACCCATGTAGATCTTTTCGATGATTCTGGAAAAGCTGTATTTTGCCCTTATTTACCAGCCAACCAGTTAGATCACTGGAGGTTTCTACTAACCTTAGAAAGTATTATTTTAGTAGGTAGTTAATTAATTAGTAGGTAGGTAGTTAGTTAATTAAACATGCTTGGGATAAAAATAGGTCTTTACACAAAATAAGATAAAACAAAAAAAAAGAAGGAAAATAAATAAATACATACATACATAAAACCAAATGTTAAAAAAAAGGGGTAGGCCCGATGACCTGTTTCTGCCATTTCTCTTTTTTGCTCTTTTTTTCAAGATTGGTCATTAAAAGACCACATTTTCAGAGGATTCAATACAATTTTTAATTTTTTTAATAGAATTTTATGATATTAGAGAGTTGGCTGTTTACTGTTGCTTGTGCTTTGAACATTATTTGATATCTTTTAGGGCTAGTTTTCACCACACTGCATGGCAACATATACCATATAACGCATGCATGCTGCCATGTGCTGTGAACGTGTGATGAGTTGTGTTAATGCATTGGAGTGTTTGCTTTATTGTCCATTTTTTACAACGTATTTCCATGTTAATTCTATCTGTTGCAGTGTGTTGTAACGTGTTGTGGAGCAATGTAATGCTCTGTAGTAAAAGGTTGACTGCACCATTCTATTACATGGCATACTAACTCATTGTGTTGAGTGAACAGGCCCTATACAAAGCAAAGCTTTTTGGCTTGTCTATGCATTGGGACTGCATTGGGGCAAGATTTTCCTGGGAAAAAGAAGGTGGCACATTTTTCAGTATATGCAGGACGCTGTGGAGTTGACCAGGGGGCCCTTGATTTCCAATGGTGGCCCTTCCCATTGGTGCATGCTTGTTTTGGGTGTCCTTTGACAATTAAATCCAGACAACTTTTTTTCTTTTTTAAGGCAATGGCAGCTCTTGAAAATAATGTTTAAATTATTTAGTTAATATTAAATCTTATGATTTACCTGTGCATAGCTAGCTTTTGCTTGGAGGCCCAGTGTCGGCGCTGAACACATTTTTAAAAAATCCTCCACAGCAGATGGTTAATGAGTTGAGACAAATGTGTTCTTTTTCCGCTATCGCAGCCATAAGCTGGACAATGGACAGATTTCCTTATTGGAAGTATCATCCTCTTGTGTTCTCTTCTTCCTACATTAGGTGGCTTCACATATTTAGAGAGAGAGGGAGAGAGAGAGAGAGAGATGAGCTAGAGGGAAACAGGAAAGTTGCTTTTTCTTGCCAGAAATTTACTGTATAACTATTGGCCTTTTTTTTACAATGACAGTAGATGAGTACAAACAATTAGTATAGGTATATCTTCTACTTTTTAATCCGATTTATGGCTGTCCATACTGTTCTTCTCATCACAAGTTTCCATAATTAAAAACTTAAAAAAAGTACTATTTTTCATTGCCAGGTGGCAGTACTGAGCCCTTCCCAGTTGCCAAGTTTCATCAACCACATCATGTATGCAGCAATATAATACAGGCATGTATGAAATATATACGTCAACTGGAGCACTATGGCTATTAAAAAAATTGAAATTATGTGAAATAGGTATGCAACCTTTAGACCCGGGTGAAAATGTATAGATTATTTACCTATAACGCAGTTACAAAAAATAATGTGTCTGTAAATGCCGCTATGGTGTAGTTGCTGCATAGTAAAAGCACTATATACGAAACACAAGTAAGCACTAATGGAAGGTAATTATAGAAAGAAAGTAAAGTCAGGGTGCCCAAATGTTTGCATATTGCAGATTTAATAATTTATTATTCCTTCCTCCTTCCTCTTGGTTTACAGAACCAACTAAATTATTGGGGCAGTAAATACAGCACCATCTATTCCGGGCTCTGCTGCCCATCGTTCGCTGCCTAGAGATAACTTTATAATGAAGATTAGATAGGCAAAAGTCTCACATTGTAATGCCCAATACATGAATGGCCTGCTGACAGACCTGGGCATTGTCACATGGTGGGCAGGGGCACGCCTCTGCTTATTCATACGGTTATAGCACCCGCAGTGTTACTAGGTGAGGTCAATTTAGTTTGGCTCCTCTGGAAGCAGAAGGAGCAGGGTTTAATTTGTTTTAGACTATGCAGTGCTTCGAGGCTGTGGCTCCAGCCTCCCCCTGGCTTCTAGAACTCACTGGATAGTTCTAGAATTTAGAGGGTGTAGGAACAGAGGCTGCAGTCTGAATATTACCAATCTCTGGGGGGGGGGGGGGGGCAAGACTCAGTAGATGGGGGAACAACCCATAAATAGTCAGAAGCCTGGAAGTCAAGAGAGCAGAGTCCAGGGTCCAGTTGTCTGGATGGGACTCCTGTGCTGGGGGGCTCTGCCCCTGGGCAGGAGGAAGGCCAGGAGAAGCAGAAAGCGAGAAGAAGAGAGAAGGAGCAACTGGAAGCCTGACATTCTTTATCAGCCTCAATTAGGCTTTGATGAAACCATCCTGAAAGCAAGATCTGGCCTGTATAGCAGTGTGCCCATTCAGCAGCCTCTTGGATTCCAGGAATCACTTAAAGGCACTGAGTTAGTAACTTCCATTTCAAATTACCCCAAGCCTGTACAGAGAAGACAGTAAGGCTGCATTACTTTACATGCCTGGGACCAGGGGGCAGCTTAGAACCAGCACAAAGCAGCCTGACGCATCCCCACATCTATAGCTTGGGACAGTAGTAGCCAGGTGCATTGGAAATTCTGCAAGTAGCATCCCCTGCATCTTCAGTTTTGGAACCTTTTTGTTGTTATTGCTGCTACAACCCCACTTCCACAGGTGGCCAGGATTGTTGAAGTCAGTTCTTAGCAGCCAGAGACATTAGCAAGTCCTCAATAGTTTATTCAGTTCTGGGCATCCCATGCATCCCTTTCCCTTAAATAAACAAAACCAAAACCCCTAGATGTTTTATTGAGCCTGTGAAGAAAGTGTGAAAATTCCTGTTGCCTGTCTGTATGGGGGAAAGTGCCTCCTACGGTAGTGATTGCTACACAGTGATTGTCACTGTCTGCATATAGGGCTAGTGGAACAGAGGCTGACAGGGAAGGTATGTGCTTATAGCTTTTGCTGTATGCAATTTTCCTGTGTTGTTACTCTAGGCTGTTTAGCAACAAAATTAATTAAACATGCTATAGTTGAGCTCCGAAGTTTATAGAAACATGTTATGTTTAAAGTGACTGAGTATGTCATAAGAAATGTATGGGAGCAGCCAATACTGACCTCCCATTTGACAATATTAGTTCCCCACTAGGGATGAGCCAAACACCCCTGATTCGGTTCGCACCATAACATGCGAACAGGCAAAAAGTTCTAGCGAACATGCAAACCTGATTAAAGTCTATGGGACATGAAAAATCAAACGTGCTTATTTTAAAGGCTTATATGCAAGTTATTGACAACAGAAAATGTCTGGGGACCCGGGTACTGTCCTAGGGGACATGTATCAATGCTAAAAAAAATTTTTAAAACAACTTTTTTTCAGGAGCAGTGATTTTAAGAATGCTTAAAGTGAAACAAAATGTTTTTTATATTCCTTAAAATATCATGCCTGGGGGGGTCCCCTTAATCTGCCTGTAAAGTGGTACATCTGTGCAATGTGTAGAACAGTGCTGCAGCAAAATGACATTTCTAAAGAAAAAAATGTAATGTAAACTTTCTCGGCTCCTGGCAATATAGATAAAAAATAAAAAAATAAAATCGGCGTGGGTTCCTCCCCCAGTCCATACCAGGCCCTGGTGCGCTCTGGGCCAAACGCCCCATATGTTCGGTTCGTCTGCGAAAAAATGAACACCCTATGTTCGAGTTGAACTTACATTCAATTCGAACATTGGGACCATCCCTATTCCCTACTGGTGATCTGCAGAGATCCAAGACCTGTGTTGACTACATGGAAGCTGTGGAGATCCGTGTCTGGTGCTGACTACAGGTGAACTGTGGAGATCCAGGTCCATTGTTGACTTTCACTGAAATGCAGAGATCTAGATCTGGTGCTGACTACCATTGAGCTGCCAAGGTCCAGATCCTGTGCTGACTTCCGGTGAGCTGCAGAGATCCAGTTCTGGTGTTGACCAGTGTTACCATTAAATTACAGAAATCCAGGTCCAGTACTGACTACCAGTGAACTGCAGAGTTTCAAAGTGCACTGACTATTGGTGAGCTGCAAAGAGCCAGGTATGGCGCTTAATACCAGTGAACTGCATGGGTCTAAGTCCCATGCTGACTATTAGTGAGCTGCAGAGACCTAGGGCCTGTACTGACTACCACTAAGATGCAGTGATCCAGGTCCTGTTCTGAGTACTGGTGAGCTGCAGAGATTCATATCAGGTACTCAATACTGATGAGCTCTGGAGATTCAGGGCCAGTACAAACTATGAGTAAGCTGTAGAGGTACAGACCATGAGCTGCAGAGGTCCAGACCCTGTGCTGACTATTGATGAGATGCAGAGATCCAGGCCAGATTCTGACTATCATTGAGTTGCAGAGATTCAGGTCAAATACGGTCTACCAGTGAACTACAGAGGTTCAAATGCTGCACTGACTAAGCAGCAGAAATTAATCTCTGGTGATGATTACTGGTGACTTGAGAGTGGTCCAAGTACTTTGCTGGCTATTTATGAGCTCTGAAGGTCCAGGTCCAGCACTAACTACGAAAGACCTGCAGATGCTGAATATAATTGAGCTGCAGAGGTTCAGATCCTGTACTGATTACCAGTGAGCTACAGAAATGAAGGTCTGGTGTGCACTAGTGGTGAGCTGCAAAGGTCCTGTACTGGCTATCAATAAGCTCTGGAGGTCCAGGTCCAATGCTGACTACCAATAAGCTGCAGATGCTGAATATCACTGAGCTGCAGAGGTTCAAGTCCTGTACTGATTACCGGTGAGCTACAGAGATGAAGGTCTGGTGTTCCCTAGCGGTAAGCTGCAGAGGCCTGAGGACTAATGGTGAGCTGCAGAGATGCAGGTTTGGTGCTGACTAATATTGAACTGAAGAGAGGTAATGCCTGTGTGACTATTTCTTCTATGAAAGCAAGTAATGAATCAGAGTGAGGACATGTAGAGGTTTGGTGACAAGTTTGTCTCACAAAGAAGGGAACAAATCTTCCAAACCACGTCTCCTGATAATACCTGTGTGTTGGTGATGAAAGGTGGGCAAAATATTTCCCAAGGCGTTCTTGATGATACATCTGCCTATTTATGAGCATGTATAGAAATGGAACTTCAAATGCTGGATAAAGATGTCTATAAATTTTGTGTCGTTTTTCTCTTTGAGAGATCGGAGTCACTCAGTCTGCAGTGGTGAGCAATTTTCTTTCTTCAGCCATCCAGTACGTCACTTGTTATGATGAGGGCTTCAGTGCTACTGTATGACATGACATCATCTGCTGAATCATTTACAAGAGGATCCGGAAACCGCAGAGGGTTATAAACTGCTGCTGCCGTGTCCAGGACAATTTGCCTGTGGTGAGGCAGTCTTCAGAATAAAGAAACTTCCCATTACAATAACCCTACGGAGGTTAAACAGCATCCTACTTCTTACAGCACAGAGATATTTCCGAAACAGGCAATGCCGGGGTCAATGCAGCTATGCAACAACTTATTAGGGCCCATCTTAATCTATGCATTTGCATAGAGGTGCATTATTTTTGTAGCATTAGGCAAGCGAGTTGTCAGGAAACAATATGTGTTTCCTTTATGCTCTGACATGCATGTTTCCAACTCATTTTTTAATTTAGGATTTGGAGGGTATAGAGCTAAAGTGAAGAGAAAAGAACGATTTATTTGAGTATTTGTTCTTAGCACAAAAGACTCCCTTCTGTTGCTCTCCGTCTCCTACAAATCTCCAAATTCCTTTTTTTGATGCTGTGATCTGACTTGCTGGTAGAGGATGGCCACATTCGTTCTCCATGGTCGTACTGTATATAAGTACATAGTCATCCTTTCTTGCTCGCATCCAAGATGGACTATGCAGGGCCGCTTTTAAGGCAGGGCAAAAGGGGCAGCTGCCCTGGGCCCTGTCATTGTTGTGGGGCCCAATGCAGCTGCCTCATACTTGCCAACCATCCTGGTTTAAATTCCCTTGTCCCTTGAGGTTTTAGTCCCATGCTCTGCCCTATTGTTGTGTATAGATGACTCACCTGCAGACCCTGTGTTTACATGTAAATTACCAGCATTCATATGTAAATAGCGGTGGCATTCATATGTAAATAGCGTTGGCATTGATATGGAAATAGCAGTGGCCGGCGGCATTGATATGTATATCATGCCCCCCTGAGGTCATATCCACAGTAATCTCTAGCAACCAATCAACAAGCAGAAATCATGTGCTGTAACCTCTAGCAACTAATCAGTGAGAGGTAATGTGCACTGTAACCTCTAGCAACCAGTCAGTGAGCGTTAATGATACACTGTAACCTCTGGCAACCAATCGCAATAGCTTCCTGATCTGATTCAGTAAACTGATTTTGAGTCTAGCTGCTACTTATTGTATGTCTCAGAGCAGGTGGAGAGTGAAACTGCATAGAGGGGGCCCCAAGAAAATTTTGCCCAGGGTCCAATCAATATTAAAGACGGCCCTGGGACTATGGGCTATGAGATTTGCAGTGTGCATAGAGCAGTGTACCTGACCATAACCATACCTCCCAACTTTTTGAGATGGGAATGAGGGACACCTATCAGAAAATGTATGAAGGCATAGGACACACCCCTTGTCACGCCCCCTTAAAGGAGAATTGTACAAAAAAACTAAATTGGTTAAACCCACAAGTGCTTTTTTTTACCACTACTATTCCTTTATATTGGCTTTTGGAATTTACAAATGCGACAATTTAGAAATTGGATGAAAGTTTTAGGGCTGGAAAACACTTTGATAGATAACAAGTGCATTTTATAGACATCTATATAGATCAGACCAAAATGAGGGACAAATAAGGAGGAAAGAGGGACAGAGGGACATTGATCTAAATCAGAGAAAGTCCCTCAAAATTAGGGACAGTTGGGAGCTATGCCATAACTAACACACACTGCTTGTTCCAAACAAAAAGAAATGAAAGGCAAAAGGAGACATTTGGGAGCTTACAAAGGATGTCACAAGGAGGCGGAAAACACAGTAAGAATTAGGAAACAGTTTTATGAACAATAGATTACAGGGTCGTTAAGTAGTGGATGTGCGTGGATTATTTTTGGAGAATAAGGTTATGGTTAAGGGGGTTATTTACGAAAGGCAAATCCACTTTGCACTGAAAGTGCACATGGATCTGCAGTCGCTGTAAATCTGAGGGGTAGATCTGAAATGAGGGGAAGCTCTGCTGATTTTATCATCCAATCATGTACAAGCTAAAATGCTGTTTTTTTATTTTCCTTGCATGTCCCCCTCCGATCTACAGCGACTGCACTTCCAAGTGCACTTGTAGTGCAAAGTGGAGTTGCCTTTAGTAAATAACCTCCATAGCCACATAGTCGGTAAGGTTGAAAAAAGACACCAGTCCATCCAGTTCAATCAGTGGTGTGTGTATGTATGTATGTCAATAGTACATCGTTTATGCCTGTATGTTGTGATCCTTAAGATGCTCATCTAAAAGTTTTTTGAAACTATCGACACTCCCTGCTGATACCACTGCTGGTGGAAGAGAATTCCACATCCTTACCGCTCTTACAGTAAAAAACCCTTTACGCAGTTTAAAGTTAAACAGCTTCTCTTCCAATTTTAGTGAATGGCCACGTGTCTTTTTAAACTCCTTTCACTGAAACGTTTTTTTCCCTATACTAGGGTCACCAGTACGGTATTTTTACATTGATATTATATCCCCTCTCAAGCATCTCCTCTTTGGAGAAAATAAGTTCAATGCTTGTAGTCTTTACCCATAGCTGAGTTCCTCCAGTCCCTTTATAAGCTTTGTTGCCCTTCTCTGGACTCTTTACAGTTCCAGCACATCCTTCCTGAGGACTGGTGCCCAGAACTGGTTGGAATACGCCAGATGCGGCCGGACCAGAGTCTCATAGAGTGGGAGAAATATTGTTTTTTCTCTGGAGTGAATCCCTTTTTTAATGCATGCCAATATTCTGTTGGCTTTTCTTGCAAGGGCTTGACATTGCATTTTGGCAACCTATCAAAACACATGTAACCCGCATTGCCTTTGACTTCTATGAGCCTAAAGCTTAAATCGGAACAATACTCACCTTAGCTCCAGCGATGCACTGTCCCCGAACTCCCTGTGGAAGTTAACCGCTCCAAGACAATCACCCCTCCTAGGATCAGCTGTCTCTGCAACAAATTGGGTGTTGGCTCTGTTTGCAACAGTGGCATAGGAACAAAAAATGCTGGACAGCCACAATCCAATATTCACCTTTTATTGCATAAAAACAAAGACAGAAGTTCAAAGCATCCAAGTGAACACAGATCAACACACACAGCTAACGCGTTTCACACCAGTGCTACACATACATACAGGTATATATATACATATATCAGAGTAATCAATACAAATGAGATAAATCATGTAGGACGTTAATTGGCAAATAGAACACACTTATGAACATTAAACTGCAGCTGTGTGTGTTGATCTGGGTTCACTTGGATGCTTTGGACTTCTGTCTTTGTTTTTATGCAATAAAAGGTGAATAATGGAGTGAAGGTGTCCAGCATTTTTTGTTTCCCCGAACTCCCTGCCCGGCCGCTGACATCTTTGGGTGGCTGGCTTCCAGGTCTCTATGGCCAGCCACTGCCATTGGCCAGGCGTTGATGACGTCACTCCCACGTATGTGTGGGTGTTCAGTCAGATTCGACATTGCACGTGCAGCCCACTGTACAGGGGCGGACAGGAAGGTAAGTAGCTTTATTGCAGAAGAGATAAAGCATGTCTCTTCTTCATTAAAAATCCTGCCTGTCCACCCATTTTCATTTTGAACACTAAAGTTCCACTTTAAGAAAAAAAAGGAACATAGTATATCTTTCAAAACGCACTGCAGTTTATTTGAAACACCATGCGTCAAAACAAGATGTCACGCCTGACAATTAGCATTCCTCACCAACCGTCAGTTTTAAGCCTCGTACACACAATCGGATTTTCCGCAGACTAAACCTCTGACTTTTGTCTGAAGGCGTGTGCCTGGATTTTGTCTTGCATACAAACGGCAAGGAAATGTCAGCCAACAAACACGAACATACTGACGTACTATGTGGTTTTTCAGCTCTTTAGCGTCACCTTTTGGGCTCCTTCTGCTAATTTCGTGTTAGTAGAAGTTTGGTGAGTGTTGATTTGTGCTTATCATTACGCACTTTTCATTTCGCGCTTTTCAGTTCATTTCTGAACGGCCGTTGATCAACCAGACATGTTGTGGAATCGGAGGAGATAACACGTTATTTATTATTGGTCTTGGAGTTATTGCTTTGACCCAAGTCCAGTCCAGGAACAGGAGGAGGAGGATTTCTCGGACCAAAAATTGGTTGCTTTATTAATCGTGACCAATTATGTCATATGGCTTTGCTGCAGGAGCTCCAGGAGAATAATCCAGATGATTTTCGGAATTATCTCCGGATGACGGACCCCTGCTTTCACCAACTCTTGGCATTGTTGACCCCCTATATTAAGAAGCAGGACACATGCATGAGGCTTTTCTTTTCTTTTTTGGTTGAATAATGATTTGATTGGGTATATTTTCTATATTTTTGGATGCATAGAATGCACTTTTTGGTTAAGTTCTATTGGCAGATAGCATGTCTAATTTTATTTGTTTTCTTTTTTTAATGCACAATAAAAAAATTGTGGAGAATAATACTTGGCTATGTGTTTTACTTCAAATGACAGTTTGGGAGTAGGCAGTTACATTGAAAAAAATACAATGTAAAATTGACAAGGGACACCAACATAGTTGTATCTTTGATCTTAAAAACTACGGGATAATGGTGTTGTGGCAACTTGTCCAAATAAAAAAAAAAAAGCAGAATAATATTATTCTTGATATCATTAGAAAAAAAAGCCTTTGAAAATGTGTTTTGCAATAACTCCATCAGTATCACCAGAAAAGCAGCGTCGTTATGATCCCATTAAAGAAGAAGAGAATTGTGTGCTGCATTTCGAGATATCATAATTTGCCACGTCACGAATGATAGTTCTCCATTACGAACGCTAGTTTACAAGACTGACCGCTTCTGGCTCATCTTTGCTTCCAAGCATGCGTGTTTGTACTTTGGACTTTTGTCCGACGGACTTGTGTTCACACGCTCGGAAAACCCGACAACAGACATTTGTCTGCGGAAAATTTTAAAACCTGCTATCCAACATTTGTCTGTGGAAAATCCAACAACAATTGTCCGATGGAGCATACAAATGGTCGGATTTTCCGCCAACAGCCTGTCATCACACAATTCCCGTCGGAAAATCCGATCGCGTGTACAAGGCTTTAATTTATCTGTTTTCTACTGTTCATTATTTAGCCACTGAATAAGCAAAATTTTAAAATGTAAATGCTGTTTCTGCAGTGTCTCTGCTCTGTAATTTGTAACAGGATTTTTGACTTACCTTACAAATAGAGAGAATGGGGAACCTTATGGGACACATGATCCTTATTTTGGTCTGTGTTACTGTTGTTACTGTTGGTTGTTGTGTTAGCTTTCTGGTAAATCCATTGCCAGCAGGAGAGGAAAGGATTGGAAATCTCTTTAATGGAGCCCCAGATAACTACCAGCCACAGTGTACATACGGCTAATATAACATGTTAATGCCAATACAAAAGTTTATTAATAAAATGAAATCAGCAGCTTTTAATAAAATACTACACGATGACCCTGCTATGAAGGTCCTTGTTCGGGCATTTTCTGTTTTAGGGTGACAACTTTTTCCCAGTTGCGCGCCTACATTGTTACACATGTGCTCATAGGTGTGCACATCCTATTGCATTAGGGTGTGCACCTCAAAGCTCAAACACATTTGCGTGTGTGTGCATGTGTATTTATACTGATGGTGTCAGCAGAGCAATGGATGGTGTCAGTAGCCCCTCAGGTTGTCCACCTGAGGTATCACCAACAGCAGATTACACCTGGAAGGGCAGTTTGCCCCCCAGGCCGGACTAATCCAATCTGGGAAAAGACCCCAAGCTCAGTGTGTTCACAACATATATACAGTCTCCCAGCATGCCACCATACCCTGTGTCTCTGACATAGGTCAGGGCTGTATCAATATTCATGCTGCCATCCGCTTAGCTCCACACCTATTATCCAGAAACTTCTCCAGTTCCCTGGATACAGAGGAAGCTATAGACCAGACTGGCAGGAGCTGAAGAAAAAGGATTGGGGGGGGGGGGGGGTCAGCAGCGCTAGAATGTAAAAAGAAATGAAAAAAAAGATGATTTTTGTAAAGAAAAAAGTCTGGTTTATGACACACAATATCGTATTAAATGTTGTGCAGTTTGGGTTTGCATCTACTTTAATTCATCTACATTCTAAATACAGGCATACCTCACTTTTAAGTACACAATGGGGTTTATTTACTAAAGCTGGAAAGTGCAAAATCAGTCTCACTTCTGCATAGAAACCAATCAGCTTCCAGGTTTTATTACCAAAGCTTAATTGAACAATCTGGGGTTAGAAGCTGATTGGTTTCTATGTAGAAGTGAGCCTGATTTTGCACTTTCCAGCTTTAGTAAATAAACCCAATTGTGTACTTAAAAGTGGGGTATGCCTGTAGTTTATTTTCATGATCTTTACAGCAAGAAATGTCTCGTTATACTAGAAGCCCCTAAGAGCTCCATCTTCCTAAGCACAGTCTAGTCGGCCTCCCTGGGTGTGGATTAAACTTCTAAGAAAACTGAGTTTTATGTGCTGCAGGATCAGGTGGAAATTTCATACATAAGAGAGTATTTCCTCCGGAGGCATTGGTACTTTCAGCCTTCTGTGTTCTTCTACTTAAGGTAAACATCTGCGGCAGCTGCCACTTCAATTCAAGCCTCTGAGATATTAAAAGTTTGCCTTATGAAAAGATAAAAATGTCATAATAATATCAATTTTATTTTTGATTAAGAAAGCAATAGAGTCTGCACTAATATACTTTCCCATTAAACAGTAACTTGCAATATGGAATAATATATGTAGTCCTTCAAATAATATGGTAACGCTTGACATAAGACCAACAGATATCACCCACATGACTTGAGCTAGAAGTGACTACCACCATAATGTTAAAGTGGTAACTCACCAAATGATTGGACCTTAAACCGTAAGAGGTCAGTATGCATATGTTGTAATAGCAATGATACCCACATTGTCCTTAATCTCCTAGTATTATAAACTTCTGAAAATCGGTCTTAATTGTTTTGCTATTTCTTGCTATTTGTATAATACTTGCAGTAAAGCCGATGAATTAACCCAGTAATTCATTAATGCACCTTTACTAAACAAGAAAGCTGTATATACAAACTATTTTTCACCATGAGAAATACAATTCAAGACATACAGAGTGAAACAAATACGTACATACACACACACATATTACCTATGCTTTCCTATCACATGACTGTATGCATTGAGGATACACAAAAAGTCACTTATCTTCTGTTATAGCTGATCCCAGATTTTAGTAGTAAACAGAACTCTAGGCTTTTTAAGTGATTGTAGGAAAACTGGTTCTTGGTCTTGGCAGTCTCTGGCCTCTTGTAGTAAAAGAGAGACCGCAAAGATACCCAGATCATCCTTAGTTAACATCCCATGGCATCCCATTGCAAACTTCAGAAAATTGGTTCTCTCAATTGCTTTGCAAGTTTGTGCTGTTTGTCTTATTCTTGTAGTAAAGTCAATGAAACGACCCAGTAATACATTGATGTGCCTTTATTAACCACTACAATACAGGGCACTTTCGCCCCCTTCCTTCCCAGCCCAATTTTCAGCTTTCATTGCTCTCGCACTTTCAGTGACAATTGCGTGGTCGTGCTACGCTGTACCCAAATGAAATTTTCATCATTTTGTTTGCACAAATAGAGCTTTATTTTGGTGGTATTTATTCACGACTTCGTTTTTTTATTTTTTGCGCTATAAGCGAAAAAATAGCGGAAATTTTGAAAAAAAACAATATTTTGACAAAATCGAATTTTGTCATAAATTTAAGCCAAAATGTATTCTGCTACATGTTTTTAGTAAAAAAAAAATCCGTTAAGTGTATAATAATTGGTTTGTGTCATCACGGACATATGTACGCAAATGATCATGTACAGATGTGTGCAGGTGATCACGGACATATGTGTGCAGATAATCATTGGGACATATGTGGGGGACATGTGTTTTTATTATTTGGGGACATGTGTTTTTATTATTTGGGGACATGTGTGTTATGGGGACATGTATGTTGTGGGGACATGTGTGTTTACTGTATTTTACACTAGACTGGTGATCAGTGAGTAAAAAGCTGTAAAAAAACAGCTAATACTCACTGATCACCAGCCGGCTGCAGCGATTCGCTCTCCTCTCATCAGCGACGACTTCCGTGTGAGGAGAGCCGATTGCCTAGCAACCGGCTGTTTGCTTACATCACATGATGGCTGTGATTGGACACGGCCGTCATGTGATCAGGAGGGACAATCACAGAGCCCTCCTGCCGATCCGAGATGCGCCGTGTCCGGGTGACATGAGCGCATCGGCACCGCGCCGCTGCGCGCGCACGCGCGTGCGCAATCCCCCTACTTCTGAAAAACGTTCAGGAACGTCCTATCAGAAGTAGAAGGCTCCCACCCGGCCGTATATGTGCAGTGGCTGGGTGGGAAGTAGTTAAACAAGAATGCTGCATATAGAAACTACAGTATTTATAGTTACAGGAATACAAGATAAAACATTGAGTGATAAAAATGTGCATACATATAGACACAATGTTATGTATCCTTTCCTAGCACATGCACTAGTCTGTATACATTAGTGTTACACTAAAAGTCACTTAGCTTCCATTATAGCTAATCTGTGATATCCATAGCAAAAAGGACTCCCGGCATTTCAAGCGATTGCAGAAAAACTGGTTCTGGATCTTGGCAGTCTTTCTCTCTTGTTGCCACTTGGCGAAGTTGTCAGTTCCACAGTACCTGTAGCTGCAGGCACTGTGGAACAATTAATCCTGAAAGTTCTATGCAGAAGGACAGAAGTCATCCTCTTAGCAGCTAAGCTGACATTAAAAGGTGTTCTTTTTCAAAGTTGTTTGTTTATTTGTCATCCTATATTAAAACACATGAACAGAGCAATATATGGTGCATGTCTGCATAGAAACGAATCACCTTCCAGGTTTTATTGTCAAACTTTAATCGAACAACCTGAAGTTAGAAGCTGATTGGATACCATGCACAGCTGCACCAGATTTTGCACTCTCCAGATTTAGTAAATCAACCCCAGTATACCAAATAAAAGCCGTATATCCCCTTTAACCACTTCAGCCCCGGACCAATTGGCAGCCAAAGGACCAGGCCCCTTTTTGCGATTCGGCACTGCGTCGCTTTAACTGACAATTGCGCGGTCGTGCGACGTGGCTCCAAAACAAAATTGGCGTCCTTTTTTTCCCCACAAATGGAGCTTTCTTTTGGTGGTATTTGATCGCCCCTGCGGTTTTTATTTTTTGCGCTATAAACAAAAATAGAGCGACAATTTTGAAAACAATGCAATATTTTTTGCTTTTTGCTATAATAAATATCCCCAAAAAATATATAAAAAAACATTTTTTTTCCTCAGTTTAGGCCGATACGTATTCTTCTACATATTTTTGGTAAAAAAAATCGCAATTAGCGATTATTGATTGGTTTCCGCAAAAGTTATAGCGTTTACAAAATAGGGGATAGTTTTATAGCATTTTTTTAAATATTTTTTTTTTTACTAGTAATGGCGGCGATCAGCGATTTTTATTGTGACTGCGACATTATGGCGGACACATCGGCGATCAGCGATTTTTATTGTTTTTGACAAATTTTTGGGACATTTGTCATTTATACAGCAATCAGTGCTATTTAAATAGCACTGATTCCTATGTAAATGACAGTTGTAGTGAAAGAGTTAACCACTAGGGGGCGGGGAGGAGCCAGTGTGACGTGTTGTGTTTTTTTTTACAGTAGGGGGCGTGGCTGTACGTCTGACGTCATTGATAGGCGTTCCCGATGACAGGGAACAGCCGATCACTGACAGTCAGTGTAGGAAGCGCGGGGAGAGGTTTGTTTACACAAACCTCTCCCCGTTCTTCAGCTCCGTAACCCGATCGCGGGACACCAGCGGCGATCGGGTCCGCTGGTCCCGCGGCCGGGGTCACAGAGCTCCCGACCGGGTCGCGGGACCAGCGGACCCGATCGCCGCTGGTGTCCCGCGATCGGGTTACGGAGCTGTCCCCAAAAAAGACTGGTTGCTATATGGTCCTTACACATCATCTTTGCACTTTTCACTTAAAACACATTATAGCTGAAAAGAAACTGCAAAAAAATATACCTACAATGAGCTCAGCTTCCATACTGGAAAGGGTGAAGACTCGTTCCTTTCGGCAAGGAATTTCTGGAAATGCTATATATTCCAAATCCCATGAAAAAATGTATTGTAGCAGTCCCAGACCCCTTGATTGGGCAAAGTTAGACAGTCAAACTTTGGAACTATTTGGAGACAGCGCTCTGTTGACAGGGGTCCCCCTAGGGTTGCCACCTTTTCTTCAAGCCAAACCTGAACACTTTAGCTGCGCATGGTAAAAAAAAAGTTTTTGTAGTACATTAAATTCATTACCTTTGTACAATGCAATGAACGGCAATTTTTTATGTCGTATATACTATACATATAGTTTTGTGATTAAATAGCATTTCTGGAGGGTATGATGAGGGCAGTATGTATGGGAGAGGAGTGTGGAGGATATGATGGGGGTAGTATGTACAGGAGAGGAGTGCAGAGGGTATGATGGGGTAGTATGTACAGGAGAGGAGTGCGGAGGGTATGATGGGGGTACTATGTACGGGAGAGGAGTGCGGAGGGTATGATGGGGGCAGTATGTACAGGAGAGGAGTGTGGAGGGTATGATGGGGGGCAGTATGTACAGGAGAGGAGTGCGGAGGCTATGATGGGGGTAGTATGTAAAGGAGAGGAGTGCGGAGGGTATGATGGGGCAGTATGTAAAGGAGAGGAGTGCGGAGGGTATGATGGGAGCAGTATGTAAAGGAGAGGAGTGCGAAGGGTATGATGGGGGCAGTATGTACAGGAGAGGAGTGCGGAGGATATGATGGGGGAAGTATGTACAGGAAAGGAGTGCGGAGGGTATGATGGGGGCAGTATTTACAGGAGAGAAGTGCAGAGGGTATGATGGGGTAGTATGTACAGGAGAGGAGTGCGGAGGGTATGATGGGGGTACTATGTACGGGAGAGGAGTGCGGAGGGTATGATGGGGGCAGTATGTACAGGAGAGGAGTGCGGCGGGTATGATGGGGCAGTATGTACAGGAGAGGAGTGCGGAGGGTATGATGGGGGCAGTATGTACAGGAGAGGAGTGCGGAGGGTATGATGGGGGCAGTATGTACAGGAGAGGAGTGCGGAGGGTATGATGGAGGCAGTATGTACAGGAGAGAAGTGCAGAGGGTATGATGGGGGCAGTATGTACAGGAGAGGAGTGCGGAGGGTATGATGGGGGCAATATGTACAGGAGAGGAGTGCGGAGGGTATGATGGGGCAGTATGTACAGGAGAGGAGTGCGGAGGGTATGATGGGGGCAGTATGTATGGGAGAGGAGTGCGGAGAGTATGATGGGGGCAGTATGTACAGGAGAGGAGTGCGGAGGGTATGATGAGGGCAGTATGTACAGGAGAGGAGTGCTGAGGGTATGATGGGGGCAGTATGTATGGGAGAGGAGTGCGGAGGGTATGATGGGGGCAGTACGTACAGGAGAGAAGTGCGGAGGGTATGATGGGGGCAGTATGTACGGGAGAGGAGTGCGGAGGGTATGATGGGAGCAGTATGTACAGGAGAGGAGTGCGGAGGGTATGATGGGTGCAGTATGTACAGGAGAGGAGTGCGGAGGGTATGATGAGGGCAGTATGTACAGGAGAGGAGTGCGGAGGGTATGATGGGGCAGTATGTATGGGAGAGGAGAAAAGTCAGCTCACCTCCCTAGTGAGTGGCCCGACAGCAACTCCAGTGATCTCCTCAGCTCCGCCCCCCTCTTCTCTCAGAACACGGCTCTAGTGATTGGAGAGGGGGGTCAGAGATAACAGAGAACCTGCAGGAGCCTGGAGGGGGGGGGGAGATAGAAGGGAGCTTCAGATTCCCAACACACACACCAGCACAGTGTGTGTATTTAGTGAGAAGCAATGACACTGCCATTGTGACTGTCTGCACAGTGGCAATTATGCTAATGAAGCCCCCCCTCTGCCAGAATGGTCTGTCCGGGTTTCAGGCATACTGAAAACCGGACAGATGATTCAGAACCCGGACTGTCCGGGTGAATCCTGTACAGGTGGCAACCCTAGGTACCCCCCAAGAAGTTGGAAACGTCTGCAGGGTATTGAGTGAATGCAAGAGCCTCACTAACTGGTTCAGTGCAGTATGGGTTCTTTTATTAGATACAATGTACAGTACCGGTAAAAAGTCAGCTTGCTTGTGGGGGTCACAATTGCCCCATTCATTAGGGCTGGAAAATGAAATAACATAATGAAGTACTGTATATACAAAGAAAAAAGCATAAATAAGTATAAATATAAAAGTATATGTAAATATAAATATATAAGCATAAAGTATAAAAGGATCCCTGTGGAACTGGATAAAAATACATAAGTGCATTTATTATTCCAAGTAATGGCAATAAAACAATAATATTATTTGTAAAATATATAAATAGTTTATTAGATAAAAATGATGCTCTATATACAAGTTCTTTATAGAATAAATAGTTGTCCATTATTGTAATAAATGATCTGATACCTAGGATGCCTCAGCTGCAAAGTCCGTCGAATTGTCCGCCAGAAAGTCAGATCGTGTGTACGCGGCATTAGGATCCTCAATGTTCAAAGATTATCACCAGAGGAACAATGACGTAACCCTCATTAAAGACCTGTGGGTGGAAGGTAAGTATTATTTTTACTTTTTTTTTTTTTACAGGTATATTTCCAAGGCTATAGATTGGGGGGGGGGGGGGGGGGGGGGGGGGGTTAATGTAATAAAAATATTTTGTGTTTTAGTGCATTAACCGGTTCCCGACCGGCGCACACAGATATACGTCGGCAGAATGGCACGTACAGGCAGGAGGGCGTATATATAAGTCCCTCCTTAATGCCTATCGTGCCATCGGGAGCGCGCCGGGAGCGGCGCGCTCCCACGCTGGTCGGGACCCCCGTGAGGCCGGTCGCGGGTCCCGCGGACTCGATCGCCGCGGGGTCACCCGCGATCGTCTCACGGGAAGGCTGAACGGGGAGATGCCGACATAAACAGCATCTCCCCGTTCTGCCTAGCAACTAGTGACGCCGATCTCTGCTCCCTGTGATTGGAGCAGAGATCAGCATTCACTAGCTGACAGCCACGCCCCCCCACAGTAAGAAACACACCCCTAGGCATACTTAACCCCTACACTGCCCCTTGTGGTTAACCCCTTCACTGCCAGTGTCATTTATACAGGAATCAATGCATTTAAATAGCATTGATTGGTGTATAAATGACAATGGTCCCAAAAATGTGTCAAGAATGTCCGATGTGTCCGTCATAATGTCGCAGTCACAATAAAAATCGCTGATCACCACCATTACTAATAAAAAAAAATTATTAATAAAAATGCTATAAAACTATCCCCTATCTTGTAAACGCTATAACTTCTGCGCAAACCAATCAATAATCGCTTATTGCGATTTTTTTTACCAAAAATATGTAGAAGAATACGTATCGGCCTAAACTGAGGAAAAAAAAAAATGTTTTTTTATATATTTTTGGGGGATATTTATTATAGCAAAAAATAAAAAATAATGCGTTTTTTTTCAAAATTGTCGCACTTTTTTGTTTATAGCGCAAAAAATAAAAACCGCAGGGGCGATCAAATACCACCAAAAGAAAGCTCTATTTGTGGGAAAAAAAAGGAAGTCAATTTTGTTTGGGAGCCACGTCGCACGACCGCGCAATTGTCAGTTAAAGCGACGCAGTGCCGAATCGCAAAAAGGGGCCTGGTCCTTTGGCTGCAAATTGGTCCGGTCTGAAAGTGGTTAAAACACACTGACAGGGTGCAATACGCAATGGTTTTATGTACAAGTTCAGGATAATGACCCTAATGTTTACAGGTGCAATACATACACAATTTTAAATAGAAATGATCCTAATAAATCCATTCAGTGACTCCAGCAAGGTCTGGCTGGTTTTAAAAAGAGGAATAAAATAAAAAGGAAAATCACTGTTGCTAGCTAAGTATGTGTTAAACCTATAAAAATATATCGGTATGTCATGCCTGGTTAATCTACTGGCCCTCATTAAGTGCTATATTTTAATGGAGACCAGGAAATACAGCATTAGAGACGGCAACATAAAATATATGCATTGCCGCAGGTCATCAAAAGCAGGGTGCGATTTCTGTTCCATGAGTGATTAAACTAGCACCATATTATTTTTACTTCCTTTTTACATTCGCCTGATGAAAGAAGTAACATTAAGTGGTTTAAAATACCCCATTAGTGGATGTTATCTAATATGTGTAAGTCATAGATGCATGTGTTCTCTTAATTATTCTACATGGTGACGTTGCATTATGTTGTTTGTTTGTTTTTTTGGTGCTTTTATTTATTTTTTTAACTTTATCTCAGAGACCTGCTTTTAGACTTTTTTTAAGATGTTTAACTGCGATATAAGAGCACACCAGGGCACTCAAGCAAGGTATAATAGTGGTGCACTTTGTATAGTGAGGCAAAATGTGGCGTGGTCAAACTGTGGTTGTGTTTAATGGGCATAGTCGAATGCCCCAAGGCTCACATAGTCAGGTTGCCCGAAGCGTCACATGGTCAGATGCACCCAAGCCTCACATGTTCAGATGCACCCAAGCCTCAAATGGTCAGATGCACCCAAGCCTCACATGTTCAGATGCACCCACGCATCACAGGATCAGATACACCCAAGCCCTACATGGTCAAATGCATCCAAGCCTCACATAGTCAGATGCACCCAAGCCTCCCATGATCAAATCCACCCAAGCCTCACATGGTCATATGCACCCAAGCCTCACATGATCAAATCCACCCAAGCCTCACATGGTCATATGCACCCAAGCCTCACATGGTCATATGCACCCAAGCCTCACATGGTCATATGCACCCAAGCCTCACAGGATCAGATGCACCCAAGCCCTACATGGTCAAATGCACCCAAGCCTCACATAGTCAGATGCACCCAAGCTTCACATGGCCAGATGAACCTAAGCCTTTACATAGGCAGATGCACCCAAGCCCTACATGGTCAGATGCACCCAAGCCTCACATGAATAAATCCACCCAAGCCTCACATGGTCATATGCACCCAAGCCTCACATGGTCATATGCACCCAAGCCTCACATGGTCATATGCACCCAAACCTCACATGGTCATATGCACCCAAGCCTTGCATGGTCAGATGCATCCAAGCCTCACATGATCAGATGCATCCAAGCCTCACATGATCAGATGCACCCAAGCCCTACATGGTCAGATGCACCCAAGTCTTACATGATCAGATGCACCCAAAGCCCTACATAGTCATGGATCCCCACAGCACATATCCTCCACGCTTGTTTGGCACAGGCCGCTCACTTATTACTTACCACAAACATATCTCCCAACCTTCTGAGAAGGGAAAGATGAATACAATTTAGTACATAATATTTTGCAGTGGATACACTGTTGTTATAACCCTTGATTATGCTCATAATAATGATTTAAAACTCAGCAATGATCACCTAATATAAAACCTTGTTTTTATTAACATCATTACAATCCATATTCATTCTTCCATCTGGGGACTAAAGTCGTTTATATCTCATCAAAATTGTAAATTTAATTCTGGGATTTGCCCCTTTTATAAAAGACTTTTAATTACAAATGATAAAAAAGACAAATAAAAAAGCTAAGGGAGGAAGGGGTGAATGAGTAAAATAATTAGCATTAACTAAAGGTCTTTCATAATATAAGCACCCCCAAATACTGCATACATAGAATCCCTATTCATTCCCAAAAAAGAAGCTGTAACCTAAATAAAGTCATCCAAAAAGTCCTTTATTAACCAGTTCCTGCCTGGCCCTCATTTTACTATAGGCCGGACGGGAACTTTCATCGATCCGGGTGGATGTAATATGACGTCTTCGCGAATCGTGACGCACGTGCAGCCCACGGGACCATGCTGCAGTGCGATTTGACCAATCAGTGTACTGGCCCGCTGCCAGTACCATGTGACCGCTGTGACCAATCACAGCAGATCACATGACAATTATAAACAATGGATGGCTTCCTTTCATGCCATCCATTGTATACAAGTGTGTTGCTAGCTGTGACTGGACACAGTGATCACATAGTATAAACAGGCCCAATCATGGGATTAGCTGTGGCCAATCACAGTTAATCAAACCAAACAAAGTCAATGAATCAATTTCATTCAGTAAAAGTGTGCTTATAGCAATTCAATTTATTGCTATAAGCAATAATAATGTGTAAAAAAAGAACTGATCACTTTCCCAGAGTAGTACAATGTTACAATGGTAAAAAAGAAAAGAAATGAAAACAAAATTATTAAAAATCTTTTTTTCTGTTTGTACTGTCAGCAGTCAGTATCCCTGATCACGGTCACACCAGTTATATGATGAAGCTGTACTGCACTGATGAATGTATGTAAAAACTATTTTTTTATATGAGAATTTTTTTTATTATTATTTATTTATTTTCTCAAAAAAATTAGGCCAAAAAATGATAATTTCAAAAAACTCACCATGCGTCTTACTAAATACCTTGGACTGTCTATCTTTCAAAAAAGGGGTAATTTGGGGGATATTTTTGGGCCTCAAGAAATTAGATGTGCTGTCAGTAAATCTGACTGATCGATTTTCAAATATATACCATAGTTTATAACTTTCCTACAGACTAAATAATATACACTGATTTGGGTTATTTTCACCAAAGAAATATGGCAGAATACATTTTGGCCTAAATTTATGAAGAATGATTATTTATTTGCAAAATAAACAGACAACAAGGAAAAACACATTTTGTTTTCAAAATCTTGAGGCTTTTTTCATTTATTTAGCCAAAATAAAAAAAAAACCCAGTAGTGATGAAAAACCACCAAAAGAAAGCTCTACAAAATGCAAAAAATTCCTTTGAGTACAGTGCTGCATGACCGTGCAATTGTCATTCAAAATGCAACAGCGCTGAAAGCTGAAAATTGGCCTTGGCAGGAAGGGGGTAAAAGTGCCCGGTACTGAAGAGGTTAAAAAAACTAAACCCCCCCCCCCCAAAATGTTCCTCATTGTAAATTCATTGTGAATCATAATGCCTGCTTCCCGCTGCCAACTGACTAGCTGAAAAAAAAATACCCGACAATCCTGCACACTCAACCATCTCTGATGTTATTCTTTTCCAAATGATTGCTCCCTGAGCTGTCATCAGTTATATAGGGGAAGGGGTAGAGATAGTGGTGACCTCATTGCCCAAATATTGCCATGTAGTCATATTTAGGCAATGATGTAATGAATGAATGAATAATTTGTATAGCGCTAACAATGCGAACTGAATCGCATCAAGGCACTGTATTCGTGCTTTGTTGTCAAGCTTCTTAGAAGAGGTAGGTCTTGAGTTTTTTCCTAAAGGCCTGATGGTTTTCTTCCATGCGGATGTTGGTCGGTAGAGCATTCCATAGCCGAGGTTCTTGGACAGCGAATCTCCGCTCCCCCTTTGATTTGTAGCGGGATTTGGGAATGATGAGGAGGTTTTGGTTAGATGATCGAAGACTGTGATTGGGTGTGTAGTGTTTTATTTTCTCAATTAGGTATTGAGGAGCGACTCCATGTGTGCATTTGTGGGTGAGGCAGAGGGTCTTGAATGTGATCCGATTCTTTACGGTTAGCCAGTGTAGGCTCCTCAGGGAAGGGGAGATGGATTCCCAGGTTTTTTTTCCCTTTATCAGCCTTGCCGCCGTGTTTTGGATTTAGTTGGAGTTGTAAGCGCGCAAGTTGATATTGGGGTAATCCTATGTAAAGGGAGTTTGCGTAGTCAAGTCGTGAATTAATGACTGTTCCAACTACCACTGCTTTGTCCTCCTTTGGAATGAAGGGAATGAGTCTGCGTAGCAGGTGGAGCAGATGGTGAGAACCACTGACTACTGCTCCTCTTTGTGCATCCATTGACATTTCTGAGTCAAAAATGACTCCGAGACTCTTGGCCTTGGTGCTTGGGGAGATGGTCTGTCCAAAGATGGTGGGTGGTGACCAAGGGATCTTGGTCCGGGAATTTTGATTTGCGTGCAGGATAAGAAGCTCTGTTTTTGATTCGTTGAGTTTGAGGGAGCTAGTGGTCATCCAGTCGTCTATCAAGGTGAGGCCTTTTTCTAGTTGCTGATGATGGTCTGTTTGTCCGGTGATACGAAAATATAATTGCGTGTCGTCAGCATATGAGTGGAAGCAGAGATCTGATATTCTGATGATTTCGAGGAGTGGGCGGATGTATATGTTAAAGAGCACTGGCGACAAAGGTGATCCTTGATGTAACCCCCTCCAATCCCAACCTGTTTTCTTACATGAAAGTGAATGGGCTGGGTGATATCAATAGTTGGTAAAGAAGCAATGGGTATAAGCACCCTTTGCTTCCTTAGCAGTCATTGGTAACTGAAAGATGTCATGTTTGTTCATGCTGTATGCTCTAAATCAGGGGTAGGCAACCTCGGCACTCCAGCTGGGGTGAAACAAAAAATCCTGAGCTACTAGCCAGGCCTCAAGGATTACTCGCCATCAGTTGCCCCACACAGACCCTACCCTGCCCTATTTCTGGCCCTAAACACGCCCTATCTCATGAAATTACCCTTAAATGTTTTATGCAGAATTAAGCAACTTTATCTATGCTCATCAATGCAGCCTCACCCGTATCCATCAATGTAGCCTCACCAATATCCATCAATGCAACCTCACCCATGTCCACCAATGCAGCCTCGCCCATGTCCACCAATGCAGCCTCGCCCGTGTCCACCAATGCAGCCTCACCCGTGCCCACCAATGCAGCCTCCCTGTGTCCACCAATTCAGCCTCACCTGTGTCCACCATTGCAGCCTCACCCTTGTCCACCAATGCAGCCTCGCACGCGTCCACCAATGCAGCCTCGCCCTTGTCCACCAATGCAGTCTCACCTGTGTCCACCAATGCAGCCTCACCCTTGTCCACCAATGCAGTCTCACCTGTGTCCACCAATGCAGTCTCACCCGTGTCCACCAATTCAGCCTTCCCGTGTCCACCAATGCAGCCTCACCCTTGTCCACCAACGCAGTCTCGCACATGTCAACCAATGCAGCCTCACCCGTGTCCACCAATGCTGCCTACCTGTGTCCATCATGCAGGGGACCAGAGGAGAAGAAGAGCATTGCTGGCCGGATGATAAGAGAGCCGAGGGACATTACTGGAACAGCTTTGATTTCAATTGCTGTGTGTTCCCGCCACTCGGCATCCCGTAAAGCCCCGCCCCCTGGCCGGGGGAACTTTGATACACATCATTCGTCCCGTGATTACATGGGTGATCTGACTATCAAATTTCCCAGGACCAGGGGGCGGGGCTGTGTGTGACAGCGAGTGCTGGGAACATCCTCACGCTCTGTGAGCGCTGGGAAAAGGACTCCAATACAACCAGCCGGCAGTGCTCGCCCCCCTCGCTCCTAGGCAGCCCTTTCTCACAACCCCTTTAAAATTCACTCTCAAAATGCGAGCAGGCGAGTGTAATTTTTGAGGACTGCTTATGAGCACATAAGGAAGGCACATGGAGGCAGTGAATTTCACATTCACTGAAAATTCACTGTGGGCAAATCTCCTGGGTGCATGTGTTTAAATGAAGCTCGTCATTTTTGTGTTAAAGCTTTGTGAATTGGGCCTATTGCCAGGATTTTCTATTCAATAATTGTTTGATGCTTCCCTCTGCTGGACTTCATTTATATAATCTAAATTTATGTCAGCACTGTGTTGGTGATTATTTCTGAAATGTAAATTTGCATTCATTTCATAATTTTTCACTTTATGAACTGATATATTTTAGTTTCATGCACATCAAGTATTGTATATTTTTGACTATGTTGTATTGATTCAGCGCCACACTATATGACCTATATATTTGGAACGTTGTATTTCCAAATATTTATGTAGCGATACCCCCAACTAAGAGGGCCGCAAGTTTTATTTGGGTCCCTGAGTACAGCTCCACCAACCCCCCGGCAATTTGCTCTACCCGCTCTGGCACAGTTAATACACATATATCAGCACACATGAAATTACTTATGCTCTAAGTGTGATGGATTCAAACTCACAGACAATCTTCTAGCTGAAATAACTGTCTTTACTTCTGTTAGTTTAAAAGTGGTAACATGCATCAAACATTTGGCTTACAACACATAAGCAGGTCCCTGCAGTATGTATTACAATAATATAACTGAACCGCAATGGGGGGGGGGGGGGACGGAGCGCCACGTGTAGCGACCGTGTACTAAGCACCCCTGAGGTGCAACAATCTAACTGCGACTACCTAACGGACCAGGCCTGATCCCTAACAATGGAGCTCAGTCCTTGAGGGAACACAATATTCTTCACCGGCACAAGATCTGTAGAGGTGGTGCACATATAGGTTTAAACAAGATATTTGTAATCCACAAAGGAAGAAACAATGTTCTGCAGACTGGAGTAATAGCCTTGGAAGTCTAGTAGGCATAAGGTGTAAAGCAACAGCATAAGAGGAGCTTTCGCGCGCTCACCACTCCGGATACCGTCCTTGGTTCTGGGACCTCCACTGGCTGTGTCCGGCCTCGTTCGCCACAACCCCTGCGTTCCGGTCCCCGTTCCGACCGACTGCCGTCAGACGAAAGTCTCTGTGCCACTCCGGCTGGCAGTAAGGTGCGAGGCTCTCCCTCAGTCTGCTGCAAGGCCCAGGCTTCAGGCCCTCAGCAGTGCCGGTCCGCACAGGTGTCTCCTCTCTCTCTCGTCCCCGCGTCAGAAGAGGAAGAGGCGGGCCTTCTCTCTCCCTTACATCACCTCTCCCATCAGCCTCTGGGGCGAGAACATCACACCTCCCGGGAGCCGGGGGGTTATGGGAATGGTAGTCTTATCCCCTGCTTCTGCTGGCTGAAACCGTCTTTTCCCTAAAAGGGGAACACCCCCGCTACACACTCCCCCCACTTTGAATCTTTGGTCCCCAAAGACATTGTTCAATCTACAAACCCTTTTTGCCTCAATGCGTTCACATAAGATCGACAGAGGAGCCTCCCACCAATTATCATAGGGTGGGGAGCTGTCCTGTCTACAGGTCGCTTCAGTGAGGGCGACCTGTCTAACTGTGACAGAGAGTGAGCTGGGGTTGTCCCCCACTAAATGAACAGTGGGTGGGTCAGAGCATTCAGCACTTCTCCTAGCCGTCATAACAGAGTCCTCTGAGCTTTTTCCCATTTGGGGGTAAGTTAGCTTCTTGGGAGGCCTCACGACTCTGCGAGCTCTCTGTTCTCTTGGGACTTCAGGCTCTTCTTCAGGAACACACTCTGGCAGTATCACTGGTTCTGGAACATCTACCTCCTTCTCTTCTGAGTAGAGGCCAGGGATATCTTCCCAGCACTCGGGCACAACACTGGATGGAACGAACTCTGTAGCTTCTGGGTTCAAGGTTCCATCTTCCACATCCTCAGTAAGTGGAAGATCTATGGCGGAATTTCCTGAAGTTGAGGAAGGCCATAGCCATTCAAATTCTCCTTTCTCTTCTTCAGCCTGTTGGGAGTCTTGTCCATCCCTAGCTTGGGAGGTCTGGGACCGAGTGTTGGGTCTGGGAGTATCCAGAATGGGAACAGGTTCAGGTAAGTCTCTCACTGGAGGTATTCTGACTGCTTCAGTGAGTGGGAGTAAGTGATTCCTATGCCAGGTCTTCAAGGGCCCCACTCTCCCTTCTGGCTTTAACTTTTACACAGGCAATCCAGGTAGCTTTCTGCAGATGATGTATGACTCTGATCTCCACCTATCAGCAAGCTTGTGCTTTCCAGGGATCCCTAGATTGCGTAACAGTACACGGTCCCCCGGCTGCAGGTCTTGTACTCGAACCTTCAGGTCAAAGTTCCGCTTGTTTCGGGCCCCCCTCTGGTCAGAGGCCACCTGAGCTTTTTCGTAAGCTATTTTCAAACTGTGTCTCAGTCGGTCCACATATCCTTTGTGGGAGGCAGCAGAGGCATGGTCTAAAGAAATGCCGAAGGCCAGATCCACTGGCAATCTTGCTTCTCTCCCAAACATAAGCCGGTAGGGGGAGAAACCCGTCACATCACTTGTGGTGCAGTTGTAGGCATGTACCAGAGCTGATATGTGTTGGCTCCAATGCTGCTTCTTCTCTGTCTCTAGAGTTCCAAGCATGTTTAATAGGGTCCGGTTAAACCTCTCAGGCTGGGCATCTCCTTGAGGGTGGTATGGTGTAGTCCTGGTCTTCTCTACTCCCAAAGAGTCCAGTAACTTCCGGATCAGGCGACTCTCAAAGTCCCTTCCTTGGTCTGAGTGGATTCTCTGTGGTAGTCCATAATGAACAAAGTATTTTTCTAGGAGCACCTTGGCCACGGTAGAAGCCTTCTGGTCTTTGGTTGGGAAAGCCTGGGCATAACGGGTGAAATGATCGGTTATCACCAGAACATTTCCCAATCCACCCAAATCGGGTTCGAGGCAGAGAAAATCAATGCATACCAGATCCATTGGGCCTTGACTCTGTAGATGGCCCATTGGGGCAGCTTGATGAGGTAAAGTCTTCCTCTGAATGCATCGTGCACAAGAATGGCAATATTCCTCCACTTCAGCCCTCATACAGGGCCAATAGAACCGGTCCCTGACAAGTTGGAAGGTTCTCTCTGCTCCCAGGTGACCATGCTGATCATGTAAGGCAATCAACACAGTCTCCCGATGTTTTTCTGAGAGAAACAGCTGCCACTTATCTTCTGAGCTATCAGAGGGGCCCCTTCGGTAGACCACTCCCTGATGCACCTGTAGTTTATCTAACTCTTTCCTCAGCAGGCGAGCCTCTTTGGAAGGGTGATGTCGAAGTCCCTCTGGACTCTTGTTTTCCAATGCTTCCAGGACCAATTTCCCCATGGGGTCTTCCAATTGGTCACACCTTAACTCCTTCTTGGACAGCTTCGGTAGGCACTCTTCTTCTAGTCGAGTTACCCCATAGTAATGTTTGGGGACTCCCACTGTGGTGACTCCTATCTCTTCAGCTCTGGATCCTCTTCTGGCTTGGAGTTCAGCCCCCTGACAAAGGGCTCGCACTCCTTCTGGTGCCACTTGGGTCCAGTCTTCCCAATCATCGGCCATGACATGAGATCTTCGGGACAGGGCATCTGCATCCCTATTTCCAGCCCCTGGCCTGTACTTGAGGCTAAAGTTGAATCCAGATAACGCCGCCAACCATCTGTGTCCAGTTGCATCCAGCTTGGCGGTGGTGAATAGGTAGGTCAAGGGGTTGTTATCTGTTTTTACAGTAAATTCGACCCCATGAAGGTAGTCTTTTAGTTTGTCGACTACTGCCCATTTGAGGGCTAAGAACTCCAACTTATGGGTGGGGTAGTTCTTCTCCGAGGGGGTCAGGCTCCGGCTCACATAGGCCACTGGTCGCAGCTGATCTTCATACTCTTGGTAGAGTACTCCACCTAGGCCCTCATGGCTGGCATCAACATGTAACTCATATGGTCTGGTGGGGTCAGCATAGGCCAAAACTGGGGCCGTGGTGAGACTCCTCTTCAAGGTTCTGAAAGCCTCTTCACACCTTGAGTTCCACTGGTCTTGAACCGACTCACCGGGCCTCCTGGGTCCCAAGCCATCTTCTTCCCCTTCAGTCCTGAGCAGCTCGTTTAGGGGTTTCGCAATACGGGCAAACCCATCCACAAACCTTCGATAGTAGGAGCAGAACCCCAAGAAAGATCGAAGTTCGGTGACTGTTGTGGGTCTTGGCCATGAAGTAACTGCCTCCAACTTCTCGGGGTCTGTAGCCACTCCTTTTTCAGACACTATGTGTCCCAGATAGTTCACAGAAGACTGGTAGAACCGACACTTCTCAGGGGAAAGTTTGAGTCCCTCCTCGCTGAGCCTCCTCAACACTTTCTCCAATCTGGCTTCATGTTCCTCCAAAGTTTTTCTGAAGACAATGACATCGTCCAGGTACACAAGGACTTCTATGAGATTCATGTCTCCAACAGTCCTTTCCATGAGGCGTTGAAAGGTAGCAGGAGCTCCAGACAGGCCCTGAGGCATCCTGTTGAACTCAAAGAACCCCACTGGGGTTATGAAGGCGGTCTTTTCTCTAACTTCTGGATGCATGGGGATTTGATAGTACCCACTCTTGAGATCCATCACGCTGAACCACTTGGCTCCAGACAAACTCTGTAAGGCATCCTCTATCCTTGGCGTGGTGTACTGATCAGGAATGGTCCTCCTGTTGAGAGTTCTGTAGTCAATGCAGAGTCTCAACGACCCATTCTTCTTCCGGACCACCACTATTGGGGAGGCATAGGGGCTTCTGGACTCCCGAATCACTCCAGTTTTCTTTAGTTCCGCAAGCTGTTCCCTCAGATCCTCCAGATCTGCCAGCGGAACCCGCCTGACTCTCTCCCTGAATGGCTTGTCCTCTTGCATACGGATTCGATGGGTGGCACTCCTCGCACACCCCACATCAAACTCATCTTTGGAGAAAATCTTCTCCCGTCTGGTCAGCTGGGCCTTGGCTCTCTCCTTCCAAGCTCCAGGTAAGTTCGGGTTTTCCATGGAGAGTTTCTTCCAAACATCTTCTCCTTCACCCGTCCCTTTCACTTCTGACCAGCCAACTGGGACAGCAGGGCTCACCTGTTCCAACAGCATCCTGGCAGGGATCTCTACGGGCCGCTCCGTGGGGTTCCTCACACTCACTGGGACTCTCCCTCGGGCCTTCTTTAGTGCCTTGATTGGGATTACTTCGGGTATCACTTCCAGGCCTGAGTGACCCTCCATTGGGTCGGATTCCTGCATGACAAAGGGGCCAGGCTGCTCCCAGGTAAGCTTCACAGTGGCCCTGAGGCAGGCTACCTCTCCGGGCTGTAGCACCGCCCCTTCTCTCCCAAGTCTCCACACCTTCCCTATCCCCTCACTTGGGGGCTTCTGCTCTAAGACCAGTCGTTGATAGGCCGTCTTCAGCATGGGATGGATCTTGGGAGCTGCGGGATTCTGCTTCTTTATCAGGGGTGTCAGAAGCCTTCGGACTAGATCCGTGTTCGTCCCTATAATCAGGGAAGTCTTGCTGGTTCCAGGCGGGCGAGGGCACACAACTGCCAAGGTGTCAAACACTTCAGCCTTCCCAGCCACGGATGGGTCAAAGGTCAATTGTATGGGCAGGTAGCCATCATAGGGTAAACTCTGAGTTCCCAGGCCCCATATTTCCAGCTCCTCTATCTTCTGGATAGGCAAATGACTCAGGTATCTATCATAGAAGTCCCTGTACAATAAGGTCACTTGTGCTCCAGTGTCTGGGAGGGCCTGTGCGTATACTCCTTCCACCTGGATGGGTACAGTAGGAGATGGACCAACCAGCTCTTCTGGGTAGGGCCGAGTTGATGCCACCTTCTTCTGCGGACTCTTCTCTTTCCAACTAGATTTGCGCTTTATTCTTTCCTGAGCCTGGTATGCATTAATTTTCTCCCTCTTTGTGGGAGTACGAACCCGCTGAGGGATATTGTTATTTCTCTTTTTTAGAGGTTCTCGCTTAGGAGTACTGTGTCTCTTTGGAGGGGTCTTGTCCCCTTTCTCCGGACTGTATCTTGGTTGAGGGACCCTGAGTTCCCTCTGAGGAGTTTGATCTCCTCTCTTTCTTTTCATCCTGTTCTTCCTGGAGCTCACTGAAGGTGGTGGGCACCCGGTTGACTCCTTCACCGGGGCCCTCTGGAGTTTCCCGGCTGGCGGCTATCTGTTTTCTTCTTCTTGGGACTGGAACATACAGCTGCAATATGGCCAACTCCCCCACAGTTAAAACAGATCATCTCTCCCCAGTCTGGTAGGGATGCTGGTGCTGAAACAGCTGGGAATAGTTTCCTCCTGCTTACTTCTTTCTTTGGACTGGGCGCCTCTTTCGCCACCAGAGATGTCAGTATCTCCATCATCTGGGACATCTGTAACTTCAGAGCATCTACTTCTGTCTCTCTTTCAGAGGTTAAGGCCGACCTGACCGTTGCCACTGGAAGTTTTGTGGGCCCCATCACTTGTTTTTCCCGTTTCTCTTCCAACATGGCCTCTTCCTCTCTGACCATCCGAATGAGATCGGGGTAGTCCATCCTGTCGGGTGCGTAGTACTAGTGCAATAGGGTCTAGGGGTTGGGCTCCCCTCATCACCTGCTGAGCACGGGCTTCGTCTACTTTCCCCGGATCTATCCCCTTCTTCAGGATAATCCTATGCAGGATCTTGTCTATACGTCCCATATACTCCGATAGCTTCTCCCCTGTCTTCTGGTAACAGTGTTCCAGTTGATAGGTAAGCTCCGTGATTTTCTCTGTCCCACCAAACACACTTTCCAGGATGTCTAAGTAATCCTGTGCAGTGCAATCTTTCTTACTTGTCTTCAAGTTGCGTATGGCCTCTAAGGCAGGCCCCTTCAAGCTCTCAACAATCCTTTGCTTCTTTCTACCTTCTGGGACTTCCCATTCTTCCAAAGCCTGTGTGGCGCCATCTAGCCACTCTTCAAATCCCTCTTCCCCCGAGGGTACAGGTTTCCTCCCTGAAAACATCCGGAGTTTTCTGTATCCCGACATTGGGTAATCCCCGGGATCTCTTCTGCACTGAGTCACAATCTCCCCCAGGACAGCGCACAGTTCTGCGCTAAGAGTGGTTTGTACAGGTGCGGGACTCTCTGTGCCCTTCTGCTCTTCTGCCTTCGGGGATAGCATGGTTTTCATTTGAAAACAGTCTCCCTTGCGCGGCAGCGCATGCAGCAATTGGTAGGTCTGGCCATCCAGTGCTTGTATGCTTTGACTCCTAAACTGCTCTGGGGTCTCACTTCTCCATTCTATCAGAGCGTATGTACACCCGGCATCATTTCTCATGTCCATTATCCGTGCTTTGTGGCATGGGGATAGGGACATTATGAGCTGCTTCACTGCCTCTTCCTGCCATATCCCCGGTAGTTCAATAACTGCTGCTGCGGCTGGGTCAGTGCCCCTATATTGTGTACCACCGTCCCACTTCTGTCGGGTCCATGCCGGTACCTTCTGGCGGGTTTTCCCGCTGTCTCAGGATCCCGGATGACGAGCCCCCACGTGTAGCGATACCCCCAACTAAGAGGGCCGCAAGTTTTATTTGGGTCCCTGAGTACAGCTTCACCAACCCCCCGGCAATTTGCTCTACCCGCTCTGGCACAGTTAATACACATATATCAGCACACATGAAATTACTTATGCTCTAAGTGTGATGGATTCAAACTCACAGACAATCTTCTAGCTGAAATAACTGTCTTTACTTCTGGTAGTTTAAAAGTGGTAACATGCATCAAACATTTGGCTTACAACACATAAGCAGGTCCCTGCAGTATGTATTACAATAATATAACTGAACCGCAATGGGGGGGGGGGGGGGACGGAGCGCCACGTGTAGCGACCGTGTACTAAGCACCCCTGAGGTGCAACAATCTAACTGCGACTACCTAACGGACCAGGCCTGATCCCTAACAATGGAGCTCAGTCCTTGAGGGAACACAATATTCTTCACCGGCACAAGATCTGTAGAGGTGGTGCACATATAGGTTTAAATAAGATATTTGTAATCCACAAAGGAAGAAACAATGTTCTGCAGACTGAGAGTAATAGCCTTGGAAGTCTAGTAGGCATAAGGTGTAAAGCAACAGCATAAGATAAGCTTTCGCTCGCTCACCACTCCGGATACCGTCCTTGGTTCTGGGACCTCCACTGGCTGTGTCCGGCCTCGTTCGCCACAACCCCTGCGTTCCGGTCCCCGTTCCGACCGACTGCCGCCAGACGAAAGTCTCCGTGCCACTCCGGCTGGCAGTAAGGTGCGAGGCTCTCCCTCAGTCTGCTGCAAGGCCCAGGCTTCAGGCCCTCAGCAGTGCCGGTCCGCACAGGTGTCTCCTCTCTCTCTCGTCCCAGCGTCAGAAGAGGAAGAGGCGGGCCTTCTCTCTCCCTTACATCACCTCTCCCATCAGCCTCTGGGGCGAGAACATCCAACCTCCCGGGAGCCCGGGGGGTTATGGGAATGGTAGTCTTATCCCCTGCTTCTGCTGGCTGAAACCGTCTTTTCCCTAAAAGGGGAACACCCCCGCTACATATAAGTCTTCAAAGCCTCCAATGAACTCTATGGCAAAGCTCACTAGAAGCACCTGCAGCTTTTGGAGAGGCTTTAATTCAGCTTTAGCTTCGCTTTGTTTTAGAGAAATTGCAGGTATGAGCACCCCTGAAGCTTCGTCAAAAAAACACCGAAGCATCAAAAACACATCATAAAAGCATGTTGAAGCGGTACTCGCTTTAATGTGTGTTGAAGCCGAAGCAAGTAAGCTCTTATCTTCTCAAGATGGGTATTTAGGGCCCCGTTTGCACTTGTGCAATTGTGCTGCGCTTTTCCAGGAGGCAAAGGTGTACGAAAAACTATTCCCCTTCAAATCCTATGTAACTGTTCAGATCGCTGAACTGCATCTTTGGTGCAGTTGTTTAGAAACACACCAAAGGGCACCTTTCATTGTAAATCAATAGGAATGCATTGTAAGTGCACCAATTCTGCATTTGTGGTGCGTTTTTCTAGTCACATGTCCATGTTTCAGAGGTGCATGCTAGGAGTCAGGAAACCAGAAAGCGAACAAATGATTTCTGTGCATATGACATTTTTCATGGTCTGTTTAAATGGGAGCAGGCAGGAATGTTTCCTTTGCTTGCATTAGTGTTATAAGGTGTCCTTCTTTCATATGTCAGAATGTTAGGAGATATGTTAAAGTACAACGGTAGCTAGACTATGGATTTTCAAACAATTGCATATTCTTAAAGGAGAAGTCCAGCCAACACTTGTTTGGCTGCACTTCTCCTATGGATCACAGGAGTTCAGTTCGTTTTGCACTCCTGCGACCTGTTTTCAACAGAGACTGGGCTGAAATACGTTCTCTGCTGACATCACAGAAGTCGGTCCAGGCACTGTGTCATCACAACAATAAAGTTTGGATCCGCCAGGTGCCTGGACTGACACCCAGCTCAGGCTCTCAGCGAGCCACTGAGATCCTGAGCTGGCCCCCGCCCCTACACAGCCCAGCGCAACAATGAGCAAGGAGGGGGCAGAGCAGAGAGCTGTGACTGACAGTCTACAGCTCTCTGCTCTGGGAGGTCTGAAAACGGAGTGATTTGCGATGTTCGATTGCTCGGTTCTCAGTGCAGAGGCGACAGGGGACAGATGCAGCACCGGAACGTTGCTGCATCCATGAGGTAAGTATGATTCCTAAAAAATTCAAAAATAAAAACTTTACTTCTCTTTTAACAAGCAGTAAATATCTTAAATACAAGTCTCTCCACTAACCTTTCTTGCTGTTGACACTGTTGAGTATTTAATCTCTAAAGTTTACAGCAGAAATACATTTATATACATTTATACATTTATTAGTTTACTTTCAGCAGTTTACTTCCTTCTACTCCACTCGGTCAGCAGTAATTGGCAGCCTTCTAAACCCTAATGTACACCCAGACTAGGTACATGGTAAGAGGAGAGAGAACAGACCTAAACAACTTCACTGCTTGTAGTGTGGGGTTTGCAGATGAATTCATCCACAGTGGGCTGTAACAACAGAAGTCATCAAGGAATTGTTTTAAAGCTGGGTTTCCTGCTTTTTAAGAATAAGTCAATACTTAAAGTGAACCTGTGCCCAGTTCATGCACACTAAAAAATTATCATATTCCAAACAAGCAGTAAAAGCACTTCAAAGTAATCCCTTGCGCACCGCTGTAGTTATAGGCATTAGGGTGAAACTCATCTTTAAGGTCCACAACACAGGCTCTAAATTCTCAGCTGTTTGATATGAAAGCAGAATCTTGACAACTTGTTAGACATCTAATGGGAACACACAGCGGGTGTTTCTAATTGTACTCGGAGTCAGTCTGTGGATAGTGTAAGAAAGGAACAAAAGGGCAACAGAGAACATTGACCTGAGGTGTGCCGGGGTCACGTGGTCAGTATGCCTAAAAGGGGGCATACCCAAGTATGAAATGAAATGGAATGAAAGAAAAGAAAAAGGGAATGGGTGGGTGGGACACGAGATCCTCCGACCCTGAGGGGAGGAGGCGAGGGCAGTCTTATATGCAGCCTGACTCCGCCTACAACAACAGGCTGACCTGCGGTCAAGCCTTACATTTGTACTCGGAGTCAGTCTGTGGATAGTGTAAGAAAGGAACAAAAGGGCAACAGAGAACATTGACCTGAGGTGTGCCGGGGTCACGTGGTCAGTATGCCTAAAAGGGGGCAAAAATAAACACAGTAGGATGAAAGCTTACCAAGTAGATTAATAGTACCCAGAATCAATGATGCATCAGCCTCATGGACAGAGCTTATGACATCAAAAGTGGCTCTGGGACCTGCCCAGAGAATGGCGTCCTCGACCAGTCCAAGTTCCAAATAGTAATAGCCTGGCCCCCTAATGTAAATCACAGAAGCTGCTCCTTCCTAAATGAATAGCCAAAAAGCTTAGGGTCCAGACCCTGATCGCCAAAGGGGATGGTAAAGAAGTGTGCCTAAGCCGAGGAGAGCCCAAGGAAAACACAACAGAGGATTATCCCAGAAGCGCAATTCCCCTGGCCTCAGAAACCATAAGGCCCGATATAGCGCAGCCTGAGCGCCAAGCTGGTAACAACGCCAAAAGGAGACCTTGAGAGCATGTCGGATATGTCACGGGAAAATTATGACTCACGATGGAAGTCTGTTAAGCACAGAAGGAGGGCTATACTCCTGGAACCATGAGGATGCTAAATGGAGTGCTTGGAAACAAAGACCTATCAGGGTCTTCCAACAACACGAAATGCTGAGTCTACGCCCGAAATGCCCCGAAAATGCTGTAGGCCGATCCGAGTTTAAGTGGCAAAAGCCGAAAAGCGAATAGGAACAAGGGTTAACCATCAGGACTAGAGCATCTCGACCGGAAAGCCTGGAACATCCCAAGCAGTATCGTGAGTCTTCCTGGTATATGAAATAAAGATTTATCGATCAAGGCTGCTGTGACAGTCCAATGGACCCCGACTAAACACAACGCTAGAAATCGAAGAGGAAGCGTGAAGCCGACATCTGCGTCCCAGACCTGGCCTTACTGGTACCAGCCCAGAAATTGACTGAAGCCCAATTTGTGTGTATTTGTTGTGATCTTAAAGAACCTTGAGAATGAATCACTTCACATTACAGACAGCTAGAGAGGTCCAGGATGGCTTGTTTTAAAGTGTGTTCACTGCTTGCTAAGAATTTGTAAATTATTTTATGGCCATCGTCTAGTCACAGGTGCACTAGACTACATCTCTATATACACGGAATCTTATGAATAGACAGGGGGAGAGGAAGAAGAGGTTGAATGACTAGATGCCTTCACTGTATGAGAGCCAGTCATAGGGCCAGAAGGAGAGTGCTGCTGGAAACCTACACATTTTTTATTGTAAACAATGGTGATCCACGCCCGTGTTATTCATATTTATCATTACAGATAACCTGTTTGACTTGTCGAGTGTGCAGCAAAACTTTTTCACTGGTGTTCCATTTTACTCCACACCCATGTTTCACCTCTGAGCACAAAGTTTACCAAGCTTGTATGCCCATTGCCCACTGGTGCTCCAGGTAAGTTGAAACCCTAGTAAAACCACTGTTAGGAGTCACATTTTTCACCAGAGTTAACATTATAATTTGACAAATATCTTCCTGTTTGCAGACCTTTTTTTTTTGATATTCAGGCGAGTACAAGTGATTAGTTAGTATGTCTATGGAGAAGACAATTTGGCATGTGAACTGATCATTTTCCTGTGTTTGGCACTCATGCCATAGCTCACTTTGTTCTCGTCATGATTGTATTACTGCACTACTGATGTGGTGGTGTAGGTTAAAAAATTAAAAAACAAAATTACAAATTGGGAGTCCTCACCAGGCAGGTCAGTTGCATTTAGCATCTGGGTCTCCAATACTTAATGTGACACATTTGATGTTGGCACCAAAATTATTTCTTGATATATGTCAGAATAATTTTTTTGGCATCTTACATTTTTGGCCCATTTGGTTTGTGTTATTGGGGCTAACAATATATTTTTTCTTAATTTTTCAACACAGAGGCAGAGATTGCAAAAAATGTTCGTGAAAGTGGAACCTTTTGACAATATTTTTTGCCTTTTTTAGATACCTTATGTAGATTTATGTAGATTCTCATTACACACCTTATTTTAGATAATCTCATATCTGGTTTTAAAGGGTATGACCAGCCAAAACTTTTTTGAATTTGGTTTTTGATAGTATGGGAAAGAGAAAGGACCCCTCTAAGTTGTTTTTTTGTTTTTTGCTAGACATGGACAGGAAGTGTTATTTCCCCTAGCTTCCTGTCCTGGGAATAATAGTTTAATCGGGCAGTTAGAGTGAGGAAATCTCCATCAGCAATAGAGAAATAAAACCCTTTTATAAAGCATGAGAAAGTTGGATCCCGTCAGTATTTTATTGCCGTCTAAGCCCCTATTGTAGATGATCCCCCATTTCCTGTCTGGTAAAAGTATTGTCACCTGTACAGAAAGTGACAAAACATTTCCACAGACCCTCGAATAACTGTAAAAAAAAAACAGGAATTCCAATATTTCATCACTCTATCCAAAACTAAAGAAAAAAACAAACAAATTGGCTTCTTTGACCTTGGGGGACAGGTAGAGGTGATACTATTTCAGAATCTGGAAAATAGTCCTGCCTTACGTGAATAAACAAGCACCAGGCACATCATCTTTAAAAACCTGTGTGTATGGGGCCCTATACCTGAGGCTAATGTGTTTGGTATAAGCTCAGGCCCATAATCCCATAACGTGAGCCAGCTCTTGACGTGAGACACAACCTGACTACGGAGTGAGTAATCTGACAAATGCTTTTGGACTGTTATCAAAGAGTGCAAGACTGATGTGTCTCCTAATCACTGCAAGATCTGTCTACATTGTACAAACAGATGGTTCATATTGTATCATTAGACGTTAATGCCAGACATGAGCTGCCAATCAACATCTTCAACTGCCGGATGCATCATGCAACATCCAGCAACATCTGACAACTGTTTATGAAACTTCATACTTCTGTTAGATACATACTGTAAAATCATTGCTTTTCCTAAAAGCCCCCTGACAATCAGCAGGAGGAAACAGTAGTTTTGATCTAGACTTGCTACTATCAGCATGAGCCATCTTTTGCTGCAAAACAAATGGTCATTAGTCAACTACATAATAGTCAGGAATGATTCAGCTGGCATATGTGGAGTTCTTCTAGGGTCAAAACTCTGTAAAAAATTGTTATCAATCGCTAAGACCAAGTATAAGGCAATCCGGTGCAAATGATAGAAATACTCAGTAATTTGAAACAGCTTGTTCTGGTGGTAAATATTGGGAATAAAGCCAAGACAGACCACCACTGCTGTGCATTACATGATGAGAGTTAATAAAAGCAAACTTAAGGATGAAGTGGACCATATAAGTAAAGGGGTATTTAAGCTTAATTGTGAACTATGCCAACACACAGCAGAGTGGTTGGATTCTCACCGCTGTGGGTGGGGAGGATGTAGTTCTTTGATTGGACAATGCAATATAGAGGGCATGGTGCAAAGCCAAGAGAGGCTTTGCTAAGCTTGAGAACATCAAGAACCCACAGAGAATGGAGAGTTATTTAAAGGATAAGTTTACTTTAAAATAATATATATATATATTGGGGATTGGGCAGCGGCTGCAGCATTCAGAACATGTTACATGTTTCACCCTAAAACAGGTGAAACATGTAACATGTTCCCAAAGGTGAACTTATTCTTTAAGTTATCCTATGGCAGTCATTGGCCCTCCCTTCCCCAAGCAGAGTAGTGCAACTGCAACAGATAAAGTACCAAGCAGTATGGAAACGACTTTCTCAGACCAGGTGGAGATCGAGCTGAAGAGGAGGATCTGTTGCACCTCTTAACCAACACTTCTGTTAATGGTGACAGGTGATATGAGGACACAGAATGGAACAAGGGCCAATGTTGCAGGCAACGGCAGCTGTCAGGTGTGAGGGACAAATGACTATGGACCACCAGGTAAGAACCAGACGCAGGAACATGGTTGCACCTGATCAGCAGACAGTAAGGAAGCCAGGACACAAGCCAGTGGCAGCTGTCAGAATACAATAGCTGCAGCAGGAGATTTTTCCATCTGTGTGCTTTAGCATGGCTAGAGAAATCCATTAAAGTAGAACTATGGGCTCTGCCCCCCCCCCCCCACCAAAGCACCTTGTCCCCATGTTGATGGGGACATGGGGCTCTTCCCCACAACCCTGGGCAATGGTTGTGGGGGTCTGTGGATGGGGGGGACTTATCTGAATCCGAAAGCCCTCTTTTGGCTTGGTATGGTTCAGGGCGGCGCTCGCTAGTCTCCCCTCTTTCCTGACCAGCCAGGCTGCATGCTCAGATAAGGGTATGGTATAGATTTTTGAGGGGACCCTACACTGCTATTTTTTTTTTTTTTGCATGGGGTTCCCCTTAAATCTTAAATCCATACCAGACCTGAAGGGCCTTAAGTGACACAGCCTGTGACTGGCAAAAATCCGCCCACACCATGTTATTGCCCAAAAATAATAAAGATTTGATTTAAAATATAGTATCTCACAAAAGTGAGTACACCCTCACATTTTTGTAAATATTTTATAATAGAACCTAAAGAACCTAACAAATACAGAAGGACAACCAAAATAAGCAACTATGAAAACCCTACAAAGGTCAGATTATGTAGAAAAAAATCTACACAGATTAAATACATACATACAGTATCTCACAAGTGAGGGCACCCCTCACATTTTTGTGAATATTTTATTCTATCGTTTCATGTGACAACACTGAAGAAGTGACACTTTGCTACAATGTAAATTTACAGCGTAAATTTGCTGTCCCCTCAAAATAACTCAACACACAGCCATTAATGTCTATGCCGCTGGTAACAAAAGTGAGTACACCCCTACGTGAAAATTTCCAAATTGGGCCAAATTAGCCAGTTTCCCTCCCCAGTGTCATGTGACTCATTAGTGTTACAAGGTCTCAGGTATGAATGGGCATCAGGTGTGTTAAAGAGGAAGTAAAGCCTCTTAAAAAAAAAGAAAAAAAAAAAAAGACACCCTGCAAGGCAAAGGCATAATGAGCTAGTATGCATAGCATACTAGCTCATTATGAAAGACTTACCTGAAAATGAAGCCCCCGAAGCGGTCCTTATCCGCGATCATCTGCGCCGCCATCCAGGGCCGGAGTGACTTCCGGGTCTCGCCGCTCCATCGCTGTGATTCGCTGGAGTGGCGATGACGTCACTCCCGCGCATGCGCAGGAAAGGGGCATATCGCTGTGAACCCGGCATGCGCAGTGCGCCTGCGTGCCGGACAGCGATGCCTTTTCATTTCTAAATATCTCCTAAACCATGTAGGTTTAGGAGATATTTATTGGACCTACAGGTAAGCCTTAATCTAGGCTTACCTGTAGGCCAAAGTGCTTTGGAAGGGTTTACTTCCACTTTAAATTTGGTGTTATCGCTCTCACTCTCTCATACTCGTCACTGGAAGTTCAGCACCTCATGGCAAAGAACTCTCTGGGGATCTGAAAAAAAAAATTGTTGCTCTACATAAAGATTGCCTAGGCTATAAAAAGATTGCCAAGACCTGAAACTGAGCTGCAGCACGGTGGCCAAGACCATACAGTGGTTTAACAGGACAGGTTCCACTTAGAACAGGTCTCGCCATGGTCGACCAAAGAAGTTGTGGGCACATGTTCACTGCATATCAAGAGGTTGTCTTTGGGAAATAGATATATGAGTGCTGCCAACATTGCTGCAGAGGTTGAAGGGGTAGGGGGTCAGCCTGTCAGTGCTCACACCATACACCAAACACTGCATCAAATTTGTCTACATGGCTGTCATCCCAGAAGGAAGCCTCTTCTAAAGATGATGCATAAGAAAGCTTGCAAACAGTTTGCTGAAGACAAGCAGACTAAGGACATGGATTACTGGAACCATGTCCTGTGGTCTGATGAGACCAAGATAAACGTATTTGGTTCAGATGGTGTCAAGCGTGTGTGGCGGCAACCAGGTGAGGAGCACAAAGACAAGTGTGTCTTGCCTACAGTCAAGCATGGTGGTGGGAGTGTCATGATCTGGGGCTGCATGAGTGCTGCCAACACTGGTGAGCTACAGTTCAATGAGGGAACTATGAATGCCAACATGTACTGTGACATACTGAAGCAGAGCATGATCCCCTCCCTTTAGAGACTGGGCCGCAGGGCAATATACCAGCATGATAATGACCCCAAACACACCTCCAAGACGACTACTGCCTTGCTAAAGAAGCTGAGGGTAAAGGTGATGGACTGACCAAGCATGGCTCCAGACCTAAACCCTATTGAGCATCTGTGGGGCATCTACAAACGGAAGGTGGAGGATTGCAAGGTCTCTAACATCCACCAGCTCCGTGATGTCGTCATGGAGGAGGACTCCAGTAGCTACCTGTGAAGCTCTGGTGAACTCCATGCCCAAAAGGGTTAAGGCAGTGCTGGAAAGTAATGGTGGCCACACAAAATATTGATACTTTGGGCCCAATTTGGACATTTTCACTTAGGGGTGTACTCACTTTTGTTGCCAGCGGTTTAGACATTAATGGGTGTGTGTTGAGTTATTTTGAGGGGACAGCAAATTTACACTATTATACAAGCTGTACACTCACTACTTTACATTGTAGCAAAGTGTAATTTCTTAAGTGTTGTCACATGAAAAGATATTATAAAATATTTACAAAAATGTGAGGGGTGTACTCACTTTTGTGAGATACTGTATATTTGTATGTCAATTTAAAACCGTTTATTGATATCATTTTTAATTTTTTTTTACTCCCTATTCCAAAGGCTGTTTTATTTATTTTAAACATGTGACCAGCAACAGAGGACTAGAAGCTCCTCCTGCTTATATTTTCCTGCAGACAGGCTGGGAAAGAGCTGGGTTATGTGACAGCTTTAAATCTATTAGGAAAAAGGTACTTTTTTTTTTTTTTATTGAGATAGAAAAATAGCGATAGAAAAGTTATACAAGAGACATACATGTCTTTCAGGAACACATAAACATATATATACAACTTTGCAACATTGGTGTCATACCGTCTCATGGTTTAGGTAATTTAATAGCTTCGCTTGATGTAGTGTGGTAAATAAGCCTGTATACCTACACAGATTGTAATTTGATAGGTGTTTGGGTGCATGTGTATGGCCCCAAACACAGACGATGAGCATTTAGGGCCACTCACCCACACCTGTCAAATTAGTCCCTGCAGCTGGATTATTCCAGCCCTGTAGCTTGATAATAGCCCCATAGTGTAGCAGCCGGATCCAGCCACATGAAAAAAACACTCATTCACACAGCCAGAGTACCAGTGCGACTGAGGACTTAGGGCTCATTCACATGTGAGGTCAGGGGGTGGTAAAATCCCACAGTTGACCTGCACATTTACTGCCACCCAACTGCTATCCCCTTTAGCTGCAGAGACAGCTGCTGGGGGTGTACACATGCAGTAGCCACTATACTTTTCAGCCGGTGCAAGAGTTACTTATACCCCCTGTCAAATGTGACCCATTAAAGTAAATAGTACTTCATATTCCAATCGCACACGTTCCTGGATGCGCTCTTGGATTTGGGTGCTGCAGCAACAACCAGCTGGATACTGGTTCAAATCACGGTGAAGATATTTGCCAGCACACCATGGAACGACACAAATAGCGTCCAAACGGGTGATTTATTGCATGATCACAACACAAGGATAGTGCAACGTTTCGGAGCCTGACGACTTTGGCTCTGAAACGTTTCACTATCCTTTGTGTCGTTCCATGGTGTGCTGGCAAATATCTTCACCATTAAAGTAAATGGCACTGCTCTGCGGCGTTGCGGCGTGCTAGTAGGGGTTTAAAGCAGGCAGTGAGACGATACTCGTCATCGCTGCCTTGGGGGAGGGGCTTTGGTGGAGTATCAGGGGTCTAAACAGACCCCTGATGTCTCACTTCTGAGACAGAGAAAAGGATTGAGGACATAGATTCCTCAGTTACTTTCACTGCAGCCTCAGTTGCACTGGACAGTGAATGAACAGAAAGCGATCTGTACAGAGCGGCTTCCTGTTCACTAACAAACTGAAGTATAATAAACACAGTTTACTATGCTTTAGTTATGAATGAATGCAGGAGTGATTGGTACTGATTACTCACAGTGTTCATTCATCAAAAGATGGGGCTGTTAAATATGACATATTTTCTGGCAGGGCTGCAGGGGAAGGGGGTGGGGATGATCAGAGTGTCGGGGGATTGGGGGTGCAGATACTAGAACTGATCCTCCTGTCCCTCCCCGTGCAGTGCAGCTGGCAGGAAAGAAAGGAGGAGAAGCCAGCTGCACTGCAATGGGAGCCACAGGATAACTGTTTTCAGTGATAAGGCAGTACAGCTGGCCCTCTTGCTTGGCAGGTGCCCTGGAGCCCCTGTTGAACTGATGGGGCCGAGGTACACAAGGGCCCGCTGTTCCCCCTCATCAGCAGCCCTGGACCCAAGCATCATGGCAGGCTAGCATTTCACTTCTCGGGGCTGAATACTTGGTTTTATTAATTTATGCTCATTAAAACTCTGGATTATTGGGGTTAGGACATAGGATACCCAAAAACGTGAGAAAAAAAGGTATCTCAGGTATTCTAATAGCAATTAATGTAGTTGGCCCTCTAGAAGCAGCCAAGCAGATCAGGCAGATATGAGAGCAGTCAGAGTCTGTAGTTAAAGGTCAGCGTGGCTCTTCCACTTTCTCTAAGTAAATAGCAGGCCTTTGATCCTATGCGAGAAGTCACAACTTCTTGAAATGTCCACTGGCAGCAGCTTCTACACACTCTTAATCACAGAAGCCTTCTTCTAATATGTTGCATACAGTCATCTTCCTGCTCTGCTACCTCCGGATGTACCTTCCAGCATGGAAGCTGAAATCCCTCAGGCTTCTAACATGAGCCCCCAGCTGGGACAAAGCCTAAGAAAGAAGATCATTGGCACAGATACACCCTACCAAGGCAGTAGGCCTGGCAGGGGAGGGCATTCTTCCCACACTGGCTTCCTCCAAAGGCAGAACAGGGGAGGAAAATACCTCTTCTCCTGGCAGATGCCCAGCAGACAAAGACCTTTCCAGAAGGCCTGAATATTTTTCCTCTTCCCTGGCATGCATAACTGGAATAAACCACAGTGATTGACCAAGGCAGAATACATATTTAGAACCCCTTACATTGTATCTTCTCACTCTAACTACTGGAGAACACTCAACAGCAGTAGGCAGGAAGCAATCAATGTCCAGTTCCAATGGGAAACCTACTGAATACAGAAAGGGTAACAAATAAAGCTCAGATTGGCTACAACCCAGCTTTTGGAGACCAAATTTAGAATAGGAACACTCCATCTTAAGATAGAGCACCTAAATCTATATCTACATGGCTGCATTTACCATAAAGCCCTCATGCTGACTCTTTAGGTGTGCCTAGGGGGCAGCCCTGAATATCTAATATAGGTGAAGGCACTGATACATTTTATGATGGCTAGGTGGTCAGAATGGCAGGAAAACATGAGGTGGATCCCATTACCTATGGTATTTGCTAAAACAGTTTTTGCCTTTGGTCAATTATGGACCTGTCTGAAGTTCATGGTTAAAATCAATTGTCTTATCATCACCAACACCTGTGTGACCTCCAATAAATCTACTAAAATAAAAATATCTTTCCTTAGCAGACCCATCCAACCCACATGTGAATAGCTCTCCAGAATTAGTATTTTTCAGTATACTATAATAAGGAATTGAGTGGACTGTTTGAATTGTATTCCAGTTGCATCATTTGCTGGATAAGTAAATAGTTTCAAATGTTACCTGGAATTGAGTTCTTAGCCCAACCAAAAACATTATATACATAGCTCTCTACTCTATTCTTGGAATCTTATCAACAAACAAATGTGATTTTCCCACTACTGTTTTGCAGCTCACGGATCCATGTTAGCGTTGTGCTTGGCTTTATCCCGCACCATGTTAGTGTTATTTTACCACATATTTATTAATATAATGCTCTTGTAGCCCTGAGGAGTATGGTTGAGTTACAGTAACAAGTTATAAGAAGGAGAAGAGAGCTGTGGTTTGGCCGGTCCGCTCCGACACATCCCTCGGCACATCTGGACAGGAGATCATGTGACATGTCGGCCCGCCAGTACACATCCAGAATATCTTCATGAAAAAACAGAGTGTGTTGTATTCAGCAAGGAAAGATTTCAGTATTGCCTCAGCTGCTTCTCTACAGAATTTTTGCCACAACTTGGGAATGTGTTGTAAGATTTGCGACCGGCAGCCATATATAAAATATCCAGATTTATGTACTGATTCCATATGCTTCCTTTTATTTTTTAAATCTCCAGTTACCCTTTTTAACACACACACAAAAATCACTAGATAGAAATAACATTTGAGCGCCAAAAATAAAAGAAAATCAAAGAGGCTCCCTGAAACAGTAAATTAGGCAGTCAGATTAAAAATGGTGATGTGGACATTAAAGTGGACCCTCTAGTAGCTTTACAAGTCTGCATGAATAAATTCCTAATGTCATATTCTGCAGTACTTTTTTCATGCAAAAGCAGTCCTGAGCTCCATTCTAGCTATTTTGCTTAAGCTGGAATGATGTCTTCAAGTCTGATGCAGGCAAGAGGAGGCATTCCCACTTCCCCACTGATTTCTAAGATTCTAAAGGGGTATTTATCAATGATTTGACAAGAAAGTCACCCAATGTTTGCCCTTTTTTAACCAAGATTTTATTATTCACATTATTTTTATTTATCAAAGTAGTTTTCATCCGCTTTTACATAACATTTGTCATGGTTGTGTTTGCTCTGCCGAGTTTGGATACAATCTGCTGGGCCTTTTTTGTGTTGAGAGTGTGGTTGGGTCTGGCATCTCTTGCATCACACCACATTTACATCTCAGGGTTCTCCTTGGACATGCACTCATTCTTTTAAAATTCATCATTGCGTTTTTACTTTATTGTTTACCTCCTGATGAAGACTCTTTATGAGTTGAAACATGTTGAGGTTCAATACCATTGACATACTGTCCCTGAAGATATCTCTACCTGATGGAATGTAGATATGTCATATGGTATTGGATTGCAATGTTTACTATGTGTCATAGCTTTTTATCTGTATCAAATAAAGAATTAAACTTTTTATCAAACTTTTATTGTTCTGGGTGCCCATAGAAAGTCCCATTCCATGTTTCTGTACAAAATAAAATATGTCTGTTGAAAATTTAATCAAACAGGATTTGATAAACATCTGTTCCTTAAAGTGCATGTAAACCCAAAAATGTTATTTTCATTTTTTTTTAAAGTCATAATGTAGAGTATAAGATTTCCTATCATTTGAGCCCAGTCTTGCCACAAAGAGTTAATCCAGCTCTGAGCAATCCTCTTTTATTGTTCAATGAGATAAATCTTGACAAACAGAGAAAAACTTTGTCAAATCCTCCCCCTTGCTGTGAGTGACAGATGATTTACATATCTCGTGCACTAGCCTTTTTTTAATTCCCTCCCACTCCTTTCTTCTGTTGCTCTGCCAGGATTGGATGTTCCACACCTCAGCATAATTGGGTATGCTGAAGTCATGTGGTTACTTTCCTGTCTTTTCACTGGATGTTAGAGATCATAGCAGAAGTTCAGTGTAAGAAATACACAGGAGAAAAATGCATATTGACAAGGGGAGTGTAGAGGTGGGCGGGGAGTCTACTGACATCAAGACTCCACCCACCGAGCTCCAGACAACAGACCCACCCACAGAATCTGCAGTTTTTCGGGTCTCATAGCAGACAGAGGGGAGACATTTGACAGGTAAAGATACATGCAGGAGGCATGTATATCCTTCTAGATAACCCCTATGGCAGTAGTTTAGAAAGGATGACATTGGCTTAATACTCAGTGAATGTAGATTCATTCTTAAATTCACCCATTTTTGCCTTGCACAATATTCAAACTATTTATTTATAAAAAATAAATAAATTCAACGATTCCCTGGCTGCATATATGCTGCTACATGCTGTAGTAAGGTTTAAAAAAAAAAAACCTGTGTTGGCAGCATTAGGGGAGTTGCAGCAGCCAAGTTCTCCATTATACCCACCTTTTTATCAATTGAGGCCTCATTCAAACGGGGTGATGGAAGTTGAGATGCCATAAAAAATGTTTATGGAAGTTGAGATGCCATAAAAAAAACGCCTATTGACGCTGTATGGACAATTATTGCCCTGTGAACAAGGCTGTAAGATAGCCATACGTGGAAAAAAAATGTTAATTAAGTTCCTTTACGGTGCTATGAATAAAGTTTTTTTAAGATGAAGCTAGCGCTTCCATATATACATTAATCAATATATTATTGGTGAATCAAGTGCTCCTGTGCAAAAACCATCAATAAAAAATATTTGTTGTATCTGATCAAAGTGTGTTATTTCCTCCTTGTCTTTAACCACTTCAGCTCTGGAAGGTTTTACCCCCTTCATGGCCAGGCCATTTTTTGCTATTCAGCACTGCGCTACTTTAACTAACAATTGCGTGGTCATGCAACGATGTACCCAAACAAAATGTATTTAATTTTTTTTTTACACAAATAGCGCTTTCTTTTGGTGGTGTTTGATCACCACTGGGTTTTGTATTATGTAAATGAAAAAAGACTGACTATTTTGGAAAAAAAAGCAATATTTTTTACCTTCTGGTATATAACATATCCCACAAAAAAATAAAATCTCCTAATGAATTTTGGCCAAAATGTATTCTGCTACATGTCTTTGGTAAAAAAAAAATCCCAATATGTGTATATTGATTGGTTTGTGTGAAAATTATAGCATCTACAAACTATGGGATATACTGTATACTTGAATTTTCTTTTATTTTTGTATACTAGTTTTTTTATTTTATTTGTATTTATTTAATTTTTTATACTATTGGCAACTTATTGCAGGACTGTGATATTGACACTAATCGATGCTGGGGGAACTAACTAACTGTCACTGACATCACCAGTATCATTAATGCAGTGATTAGTGCTAATAATATGCACTATCACTGTATTAATATGACACTGCTCAGGAAGGGGATAACATCTAGGGCGATCAAGGGTTTAAATGTGTGCCTAACAAGTGTTTATGTGTGTACTGTGTGCTGCTTTTACTGGGATCTAGTCGTTTTCATTCCCTGCTCAGCAGGGAATGAAAAGCAACCACATCCCCTGTGACTGAACACAGCTCTGTGCTGTTTGCACTCACAGAGCTCTGTTCGGGGAAGATTGGTGCTGATCACCGGGTTCCAGCGATCAATCATTGGCCGGCAGCAGGTGATCGTCATGTGCTGTGACGAATCACAACACAGCGGGGCCGGTGGGCGCGCACGTGCCCCCTCCCTGGAAAAGCAAAATCACGTATACATACGTGATTCTGCGCAGCCGCCTGCAGAGTAAAGCTGCAGTGCGTGGTCGGCAAGCGGTTAAAATTAAACACTCACACTGCACTCTCCAGATGCTGTTGACATCTAAATTAAAAGAAGTCAAATAGTGCTTTTTAATCAGTGTGTCATTCGGTCCCTTTAAGCATCAGCCACTGGTTTCATTCCTTTAAGGCCTTATTTGGTCCCTTTGTCCCTTTAAGGATACTCAATCTTGTTCCGCATTATAACCATCAGGGGAAAAATGGGAGAAGGAACCTCATATAGTGTAATATTTTTTTTGCAAATTCAATAAAAACAATATTGTACTTACATTGACATTATAAATGTGCTCACGTGAATTAACCAACAATCCAAAAAATTGTAGTCCATTATTTTCCTGAATGCCTTTAAACCAAAAATACACGCCACACTCACCAGATGATGTTGACTTCTGAAGGGAAGTCAAATAACACTTTTCCTTTGGTGTGTACTGCATACAACAAATGGTGGTCCTTGGTCCCTTTAAATGTCAGCCTCTGTACCCCTCTCCTTTAAGATCTTGCCATGCCTCTACCCATTTATGGGTGTTCAATACTTGGCCTGCATTGCACTGGTAGGAGTGAAACAGATCTAATAACCTGGCATGGAGCTGACACCTATGAATGAAAGGTCTCTTTTCAGGCTCTTAAAGCAGAACGTTATCCATAACAACTTGATAAAAACATACATACATCCCACATTAATAATTATGCTACCAAAATTAGTGTGTGCTGTAAATTGCCTCCAGCATTGCTCCTGTTTCTTCTTGCTGGAGGTTGCCATTTTGCTGAAGCCCAGGACCTCTGAGCAGTAGTAAATCATAAAGCGTCACATTTGCTTGTTTCCTCAGACCTTTAAATGGTTGGTGTCCTAACTGATCACATGTGCAGCACAATGGCTGTTGCAGATCAAACAGAAGCAGCTTCCTTGGCTGTAAAGGGTAATTCTGCTTTAACCACTTCATTACCCGCGTATAGTCATATGACGCCCACAAGGTGGATCTCCCATCCTGGATGGGCGTCATATGACGTCCTACCATTCCCGGCCACCGGCGGCGGCGCTTGGGACCCGGTGCGCGTGCCCGGCGGCCTCGATGTCCGCCGGGCACCCGCGATTGCCCGTGAGAACAGCGGGACCGTGCGGGACCGTGGAGCTGTGTGTGTAAACTGTCAATAAATCTATCCCCTATTTTGTAGACGCTATAACTTTTGCGCAAACCGATCTATATAAGCTTATTGCGATTTTTTTTACCAAAAATATGTAGAAGAATACGTATCGTCCTAAACTGAGTAAAAACATTTTTTTTAAAAAAATGGGATATTTATTATAGCAAAAAGTAAAAAAATATTGTGTTTTTTTTCAAAATTCAATTTTGTTTATAGCGCAAAAAATAAAGACCGCAGAGGTGATCAAATACCACCAAAAGAAAGCTCTATTTGTGGGAAAATAAGGACGTGACTTTTGTTTGGGTGCAACATCGCCCGACCGCGCAATTGTTAGTTAAAGCGACGCAGTGCCGAATCGCAAAAAGTGCTCTGATAAGGAAGGGGGTAAAATCGCCCAGTGTTGAAGTGGTTAAGGCTGTCCGCAGATTGGCCTCTACAAATTTGTCAGTGACAAAAAATGGGACAAAAAACGTAGAGCAACTGAGCATGTGCAAAGCAGGGTAAGACAGTGTATTACTGGATTTTAAACAATATAGGCACTTATATTTAATATTTTACATAACTGTACCTGCAAAAGGCTGAGTCAATGAGATTTGAACTGTATGCCAAAAATTGCTTTAATAAGTGAACAAGACTAACCAGCAGCACTACAGTATAAACTCAACTGCCAGAATTTCCAGTAGATTTCAAACACAATACATGAGTTACATCCATATCTTCGCCTCATTTCCTTGAAAAACAATTTTCCTAATATTGCAGATGTTCTGGCTTTGTACAAGCAGCTCTCATCCAGTTTATTTTCACATGTGTGTGATCTGTTGCACTGTAATGATAACTCATTGCTGGGACAGCCAATACAAGTAGATAGACATATTCACTTTTGGCACCAGTGTCACTACAAATTGCTGAAAAATAATTCCCCCAAGTAATAATTGTATCTAAGATAGCAAAAAAAATAAAAAGAAAATAAAAAGAATAAAAAAAAGAAAGATTCTCTCTGTTTACAAAAATATTTGTGTTCTTTTTGTGCACACGAGTGTAACTGTTAGTCCAATGTGGCTTTTAGTATATACCGTATTTATCGGCGTATAACACGCACCGGCGTATAGCATGCAAGTTTAGGAGGGCATTTTAAGGAAAAAAAGTTTTAGGAGGGAAAGTTTAGGGAAAAGAAAAACTTACATTTAAGCGTCATTTGCAGCTTGCCCAGCGTCATTTGCAGCCTTGCCCAGCGTCATTTGCAGCTTGCCCAGCATCATTTGCAGCCTTGCCCAGCGTCATTTGCAGCTTGCCCAGTGTCATTTGCAGTTTGCCCAGCATCATTTGCAGCCTTGCCCAGCATCATTTGCAGCCTTGCCCAGCGTCATTTGCAGCTTGCCCAGCATCATTTGCAGCTTGCCCAGCGTCATTTGCAGCTTGCCCAGCATCATTTGCAGCCTTGCCCAGCGTCATTTGCAGCTTGCCCAGCGTCATTTGCAGCTTGCCCAGCATCATTTGCAGCCTTGCCAGCGTCATTTGCAGCTTGCCCAGTGTCATTTGCAGCTTGCCCAGTGTCATTTTGCAGCTTGCCAGTGTCATTGCAGCTTGCCCAGTGTCATTGCAGCTTGCCAGTGTCATTGTAGCTTGCCCAGTGTCATTGTAGCTGGCCCAGTGTCACTGTAGCTTGTAACACGCACCCACGACTTTCCCCGATTTTAAGGGGGAAAAAGTGCATGTTATACGCCAATAAATACGGTATGTATACCAAGTTTTCATGTTTTACAATGTTAAAGTAAATTCCAAATTAATTTTCAATCATTTTAATCCCTTCATGATGGAGAGTAAAACAAATCTTAATGCCTAAACACAGTTTTGCAGCTTTCACTTGGTGGTTAATGGTAGTGGACATCTGATTTTTTTTTTTATATTAACCGCATGCCGATATACTGCACAGGATCATTTAACTAGCACTTCTGGGTTTGGGGTGCGCACGCGAGCCGCTTGCAGCCCGCTCCCGCTGTGATTAGACACAGTGGGAGCTGATTGGCGCGTACAGTGAACTCAATGTCCGCCGATGCTTCAGTACACTGACAGAACAGCGATCTGCCTATGTAAACAAAGCAGATCGCCGTTCTATCACTACAGAAGACATGGATCCTGTGTCTCTGCTAAGCAAGGGCACCAATCCATGTCTTTTCCTATCACAAGGACCTCCCCCACAGTAGTAAAGCACAATTCAGGCACACAGTTAACCCTTTGATCGCCCTGATGTTAACTCCTTACCTTCCAGTGTCATTAGTGACATATAGTGAGAGTGCATATTTTTTAGCATTGATTACTGTATTAGTGTCACTGGTCCCCAAAAAGTGCCAAAAGTTTCAGTTAGTGTCCTGACTGTCCGCCATAATATCGTAGTTCTGCTATAAGTCGCTGATTGTCGCAATTACTATTAAAAAAAAAAGTAAATAAAAATACCCCATAGTTTGTAGACGCTACACGTTTTGCACAAACCAATCAATATTCGCTAATTTTTATTTATTTTTTGTTTCCAAAAATATGTAGCAGAATAGATATTGCCCTAAATTGATGAAAAAAATCGTTTCAAAGTGAAAAATATGTTTTTTTTTTTTTCACAATTGTATTAAGCGGCGGGTGTGTCTTTTTCCAATGGTTAGTGTTGGCTGAAGCCATTTATTATCAATCAACTGTGTTTACTCTTTTTAAATCATAATGACAACAGAAATTATCCAAATGACCATGATCAAAAGTTTACATACCCCAGTTTTAATACCGTGTATTGCCCCTTTTAAAGTGGAGGTTCACACAGAAATTGAACCTCCAGCTTTTCGGAACCCCCCCCCCCCCGGTGTCACATTTGGCACCTTTCAGGGGGGAGGGGGGTGCAGATACCTGGTATTGGCACCCACTTCCGGGCATAGACTCCCACGGGAGTCTACGCCCCTTCCCGTCCCCCCGGGCTGTCTGCTGGGACACACACGGGTCCCAGAGACAGCAGGGACTATTCGGATTGCGCAGCCCGACACACGCATGCACAGTAGGGAACCGGGAAGTGAAGCTGCAAGGCTTAATTTCCTGATTCCCTTACCGAAGATAGCGGTATTTGTAGCTGCTGACTTTAACTACCTCGCGACCGTCGACCGTCTATTGATGGCCAGGCGGCGCAGCTCTCAGCGCGGGAGGATGTCATATGACGTCCTCCCCTTCACAGCCCTCCAGGGAGCGCGCACGCGTGCCCGCTGTGTCACTGGGCACCCGATGCGCGTACCAGCGGCCGCGATGTCTGCTGGGCACCCGTGATTGCCCGGTAACACAGCGGGACCGTGGATCTGTGTGTGTAAACACACAGATCAACGGTCCTGTCAGCGGAGAGGAGACGATGGTGTGTTCTCTGTACAGAGAAACACTGATTGGTCTCCTCCCTTTGTGAGTCCCCTCCCCCCACAGTAAGAATCACTCCCAGGGAACATATTAACCCCTCCCCGCCCCCTAGTGGTTAACTCCTTCACTACCAGTGTCATTTATACAGTAATCAATGCATTTAAATAGCACTGATTGCTGTATAAATGACAATGGTCACAAAAATTTGTCCAAAATGTCCGATGTGTCTGCCATAATGTCGCAGTCACAAAAAAAATCGCAGATCGCTGCCATTGCTGGTAAAACAAAATATATTAATAAAAATGCTATAAAACTATCCCCTATTTTGTAAACGCTATAACTTTTGCGCAAACCAATCAATAATTGCTAATTGTGATTTTTTTTACCAAAAATATGTAGAAGAATACGTATCGGCCTAAACTGAGGAAAAAAAATATTTTTTATATATTTTTTGGGGATATTTAGTATAGCAAAAAGTAAAAAGAAATCTCTATTTGTGGGGACAAAATGATAACAATTTCATTTGTGTTGTATAACCGCGCAATTGTCATTCAAAGTGCGACAGCGCTGAAAGCTGAAAAATGGCTTGGTCAGGAAGGGGGTGAAAATGCACTGTACTGAGGTGGTTAAAAAAAAAAAAATTTGCGGGACTTCTGCTTTAACATCAATGCTTTAAGTCTTTTGTGGTATTTGTGGATGAGGCTGTTTATATTCTCAGATGGTAAAGCTGCCCATTCCTCCAATTCTTGGGCTGTCTTGCCTGAACTGCATGTTTGAGATCTCCCCAGAGTGGCTCAATAATATTGAGGTCAGGAGACTGAGATGGCCACTCCAGAACCTTCACTTTATTCTGCTGTAGCCAACGACAGGTCGACTTGGCCTTGTGTTTTGGATCATTGTCATGTTGGAATGTCCAACTACTTCCCATGCGCAGCTTCCTGGCTGATGAATGCAAATGTTCCTCCAGTATTTTTTGATAACATACTGCATTCATCTTGCCATCAATTTTGACCAAATTTCCTGTGGCTTTGTAGCTCACACATTCCCAAAACATCAGCGATCCACCACCGTACCTTTCATCATAGGCCTTGTTGACGCCTCTCCAAATGTAGTGTTTATGGTTGTGGCCAAAAAGCTAAATTTTGGTCTCATCACTTCAAATGACTTTGTGCCAGAAGGTTTGAGGCTTGTCTCTGTGCCGTTTGGCATATAGCAAATGGGATACTTTGTGGCATTTGCATAGTAATGGCTTTCTTCTGGCGACGAGACCATGCAGCCCATCTTTCTTCAAGTGTCTCCTTATTGTGCATCTTAAAACAGCCACATGTTTTCATAGAGTCCTGTATTTCACCTGAAGTTATTTGTGTTTTTTTTTTTGCATTCCGAGCAATTTTCCTGGCAGTTGTGGCTTAAATTTTAGTTGGTCTACTTGACCGTGGTTTGGTTTCAACAGAACCCTTAATTTTCCACTTCTTGATTAGAGTTTGAACACTGCTGATTGGCATTCTCAATTCCTTGGATATCTTTTTATATCCCTTTCCTGTTTTATACAGTTTAACTACCTATTCCCACAGATTCTCTTGACAATTATTTTGCTTTCCCCATGACTCAGAATCCAGAAACATCAGTGCAGCACTGGATGAAAGATGCAAGGGTCTGTCAGGAGTCCATAAACTCATTGACTTTTTATACACACAGTAATTACAAGTAAACAGATCACAGGTGAGGATGGTTACCTTTAATATCCATTCAAACCCCTTTGTATCAACTTGTGTGCATGTTATCAGGCCAAAATCACCAGGGTATGTAAACTTTTGATCAGGATCATTTGGGTAGTTTCTGTTGTGATTATGACTTAAAAAAAGTGTAAACAAAGTTGATTGATAATAAATGGCTTCAGCCAAACACTAACCATGAAGAAAGAAAAGTTTTTGTGTTATCATCCATATTCTCTGAAAAATGGCCAAGAAATCATAAATTCTGCCAGGGTATGTAAACTTTATGAGCACAACTGTATGCATTAAGTCGACGGGAAGGGATTAAGGCTATAGTTTGTATGTGTTCATAGCATATAGTGAAGTTGCATTCAGAGCAGGCATTTAGCTGCCTCTGAATGCAGCAAGCGAGCATCCCCCCCCATCATTGCTCATGTGAATTTAGCCAAAATCTGCAGCTTTCAGTAAAATAAAATCTGCATTATGTCATGAAGGTCCTTATTCAGTAGCATTCTGGTATGGTGACCACACTCTACCTTTTTTTTTCAGCTGTTGTCCTACATTGTCAACCTGTCACTGTTGATGATGCACATTGCACAATCATGGCCACTGGCCATCAGGAAACCTGTCCTGAAAAAATGATGTGCAGCAGTTGCTGGAGTGCATGCATAATAGTGGGAATTAGTTGCAAACAAGCTGCAGAAAATTCACAGTGCTGTTATGCAACCAAGGATTCAAAAAATTAAAAGGGGAAAATGGGTATTTCATTTTAAAAAGTGAATTTTTTTTTATGATACCCAATACTTTTGAGAGATAGAGATAACGAGTTGCTCATAGACATATACAGTATATTATCTTCCGTTATTCCTGAATAAGCAGATCAATAAATCTGTAAACATACTGAACATCACCTCTATCTCATCGTTACAAATCAGCCCATGCTAAAGTGCAAAGATCATTCTCTCTTCAAATATATGGTCCTTGCTGAATGGTGGAATAATGAGTGTTGTTATATTAAGCAACCATATCGGCCTTATATTGCTCATGGAAACGTATAGCCCCTTCCTTCTATCTTTAATATTTTTTTTTCATCAGAGTTTTGAAATAAAAATAAATGTGTAACCACTTCAGTACCAGAGCATTTTTTTGTGATGTCTTGATTCGCTTTAAATCTTTTAGGTTTTTTAGTATACCCTAACATATTATAAATATAAATCGTAAATAATAATAATAATAATGAGGCCTTAGGCAGATCTCCAAGGAGTGGTGGCCAAAGATTGGCTCTTAACTAAAGTAGGATATATGATGGGTGTGCAAGTGGGGAAGCTCCAGAAGCAGAATGTATATAGTCCAGATTTATTTTATTTAGAATCTTGTAAAATAAAAAATAAAATAAAAAAAGCATTTTAGTTCAAAGACTTTCCCTTTATTAGTACCTGGCACTTTTGAATGAAATGTCTACTTGGCTAATAAAATTGAAAGGAATCTAAGGAGTAATTAGGAAGCTGGTAACACCTTAGTAGTACCAAGCCCTGATGAAGGGAGAAACTTCAATGGATTATTATTATACAAGATTCTGAATAAAATTAAATCTGAACTTCATACCTTCTATTTAGCTATGAGGGCAACCAGATGTAGAAGACGAAAATCGAAGTCACCCTGCTGGAAACATGCGACTTTTAAGAAATGTTAAAATACTACCCTATCCAAGATTGATATTTCACATTTTGGCAGATGCCAAATAAGACACCTGACAATTTCTCATTTCTTCCGGGGGCTTTGATGAGATCCCTGTGTTGAGTTCCTGGGTCTGCACTTCAGCAGTGGTCATTATAAAAGGTCCTACTCTCCCTGGGTTTTAAATTTACATCATGCAAAAGTACCGTATTTATCGGCGTATAAGGATGGAAGTTTAAGGAAAACAACTTACATTTAAATGCCCATCAATGCAGCCTTGTCAGTGTCATTTGCAGCCTTGTATTGCAGCCTTGTATTGCAGCCTTATCAGTCATTTGCACTATTTAAATATTACACATGTAGCAATGTGGACTACAATTACAAATGGCTGCTTCTGTGTCATTTGCAGCTTTGTCTGTCTTTTTTCTTTTTAAAAATGGCTTTCGGGTGTTTTCGGCCGCACTCGGCCATTCCCCGCTATCTTCAGCTGTTCTCGGCTATCTTCGGCCGTTCTCAGCTATTTTCGGCTTTCCAAAAGCAGCCGAGGACGGCCGAGAGCGGGCGAAAATAGCCGAGAACGGCCGAAGATAGCCGAGAACGAGAACGGCCGAAGATAGCCGAGAACGGCCAAGATAGCCGAGAACGGCCGAAGATACCCGATCGTTGCCGAGAACGGCAGAAAAGCTTCCAAACAGTGGAAAAGCGGCATATAACACGCACCCGCGATTTCCCCCTGATTTTAAGGGGAAAAAGGTGCGTGTTATACGCCAATAAATATTAGAGGAACTGGGTGGGTGAAGACAGGAAGACAAGAATAAGGTCAGGGAGCCATTGCATGGACACAAATAAGAAACTAAGAAATGACTCAGCACACCAGGTTCCACTTATAACTATAAGTTGTGGGTGGACTGACCTTTAAGACCGGGTTCACACCTATGCAAATTATATGCGGGTTTTCCCGCATCCAATTCGCATAGCAGGAGAATGTGTCTGGCTCCCTATGGAGCCGGTTCACATATCTCCTGTGCATCTTTGGCTCCGTTTTAGGGCCGAATTCAGGCATAGAATCGGCACTGATTCGTCCCTGAAATGGGGAACAGGGACGCACATCGCTCATGTGCGATCCGCAGTGGGTTACAGTGTGAACCAAACCTAAAACTGAATCTTCATCTTTGACTGGAGTGCACTTTGAAGGCCAGTTGACACTGCTGCAAATTTTATTGCAAATTTGAGCCATTGCAATCGCTCAAATTCGCAAGTCATTTAAATAACATAGTTTTCCATTAGTGCCGTTCACATCAATGCGTTGCGAATCTAAGCTGCGTACAAAAAGGGTCCTGTGCGAGTTTAAAACTGTGTGCAATGCAAATTCAATGCAATATTTGCCGTAGAATCGCAGTAGATTCGCCAGAACACATAAAGAATTTGCAATGAAAATTCGCAATGCAATCGGATCAAATTTGCGCAAAATTCACACCGCAGCTGTGTGAACCAACCCTTAATAAAACAAAAAAAATTTGCATCCAGTTGATCTATGACTAGCTGTTTCATTCTCCCACAATCTGGGAGGTGGAAACACAAGCGAATGGATTTTGTCTTCCAGGCCACGCTGCATATTGTTCTGTATCAGTCTGCGGAATGCCGCCACTGAAAATCCCAGAGATCAGTATCTCTGTCAAGGAATAAATCAGGAAAGAAATAAAGATATCGCAATGGTAGCAGTTCCTGCGGTGCTGCAGGGACCAGGACGGTAATGAATTCATTGTGGAAATTTATGGGCTAGGATTGAGGGACATTTGTAGCGGAGGCCCCGTGTATAGTTTCACCTTGTCAGAACATGGCTGGAAGCTATGGAAGCTCTGCGGCTTCTCTGTCTCTAGAGGCTCCCTGTGCAGAAGTTATTATATGTGTGATAGCCACAAACGTCTGTGTTCTGTCTAAGAGAATCAGTGCTCTGGACTCTTTTGCCTCTGTGCTTTATGGAGGGTCTATTGTCTTTATCAGAAGCAGGGCTAATATTTTCTTCCATATGCATATGGCATTTTAAGCCTCCATTATGGCATCGCTTAGGGTCACAAGGCACAGTGCCACCACTGCATATGGCAACAGGTGGAGAAGAGGCAAAAAATTTGCAAACTTTGCCCTTTTTAGTATGGGCAATCATGCCTGCAGTTCAGGCAACATAACGCCATCTTTCCTACCTTTTGATAGGTGGACTGAATGAAGGAGGTGGATTGGAGGAGCCGTGCGGAAGGATGCTAAGAGGAGCAGTACAGGGGGAGGTGGGCACTGATAGCAGACAGAGGAGCAGCATGGGGTAAGCGGGGTAGTGGCATTCCACTAACACAACTACCCCCCCACCCCCCATTCTGAAACTGGCATACTCTTAACTATGTTTATACTGCATAGTTTTATAGTTTTTTACAAGCTTCTTACATTTTCAGTGCCATGTTAACCAATATCCTCTGATAAACAAACCAGTGACCAGCAAAGAACTACTAAAACCACACCACACTCTCCTGGCACTGCTGTGTCACTTTTGTTCCACTTTAAGCACTGTCTGAGTATAGTTTGTATTGATATCTGTACATGGAGGGTAGCCACATTATATATGCAAGTTTGTTTTCTGATTTGCAGTGATACACAATAGTTGCTCTTTATTACTTCTTCACACAAAACTGAAGCCATTGAAAACAATGCCCTCCCTGTGTAGGTGTTATCTCATCAAGAGGAACTTCACTCCCCCCTTTTCTCTTTAATCCTATTATGCATGGGTCTCCTCAATTCACATACTCACCTGACCAGCAAATCCAGCCATGTTCTGCTGCGATCGTTTGTAACAGCCCAGGTCCCACACCTCCCTCTTGGACCACCTCTGTGTTTGTGAGCTGGCCACCTCTTCTGGGTTCTGCCCGCCGGTGTTCAGAATACCGCTACCCATCAGATTGTGCAATGGAAGTGATGCTCGGATGTTCTGCGCATGCGCAAGGCGTTCCAACTTGCGTTTCACGACGTGATGCGTTCCATGCGCTTTATCATCTGACAAGTAGCGGTAATCTGATAGAACACCTTTGCGGACATCTTACTACACCCAGCTATGGCTTGAATTGCAGAGTAATTTTAGCAATAAAGGGAGCGTATATAAATAAATACAGTATATTTATATCTGTGATGGTGTTTTGATGCAGTAAGGAAGTAGGAAGGTGGCAGTAGGAAGGTGGTGGAGGCCATGTTGTTACACCCCACACTGCTCAGCGATAAACCTTTAGGCTTTCAAAATGTTACATGAAAACACCATCACAGATATCAATATACTGTATTTATTTATATACCCTCCCCCCTATTGCTAAAATTACTCTGCAATTCAAGCCATAGCTGGGTTTAGTAAGATGATAAAATGTATGGAATGAATCATGCCCTAGAATACATGGTGGAACGCATTGTGCATGCGCAGTAAGTGTTTTTTGTTGCAATGTCGATTCCGTTGCACAATCTGATGGGTAGCGGTATTTTAATACAACACTGGCCCATGATGATGTGCTTTAGCTACGTCTACTGCCCACTGTTTGTTCTACTTCTACAGCCTCCAGGGATATGTGATGCACTTATCTCAGAAAGCTATGAGGGCAGGACACATTCTCGCCTAGGTGAGATTGGCATGTGGAGGTGGGACTGAGTAAAAAAATGCAACCAGCAGCAAGAAAAGGGGGCTTTCAGAAGGCAGTGGGGGAGGGATGCAGGGAGGTAGACTCACCAGGATGAGTGAAGCCTTTAAGCAGAATCATTGTAGTAGCCAATCTACCTTCTCCCTAGCAGGCACTCATCAAACCTTTACATTTAATGAATTAAACTATGGCAAATCAGGCAAGTGTATTGTGGCGTACACACGCTCGGACTTTCCGGCGGGATTGTATGCTGGACACCTAGTCCAGCGTACAAACCGCAAGTCTTTCCAGCGAAGGTCCGCCAGACTTTCCGAGCGTGTGGACTTGCCCACACACGCCCGGACTTTTCCGGTGGACAATCCGCGGGAAAAAGTCTGCGGGACTTTTGGAAATGAACGGACTTGCTGACACACAATCGGAAAGTCCGTTCATTTAAAACGTAACTGCAGGTAGACGGACTAGCGAAGGCAGTGAATGCCGCCGTGCTAGCCCCGTCACCTGCCATGGATTTAAAGGGAATCCCCACGCCGAAAAAACGGCGTGGGGGTCCCCCCCAAATCCATCTCAGACCCTTATCCGAGCACGCAGCCCGGCCGGCCAGGAAAGGGGTTGAGATGAGCGAGCGCCCCCTCCTGAGCCGTACCAGGCCGCGTGCCCTCAACATAGAGGGTGCCCTGGGGAAAGGGGGGCTGTGCGGCCCCCCCCACCCCAAAGCACCTTGTCCCTATGTTGATGAGGACAAGGGCCTCTTCCCGACAACCCTGGCCGTTGGTTGTCGGGGTCTGCGGGTGGGGGGCTTATCGGAATCCGAGGGGGCCCCCAGATCCTGGCCCCCCCACCCTATGTGAATGAGTATGGGGTACGATGTACCCCTACCCATTCACCTAAGTGTAAAAGTGTAAATAAAAAAAAAAACACACAATTTTTTTAAAATATTTTATCGCACTGCTCCGGGGTCTTCTTCCGTCTTGGGGGGTCTTCTCGCCAGACTCCTCCGCTCTCTTCTGCTCTTTTACCTAGCTCTTTCACGAGCGGAGGAGCCCGGCTTTCTTCTTCGTCATCGCCGCCGTCGTCTGGGGGTCTCGTTCCGCCTTCGGGGGTCTTCCGGGGTCTCTTCTGTTCTTGCCGCTGTCGCCGCCTTCTGCGCCGTCTTCTTCTTCTTCTTCCTCTTCCTCTTCTTCTTCTTCTTCCGATGTTGACTCAGTGCTGTCTCTGGCCGGAATGGCAGAGACACGCGGTGTTGTGACTTATATAGGGGCAAGGGGGCGGGGTCACATGCTCATGTCACATGGTGACCACGCCCCCCCTATGATGTCACAGTCCCAGAGGATGCTGGGACTGTGACATCATAGGGGGGCGGGGTCACCATGGGTCTGAGATGGATTTGGGGGGACCCCCATGCCATTTTTTCGGCGTGGGGATTCCTTTAAATCCATGCCAGGTGACGGGGCTAGCGCGGCAGCATTCACTGCCTTCGCTAGTCCTGTCTACCTGAAGTCACGTTCTAAATGAACGGACTTTCCGATCTTGTGTCGGCAAGTCCGTTCATTTCCAAAAGTCCCGCAGACTAGCACACAGACCACGGGATTGTCAGCCGGACTCGCGAGTCCAGCGGACAATTTTAAGTCTGAACTTAAAACTTAGTCCGCCGGACTTTTGGCAGGAAAAAGTCCGCCGGCGCCCACACACCAGTCCGGCGGACAATCCCGCGGGAAAGGCCGCTCGTGTGTACGCCGCATAAGTGTTAAAGTCTCATAAAAAATGTGTTAATGGTAAATATTGCAAAAATAACTCAAAATATGTGTTTGTTGAAAAGGTTTTGTATTTTCCCCACTATGCTGTTAGCAGCCTGGAACAGGCTTTTCTTCAACAAACTTTTAACATCATGCAGCCATCATACTCAGCGTGTGCAGGAACATGTGTGCACGTCCACCACAAACATTGGTGCCAAGAGTTCTGCATAGGCTCATTGCTGAATGGCCTTTCAGACTGCATTCCCATGATTCCTGATTCTGTACTTGTGCCTGACCTTCATTGCTGACCTGGCCTGATCTTGGATTTCCCTTGTTTGCTTATGTTTGCTGTTCACTTCTATTACTGACCTCGGCCTGCATTTCTGCTCATCAGCTTGGTACTTCACTGCCTGAACATTGCCTGTTTCTTTCTGACTTTGATTTATCCTATGATTTGGTGCTTCGCTGTTCACCTTCTACCATCTCTGGATTGTGATCTAACCTGACTCTGAACTCTTGCATCCTCAGTGGATTAACAGCTGTACTCCTGCACATCTGATACCAGTGTTCCCGAATTCCACTCACCAGTTCCGGCACCCAGGTACTTCCATTGTCCTCACTGGTCCTGTTTTAACTTTCAGTGGTGCACAGATGGGAATTGTGCAAGAGGCCATCATTGTCATCTCCGGCTCCTCACAGAGGTATGTGACAGAGGGGATCTCTTTAAGTTAAGTTAACCTCTGACTGTAAAAAAAAAAAAAGGAAAAAGGTTGTTATAACTATTAAGAAGTTTAAGGTCCATATCATGTTAGTGAACCTGTTACTGGGTGCACATTGAGAATGCATACAGTATGTCCACCCACTCCTACAGCATTGCTGCTCACTGGCCAAACCAGAAAAGTGTTCCCTCCTTGCTTCTCCCTCATTGGCAATCAAGAGTCTATGTCATTTTGACCAGCAAGGAAGTCAAGCCATAAAAGAATGCAACCAACCATCAATCCCTCCTCTCACGCCAGGGTACTAGGTGTAATCCTAGACTCCGAACTGTCCTTTCAGCCCAAAATCCAATCGTTGTGAAAAGCTTGTAGACTTCACCTCGGTAACATCTCTAGAATTTGCCCCTTTTTAACCAATGAAACCTCCAAGCTACTCACCGTGTGTCCGATCACCCAGCAAATTAAATTCAAAATACTAACAATATACAAAACCATTCACAACTCTGCCTCAAGCTACATCGCCAATCTTTTCTATAAATATCACCCAAACCGTCCTCTCTGCTCCTCTCAAGATCCCTTGTCTCCTCCTCCCATGCTCATCTCCAGGACTTCTCCAGAGCCTCTCTCATCTTCTTGAACTCTCTACCACTTTCCCGCTATCTCCTACCCTGGCTGCCTGTAGGCAATTCCTGAAAACTCATCTTTTCAGGGAAGCCTTTCATGCCTCCAACTCATTTTCTATTACTTTCATCCGCTCACCCCCCACATTTAGAACCTTTTGTACCACTTGCTCCACCCTATTACTTTGTAAACTCTTATGAGCAGGGCCCTCTTAACCCTCTTGTATTTTATTGTATTGTAACTGTATTGTCTCCCTTTTATATTGTAAAGTGCTGTGTAAATTGTTGGTGCTATATAAATCCTGTAAAATAATAATAATATGAGAAGATGAGTGCCCATATGAGTGCTCTCTATAGCAACAAGATCACTAATGTGACATGGTCCTAAGGATTGCACAAATCGATAGGTTACTAGCAACTTTGTTTATATCCAGGAATGACCATAAGGCTATAAGCAATTCAAATTTTTTTGGTCAGCTTCAAAACTTACCAGCTTGCATAGAACAGCTGCGTCAATTTTAGTTTATTCTGTTATATCCAATGATTTCTAGGAACCACTCAAATTCAAGGAAAGGTTTAAAAATGAACAGAACAATCTCATTGGTTGTGATGACCAACAAAAGCTTCTATTTCAAACACCTGCCTAAATAAAAGCCCAGCGTGGCCTGCTGTCAATCAGTGTGGCAGCCATTGACTGGCATACCGCAGCCATATTGACACCTCCTGTGATCCCTTGCTGTGCTAGAAGGGTTAAACAAGCCCCATATCTTGAAAGCTTCTGTCAAGCTTCTGCCAGAAATCCTGACTAAGAAGGAAAACCTGACTTCAGCGGAATGGATCAGCTTACCAGTCTCTCTTGCAAAGATCTAAACAGCCGGGCAACTGGGGCCTGCACCGGTGATGACTGAGTAACGTAAACGCTGAGGTAAATTAACATAGCAGAAACACTCAGAGAATGAATGAGGGAGTCACGGGCAGCGGAGGAGAATCAACATTTATATTGGACAGCCGCCTATCCGGAGAGTTTATAGGGTGGGGATAGCCATCTGTTAATCACATTTTGTGATATCAGCATGACAAGGTGAATTATAAAGGAGGTCAGTGAGAAGTAAAGGTAAGCAATGCATCCCTCCTACTACCAATAACAACCCATGCCATGACTCCATAGAAGAATCATCCCTTATCCTAAAGTATAACCACAACTTTGAGCATGTGTTTAGAGATTACTGTCTCAATATAGAGTTTTCACTGATAGAATTACTTATATATGGTTTGCAAAAAAGACATACAGTGGGTAAAATAAGCATTGAACACGTCACCATTTTTCTAGGTAAATATATTTTTAAAGGTGCTATTGACACGAAATTTTCACCACATGTCGGTAAAAACCCATGCAATCCATACATACAAAGAAACCAAAACAAATACGTTCAGATATTAAGTTATGTGTAATAGAATGGAATGACACAGGGAAAAAGTATCCAACACTTTAAGTATTGAGGTGTCTCATTACCAAGGTGTCACATCTCATGATGGGTAAAAGAAAAGAGCTCTCTCAAGACCTTTGCAACCGTATTGTTGCAAAACATAATGATGGCACTGGTTACAGATGGATTTCTAAACTTCTAATGTTCCAGTGAGCACTGTTAGGACCATAATCCAGAAGTGGAAAGAACATAATTTCACCATAAACTGGCCACGACCAGGTGCTCCTCGCAAGATTTCTGACCGAGGAGTGAAAAGAATTATCAGAAGAGTTGTCCAAGAGCCAAGGACCACTTGTGGAGAGCTTCAGAAAGAGGAATAAGAAGGTACAATTGTTTCAAAGAAAACAATAAGTAATGCACTTAGCTGCCATGGCCTGTATGCACGCTCACCACGCAAGACTCCATTGCTGAAGAAAAAGCATGTTGAAGCTTGTTTAAAGTTTGCTGCACAACATTTAAATAAGCCTGTGAAATTCAGGGAGAATATAGTCTGGTCAGATGAGACCAAAATTAGCTTTGGCTAACAAAAATAAACAACTAAATTGACCCAGTTTGTTTTTTTGGCTTGGGCTTCAGTATTCACCTCCTCTCAAACACTGTCCCTTACAGGTTCACCACTATATCTCGTAGCTCTGAGTTAAATGATGACCAACCTATTTATCCCACTGCCTTTGAGCCCACCCACCACTGGGGGTGCGCTACCAATTTGCCCTAGGCTCTCAGGAGAATACTACAGAGAATGTCACTCAAGGAATGAACACTGAGGATCCAACACTGCTAGAGAACCCATGAAGGATAGAAGGACATCGGGTGTCCTCATAACAATATTTTTTCTTTTTTTTTCTGTCTAATTTGTGCCTGTCCCTTTAGGGCATGTAAATATCCTCTTTTTAGCATGAGAATCTGACTTCTTTTTTATTTTTGTTTTTTTTGTAAACCGCAGACAGGTTTTCAGGCAATGTATTTTTCTCTGTGGTGTGTCATCCATGTAACCACACTTCCCTCTCCTCTCTTGAGATCCACCACCGTTCTCAGTCCATGTGATGACAGCCTGGGTTTGGGTGTGAGCTGAGTGTTCTCTCCAAAGGTTTATTTCTGAAAACTCCACTATGGGGGTTGTAAAACCAGCCTCATAATAGATTATTTAGAAGAATAAACAGAGTGTTCTGCTAAAAAGAGAACCAAACAGTTAAGCACTGCCCTGACTGTAACAGCAGACCCTTGGGTAGGAAAGATCTCCAGGGCAGGATTAGAGAACCACTGCAGTCTCCCTAGCCATACCAAACCAAGTTCTGCTATATCCTCATTCCCAAATCCCGTTACAAATCAAAGGGAGAACGGAGATTCGCAGTCCAAGGACCACGGCTATGGAACCCTCTACCGTCTCACATCCGCATGGAAGAAAACCATCAGGCCTTCAGAAAAAAACTCAAGACCTACCTCATTCATTCACTCATATAGCATGATCCTATTTTACTTAAAGCGACTTAGTCATCTTTGTAAATAAATAAAAAAAAAAAGTTTCCTGCCACCTATTTGTAACATCTTTGTGTTTTTGCAAAGCAAAACTGGCAGAATATTTACATTCAATGCTAGCATCCTCCACCATGCACTCTGGTTCCAACCGACAGCCCCTTCATCACTACAAGATCCAGTAGTGAGGTCCTGGCCAATGAATAAAACAATTTAGTGCAGCAAGAGACATGATAACCAACACACCCAAAAGGTAATTTTTAAAAAGAGCTTGTCACCAGACCATTCATCTCTACCAAAAATCTTTCCATAAGATTATATGTGCATTCAACATATTCTTTTACTAGTAAAAGCCTCCCTTGTGTAGACATCTTAAAGGTCTGAGACTGCGGCTGGGCCCCATCTTGGATGTGATGTCAACAGCCCCAGATTACGTAGAGAGGTGAAGCAGGGACAGAGGAGCCGGGCCATCATAGAAAGAGAAATATGAAGTGCAAGGAGGGAGGGGCTGTGCTACAGAATTTACTGATTTTTTTTTTTTTTAGCAAGTTCAAAGGCACATTATAAGTGAATAAAAATAATTTATGGAAACAAAAAACATTGCAAGTAAATATTTAAAATACTTGATTTTTTTTTACTTTACCTGCAATTTTTAAAGTTGGTGACAGGGTCTCTTTAAAGATCTTCTTTTGTAGAGTGCTTCTTCAATGTTTTCATCCTGGGGCCAGAAACGCTGTAACAAAACTTTCTACTTTGACCACTGTCAATTTTAATAAAGAGTATTGCTGTAGAGAAAAATATATATTTTTTTTCAAATACATTCGTTTCAATTATAATGACACTAAAATTTAATTCTAGAACAATTGCAATTCAATTTTGTTCTTTTTTTAAGCATGGCACTTCAAAAATAAAAGACAAACAAAAATGTAATTCTTAATGTCTAAATAATAAAAAGCAATATTAGCTAGGGGGCAGTGGGGAAGAAGTTAATTAGGGATTATTAAGGTTAACAAATGGTTAATAAGGGGTTACATAGAAACAAATTATAGTTTAAAAAATCTAACTTTTTTAATTTAAAATACTAACATATAAATTTTTTTATTTAATTGCAAGATTGCTGTGACTGATATCATGTGTAGATCATGTCATCTCTTTGATCTCCATATAAATGAAACAGAATAACTACAATATAACATGTTGTTACACTGTATTTGTCAATTAAATTGGAACTTAACCCAATAGGGAAATTCCACTCTTCCTCCTCCTCCCCCCTCTTCCTTCACATTTGGCACATATTTTTTTGGGGGGGTGGAGAGGGTACCTGTTTCTGACAGGTACCTGCTCCCCCACTTCCAGTCAGATCACTGCAGTGATCTATGTGGAAGTTCGGCCCCCCTCCTTCCCCTGCATCCTTCTGGGACGTTTCACAGGTCCCAGAAAGCTAATGGCACACCTAGGCTTGCACATGCACAGTTAACAGCCCGCTGTGAAGCCACAAGCAGTCACAGCTGGCTGCTCCTGCTTAGTAAGCCAGGGCTGGCGGCCGATCCCGGAAAAGAAACCAGCCAAGTAAGGGCACCACTGGATCCTGGGACAGGTGTGTGTCTATTAAAAGTCAGCAGCTACAGCACATTAAAGCACAGCGAAATACAGAGCAGGTGCAGTGGACAACCAGGCAAGCACTTGAACAGGAAGAACAGCTAGGATGAGAGGTAGCAGTGTGGTCACAGGAATAGCCAGCAGCAGTCATCAACAGGCAGGCAGCGAGGTACCGAATAATAAAGAGAGCCAAAGTCAGAAACAGAATCGGGGTCAGTAATGAAGCGACAAATCAGAAGCAGGATCCAAGATCAGGTCAGGGCTAGCCAGGTCAGCAATGATGGAAACATACAGGAGGAAAACAGGATGCAGGCAACAGCTGATAGACCAGTCAGCACTGGAGATGAACAGGTGCCCCTTTAAATAGTCTGTCTGGCATCAACATGCATTGAGTATGCGCCCATGCTCGTGCGCGCCCGTGTGCATTCCTGTGCGCATGCCTAGCCACATGCACATTTCTATTAGCCAAATGTCTGGTAGTCATTCTCTGACACCATCTGTGTCCCCCATGAGGAGATCAGTGTCCTGGTGCAATGGTTTTGCACCAGGGCACTCATATAACCAGGAAATTACCAGTAGACAGTGGCTTTTATAGAAAACATGCTTTTCTGATGGACTGTTTCTTTGAAGCGAATGTAGAGCTTTGTTGTTTGTTTGTTTTTTCTGACTTTTTTTTTTTTCTTTCCTTTTTCTCATTTCATTTTAATACCAGGAAATACAATTTTTTAAATATTTTTATTTCCTTTGAATTCCAAAGATAGCAATCACTGCCTATGAATATTTTATATTTACTATTTGCCATCTGTGCTGCCTCTAATATCTTTTAGCAGTTTGGGTGCTAGCAAGCAATACTAGCAGATAGGCCTCTTATGCTGCGTACACACGAAGGGACTATCCCGTGGGATTATCCGCTGGACTCAAGTCCAGCGGACAATCCCTTCGTGTGTGGGCGTCGGCGGACTTTTTGGCGCCAAAAGTCCGGCGGACTAGGTTTTAAGTTTTGTTTTAAAATTATCCGCTGGACTTGGCAGTCCGGCGGACAATCCCGCCATTAGTAGGCTAGTCCGCCGGACTTTTGAAATGAACGGACTTGCCGCTCATCGGAAAGTCCGTTCATTTAGCACGTGACTTCAGGTATACGTAGCTAGCGTAGGCAGTAAATGCCGCCGCGCTAGCTCCGTCACCTGGCATGGATTTAAAGGGACTCCCCACGCCAAAAAACGGCGTGGGGGTCCCCCCCAAATCCATCTCAGACCCTTATCCGAGCACGCAGCCCGGCAGGCCAGGAAAGGGGTGGGGACGAGCGAGCGCCCCCCCCCATCCTGAGCCATACCAGGCCGCGTGCCCTCAACATGGGGGGTGCCCTGGGGAAAGGGGGGCCGTGCGGCCCCCCCACCCCAAAGCACCTTGTCCCCATGTTGATGAGGACAAGGGCCTCTTCCCGACAACCCTGGCCATTGGTTGTCGGGGTCTGCGGGCGGGGGGCTTATCGGAATCTGGGAGCCCCTTTTATAAGGGGGGCCCCAGATCCCGGCCCCCCACCCTATGTGAATGAGTATGGGGTACGCCGGCGCCTTCTTCTTCTTCTTCTTCTTCTTCCGATGTTGACTCGTCGCTCGCTCTGGCCGGAATGCCAGAGCCGCGCTGTGCTGGGACTTATATAGGGACAAGGGGACAGGGTCACATGCTCATGTCACATGGTGACCCCGCCCCTGTGATGTCACAGTCCCAGCATCCTCCTTGCTCCTCGCAAGATTTCTGACCGAGGAGTGAAATTAATTATCAGAAGAGTTGTCCAAGAGCCAAGAGCTTCAGAAAGACCTGGAATTAGAAGGTACAACTGTTTCAAAGAAAACAATAAGTAATGCACTTAGCTGCCATGGCCTGTATGCACACTCACCATGCAAGACGCCATTGCTGAAGAAAAAGCATGTTGAAGCCTATTTAAAGTTTGCCGCACAACTTTTAGATAAGCCTGTGAAATACTGGGAGAATATAGTCTGGTCAGATGAGACCAAAACCAGCATCCTCCGGGACTGTGACATCACAAGGGGGCGGGGTCACCATGTGACATGAGCATGTGACCCTGTCCCCTTGTCCCTATATAAGTCCCAGCACAGCGCGGCTCTGGCATTCCGGCCAGAGCGAGCGACGAGTCAACATCGGAAGAAGAACAAGAAGAAGAACAAGAAGAACAAGAAGAAGAAGGCGCCGGCGGCGTGGAAAACGACGGCCGCGGCAAGAACAGAAGAGACCCTGGAAGACCCCCGAAGGCGGATCGAGACCCCCAGACGACGGCGGCGACGACGAAGAAGGTAGCCGGACTTCTCCGCTCGGTAAAAGAGCTAGGTAAATGGCGGAGGAGTCCGGCGAGAAGACCCCCAAGACGGAAGAAGACCCCCGGAGCAGTGCAATAAAATATTTTTCCAAAGTGTGTGTTTTTTACTTTACATTTTTCACCTTAGGTGAATGGGTAGGGGTACATCGTACCCCATACTCATTCACATAGGGTGGGGGGCCGGGATCTGGGGGCCCCCCTTATAAAAGGGGGCTCCCAGATTCCGATAAGCCCCCCGCCCGCAGACCCCGACAACCAATGGCCAGGGTTGTCGGGAAGAGGCCCTTGTCCTCATCGACATGGGGACAAGGTGCTTTGGGGTGGGGGGGACGCACGGCCCCCCTTTCCCCAGGGCACCCCCCATGTTGAGGGCAAGCGGCCTGGTATGGCTCAGGAGGGGGGCGCTCGCTCGTCCCACCCCTTTCCTGGCCTGCCGGGCTGCGTGCTCGGATAAGGGTCTGAGATGGATTTGGGGGGAACCCCCACGCCGTTTTTCAAAAGTCCCGCGGACTTTTTCCCGCGGATTGTCCGCCGGAGAAGTCCGGGCATGTGTGGGCAAGTCACACGCTCGGAAAGTCCGGCGAAGCCCCGCTGGAAAGTCCGGCGGATTGTCCGCTGGACTAGGTCCGGCGGACAAAGTCCGAACGTGTGTACGCGGCATAATGCTGACAGAAAAAGACAGATGGGGCATACACACGGTCGGAATATCCAATGAAAAGATCCCATCGGACTTTTTCCATCGGAAATTCCGGCCCTGTGTACACGGCATTAGTGGTACAGGGAAGGGACACACTCTATCTTCTGATAGAAATGGGATGGTGTTTTTTAGACATTTTACACAGACTGCCTCTAATTAGTGATAATGTGTGTGATAAATGTTTATTGGTTAAAGATTTCAAACAAAGACTAAAATCGAAAGTCAGTTTATAAACTTGCAAATTTAAAATATAAAAATCAAGTTTGCCAAAATTTTATAGTTTTCATTTAAAGATAATCCCACCAATGAGACCCGTCCTATTCTAAAGAAAATAAATAACATTGCACTACACTAGGCACTTTCCTAACAATCTGACAGGGGTATGTAAACTAAGTATGGATGGATTTCAACCAAAATTATTTCCCAAAGGATACAATATGTAGTGCAGGATCTAGCAGACACAGACTTATTAAGAGTGCTAGGAAAAAACAGCAAATTGCTTCCTAGCTGTCAATCTTCATTTGGCAGAGATCACATGTCAAAGAAGCATTGCATAATCACTTTTTGTTTTAAAATATGCTTCCCTCTGAACATTATTGTCGTGGAGCTAAGAGGGGCAGTCTGCTGCACTTTGTCTAAGGAGGATAATGTAGCTTATTGTAGAGTCAAATGAACAGACTATTGGATGTCTGATCCTAAGGAACTGGTAAACCCTTTGGGTCTGGTATGGATTTTAGGTGAGACCCCCAAAATCCATACCAGACTGTTAATCTGAGCACACAGCCTAGTTGTTCACAAAAATGAAATTGTAAATAGTTAATAAACACACAGACAAGCCCTTTAATTAAGAAAAAAAAAAAAATTCCATGATGTAAATACATCAAAAAAAAAAAAAAAATTGTTCTCAGTCCCAATATCTAATGCCCGCTGATACGCAGCGCTTGCAGGGAACGGAGCCCAGCTCCATGATAGATCAAGCAGAGGACAGCTCGCACACAGTGCGGGGAGACATCGCAGGATCCTGGGGACAAGGTAAGTAAGCTGTACCTGGATCCTGCGATGCAATCCCGAGTGTGGCCGGTTTACCGTTTTTGGTGCTAAAAATCCACCCCGAGCCACACTCGGGAATACCGTCAGGGAGGTTAAACCCAATTCCTAACCAGACCAATTTTCAGCTTTCGGTGCTCTCACATTTTGAATGACAATTACTCAGTCATGCAACACTGTACCCATATAACATGTTGCCCTTTTTTTCACACAAATAGAGCTTTCTTTTGGTGGTATTTGATCACCTCTGGGTTTTTTATTTTTTGTGCTATAAATGAAAAAAGACTGAAAATGTTGTAAAAAAAAATAATGCATTTTTCTTTGTTTCTGTTATAAAATTTTGCAAATTAGTAATCTTTCTTTATAAATTTTGGCCAAAATTTATACTGCTACATATCTTTGGTCAAAAATAACCCAAATCCGTGTATATTATTTGGTCTTTGTGAAAGTTATAGAGTCTACAAGCTATGGTGCCAATCATTGAAAATTGATCACAACTGATGAACTGACGGCCTATCTAATTTCTTGAGACCCTAACAAGCCAGGAAAGTACAAATACCCCCCAAATGACCCCTTTTTGGAAAGTAGATATTCCAAAGTATTTAGTAAGAGGCATGGTGAGTTTTTTTAAGTTTTTCCCCACAATTCTTTGTTTTGTTTTTTCACAAAATTGACATATTAACATGTGATTTCTCACACACAGCATATGCATAGCACAAATTACACCCCAAAACACATTCTACTATTCCTCCTGAGTATGGCGATACCACATGTGTGAGACTTTTACACGGCCTGGCCACATACAGAGGTCTAACATGCAGGGAGCACCATCAGGCCTTCTCGGGACATAAATTACACATATCATTTTTTGACTACCTCTTGCACTTTTGAAGGCCCTGGAGCACCAGGACAATTTAAAGGCCCAAAAAATTACACCATTTTGGAAATCAACCACCCAACAACGTATAATCATAATCAACGTATAATCAACGTATATAATAACGTATAATCTATGAGGCATAATGAGTCTTTTGAACATATAATTTTTTTCCACAGGTTTTTGGAAAATATGGAAAGAAAATGAAAACGCATTTTTTTTAAACAAAGTTGTCAATTTATACAATATTTCTAAGACATTGCCCGTTTTTGGGAGCTCCCGCTGTAGCGGGATCATTGGCGCCTCCTATGCGCCATCGTTTCATCTATGGATGCCATCAGGCCCTCACTGCCCCGGGGACCTTCACTGATATCGTAGGCACATTCCAATTTTTTTTGATTCTACTCTGTACTTCCCCTTATATTTATTACCTTATGACTGGTCTTCTGATTCTGTTTTTGTAAGATCATTTATCATTAAGCGTGGATCGTTTTACCACTGCCACTGAGGGATTCACTTGACATTCATTTAACCAATGGAGCGCTGACTGTCTGTATATGTGTGTGTGTGTATATATACAGTATATGTGTGTGCATTATGTGTGTGTGTTTACATGTATGTATGCACATTTTATGTGTGCATGTTTAATCCTGACCCCCTATATGTGTACAATCAGAACAGATTTTTTGGGTGGGGTTTGCACCCCTGTCGGTGGTTTGCTGCAACCTTATTGGTTTAGTTAATCTTATTTATTCACAGTAGCGCAGGGATATCTACTTTTCTTTAAGGTTCTAGTTACACCACTGGCCCCGAGAGAGGGACCCAGAGAGTCTAGAAAGATGTGTAAAAGACCAGAGACTGTATTCTAGGTAGAAAGCCTTAAAAACAAAACTAAACTCTCTCAATCATCAGCAACTATTTTGAATTCCTTATAGCATTAGTAAATAATTAGTTTTTTTTTAAATTTCTTCAGTTGATTCCTGGTTTCTGGTCTAGGTAAAAATGATGTCATACATCCTAGGAGGCTTGATGGGCATTTTTTTAAATTTCATCCGAAGCAGGGGAGAAGGTTTTTTTTCTCAGCTAAGCACTGATCTGCCTGCAGGTCTGAGCTAAGGGCAAATGGATTCCAGGAAGTAAATTCTACATGAATCATCTGCCCTTACTCAAGATGGCCATGGCTAGAAATGCTAGGGGGTGTTTTTCAAAGTGATTTCTATACAAAATAAAGCATGGAGACATGGATGGATGGGTGATTTTGCTTTGAATATTAAAAATGAACTAAATACAGGCATACCCCACTTTTAAGTACACAATGGGGTTTATTTACTAAAGCTGGAAAGTGCAAAATCAGGCTCACTTCTGCATAGAAACCAATGAGCTTCTAACCTTGGCTTGTTCAATTAAGCTTTGGTAATAAAACCTGGAAGCTCATTGGTTTCTATGCAGAAGTGAGCCTGATTTTGCACTTTCCAGCTTTAGTAAATAAACCCCCATTGTGTACTTAAAAGTGGGGTATGCCTGTACTGTTTTCAGTTTGTGATGCTCAGATACAGCTTGGTTCCACTTGAAGGTGTCCTGTGCATCACCCAACCTCTCTTATTCATAGTCCATATGCACTAGTGCAATAATTTAGTTTAAATTGATTGATACCCATCTTTCTTTCATTCTGAGAAAAGAACACTCCCTGTGATGAATGTGAGTGGGACCTTATTGCCAACTAAGCTGGCTTCGGACCTTCACAATTCAAATCAGTATTTACTGAAGATCAGTACCAATAGCGCTATACTTGTAAACTGAAAATGTTTGAGTCATTTGATAAAAATGCCTTTATCCCCTTTATTTACAAGTGTACATGACAAAACCACGATACTGCATCAGTGACAGCATGGGGAAAACAGCTCCCGGGGGTGGAGGGGATATTTCTGCTCACATTGCACACGTCTGGAAATCATAGGATGCTAAATCCTCTCTCTGTTAACGTGACTTGGCCAGTTAAACTAACATAGCACCATGTAGATTATAATCCTAAAAAGAGAACACAAAACCTTCAAATCAAACATCATTTAAATTGACTCTCACATTATAGATTGCTGATATTGCATCTGTCAGATCTGTTCAATAAAATAACTTGATAAAAGAGCCATAATAGTTCAAAGCGCATTATCCAGCAGCAACCAATCATAAATCACCCAAAGCTGGCTTGAGTTGTTGCATCTTATGCCACGTACACACGAGCGGAACTTCTGTTGAAAACATCTTTTTTCTGATGGAATTCCGCGCAAGCTTGGCTTGCATACACACGGTCACACAAAAGTTTGCTGAACTTTTGACCGTCAAGAACGTGGTGACATAGAACACTACGACGAGATGAGAAAATTAAGTTCAATGCTTCCGAGCATGCGCTGAATTGTTTCCGAGCATGTGAGGAATTTTGCGTGTCGGAATCGGTATAGACGATCGGAATTTCCGATCGGAACTTTTTCCGACCGAAAAATTGAGAACATGCTCTCAATCTTTTGCTGGCTGGAATTCCGCCAGCAAAAGTTGGGCAGCTCTGGTGGAAGCGGTGCCCGAGCATGGTGTCATGGTGCAAGGGAGCCAAGCAGAGTGGCCAGAGCCTCGTGTGTGGGTCTGCAGGACAGGAGCAGGTCAGGTCGGGAGCGGGACAGTCAGTGCTGTTTAGACTGGAGTGGACTGAAGGGACCAAGAGTCAACTTCATGTATGTGTGCCTTCCTATTCTAATTTCTTGCCCTCCTGAGTCCTGTCCCTGAGCTACTTACTTACTATATCGAAAATAAAATAAGAAATATGTTTTTTGACCTAATATCTACCTTAAATCATATTGTACTTGTTTGTAGCCTAAATACTAAAATTTGCACTTAAAACTGTAATTTTGTAACTGCCAGTAAAAACTTGGCTGTGCCAGGAAATTTTGGGTGTCGTGTCAGTAAATTTCAATCTGGTAGGTTGGCAACACTGGAGCATACACACGATCGCATTTTTCCGACCAAAAGCTCTCATCTGTCTTTTGCTGGCCGAATTTCCTATCGTGCGTTCTGATCGCATTAGGATAGCTAGTCTTTCAAAGAAAGGTGTTTTCAGTTCCTTTCTGCCAGCGTTATCACAGGATAACTTGCTATCCTATTTGGGTAGCCTACAAACAACACTTTATATAGTCATTTGTTACATGCCTTTCATTAAAGAGGGTTAAAAAGTTGACAAAAAAACTTTATAAAAGTAGCAATGAAAAGTCTATACCATATTTATTATTTATTTTTTCACAATATAAATTTTGTATATTTAATGAAACAGTTTACACCTCTGCGTTTTTATGTGTTGTGATATAGCGTCTTGCAGCCTCATCATTCAGCTAGGCATTACTATTGTGTATATAAAACCCCAACAGCACAAACATGTCTTAAAACAGTCACTTTATATGGCTAAACATTTGTAGACACATCAAACCTATATCAGCATATTGGATGTTCCATTCCAAATCCATAGACATTAATATGGGGTTGCTCCCCATCCTACTTTGCAGCTGTAACTGCCTCCATTATTCTGGGACAGCTTTCTACAAGATTTTGGAGTGTGTCTTTGGGAATTTGTGTCCATTCAGCCAAAAGAGCAAGGGCAGGCAACCTTTCAGAGGTGGAGATCTACATGAACAACATGAAACAGATCAAAGATCACCAGGGTTTGGTGCCCTTATTTTTTTAAAGAAACTAGCACAGATTAACTACATGGTAAGGATAGCTTAGAAATATTTAATAAAACAAATGTCACAGTAAAAATATAAACCTAGCCTATCCTAAAAATGGACAGTGTCAGTAGGGCAGACGTTGGTGTCAATAGGGCAGTGGATGGTGTCAGTCAGTAGGGAAGTGGTTGGTGTCAGTAGGGCAGTGGGTGGTGTCAGTAGTTTTTTATTTTTTTATAAATTTTTGCAACTTTTTTTTAAATTAAGTTTACAATATTATTTTTTAGGAGCCCTGTTGGGGAGCTTTGGTAAAATATTAGACCCCTGATGTCTCACTTTTGAGACAGAGAATGAGGACAGATTTCCCAGTCACTTTTTCTGCAACTGCAGCTGCAAGTGGCTGGGGATTCGGATTTTACCGCCATCACCCATATCCTGGCACTCTAATGCCCCGTACACATGGTCAGAAATTCCGATGGAAAATGTCCGATCGGACCATGTTGTCGGAAAATGCCCCCTCTGCCCCCCATCCCCATAGTAATGTCCTCTGCTGCTTTGAAATCCCCCCACCCACACAATAGTGTGCTTTGCTGCTTTGAAATCCCCCCCCACAATAGTGCCCTATGCCCCCCATCCCCATAGCAATGTCCTCTGCTGCTATGAGATCCCCCCTCACAATAGTGTCCTCTGCCCCCAATCTCCATAACAATGTCCTCTGCTCCTTTGACATCACCCCCACATCCACTCAATAATGTCCTTTGCTGCTTTTAAGTCCCCCCCATAGCAATGTCCTCTGCTGCTATGAACCCCCCCCCCCCACAATAGTGCCCTCTACCCCCCCATCCTCATAGTAATGTCCTTTGCTACTTTGAAATCCCCCCCACTCACACAATAGTGTCCTTTACTGCTTTAAAATCCCCCCCACAATAGTGCCCTCTGCCCCCCATCCCCATAGCAATGTCCTCTGCTGCTATGAAATCCGCCCTCACAATAGTGTCCTCTGCCCCCGATACCCATAACAATGTCCTCTGCTCCTTTGACATCACCCCCACATCCACACAATAATGTCCTTTGCTGCTTTGAAATCCTCCGCCCCCCCCCCCCCACAATAGTGCCCTCTGCCCCATCCCCATAGCAATGTCCTCTGCTGCTATGAAATCCCCCTCACAATAGTGCCCTCTGCCCCTATCCCCATAGCAAGGTCCTCTGCTGCTTTGAAATCACCCCCCCACAATAGTATTTTCTGCCCCCATCCCCATAGCAATGTCCTCTACTACTTTGAACCCCCCCCACAATAGTGCCATCTGCCCTCCACCCCCCCTAGCAATGTCCTGTGCCGCTTTGAAATCCCCACCCCCCACAATAGTGCCCTCTGCCCCCATCCCCATAGCAAAGTCCTCTACTGCTTTGAATCCCCCCCCCCCCCACAATAGTGTCCTCTGCCCCCATCCCCATAGCAATGTCCTCTGCTTTTTTGAAATCCCCCCACACAATATTGCCCTCTGTTCCCTATCCCCATAGCAAAGTAATCTGATGCTTTGAAATCCCCCCCACAATAGTGTCCTCTGCCTCCTTTGTCTCACCCCCTTCACACACACACACACACACACACACACATAGATACAGCAGTGAAAAGCTGCTTACTTCTCCTACCTACATAGGTGTACACATGAGGCTGCACATCTTTGAACATGGGGCGGGAGCATGAGCTGCCAGAGTTAACTTTCTATAATACCAATCTGGTGATTGGTTGTTAGAATTGTCCCATGTTCTAGCAACCAATCATCTGCCAGTTAACTTCAAAAGTTAAGTTGGCCAGCTCCAGCCCTCCATTTTCCGTCCAGAGCGCTGTAGCTTCTTGCTCTCCTGTGAGGAAGGAGGCTAGGGTAAGGACTGATGCCATAGTGGCGGGAGTCGGCAAAACAGAGAAGTGTTCCCGATCGACCCGACACTCGCCCACGGTCGACGGGTCTATCGGGATCAATGGGTTGTCGACCCTTGCAAAAGAGCATTTGAGAGATCAGGTACTGATGGGATAGGATGAGAAAACCTGGCTCACAATTGGTATTCCAAGGCCACGTTCCCACAGGATGTACAGAAGCGTAGGGGTTCCTGGTATCCCTGTGCAGGAAGTCCCATTCATAGCATTCGGGACTCAGCAGCTGTACAGACACAAGCGCTGCTTTCAATTTGACATCTATGCATGTGCACGACCCCAAACACACACTGTCTGTGGGCAGCTGCTGTGCCCCAATTGACATGAAAAAAATGTAGCAAAAGTAATGTAAATTGGATTAAAAATGAAAAGTACTTGACACGTTTTTTTCCTGGTCTGAGGTTCTGACGGAGCCCAATTCTTATAACAGAGTCACTGGCTCTTAACATGTATTCTGTTTCAATCAAAAATGAACTGCTTCAGTTGCCAGCAGTTTTTTTGTGGACCTTCTAGAAGACGTGACTGAGCCAGCTCCTACTAAATCAAAAGCATTTAGGGGTGTGAGATAGGAGGGCTGAAGCATGTACAATATTTTCAAACATACCCTTCAGGCCAGAATTCTAAATGCATCCATGTTTTCATATTAGTAAATGTCTGATTACCAACATATTATTAAACAAAACAAAATTAAAATTCAATAGAGACCAAACATGATATTGACTTGATGCCAATTCCACCTAGGAGATGGAATGTGTCTAACCTGCCTCCTGCAACTTGTAATATAAGGGCATTTGGTCCTAAAATGATGATACTTCTCTTAAACATTCAGGTGAATGCTCATTATTAATGTAATTTTATCATTTTAGTTTTTTTTTAATTAGGTGTACATTTTGGCTTTGCTAGTGACATAAACACCAGGCTAAATGTCAATTAACTTAATGGCATACTATACTATTTTCAACCCTGTTTGAAACCTAGCAAATTCATGACATCTTTAATGGAAGATCTCTGCTTATCAGTGCTCTGCCTTCCAGATATCCTCCTAGTGACAACCAAGTAGCTATTTACAACTGGCTTATTGACACCTGTGTAGATTCTGGCTAAGCAGGATTGGAAAGTTTAGTCAATAATAGGGATGAGCCCGGTGTTCGATTCAAACCCATGTTCAAAACGAACATCGGCCGTTCGTCGAAACCAGAACTTTGTGGGCCGTTCGCATCAAATTCGTGTGATACGAACGGCCTACAATGCACTGACCCCACATGCTTGGCCAATCACAGCGCCGGCTGCGAGGAGAGCCATAATTGACCACAGGCAGGATGCCTGTGGCCAATTATAGCTCAGGGGGATTTAGTACAAGCCCCCCAGTGCAGCGGCCTTGTGTAGTGTTGTGCGGCATTCATAGAGAGAAGGATAGGCAGGGACAGTGTCAGCTGTGCTTTATACTTCTTTAGATAGCGCTGTTACAGTAAGTGTAATGTTCAGGGAGAGAGCAGGATAGGCAGGAACAGTGTCAGCTGTGCTTTATACTTCTTTAGATAGCGCTGTTACAATGAGTGTAGTGTTCAGGGAGAGAGCAGGATAGGCAGGGACAGTGTCAGCTTTGCTTTGCTTCCTAACCTAGCGCTGTTACAGTGGGTGTAGTGTGCCTCCTGCACAATGCACAGCATACACCTGAATCTACCCCCTCATTGCTGGTGTTGTGTAGTTGATTTGTGCAACACAGGCATCTGCCTAATATTCAGTCAGTGTAGTGTGCCTCCTGCACAGCATACACCTGAATTTAAATAGCACTGATTGCTGCATAAATGACAATGGTCCCAAAAATGTGTCAAAAATGTCCGATGTGTCCGGCATAATGTCGCAGTCACAATAAAAATCGCTGATCGCCGCCATTACTAGTAAAAAAATTTATAAAAATTCTATAAAACTATGCCCTATTTTGTAAATGCTATAACTTTTGCGCAAACCAATCAATAATCGCTAATTGCGTTTTTTTTTTTTACCAAAAATATGTAGAAGAATACGTATCGGCCTAAACTGAGGAAAAAAAAAGCTTTTTTATATTTTTTTGGGGGTATTTATTATAGCAAAAAATAAAAAACATTGCATTTTTTTCAAAATTGTCCCTCTATTTTTGTTTATAGCGCAAAAAAATAAAAAACACGCAGAGGTGATCAAACACCACCAAAAGAAAGCTCTATTTGTGGGAAAAAAGGACGCCAATTTTATTTGGGAGCCACGTCGCACAACCGCACAATTGTCAGTTAAAGCGACGCAGTGCCGAATCGCAAAAAGAGGCCTGGTCCTTTGGCTGCAAATTGGTCCGGGCTTAAGTGGTTAAATGGCTTTTTTTCCTTTACAAATGTAATTTTGTGCAGGGACAGTTCTAAACACAGGAAACACGGGAAACACATGCCACTTCACAGGCATACTTTAGACACCCCCCAGGTACGATATTTAAATGAATATTTCACTTTTTTTTTCCACTTTATGCATCATTAAAATGAGTGCTTCAGAAAAAACTTCTGTTTTTAAAACTTCTTTTTGCATTGATACATGTCCCCTGGGGCAGGACCCAGGTCCCCAAACCCTTTTTAGGACAATAACATGCATATTGGCCGTTATAAATAGCACTTTAGATTTTTAACGTTCGCGTCCATTGTAATTAATAGGGTTCTAACATTCGTGCGAACTTTCGGTCCGTTCGCAGGTTCTGGTGCGAACCGAACCCGGGGGTGTTCGGCGCATCCCTAGTCAATAAGTGTCTTTGTGTTCATAACAGGCTGTGGAGAAGCATTCCCCTCCCTAATCTACTTCATGTTTATAGCTATATTCAAGTAGGGGTAGAGAGATGTGACTTTAAAAAGAATTGTCATCCCTGGCTGGGGCACAGCCAATAGATTAAAATTGAAACCATTTATTGCAGACAGGTGAATTTCAGAGAAATTATGATGATACCATGTGCAATCAGACTCTCTTGCTTCCCACTCAATTTTGGGCCATCAGACCTCATTGTCATCACATTTTTTAATGTACCTAAAGCCAAACTCAGGTGACCCTCCACGGCACTTCTTCAAGTTGTGAAGACAGGCTACCCACTGCAGTCTGGGTCTGCTGCCAATTGTTCTTGTAGCTGCCCCTCATTGTGAAATCATCATTCTGCCGCTGAAGTTCCCAGGGCTTGTGAGAACCCCACCAATAGGCATCCAATAGTTCATGTCACAAGACAACAGTGTGGGCACCCAAAGATGGACTCCCCTCTCCTGCAGCTCAGAGAAAAAAAAAGAAGACCAGGATCTTGTCATGACCATGGATTTAGGTAAGCATTCCGGCTGTTTAGATCTTAAGGGGCATGGGGAGGAATTGTTTATCGGAGGGTACCTGTCCAGACCTCACCATTAATGGCTGCTACACTTCCTTCTACATAAAATATACTCATTAGAACACTTTATTTGTGGGCAGGCTATTTTGCCCCACTGCATATTTTCCCACCACCCTAGACCCAAACCACTCTGGCATGTTTCCTGCTTGTTTTGTCCCCATTTTACCCACCATCCTTATCCATTGTACATTAACTGTGACAGACAACTTAATAAAAGCAATTATTGTTGATCCTGCTCTTACTTAGCCACCTAAATCACTGATGTGGCCTTGCTATTAGTGATAAATTATCCAGGCTCCATTATAAAGGAACATTATCATCTGCTTATTATTTCATTTAAAAAAAGGGGAAAAAAATCAAGGTTTACCAGGAAAGATAAACTGATATGAACATCTTGTATTCCACCACGTCCTGGGTTACATTACATTCTATTTGAAGTCTATAGAAAGTCTGGGACTTTTCCGTTCATCTTCCTTGCATCCCGAAGTCATCCAAGGAAGTAATCCAATCAGTGGAAACGTGCCCAAACGCATTAAGCTTTTTTTTCCATGAGCGCATAGGAATTGCTCATCCGAAGACCTGTAAGGGGACCGGTATAAATCAGCCCTAAAGGACAATTGTCTTTTTGGCAAGCGTAGAGCACTGTAAAGACATTAACAAAACAGCTCAGGAATTCTGGTGGGCTCTGACCTATGGTTTTCACTTCCAAAATAACTTGACTTTTCTAAAGTGGTAATTTCATTTTCATGATAATGCTAAACTCAAGCCACATGTCTTCTAATGTAAAGCAGGGCTTGTGTAACAAATCCTGCCAGAGAACAATAGAAGAACAGGCTTCATCCACGAGCAAGCTGGAAGAGTTCCTTGCTGAGAATTTTTGAATGTTTAGGCAGATCCATTCTTATTTTCATGTTTAATGTCGCCTTCTTCACAGCACATCTTGTCCCAGGCTTACTGCCTTCAGCCAATGGCAGCACTGTTTTCAATGCAGGTGAATAAAGTGTCATCAACAGGGCCAGATGACTAAATAGGGACAGTAGGTCTGGTGCTAGTGGCCTGGTCCTAGGAGTTCCAAGGCTGACTGCTTCATGTAACATGTGGCAACATGGGTCCTTAAACAATAAGATTTTTCTAAGAACACAAAGCTTCTAGTACAATGTCAGCTTCTAACAACATGGCCCCACTAGCTAAATACAAACTTTTATTAATATGGCTACTCAAGTACTTAGTTCCACTTGGCAACACAGCAATATCTAGCAACAGAGCATTCTAATTCTGTACCATGCACTTTTTTAAATATCAGCACAAGGGTAGTTAATGTGAAGTATCACTTGTGCTGGTGCTGCTGTCATAGTGGAAAATTGAAGTGCTCTGCCCTCTCCCATAATACCATTCTGGGAGGGTCCCATACTGCTAAGTAAACACAGGAGGTAGGCCACAGGTATGGGCGCCATTTAGATAATGCTTTGCTTTTTCTCAATTAAAGATTTCTCTGATTGAAAGAGATGGAGAGTGTGACATTATCCCCCACCTCTCCACATTGTCCAATCAGAGAATGCTTATCATTAATTGAAAGAAGGCAAAGTGATCTCTGAATGATGCTTGTGCCTCCTGTGTTCATAATGTAGCAGGACGGGTGTTCAGAACAACACCCAGAAGCTAGTGGAGTAGTGGTATCTACAACAGTGGTTTCCAACTTCTAGAGGGATCCCAAAGGTATCCATAGTTACATTGGTCCAAGCTGAACCAATTTAACTATGTAAAAAGTTCTGCTCTGCAGTACAAGATTCCAAATAGAAGGCTGTGATATGGTGGCTTATAAGAGAATGATTTGTTAAAATCAATGTTCAAAGTCCTGACTGCCATCTGCTTGGACAGATACCGATTCTGACGGTCAATACATGTTGTCTGGTACATATTCTAGGTCTAGGTTTAGGTCCCACACCACCTGTGCAGCATCACAATTATACCTGTAATTCTGAAAATAGGAACAGAAACAAGAATATTTATTGGTTCTTCAGGAGAGTTCTTGGAAAGAATATAAATATAATCCTATAGTGCTACTCCCATAGTAGACGCTGGAATCTTGCCCAGGTCTTCCCCCAAAGGATTTTCTCCATAGCCAGGCACACAAGCTCAGTCACACATCTCCTCAATGACCAGTCTAGGGTGTTATTTATGTTTTATTTTTGGAGAATTTGTATAGGAATGAGGGAATTTGAGTGGGATACTCCAAAAACAGGAATTATGTTGAACTTGAAGACTAAGTATTGTTTCTGAAAAAAGCTGTAGTAAAGTCCATGCTTGCAACAAACAGTGGGCTTAGCTTAGTAGTAGTAGTAGTAGTAGTCCATTTATAGAGAATTTGGGTAGACTAAGCTCTTCAGGACATTTGGGTGGACCAAGCTCTTCAGGACACCAACCGGGGTCCCCTTTACTAGACCCACAACTGACTCTCCAGCACAAGAGGGATGGCAGCAGCCCTAAAGTCTCTATGATCTCTCAGAACCTTCTGTACTCACACGTGGCCCAATGACAGCTGGTTGCCTCTTTCCAACTTCCAAGTGACACCTTTCTCTGGTGATACTAGACCAGATCTTCAGCAGAAAACTCCTTCAGTCAGCTCTTTTTTAGGGTCCCAGCATCCAGGCCCTCAGGTCACCCACCTGAGTCCTCACAAACAGCAGACACATGGCAGCATTGACCTGGACTGATCCTCTCCAGGAAAAGACTCCAAGTTCAGTGTGCTCACAGAATATATACAGTCTCCCAGCATTCCATCAGGGCCCAGGTCGCTGGGATTGGATGGGGCTGCATCAATATTCATGCTTCCATCTGCATAGATCCACACCTATGACCCAGAAACTTCCCAAGCTCTCTGGAAGCAGAGGTAGCTATCAGGCTGGCAGTAGCTAAGAACGCTGAGCAGATGAAATTAGTCAAATGCAGCTGCACTAAATGCAGTGAGCAGCTAACTTTACCTAACACGAAGATTACAGCCACACTGAATACAGTGTGACAAGCTAAATTTACCTATCAAAACAGAGCTCCACAAAACACAGTGGGGGAGATTTACTAAAACTGGTGAAAACAGAATTTTTGTGCATAGTAACCAATAAGCTCCTAGGTTTTATTGTCAAAGCTTAATTGAAGAAGCTGAAGTTACAAGCTGATTGGTTACTTTGTACAGGTGCACCAGGTTATGTGTGCACCTGTTTTAGTAAATCTCCCCCAGTGAGTCAACATTAAATCTACCCATCTAAACCTAGCACCTATCTTGGAGGGTGCTACAATAGTTTTACTACGGCAATGGAACATTATTTGCTGACCATATGTGCAAAGGTTAAGGTTGTAACCACCAAACCCAACTCAGGCTCATGTGTGGAATATCCAATCTTTAGAAAATTTGGCCACCAAGGGTTATGGCCAACTTTAAAAAAATCTGGATATTTACACATTGTGCACGAATAGGAAAGGTATCTCTAAAATGACTGCATACAAACACTATACACCCCAGCTGTTTTTCATTCAAGTGGCAACCTATTTACCCAAAGAATCCATAGTTGCTAATAGTTCTGTTGTACTATAGTAGTCATATTTACCTTATAATTGGATTATAAACTGGCATATTAGCCCTAAATTTGTCTCACCAATTCTAAAGAGTCTGGAGTGTCTGCACAGGCTGGAGTGGGCTCATAGACACATGAACTTGACGATGACCATCCCATTGCTATTGGTAGCCAATTGGTAACCCAATATGACCCTATTATTATAGTATGAAGACAACTGTAGCTTTTCTCTCACAGTCCTAGGGTATCTTATGGTGATCCACAGTGACATCATTAAGCTCAGGCTAACCTTCATAATTGCTAACAATTGATTGCGCACTTATAAATAACATGGTTTAGCTGGGTAGAAGCATTTTTTATGGCTAGAAACTATTCGGATGTTTTTATGGCAACATTTTAGTTATAGGCAGGAGCTGGCAAACATTAATATGGCTGATTGTGTCACATTTTCAGTACAAGGATTTATTAAATTAAAACCGCAATGACTAAAGATTGATGGGAGCTAATGTGATCCCGTGGTTACTCCAAACATGGATTTAGAAACATTCATCATATTACAGTCCACTGGTGTGGATATTCCATGCTAGATTTGAACATTCCGCAGGATGGCTTATTTAATATTCTCGATGTTCACATATTATTTAATGGGCAGAGGGATACTAAAGGCTTTAAGGAAGAAATCAAATGCAACATGAATATATAATAGAGGGATTAAAAGATCAAGGTCATCATACATGGACAGAGATGCTCTCAAGATACTAATTACAGCTCAATCTTGCTGCGTATGTGGTGCAACCAATAGCAGCAGCTGACCTCAGGAGACCGGCACTCATATCACAGGAGATCCGTGTTTTGAAACTTTTTGGTCTATTCTTTTTTTTTTTTCTCTCTGCTGGCAAGATTAAGTGCTGCCCCATGGGCTATAACAGAAACTCACACAAAATTAAAAGGGTAAAGAAATGTTTGAAAACATTTTATGAAAGTTTCTGTACTCTTTTTTTGCCATTGCCCACCGAATTAACGTTTACTTCACCGCAAAGCTCCGTACTTACCCTGGTTCCCCGTCCATCCACTTAATGCCACAATATTTAACTCTGGCCGCCTGGTCCTCTTCCTTCCAGTGGGTGAGCATCACCAAAACTATGGGACAAATCCCTGTGGAGGTCCCTAGGAGTAAAAGACCAGCTTACCAGAGGTTACCATTGAGGCAGTATGCATCTGGACAGGTCACCAGAACAGTGTCAGTTTGAAGCTTTGGAGGGGAGATTGAGTTATGCCGCGTACACACGAAGGGACTATCCCGCGGGATTATCCTCTGGACTCAAGTCCAGCGGACAATCCCCTCATGTGTGGGCGTCGGCGGACTTTTTGGCGCCAAAGTCCGGCGGACCAAAGTTTTAAGTTTGGTTTTAAAATTATCCGCTGGACTTGGCAGTCCGGCGGACAATCCCGTCGTTAGTAGGCTAGTCCGCCGGACTTTTGAAAATGAACGGACTTGCCGCTCATCGGCAAGTCCGTTCATTTAGCACGTGACTTCAGGTTACGTAGCTAGCGTAGGCAGTGAATGCCGCCGCGCTAGCCCCGTCACCTGGCATGGATTTAAAGGGACTCCCCACGCCGAAAAACGGCGTGGGGGTTCCCCCCAAATCCATCTCAGACCCTTATCCGAGCACGCAGCCTGGCAGGCCAGGAAAGGGGTGGGGACGAACGAGCGCCCCCCCTCCTGAGCCGTACCAGGCCGCGTGCCCTCAACATGGGGGGTGCCCTGGGGAAAGGGGGGCCGTGCGGCCCCCCCACCCCAAAGCACCTTGTCCCCATGTTGATGAGGACAAGGGCCTCTTCCCGACAACCCTGGCCGTTGGTTGTCGGGGTCTGCGGGCGGGGGCTTATCGGAATCTGGGAGCCCCCTTTTCTAAGGGGGCCCTCAGATCCCGGCCCCCCACCCTATGTGAAGAGTATGGGGTACGATGTACCCCTACCCATTCAGCTAAGGTGTAAAATGTAAAGTACAAAAACACACACACTTTTGAAAAAATATTTTATTGCACTGCTCCAGGGGTCTTCTTCCGTCTTGGGGGTCTTCTCGCCGGACTCCTCCGCCATTTACCAAGCTCTTTTACTGAGCGGAGAAGTCCGGCTACCTTCTTCGTCGTTGCCGCCGTAGTCTGGGGGTCTCGATCCGCCTTCGGGGTCTCTTCTGTTCTTGCGGCGGTCGTCGTTTTCCGCGCCGCCGGCGCCGCCTTCTTCTTCTTGTTCTTCTTCTTCTTCTTCCGATGTTGACCCGTCGCTGTCTGTGGCCGGAATGGCAGAGCCGCGCTGTGCTGGGACTTATATAGGGACATGGGGACAGGGTCACATGCTCATGTCACATGGTGACCCCGCCCCCTTGTCATGTCACAGTCCCGGAGGATGCTGGGGCTGTGACATCACAAGGGGGCGGGGTCACCATGTGACATGAGCATGTGACCCTGTCCCCATGTCCCTATATAAGTCCCAGCACAGCGCGGCTCTTCCATTCCGGCCACAGACAGCGACGGGTCAACATCGGAAGAAGAAGAACAAGAAGAACAAGAAGAAGAAGGCGCCGGCGGCGCGGAAGATGACAACCGCCGCAAGAACAGAAGAGACCCTGGAAGACCCCCGAAGGCGGATCGAGACCCCCAGACGACGGCGGCGACGACGAAGAAGGTAGCCGGACTTCTCCGCTCAGTAAAAGAGCTTGGTAAATGGCGGAGGAGTCCAGCGAGAAGACCCCCAAGACGGAAGAAGACCCCTGGAGCAGTGCAATAAAATATTTTTTCAAAAGTGTGTGTTTTTTGTACTTTACATTTTACACCTTAGCTGAATGGGTAGGGGTACATCGTACCCCATACTCATTCACATAGGGTGGGGGGCCGGGATCTGAGGGCCCCCTTAGAAAAGGGGGCTCCCAGATTCCGATAAGCCCCCGCCCGCAGGCCCCGACAACCAACGGCCAGGGTTGTCGGGAAGAGGCCCTTGTCCTCATCAACATGGGGACAAGGTGCTTTGGGGTGGGGGGGGCCGCACGGCCCCCCTTTCCCCAGGGCACCCCCCATGTTGAGGGCACGCGGCCTGGTACGGCTCAGGAGGGGGGGGGCGCTCGTTCGTCCCCACCCCTTTCCTGGCCTGCCAGGCTGCGTGCTCGGATAAGGGTCTGAGATGGATTTGGGGGGAACCCCCACGCCGTTTTTCGGCGTGGGGAGTCCCTTTAAATCCATGCCAGGTGACGGAGGCGGAGGCGGCATTTACTGCCTACGCTAGCTACGTAACCTGAAGTTACGTTCTAAATAAACGGACTGCTCCGTGTGTGGGCAAGTCCGTTCATTTTCAAAAGTCCCGCGGACTTTGGCCAGCGGATTGTCCGCCGGAGAAGTTCGCGCTTGTGTGGGCAAGTCACACGCTCGGAAAGTCCGGCGAAGCCCCGCTGGAAAGTCCGGCGGATTGTCCGCTGGACTAGGTCCGCCGACCAAAGTCAGCACGTGTGTACGCGGCATAAGTTAGACCAACTCAATAAGGCCCCTTTCACACTTATACGACTTGTCCCACAATTTGGGACTGCAAAGTAGCATGACAAGTCTTTCCCTGTGATTTCCAATGACAGCCATTCATATTAGTACGACTTCAAGTCGTTCCGACTTCAAAGTAGTCCCTGCACTACTTTGGTCCGATTTTGATGCCACTTACACAGGCATTCCTTGAAATCGCGGCAAAATCGTGGCAAAAATTGCGCCGCGAATCGCAGCAAAATTTGAAGTCGCACAAGTGTGAAAGGAGGGTAGGTAATTTTGAAAAAAATGGAATCCAAAATTTCCTTTGGAAAAAGTGGAGATTTATAAAAACAGAAAATTAAAAACAAGCGAAAAGCAGTATGAAGGTGATTTAATTAGCTGCTTCCTTGAGCTGTAACCAGCTCTAAAATATGTGGCACCTGATTTTATTTATAGTAATATTAACTGAAGTGGACCTTGTCCATGTACATTATTTATTCAATTTTAATGCAGTTATTTTGTTTTTAATTATTTTCTTTTGAATATGATGTTTAATGTGAATATACACTATATTGTTAAAAGTATTGGGATGCCTCCCTTTACACGCACATGAACTTGGTATCCCTGTCTTAGTCCATAGGGTTAAATATTGAGTTGGCCCACCCTTTGCAGCTATAACAGCTTCAACTCTTTCATGGAAGGCTGTCCACAAGGTTTAGGAGTGTGTCTATGGGAATGTTCGACCATTCTTCCGGAAGCGCATTTGTGAGGTCAGTCACTGATGTTGGACGAGAAGGCCTGGCTCGCAGTCTCCGTTCTAATTCATCCCAAAGGTGTTCTATCGGATTGAGGTCAGAACTCTGTGCAGGTCAGTCAAGTTCCTCCACCCCAAACTCGCTCATTCATGTCTTTATGGACCTTGCTTTGTGCACTGGTCCAAATCATTTGATGGAGGGGGGATTGGGCGTGGGATTGTTTTTCAGGAGTTGGGCCTGGCCCCTTAGTTCCAGTAAAGGGAACTCTGAAGGCATCAGCATACCAAGACATTTTGGACAATTTTTTATGCTCCCAACTTCTTGAGAACTGGTCGGGGATGGCAACTTCCTGTTACAACATGACTGCGCACCAGTGCACAAACTGACTGACTTTCTGCCCCAGTCCTGCAACACATTGAGACCTCTCAGGGCAAGGTTAGATGAAGACCTGGCACTACGTGGTCTTCAAGAAAGTACTGTAACATCTGACAGTCTTTCCCCCTGTCTTGTCCCTGCACTGTGCTAATCTACTCACTGTCTCTCCTTGTTCCTTCCCGCTACCTCCCTGGCATGTTAGGAGGTAGCCAGTTTTCCTGAGCTCCAAGCCCAAGGTAACCCCCCCTCACTAAGGGGTCCCTCAAGGGCCACCAACAGCCTCTCCTCAGCACTGATTCTCAATCTTCCATCCGACTCCCCTGCTGGAATGGCCCATGTCTATTTATGGGGTTGTCTCCGTCCCCTGCCAGACCACCTCTGGGGATTGGCTGAGGCCCCATAAATATTCATCATTCTCCAACCTTCCAGATACCAGGGGGAGGCACCAGAGAGCTGTAAGGATGAGTCATCTAGCCCTGGCCTCTAGTAACCCTGACCCAATTAGTGACGTAGGTTTATTCCTGGCCCGAAATATGCTGTTAGATACTTTCTCTTCTAGTAGCACACACTAGAGGGTGCTATATAAACAGGCTTGGACAACAAAAAATGGTCAGAATGGCATAACCGTCATTCTGCCCAAAAAAGGACTGCCTGCGCTGGACCGAGGAAGAAGCCGATGACGGCGCTGAAGCATAAAGAAGCATAAAAAGTAAAACTTGGATTTTTTTTTTGTACTGTGTGGGGAACCTAAAATCTAAAATATATCAATTAAGTTCCACTTCAAGGTTTAGATACATTTGAAAGGAGTGTTAAACCCTAATATACCTATTATTATATCGCAACTTACCAATTCTTAGATGTGATGGCTGAATTCATTGTCTTTTTTTAGGCTTTCTTTCTTCTATTTTTATCTGATACACTAAATTGTTAGTGTATCTAAATATAGAGCATCTAGCACTCCCCTACCCCAGACTGACAATGCTTCTGTCCAAAGGTGTCTCTGTTGCTCCTTCATCCAGAGTAGGGGCACTCTAATACAGAAGGTGTGTTACTGACCAGATCACTAAGTGAAAACAGAGGGAAAAAATACTACAAAAAAGAAAACCAATGCAGCCACCACATCTAATGATTGGAAAGCTACAAAATATTACATTTTTGATTTTGTGCTTAATATCTCTATAATAATTGTTGTGATATGGCGTTTTCAAGGGAGCCGACCTCTACGTATGGATGTTCTTATTATACGCGTGGTCTAATTTGCAACAGGTTTCTCTAAATGAAGAACACAAATACTTTACTACAATATAACATGACAATTAGAAATCCCTTCTAACCATGGTAAATTCAAAACATAGTTCTAAAGATTAACAGGTGTCGTCACCAAATCTTCCTCTGTGAATACACCATTGTAAGCCAATTATCTGTTCAACCGGTGAGGCTGACTGAAGAGATTTTGGACTGCTCTGGCTGTTGTGGCTTTCTTATAATGTCAGTTTGTAAAGCATTTTTGACAGATGAGGAATGCAGTGTTTACATTTTGAATTGAAACTTATAGAGCCGTGTACATACTAACTGACCTCCAATGGCCTTTGGATGGAGCATGAAAAAGTTAAAACCATGTCAGTTTATTTTTTTCCTGTTTCCTATAGAGGAGTTCTCCCTTCACTTGCTGCCCTGGATGTGGGCAGGTGCCTAAATGTTATTTGTAATATGCACTTAAGGGTTAATATTTTGGTTGTTCAGTAGCTAATGGTGTACTGTGGTGTGCCTTCCCCCTGCATGTGTCACCTCCTGTTGAGAAGGGATATATGCAAGAAGAGGCCGGGCCACATGGATGGTCTGTTTTGAGTTGGAAGTGAGACAATATGTCAGGGCTGGGCTCAGGCCTTCCTTCTCTGAGCTGGCCGCTCAGCTCCCATCTCTCTTCACAATTACTCAGCTGTTGTCCATAGCCTGCTCGTCAGTCCTGCCTACTTAAGCCGTTCAGTCCAAAGGGTCTCTGACTTGGTCAACATCACAAGAAACATCTCCTGCGTTCCTGTTTAAAGACTGGCTTTGCGGACATCCCTTCTGGCTCCAGATCCTGCTTGCTGTTCCACTACTTTGATCCCTGACTTCTGGCTTGGCTGACTATCCGTTCCGATTACTGAACTTTGGCTATGTTTTGACTACGTTTGTTCTTTTTACTTTTATTATTAAACAAGTGTGATTTAACTGTACTTCTGTCTCAGTCTGATTTCATGGTTTCTGACAGAAGGGCTTAAGAGTCCATCATTATCTGGACGACATCCTCCTAGCAGACAGACAGAAATCTCTTATCTGTCATCGGAAGATACTAATTTCCACAGTACAACATTTGATGGGTGATACATTGGAAGAAGAGCAACCTTCAACCTACCCAAAAGATGGTCTTCTTGTGAGCAGAATTGGACACCTGGATGAACAGACTAGAACTACCTCAAGAAAAGATAGCTCCTTTGATTCAAATGAATAAGTTATTGGCATCAGTATCTCTACCTGCCAGAGCCTTCCTCAGTGTTATAGATCTATGTCAGCAACCATCCCAATGGTTCAATGGGCCCAGTGGCACACAAAAATATTTCATCATTTTTTTTTTTTTGTTCAATTCATTTTTATTGAAGAAAAGGTATGAACAAAGTATGAGGGACAATACAGAGAAGGTTAAAGCAAATTCACAAGTTAACCTCAAAAGGACAGCATGGTCCATATCACATACATATAATGGTAAGCGTGTATGAGCTTATCCTAAAGAACAACCTTAACAAATATCAAGGTACAAATTGTTCAGTTTTGACCCGCTTAACACAATTAGTGACGTGTTCACATTGATGCAGATCAAAAACATCAAAACCTTCCATATAAAAGCCCTTAATTTAGGCATTTAACCTTGAGAAAACAGAATATAGGTAAAAGAAAAGAGGGGATATGAAGTAGAGAATAAAAGCAAGATTGGGGGGGGGAAGGGGGAGGAGTCTACCTCGGTCCAATCCCTCTTATGCAAAATATTACACACACAGCACATTACACTTTACCCAGGTTGGGACATAATTTCAGCATATACAGGAGCATATTTAAAGGCGAACCAGCAGGACCATATTTTCTTAGCAAGGTCTGATTTATCTCTAAGGCCCCTTTCACACTGGGGCGGTTTGCAAGCGCTATTGCGCTAAGAATAGCGCCTGCAAACCGACCCGAAACAGCTGTTGCTGTTCCTTCAGTGTGAAAGCCCGAGGGCTTTCACACTGAAGCGGTGCGCTTGCAGGACGCTCAAAAATGTCCTGCAAGCCGCATCTTTGGCTCGCTATAGGAGCGGTATATTTACCGCTCCTATAGCGCCCGGTCCCATTGAAAACAATGGGGAGCGCGCCGAACCCGCCCGCAAAACGCCGCTATAGCGGCGGTTTGCGGGCGGTATTGACCCTTTTTTTTCGGCCGCTCGCGGGGGGTAAAAACACCCCGCGAGCGGCCGCAATGCGCCGCTAAAACGCCGGTAAAGCGGCGCTAAATATAGCGCCGCTTTACCGCCAGCGCCCCCACCGCTCCAGTGTGAAAGTAGCCTAAGGGAGAGAGTCAAGTCTTCCATATAGTATGTGTGGTCTACTTTCACTAGCCATTGGCGAAGCATGGGTATAGTTGATTGCTTCCAATGTTGGGGGATGAGGGCCTTTGCAGCATTAAGTAGGTGTGGCGTTATAGATTTCTTATATGATCCTGCTGGTTCATCTGTACAATGTAGCAAGACATACCACGGGTCATTGGGGATCTCAAATCCCTGGATCTCCTTGGACCAGTGTAAAATAGCCAGCCAATATGGGCGTATAAGCGGACAAAACCACCAGATGTGAGCATGTGTTGCTCTTTCCCCGCATCCCCTCTAGCACAGAGGTGATGCTTGTGAAAAAACCTTGTGCAGAACTACAGGAGAGTATTGCCATCTCGTCAGCAGTTTATAGTTTACCTCCGCAATTTTGTTAGCCCCAGAGGAAGTGTGGGCCATTGTGAGGATGGTGGATCTTTGGGCTGCTGACAGCTCTTTGCCTAAGTTATGTTCCCAGTTGTTTAAGAAGTTAGGAGCTCCCGTGGGAGCTAATGTTAGTATCATTTGATATCATTTGATAAAAGTGGGAGAGTTTCTCCACAGGTCGTTCTTCAGAAAAGGCAGCTTCTATAGGAGTCAGATCCGAAAAGGACCGTAGAGGTTTAGGGAGAGATTGCACAAAGGCTGCTAATTGGCGATAAGGGGCAGCCCTGGCGAGTGCCGTTGTATAAGGTGAAGGGGTCGCATAGCGTTCCATCAATCCGTAATTGTGCCGTGGGGTAGTTCTAGCCGGCGGAAATTTGAGATCGGAGAGAGGACCCAATACCTAAATGAGACAGCGTTGCCATGAGATACTCCCAGTACACCCTGTCGAACGCTTTTTCAGAATCCGTTGAAAGTAAGAGGGTGGGCTTGGATGATCCACGAACATACACCATCAAAGACAGGGTCCGAAGGGAGTTGTCCCTTGCCTCCCTACCCGGGATGAAACCTGTCTGGTCTTTAGAAATCCACTGCGGAATAAGGGGAAGAAGTCTATTTGCAATAGTTTTGGCGTACAATTTGGCATCAATATTCAATAATGAAATGGGGCGATAGCTTCCACAATTGCTGGGATCTTTGCCGGGTTTGGGTATAACAGTAATATGCGCATGAATAGTCTCGGGTCGAAGGCCACCACCATCAGAAGTCGCGTTGGCATAGTAGGTCAAGTGTGGTAATAGGATATCTTCAAAGGATCGGTAGTACGCTATCGTAAAGCCATCTGGGCCCGGAGCTTTACCAGCAGCCATTGCCTTCAGAGCAGTACGCAACTCTGAGGTGGTGAGCGCTCCTTCCAGAGAGGCTAAAGAGTCAGGTGAAAGTCTAGGTAGATTGGCATGCCCTAGGTATTCCTTGATGAGCCTAGTCTTAGTGTCTTGATCTGTAACGGAATGTTGGACATGATACAAGTGTTGATAAAACACGTGGAATTCTTTAGCTATACTTGTGGTATCGTGGACTATAGTGGCTGAAGGGTCTTTGATTTTTGCTATAAAAGATGCAGATTTCCGCTGTTGCAGCGAGCGTGGCTTATTGCCCCATTCATAAAAACCTGAGCCACTATACAAGCTTGTTGCTTTTGTTCTGTCTGAAAGAGAGATTTAAGTTCTTCCCTCTTCAAAGTCAGAGTGTGAAATAAGGCCTGTGACTGTTTGGCTTTATGAGACAATATGTAAAGCTGCAACTTGGTCCTCCAGGAACACGTTCATGCCACATTATAAAGTGGATCCCGCACAGTTGACAACTGTGAAATTCGGGAAGTCAGTCATTCAAGCCAATACCTCAATTGATTGTTAATTAAACTTATTTTTATTTTACCCACCCAGTTAGTGAGTTATTTCCCAAGTTTATGCTGCCATGATGCAACAGGAAAATGGAAAATTGTGTACTTACCTTTCCATTATTTTCCTTTCCTGGCGCATCTTCATTGCAGCATACAGATTCCCACTCTTGAGCCTAGGTTCACATTGATCCGATTTGGCATGTGGTTTGACATGTCAAATCGCATGCCAAATTGGCGGCTATTGCCAGCAGTGGCACCGTCCAAATAGGTGCAGCGCTGCACCGATTCCCAAAAGTAGTTCCTGTACTACTTTTGGTGACTACGGGGGGCCATTTGTATAGACATCTGGGGGGGGGGGGGCGCAGATCGCAGGAGGAGGCCCAGGGAGAGCTGTGAAGGAACTTTGCCATTACACGGTCATTGGCAATGTCTTTACCATTACACGGTCATTGGTAAATAACTCCTGGAGCAGAAGGGCAGGTGAAGCTGTTGGAACGTATGGTCAGGTCAAGTTCTCCATCAAGGGCTCAGGGCAGAGAAAGCTCAGTTGGTGTCCCACAGTAGAGGGCTGGATGTACCAGGAAGTCTGTGAGGGAACTTTGCTTTTACACGGTCATCATCAAAGTCTTCATCATTACACGGTCAATGATGGGGAGTCCTGGATCAGAGGAGAGACTGTGGGGATATGTGTCAAATCGATGTGGCCTGAGGGCACAGGATTTACAAGCTGAGCTGGCTGGGAATAGAGGTGCTGCAGCCCTCTGGCCTAGTAGCAGTGAGCAATCAGAGCTGGCTTAAGGATTTATTCAGAGTGGGTCCTTCTTGCTTATAGAAGAAGATGTGACATTACTTTACTTCAGGATAAGTTTTGTGCAGGAGGAGAGGAGTTCTGGGAACATCACCCTTACACGGTCAAGAGTGATGTCCTCATTCCTTACACGGTAATGGATGAGGAATGCCTGGAAGCAATAGTCTGTGGGAGTTAAGCAGAGGAGGAGCAACAGTCTGCATGGTGATGCAGGAGGAAGATCATAACAATTAATAAATGCACATCATCTTTTCTGGCTCTATGTGCTAGTGTGTGAAATCTTTAAAATATGATGGCAAATTAACTATCCTATGGGCATCCCATATACCCTTCCCCCAACCAAGTTGTACCCCTCAATAAACAAAACCAGCAAAAGACTGTTCATTGTCTCTGCAAGTGGTGTTTGGGAGTCTGGCAGCGGGGTGAATTGGTGGATGTTTGTTACTAGTGGCAACTACACCACTACAACAGTATGTTAACCAAGCCTTACTGGCCAATAGTAATGTGCAAGGGGAAGAAAGGGGGGTACAAGAGTCAGAAAGGGGTGGACAGGCTTCAGCACTATTAAAGGTATGGAAACTTTCCTTGTCAGAATGGGCTGAAATTTGTCTGTGACAGGAAGGTTTAGGGGACTGCTGCAGTTTGCCCGCTTTTCCCAAGTGACAGAGTCTATTTAGCTCTTATTTAAAGGGCAAGGAGGTTCCCTGCATAGAAAAGAATGTTCCGCCACTGACCTTTATTTCCTGAAAGAGTTAGGCTTTCACACTGCCTAGCGTGTTGGGGGTGTTATTCTGACAAACAAAGCTTCCACACTTTGTATACCTGATCCCTACATCATTGTGTCCTGTAGTGCTGTAGAGGCCAAAGGGTGGGACCACAGAGAGCTTCAAGAATCTGACACTCCTGGAAGTGTTGGATGCAGAAGGTTCTTCAACAAGAGAGTTGAGATTGGCAGAGCATCTGCGGGACAGCTAATAATAATTTTCTTTGCAGGGAGCACTTTTTTTTATTATTAGAGTTACTTTAGGGTTTAGGGGCAAAGCCATACAAAATCATTCCTTATGCACCAGAGGGCAACTGTAAATCCAGAACCACTGTTTTTTAGAGACAAACCATTTGTGACAGTCACTCATTGTATGACCTGTAGTGACAGCAAGTTACAATTAATGTGTTTCTGTAAATACCACCTTCCAGTGCAGCTTTGAACATCGTTGGTTACATTGAGGTGATGTAGGTCAGTCTTATGAACTCATATAGCTTTGTTACTTTTACCATTTACAATGATCATAATATATAAGATCTACAGTCTGTGCCAGTTCCACTTTGTAAAACTACTGGATTACATTTTGCCTTTTAGCGGTGTTGTGGTGAAAGATCAGGGTCATACCAGATGGTGTAATTTATCGTTATGCTTCATGCATGAAAATGGAAATTGCATTGCTTGTCCTTTCATCTTTCTTATCGCAAAACATGAATAGTAAATAATTTCGCTTAACCTTTTTAGTCAGGTCACTAAATGCAGTGTGCAAAAAAGTTACTAGTGAGCAGTGGTGGTCGACCTTGCAACTACAATGGGTCTCAAGTGTTACCCTTGATATGTGCAAAGGGCTGCACAATAGCAATGTGTCTTCATGCATTAACCAGTTCCCGCAGTAAATGTACTGCGGGCAGGCAGCAGCTACAGGCTAGGCAACATACATGTACGTGACGTCGCCGCCTGTTTCCTGGTTTTCAGGGGTGCATGCGTGTGCCCCTTGATGACTTATGCTGTGTGGTGATCACATACCAACAAAAAAAAAGCTCTATTTGTGTGAAGAAATATCTTTTACTGAGCAATTGACAATTAACATAGCACTGGTCTTGAAGGGGGTAAAACCTCCAGAGGTCAAGTGGTTAAGGCACATTGGGAGGAATTCATCAAAACTGGAGCAGCCTGGAATCTGGAGCAGCTGTGCATGGCAACCAATCAGGTTCTATCTTCAGCTTGTTAAAGCGGTCATTTTTTCAACTTTCCATCTATTAAATCTTCTGGATGGGCACATATTAAGTATGTATGAGCACATATGGAGCATGGATGAGCACATATGAGGCATGTATAACCACATATGGAGCATGGATGAGCCAGGGATGGATGAATGGATTTAGCATGGATGGGCACAGATCAGCACTGTGGGCACTCCAGAGACAGCCCACAGCACTGCTGCACCCGGCTCCTCCCTCTCCTCGCACATTGTACCGATCGGTGCAAGAAGAGGGGAGGAGCTGCACCGGACAAGCTCCGGTTTGTTAACAAGTGATCGCTCCGTCATTGGACGGAGCGATCATGTGGTAAAGGGCCGCTGTTATTGGCCCTTTACCCCGTTCCATGACGTGCCTAGTCCAGAGGACTTGACGGTCACGGATATTCCAGGGGAGCGTGCGGGAGTGCGATTCTGTGAGGACGTCCATGGACGCCCTCCCAGAATAAGCCAACGGCGCTGTAGCCATCTTTCAGCTATGGTCCGCACGGCATGTGGTTAAGCTTTGAAAATAATGAATAGAAGCTGATCGGTTGCCATGCACAGCTGCTTCAGATTTTGGCTGCTCTAGTTTTGATAAATTCCCCTCATTGTGTTTGGCAGTCCATTCAAACAAATAGACTGTAATGTACTTTAACTCACAAGAATGTAGGTCTTTCTGCTTTTTCTTGCAGTCCAAAACAGCTCACATCATGTGCTGTAGTATGTCGCGGTGCAATGGAATGGACCTGCATTCTAGAAGTGAGTTAGGGAATGATTTAAAAATGAATGTCTCTCGCATTACAGCACACTATACCAAACAGTAACAGAACCACGTGTTAAAATAGTGCAGATGTAGCTTGTTCTATTGTGCGTCAGCAGCCCTTTCAAATGGAGGGGCCTGTCTAACGCAATGTACATTAACACACATCATAATGGGATTTAACACTATTGCTGTGATGCAACACACCAGATCATAGTTATTAGCTGATAACTAAATTTGTCTCTGGAGCTGTCCCTATCACTTTGCAGGGTGAGATGATTGTGTTGGAATGACAGAGGAGGTAAAAAGCCAGGCTCAGCCCTTGTAGACACATTACCTCCAGTAACAAGGGCTGTACAGGGGCAGAAGTGGGTAGCCACTGTTAGCATCTCTGAGCCGGAGGAGTCCATTTCCAATAAATGGCAGCAGCTCCTCATGTGCAACCCGCATCCTTGCACTGGAGGAGTCCTCTTACCAGTAAATAGCGGCTCCCCACTTGGTAAATACATCAGGAATTGCTGCCAGTTACTTGATAGAAATGTGACTGGCTTGGAGATATAGCCAGTGCAGCAGGAGCTTTACCTAGTACACAATGGGTGGTGGTGGGCTATGTGTTGGGCACAGGGCAATTGGGACTTGAGAGTCAAACCTTGACTAGGGTACCAAAGAGGCTTTGACCAAATTGCCCGACCACCACTTATATTAAAATTGACTAGACATGACATTGACTGGAGTTTAATGGTCCTAGCAGTCTTTTATTAACCAATATAAATAACATATTAAACAAATGAACATATGAACATCAGACAGTATTCAAGGGGCCCCAAAGTCCTTGTGGGTATGCACTCCAAGTGCCTACATAATCACCATTTTAGGCCTCCAGCTGCAGAAAGCACAGAAAGAGACAAACCAATATTGCAGGTACCACCAGCCAGAATAATGGGAGCCGTACCTCAGAAGGGATCCTACAAATGTCCCTTTTGCCTCTAATCATAACACATCCAAGGACCTTGTGCCCCCCCCCCCCCCCCCCCCAGCTACTATGATAGAAATGCCCTTGCTCCACAACCTGCAAAAATACAGAACAAATACCATAACAACCACAAAAAAAAAAAAACATAACCATAAGGGTGGGAGGGTGGCAAGTTGTTCCGTCCAGGCTCTTTTCCGACTAAACTCCTCCCAAACCCTTCCCACATTCCAACTCCTAAAGCCCAACCTTCTCCCACCTTTCTACCAATCCGGTGAGTACCAACTTCCTCCATTACTTTTATATTCAGCATGACTCCTCCTATACTCAAACCCCTTCTAACCCAGTCATGTTGGCCCTCTATTTGTTTTTTTTCCCCTCTTTACTCCGGGCCTCCCTATATTGTAGTGGATGGGTTACACTAAACAAAATGAAGAAATATAAAAAATTTTATGGACTGATGGTTAACATTTTTGGTGCATGTTTAAACGTTAAATAACCCAACTATGTATATATCTTTAATGGAATCCATTGGGTGGTTCTCTGCACCCCAGGTCCTCTCACCTGGCAATAAAAAAAACTGCAATGATCCATGCCAATTTAGAGCAGAAGATAACTATATAGCCTTGGGAAGCAACTGACAAAGTGACTGCAGTTTCACTTTGGGGTTGATTTACTAAAACTGGAGAGTGCAAAATCTGGTGTAGCTGTGCAAGGTGACCAATCAACTTCTAAGTTCAGCTTGTTCAATTAAAGTGATTGTAAAGCTTTGTGTTTTTTTTAAAAAAATAACAAACACATCATACTTGCCTCCACTGTGCAGTTCTTTTTGCACAGAGTGGCCCCGATCATCCTCTTCTGGGGTCCCCCGGTGACGCTAGTAGCACCTCCCTGCATCGTATTACCCCCTAGGAGAAGCGAGGTTGTTACCTTGTGGGCGTGCTCCTGAGTCCAGCATTTGCGTCCATAGTCATTGGATTTGATTGACAGCAGCGAGAGCCAATGGCTACGCTGCTATCAATCTATCCAATCAAGAGCTGAGAACCCCGGGCAGAGGAAGAGCGCGTCTCCACCATGGGAAATTCCAGGGCTCAGGTGAGTAAAATGGGGGGGGGGGGGGGCATCACTACAAGAAGTTTTTTCACCTTAATGCATAGGATGCATTAAGATGAAAAAACACGAGGGTTTACAACCCCTTTAACCAAAAAAAGTAAGCTGATTTTTTTCTATGCAGAGCTGCACCAGCATTTGCACTGTCCAGTTTTAGTAAATTAACCCCCTTGTCTGCTACTTTTTCTGTGTGTGTGCTCACAAAGAATTTATACACAGACCCAGTTATAACAAAGCCTCTTACTGTGAAATTATTACAGCCAGTGGTAATTCCACCCTCCATCCACTAGAGGGCTGTTAATTATGAGAAGGGGTCCTTGGTGTCCTCTAGCCCAGTGTTTCTAAACCTTTTTTCAGCTAAGGCACCCTATAAAACTACGCACAATCTTGAGGCACCCCATAAACACATGTAAAAAACAAAACTAATAGTTTTACATAATGCAACAACACATGTAGGACACCCAACGTTAGAGGTGATTTATTCTTCCAACAGAAATACACTTTTGCACACTGATAGCGACTGGTATTCCAATGTTTTTCTTCTCCCTCATTCACCTATGTGACCCCAGTGACAAGAAGGGGCAAACAAGGATGCTATGCAGGTTCTTGTGGTCCTCCTTTTTAACCAATGATGTCATTAGTTGTTAAGACGCTGGCGGCTGGAAGGTTGTAAGGGTGCAAAATTTAAATCTGTGGCTTTGTGCAACCAAGAGGGCAGGTTTCATCCACCTACTGGTTTGTATACGATTTTTGGGTAATTTGTAGGCATTTTGCCAAGGCCCTCCTGAAGAAACATAAAGGCATCCCAGGGCGCATGGGCACCCAGGTAAAAAAGGCTGCTCTAGCCAAAAAGGCTTTATTAAATCCAATTATTATTATTTTATTAAATCTTGTCTCTAGTCGTTCCCCACTGGACATCTCCAGAATTGATTATTTCCAATTTCTCAAGGGGCCTGAGCCCCCATCAAACATCCAACGGTAACAGGGGAGTGCCATGGACCCTTGCTTTGTAACTATCTCAGACCCGTAAAAACCAAGCTGCCTTGACAATCACAAGTAAAGCAAAATCTGTTGTCAGACATTAAACAAGGGTGTTGCGAGCAGATCAATCCTCTTCCTTTATTGACCTTTCAGACAGAACTCCCAGCAGCCTCTGTGGCTGCTCCCTTTCACCTAACTCTTGACCTCCAATCAGGTAAGGTTCATTGTTTCTGCTGTAACAATTATGTTTTTCGTGGGGATTATTCCTAAAAAATGTAATAACATTAATGATAGCACTGATAATAATAACAATAATAATAATAATAATTGTAATAATAACATTGACACTAGTGTTAATATGTTTTAATTATAGATAATAGACTTATCAGTGAACAATCATACAATGTATAATAAACATGTTTAGACATTAAAAATTAATAATGATAATATAAATAGTCATATGAGCATGATCGACAGAGTAAATTCATACATCCAATATACATCTCAATACATGATATTCAGAGAATTAAATATTAAAATATTAAAACCCATAATTAAGACAGACTGGTCTTGGCATCCTTGGTTGTAGACTCTACGCATTTCGTAACCTATAGCTACTCATCAGGAGTGGGATGCATTAATTAGACTAGAGAAGGGTAAATGAGAAAAGTTTAATAGCATATAATGCCCTCCAAGGGACACAATTCTGTACTAGAAGTGCAAACTAATCATAGACTTACAGATCAGCTTATAAACTGGGCTCAGCTTCAGGATATTAAAAATGCGAGGGGCCTGGCCAAATTTCTCACCCGGGGTTGAAGTGGGAGACTCCCCACCCCCTCCCTCAAAATGAGGGGGGTCCACGGGAAACATCCATGGGACAGCCCGACCACCACGCCATATCACACCTCCACAGATGTAATGAGTGCAATCGATTCAACCAAGGGTGCCAAGACCAATCTGTCTTAATTATGGATTTTAATATTTTAATATTTCATTCTCTGAATATCATGTATTGAGATGTATATTGGATACATGAATTTATTCTGTCGATCATGCTCATATGACTATTTATATTATCGTTATTAATTTTTAAAGTCTACATTAATCATGTTTATTATACATTGTATGATTGTTTACTGATAAGTCTATTATCTATAATTAAAACATATTAACACTAATGTCAATGTTATTATTAATATTATTATTATTATTATCAGTGCTATCATTAATGTTATTACATTTAATATTATTATTTATATTCATGCAATTTATTGCGTGATTGCGGCATCACATCGTATCAACTTTCATTAAACTATATATCATTTAATTGTATATTCAATATTCATAGCGTAGACATGCCTCATGCAAAGTCCCACTACCCCCTCTTTTTTCTATATATCCATGTCGCACTACAGCCAGTGCAGTTTTAGTGAACCACATATTTAATTACAGTTTACATCTGCTTTAATATAATTGCATGCGAGAGTCAATGGACCGCTATCTGCATTCTAGAGCTGTGTATTCTAGAGCTGATACCTTATTACCTTACGTAGCACAACCCAGACTGCACCGACATAGCTTACTTACTAATTTCATCTCTTGTTGGCTGCTTCTGAATCCTTATGAGAATTTACAGTATCTGTGTGTGGTCAGGGCCAGGGAATTGATTGTTAACATGACACATCATGTGACCAGCAAACCAGGAAATCTGAGTTATTTTATAGCTTTGGCATTTTCAGTGCCAAGTTGCAATCAACAACATGCAATGGGCTGGGTTAGTTCCTTTACACCAGAACACCAACTGAATGCGTTTTGCTAATTTCAGTGACTTTATAACGCTGAATTCCCAAGATACTGTACATCATTGGTTTCCAAAAGGTGGCCCAGGGGCCAAATGTGGTCCTTTGGTTGCCTTCATCTGTCCTTTAGGCACTATTCCTCTCACTGATACAAGGCTCTATTCCTCCCACTGAAACCAACAGTTGGGTATAATTTCTGCCACTTACACAAACAATGGGGTACTATTTCTCCCACTGACACCAACATTGGGGCACCATTTCTCCCACTGACACCAACAAAGGGGCACTATTGCTCCCACTGACAAGAATGATGGAGTACTACCCCCCCCCCCCCCCCCACGAAACCAACAATGGGGCATTGTTCATTGGGGCATTGTTCATTCCACTAATACCAATGAAGGTGCATTGTTTTCTCCCTTTGATGCTGTGTTTTTTTTTCTACTCACATTGGCCACAGTCCAGCCCCCTTATAGTCTGAAGGACAGTAAACTGACTCTTTTGTTTAGAAAGTTAATCAACTTCCTCCCCCCTTTAACCCTCATTGCCTTTTAACAAATTTCTCAGATTAATAAAAAAAGAAAACAAAAGCCCTTTTACTTACCTTAATCTGTGGTTATCTTTTGGACTGTAGAAAGGTAAGGTCCTTCATCCGGTGCCCATCACTGCTTAAGTGATGTGGACATTTCCAATTAGCTGTCCACTGGTGGGGTTCTCTCAGGCTCCAAAAAGACTGCTATGACAAGATGACGTCATGATGAAGGGTGTCAACAAAACCAGTCAGCAACAGGCCGGCACTGCAGCACTGGTTTACCTTTTGCCAGTCTTGGAAGAGACACTGTGAAGGGCCATGTCATGGCTGACTCAGGTGAGTAAAAAGAGTTAATAGGGTGTTTTTTAAAAAACAAATTTATAATTTGTGGAAGGGAGAGGGAACTAGGGGTCCAGAGATGAACTTTAAAATGGTCCTGCACCCTTCACTGCAAACACTTATTTTTTGCTAAGGAACAGACGAGAAGTACCTTTTAAACTTTTGCTTTCCAGACATTTAGTCTATAACATGAAAATGTACATTGCTGGCAAACATCTGTTTGTCCCTGTACAGAGTTCAGTTCCTGCAGCTTCACCCATGCCAAGAGATTTTAGAGAAGGTCTTCGGTGGAGTAATACAATTTAATTTACTACTGTGTGTGGACTTTAACAAATATGTGTAATTTAAAGCTTCTGGCCAGAAACCATTAGAGAGATTTCCTGGATTTGGCCTTGAAAGATTTTCCTTGATGCAAATTATCTATCCACATGTCCTCACTGTAATTCATTCCTCATTTCATAGCTCATATGAATTAGAATTATAAAATCATGATTAATGCTGTTATGTTCTTATGTATATATTGTATATTTTGTTTTAAATGTGCCCTGTACATATTATTTAAAAAAAATAAGATGCTATTATGACATACAGAAGTATATTGAGTATAAGACCTTGGTAGCAGAGCCATGTCGTAGCCTGAAAGAGCCTCATTTGAGAAGTTTTCCTTCTTTTCCTCTCTAAAGTGCCAATTCCAATCTGCTGACCTAATAAAGCCTTATTTTCTGGCTACCATTGGGTTGCTATCATGAGTAGTGTTATTTACCCACTTGTATACTATTCCCCTCTTATATTTCTGCTCTTCATTGATTCCCTCAAGCTTTGATATTATATTGTACTCAAATTTAATGGATATGCTTGACTATTTGTCACATGTATCTCTGTGTCCCTATATTGTAACTTGCCGAGTACAATTACAATAAAGATAAGTTGGAAAATAAACTGCTAATTCCTGCTGTTAATTTATCCAAAGCCAAAGAGCACCACTCCAGCCTGAAGCTTCTCCTCCAGTGTGGACATTCTGGGTGACAGTAAAAAAAAACTTCAATACCTGTAATCTTGAGGAGACAATATTACACAGGCCACACACCGGAACCAACAACACTTCTAAGTGCAATTATTTGCTTAGAAACAGCATGATAGCATACAGGAAGTGACCAAAAACAAAAAGAGACGCTCAGGCTAGGAAAGGGTGCTAGTCCTGATACAGCCCCCCTTATTCTCACCTGAGCCCAATCCGATCCAACAACGTGCACAAGAGCAGCGGCTCTCGTTGCTGTCTCCCTCCTCATTGGGCATATTGATAGCAGTGGGAGCCATTTGCACCGCTCCTGTCAATCAACTCCAGTGATGAGGGAGCATGTGGCCGGGCTGAGTCCAGCTGTCTGTGACAATGGACACAGCAGCATGCTCTGGAGAGAGCACGCACGAGTGCCCCCATGGGAAATGGCTTCCTGTGGGAGCACTGGACAGAGGAGGTCAGCCAGAAGCACTGGCAGGGGACCCAAGAGGAGGAGGTTCAGGGATGCTCTGTGCAATTCCATTGTACAGAGCAGGTAAGTATAGAGATGTGTATAATTTTTATTTTTTTTCCTTTACAATCATTTTAACTCTGGAAGCCGTGGCCATAAAAGACATACACAGAGCAAAGGACTAGTCATCAGTATTGCCTGTAGTCTCCCTGCAGACGAGCCTTTCCCATTATTGGTTCTTCATGCCTTGTTATCAACTGTGACCAGCAGCGGCCCAAACGTAAGGGGAGCATGGACGCAGCCCTCCTAATCTATATGCGCCCCGCCCCTAATCTCCATGCAGGGCGCTGGACGCATAGAGATCTATGTTTTTTTTTGTGAAACATGTGATTAGACCCGGAGGCTCTAATTGGCTTAAAAAATGGTGGGCACTGCACCCTGAGCCCACCCACTTGTGACAATAGCGGATCAACATTCGCTATTGCCTTCCTGCTTCCCCTCCCTTCCAATCAGGACAGGAAGCGGGTTCTGAGAACGGATTCACTGGGAAGAGAAGCAACTGCATTGGCCAGGAGGAGAAGGCAGGGAAGCTGTCCGGGACCTGGATGGGGTAAGTGCAGGGGTTGGCGGGCTGTCAAATGGGGCTGGCTAGGGGGGTTTGTTTGCTGCCCCCCCAAAAATGGAGCCCCAGCAGCCACTGACTGTGACCCTGTGTGGAGGCAACCTTCTTGTTGGAGTCAGGGTATTTTTTCCTCATGTCAAAGCCTCCAGCAAGGAAAACAGTTAGCAGCACAGTGGAGACATCACCAAATCTCATTCCAAATCCCCAGAGACTAGCAGTCAGAGACCGCAGTGCCTTAGAGTGCATTACTAGTTTTCAGGAAGCATTCCAGACCAAAGGTACAATTTTAGGGTACTACTTGGGTACAGTTGACATATCTAAACATTACCTTTAACCAGGGATTTTTTTTTTCAGAGAATAGATGCAGGTATTTCCCCTCTTCGGAGTCACCCCTTTCCATCCTCTACCCTCCTTCCAGTACCGCCCCTTTTAGAGAATACAAAACTGATGCTGCGTACACACGATCGGACTATCTGGCGGACTTAGTCGGATTGTCCGCCGGATAGTCTGATCGTGTGTACGCGGCATTAGTGTCATTTTGTGGTATTATTTGTATGGAATTTGTTAATGATAACAAGAAAGGCAGTAAAATGGATGCCCCTGCAACAATATATCTACCCCAGCAACAATAGGCCCAACCATCAGCAACACTAGATCCACCCCAGCAACATAAGACCCCCCAGCAACAAAAGATCAACCACCAGCAACAATCGACCCTCCCCCCGCAAAAGTAGATCCCTCAGCAACTTAGGATCCACCCACCAGCAACAGTACTCTCCCTTCCTCCTCAGCGACAATGGATTCCCAAGCAACCAGCCCTCCAGCACCCCTTCCCAGTACATGCATTCAGTGCTGGAGGTGCCAGAACTGTATACCACCATATTACAGCTGAAAAAATGCTCTGCCTTTAACAGCAAATCTTAATTTTTTTAGTTCAGATTCACTTTAATGTGTTAAAGTTTAACTCCAGAAAACTAAAAAGTCCCTTGCAGTGGGGTTGCATTAGGGTAAAAAAACGTGTTACTATCTTCCTACTAACACTTACCTTACTAAGTCACTGTATTGCTGTCTCAGCACCTCTCCCTTCCAGGTCTCACGGACGAAACTGAAAGCAGTGGAGCCATAGGCCCCTACTGCTGTCAGTCAAGCTCCTGTGAGGAGGGTGCTTGGTGTGGCTTACCCGGTGCTGTGTGTGTCTATGAAGGCACACAACCCTGATCGGGAGCATGTGCATGGGTTCCCCATAGCTCATGGCTTGCCAAGAGAGCACTCAGAGGAAGAAGGAGCAGGCAGCGCTGGCAGGGGAGAAGAGGAGGTAAGGGACCGCTCTGTGCAATATTGTTGCACATAGCAGGTAAGTATAACATCTTTTTTTTATTTTAAGAAAAAAAAATAACCTTTAATATCACGTTAATGTGCTGGTCAAGAATGGCATTATTAGCAACTAGCAGCTCATTGTATGCTTCTCAAATATTTCTTTATAAATAAAAACCTCAGTTTTTAAGTTGGAATTGATGCCATTTAAATACTCTTGGCTGGCCTTTTGTCCATTCAAAAATGACTGGCTATTCTTTGTTTGTATTCCCTTAACTATAGTACATGTTCTTTAACTGCACTGGTGATGACTGAGTAGTCTAAAACAATTGTCTGCAAGTTGGAATAAGTTAGCTCTATACTATAGACCAGCAGTTGTGGATTGAAAACCTGTCCTCTGAGACATAAAGAAAGATATAAGATTCACCATCATGTTTTCCTAACAGTTAATGGGAGCTTTCCATCGGATTTTCCGACCGTGTGTATGGCCATCGGTCTTTTTCTGTCGACATTTCCGATGGACTTTAGATTCTGGCCCTGACAGAGGAGGAGGATTAAATAGCCCTTTCAGGCTCCTCCCACAAAGCCTTTACACATATTGGTGTAAAGTTTCCTGAATTGTGAATGAATACAAATATTAACTCAATACAGAGACCTATGTGAACAGGTTAACAGAAGAGTAAACACCTGGCACAATATCTTATGTGTCAGATCTCTCCTTTTTGCCTCCTCAACTCACAGGCCAGCAACCCTGCACAATATTGAAAACAGTATAAACAATATTATATTCAATAGGATGGCTCCCTTTAGCAGTTCAATGCAATTTGAGCAGATGAGGAGAGAAAATTACAAAAAGGTGAGAAAGGGTATTCCTTAAAATTCACATGTCTTCAGCTAGCCTTTTCTTAATCGGATTCCTGGCCGCCTGGGGGGCGCGCGCGCCCGCGGCATCGCTCGGGACCCGGTGCGAGTGCCCGGCGGCCGCGATGTCGGGAACGTGGAGCTGTGTGTGTAAACACTCAGCTCCACATCCTGTCAGTGCAGAGGAGACCGATCATGTGATCCCAGTACGGAGGAACACATGATCGGTCTCCTCCCCTTAAGTCCCCTCCCCCTACAGTTAGAATCACGTCTATTAGGGAACACATTAACCCCTCCAGCGCCCTCTAGTGTTAACCCCTTCCCTGCCAGTCACATTTACACAGTAATCATTGCAATTTTATAGCAACGATCGCTGTGTAAATGTGAATGGTTCCAAAAATGTGTCAAAAGTGTCCGAAGTGTCCGCCACAATGTCGCAGTCACGAAAAAAAAATCGCAGATCCCCGCCATTACTAGTAAAAGAAAAAAAAAAAAATTCAATAAATCTATCCCCTATTTTGTAGACGCTATAACTTTTGCGCAAACCGATCAATATACGCTTATTGCGTTTTTTTTTTTACCAAAAATATGTAGAAGAATACGTATCGGCCTAAACTGAGGAAAAAAATATTTTTTTTAAAAAAAATGGGATATTTATTATAGCAAAAAGTAAAAAATATTGTGTTTTTTTTCAAAATTGTCGCTCTTCTTTTGTTCATAGCGCAAAAAATAAAAACCGCAGGGGCGATCAAATACCACCAAAAGAAAGCTCTATTTGTGGGAAAAAAGGACGTCAATTTTATTTGGGTGTAACGTCGCACGACCGCGCAATTGTTAGTTAAAGCGACGCAGTGCCGAATCGCAAAAAGTGCTCTGGTATTCCTTCCTGGGTGTTTAAAAGCCCTGTATTGAAGTGGTTAAAACATGCATATTCATGAACAACTGGATAAATCACCAGCACCAGAATTGACATGTACAAGGTTAAAACAGTGAGTTGACAATTTCATGAGATACCACTTCATTCAACATGTTTCGCTCATTTGAGCTTCTTCAGGAATAGGGTACATGAATGTATGTTCACTGAAAGTAAATAGGGAACAATGAGATTACAAAGCAAATGCACAATGAACATACTATGCAGTGTAAATGCTCCAAAACAAGATAAACATGTAAATTGAGTCCAAAAATTAATTATCAAATAAGTCAATGGCAAAATACATATAGAGAAGTGTAATAAACGTCAAACAGATCTCTTACCAGTGGAGTGCCTAGTAAGGATGAGCTCAGGCGTGTTCGCATGGTCCACGTGCAGAGCCCGCCAGGAAGTCGGCGCAGCGCTGCGCTAATCACAGGCAGTGAGACATTGCCCCGATGTGCGGCTGCAGAGATCAGGCAATGTCTCACTGCCTGTGATTAGCGCATCGCTGCGCCGACTTCCTGGCGGGCTCTGCACGTGGACCATGCGAACACGCCTGAGCTCATCCTTAGTGCCTAGTAGTCGATTGAAAACGACCGATTGTGCTCAAGCTCTAGGTCTATACTGAGTGCCAAAAGCGGAAATCCATCCATATCAACGGACCAATCATCCACAACCATGAGGGGTCACAGGAGGAAATATAGTGAATTGAATCGAAACTATGGATAAAGATCAAATAGACACATTTTTGGAATTTGGAGAAGACTGAACAAATGAAATCATGAACTGCCGATTTTAATCAACAGTGCATAGTTACAAAGGACACAGTAGCCCCCATTGGTATGTAAAAATTGAATCCAAATAATTGCTAATGTCCTATAAAGAGAAGGGATAATGTACTGATTCTCACCCTGTTCACGTATAAACGAGCTCGGACAGTGCAATAATAAGCACACAAGTGCTAAGGTAGCATTGCCCCAGTGTAACCCAGGTTGGAATAAAAATCTGAAAAATAAACCAAAGTGGTGCAAATAAGGATCAAGCCCAAAGCAGTATCAAATAATAAACCAAAAAAAAAAAAAAAGGTATCAAAAGGTATCAATGGTGCCAATGAAGCAGTGGACACCAATGAATATCTATGTGTAGACTCACCAATGAGGGAAATAGACCAAAGTAATCACATGCAGGTAACTGGTATAATCTTGAAGTTCACCTTACTGCTGACAACATCAGAATGATTGCGGCTAAAAGCCGCCCTTATATCTGCTCCCGGCCCGGCGGCGTCTGATATCACCGCCGGGTCGCGGACAACCAATGAGGATAGCCCAGGCAAGGGACTAGGGGCGGCAACCTACGAAAACGGTGCAAAATATTCCCGCTGTAGCTACCGCGCATGCGCGTGGTCCCGCAAACCAGAAGTGCAACTGCCGGTCATCATGGCTGAAACAAGAACAACCATTTTGGATCTGGGAACTGACAAAATGAAGGTTCCCAACCCAATTGCGGTGAACAAACAGACATATCCCACCGCAAAATCAAAACAATCAAGATAGATTTAAAGTAAAATACAATCAAATTGGTTGCCAAACCAGAACGCCCCCCGACCAGGAAATATTACCTCTAGGGCTCCCAGTGGCCATCGGTGGATTAACCCAATGGTGCACTGGGTGCCCGGGCTGCCCGTATGACCCACAAAGGATGAAGATAAAGAAGATCCGCTGAGGAATCAGGAATACCGCTAATAAATAATAATCATAAGTAATGAGCATCAAGAGCACGCTAATACAACTGGGATCAAATAAACTACTCCCTAGAATACTTAGGACTGGTACAAGAGATCTGATTCACAAACATTACAGTACAAATAGTCATAATATTGATCTATAATCAATATGCAAACATGTGTGATAAATACAATACCAAATAGTAATGACGAAAGGGACATAAGAAATGCAAAGCAGAAATAAAAATGAAAATAACAATAAAATGAGAGGAAAAGGAGATGTAGAAAACCAAATATTGTTAAAGAAAAATGTATTTAATGAGGAAACATTTTGATGGAAAAATTTGAAGAACCAGTTCAAGTTGTAATTGGCCTATTCACAGTAAACATTTAAAGCTATAAGCGTCATTCAGACCTAGATACTTGAGCGCAAAGAGCTTGTGTATCCACCTTGCCTCGCGCTGTAATAAGACCTTGTCATAGTCACCCCCTCTGGGGCCAGGTGCAACATATTCTAGTGCAAAAAAATGCATCTTGCTACTGTCAAAGTTGTGGTAGATACCATTGTGGCGACTGATGGGAGTCTCCATTCGTTTCTTGTGTATTAGTGACACATGGTCACGTATTCTACACATAAACTGACGTTTAGTTTTTCCACTATAGAATGCATTGCACTCGCATACCATTATATATACTATGCCTACCAATTGACAATTGACAGAGAATTTAGGTTTGAAGACCTGACCATTTGGGAGAGCAATAGACCGAGCAGACAAAATATATTTGCAAAAGTTACATCTATGACAAGGTCTGGTACCCTTCATTGAGTCATTGATTGCAGTCATCTTGGAGTCATAATGACTACTAACAAGGCTGTCTTTCAATGAACGTGAACGTCTAAAGGTAATTTCAGGTTGGGATTTAATGTGTTTAGAAATTTTTTCGGCACTGGTGAGGAGATACCAGTATTTGTTAAGGATACTCCGCACTTGATGATGTTGACCTGAGAAGGTGGTAATGAGGCGAACCCCAGGCGAAGTCTTGGGTGGCTTAGAACCATGGACAAGAGAAATTCTATTCTGAGATTTAGCTTTCACATAGGCTTTTTTAATGCATTTAGGACTATAACCTCGTTGCAAGAGGCGCGATTGCAAAGAGCGAGCCTGAACCATAAAGTCAGATTCCGAACTGCAATTGCGCCTTACCCGTAGGTATTGGCCGTAGGGAACGCTAGCAACTAAAGGTGCTCATGGTTGTGGATGATTGGTCCGTTGATATGGATGGATTTCCGCTTTTGGCACTCAGTATAGACCTAGAGCTTGAGCACAATCGGTCATTTTCAATCGACTACTAGGGACTCCACTGGTAAGAGATCTGTTTGACGTTTATTACACTTCTCTATATGTATTTTGCCATTGACTTATTTGATAATTAATTTTTGGACTCAATTTACATGTTTATCTTGTTTTGGAGCATTTACACTGCATAGTATGTTCATTGTGCATTTGCTTTGTAATCTCATTGTTCCCTATTTACTTTCAGTGAACATACATTCATGTACCCTATTCCTGAAGAAGCTCAAATGACCGAAACATGTTGAATGAAGTGGTATCTCATGAAATTGTTAACTCACTGTTTTAACCTTGTACATGTCAATTCTGGTGCTGGTGATTTATCCAGTTGTTCATGAATATGCATGTTTTAAATTGTCTTTTTGATTATATGTATCAATAAAATCATTTTCTTATGAATGCCAAGTATTCATCTACGTGTTTACTACTAGCACCCTCAAAGTCCCGGGGTCAGTGAACCCCAAGTCCATTCATTTTCTTAAAATAGCCTCTTCTTAAGTTGAACATAAAGTAATCCAAAAGACAAGGTGTGACAAAGTTAGCCAAGCTGTGATTTATCCTGGTAGTAGTATAGCTTCCTTCTGTTTAGAATCCTAAAGATGTCATCTGATTGGCTACTGGAATCAGTAATGTGTACTGAGCATAGGCATTTATTGGCTGTGCCCATTATAACAGAGAGTTTAACTTCCGTGGGACTACAAGTACCACCAGCTAAACTGTGTGGGGTTTTGTTTAACAGCAGTGTCCTTAACTATAACAAGGGCTATGCCAGCTCACCACTCCAAGTCTCAGATGGATTAGATAACGGGGCCGATGATGAGAAGACTCCAGCCGGAACTCTCTCTCTGTGTCTTTGCTCTGGTAAATGGCGGCTGCCACGCCACGCTGCAGCTCACTGGAATCTGAATTGCAGGTGCCTTTGGATGACCCAAAACACCCGCCGGTCCACTGCACTGAAGAAGCGATGCTGTCCGCAGAGATCCCTCTGGGTATAGCTGTCTGTCTCCCCGCTGTGTAGGCCGCAATTCATCAGCAAACTCCCTGTCACACAGACCTCCTACTGGCAGAGTCAAAACGGTGTCCAGAGAGGCTAATCTAGGCCACGCCAGCCCTTTTTATATCCTCTCCCAGCAGTCTGTTCTGTAAAATCAGCATTCTGTTCCTTGTAGTTCAGATCAGTCCTGCTGGCAGTGTCACTTCAGTATTCTTAACTACACGTTCCATGATGCTTTGCTCTGAGTCCTCCCACAGGAAGAGAAAAAATTCACACATAGATTCGAGCATACACTATAGGGTGCAAACCCCACATAAAAACACAGAAAATGTCTCTAACCTGTAAGCATAATAGCTGACCTTGGCTACACTGGTATCACAGAGGAAGGTGACCTGTGTTCAGGGCATTGTGAGTACAGACCCCCTAAAGGAATCCTAGAGACTGGTGTTGCTAAATCCCCCTCTTGGTGCTAGAAGTCAGCATACTTGGTGTAAGCTAAAGGGGACACTAGCTAGTGTCTTGAAGAAGCAAGGTCCACTAAATTCTTCCTACTAAGGGACTTTGTTCTATTCTGTACAGTTCGCTACACAGTTCTACTGATAGTTTGCTACACAGTTCTACTAAGAACATTGTCCTCGCTTGTGAATAGTTAATTTGGAGTATCCTACTAATTCCCTTCTTCTATCCAAGTTCTCCAAATAAAACATCAAAAACAAATCCCCTAGATTGATAACTGGAGATAGCGAGCTGAAGAGTGTGTGCACCTGGCTGTGTGAAAATACCCTGTGTCTGGCTGTAGATTTATCAGTGGGAGACCCGGGCAAACAAGAATTCAAGTGGCTCCTGCGGGGATAGCGCTACACAACCATAACTTTAGCAGTTAACATTGTTTAACAAACACACTTAAGCAGGAATTGGCTGAATATTGACTGTATGTGGCCCTCCCTGTTCAACAAAAGACGATCTACAGAGGAATTTATAAAGTTTTTATGATTGGCCTTATTTTTAAGATTTTGTTCACACAAGGCGTACTATAACATATCGAACAATAGAACTGCATGCACAGGGATGTGCGGAACACCTGTGCATCCTCATGGGGGTAAACACGGCCATGTTTACCCCCATGATTACCCCCATGAGGATGCACAGGTGTTCTGCACATCCCTGTTCTATTGATGCCAATTGGGACGCAGCTACATTTGACATCTGTGCTGGTGCACAACCCCGAATGCAGACAGTGCGAGTTCAGTGACACACATCTGCATATGGATGTACAATTGGGAGCAGCAGCTGTGTCTGTGCAGTGGCTGTGCCGCAGTTGACATCAATGGGACCATAGGCGTGTGCACAGAGCATGCCAAGTGTGCCTGGTCACACTGTAATCAGGTACAGATTCCCCCTGTTTATTTCACCAAAGCTCCAAAAATAATTGTAAAAAATAAAATTTGTAAAAAATATTAAAAAATGAAATAATATAAATAAAAAATACTGACACCATCCACTGCCCTACTGAAAAAAATCTCTGCCCTACTGACACCATCCACTGCTCTACTGACACCGTCAGTATATATACATGCATATGTGTTTGAGCTTTGGGGTGCACACCCTAATGCAATAGGCTGTGCACACCTCTGAATGGGATTGTCTGTATGTGGATACACGGAACAGCTGTGCATCCATGCTACGCTATAATACGCCAGTGTGGTTGAGGCCTTGCTTTAATACAATATGCAGATCTATTTATTAGCCACTAGACATAGACCTGTATTCAGCACGCATCTAAAATTGTGAAAGTCACATCAAATATTCCTTTACAATAAACAGACTGCAAATCCATTTTACTTTCCTCTTCAGTAAACTCTCTTTACTGTTTATTCTGAAAATTATAACACGGTGGTTAGCACTCTAATCATGCAGGGCTGAAGTCCAGGACTCTGTTCCCTCCAAGGACGCCGTCTGCATGGAGTCTGTGTATTGTCCTCATTAGATGGGTTTCCTTCTGCATTCCAAAAACAATTTGATAGGTATGAGTGAGATATTAGTTATATCCTTCGAAGGTAATGAATGATGTGAATGGTTCAGTGCTCTCTGTAAAAATACGGATTACGATGGTACTATACAATTAGGATAAATAAATAAGTCATACAACTCTTCAGCTGTTCCCTCCTCGATATGACTGCGGAGGAGGCCTTCTACAATGCCATAATTGGTTTAACCTGATCCCCTGTGGCTAGGCTGTGCTTCGTGAAAAGGCCGTTGTAATCTTATTGTAAACATAATTATCCTAAGTAAGGTTTTCATTAATCTTAACCCAAACCACAGGCATACATGAGACTTGTTGTACAGATCCCGCACCTGTAGGAACTTGCACTTGCCATTTGTCTTGCCAGAGAGCTGGGAAAGGCCTGATCTCAACCTCTGAATATTTAAGCAGTTCTCCCCCATAGGCATGAGGTCCGTGTCCCTGCTGCGGCCTGCACCTAGGTCAAAGGTAGAATAGGGTTAAAAAATGATTTCTGGAATCCACAATTAGCCACTTATTTCCCAAAGGGCTGAGCCAATGTATGTTTTTATTAGAAAATAGATCTTTTCATGGGGGGATAATAATGGCATATCACCTAAAGGGAAACCACTTCTCTTCTGGCAGTAGTAAACCGCCGGTGGTAGTAAAAAAATTGGCCCCCCTGCAGCGTTATGCCATAATGTGTACTAGTATGCACAGTATACTAGTACATTATGAGAGGCTTACCTGCAAACTGAGTCCCCCAGTGCAGCATGGTCATGGCTCCCCCAGCTCTTCTATCTTCACCTGGTTTTCCTTCTGGGTTTGTGGGCCAGAGCCGTGAGGACATCACTCTGGCACATGCAAGCGGGAGCCCTAGCCGCAGCACGCCTCTCCGCATTATATGGCATAATATATGCCCTAGAATGCCAATGTAAATATCTCATAAACAGTGTAGGTTTAGGAGATATTCATTGTACCTACAAGTAAGCCTGATTGTAAACTTACCTGTATGTACAAGTAAAGCGGAGCTCCACCCAACTACTAAATTTGGGGGGGGGGGGCGGTCCTCTCCTTCCCCTGCAGTCTTCTGGAACACATCACAGGTCCCAAAAGACTACAGGACCATTTAAAGGTGCAGCGCAACTCATGCATATGCAGTAGGAGACAGGCTTTGAAGCCTCAAGGCTTCACTTCCTGTTTCCCTTACTAGAGATGTCGGTGCCTGCAACCAAAGCCGATTGAAGAATCGGCTCTGGTGAGGACATTGTGGGATCCCTGGACAGGTAAATGTGTTCTTATCTTAAGAGTCAGCAGCTACAGGATTTGTAGCTGCTGACTTTTATTTTTTTATTTTTTTTCTGAAGGAGCCTGGAGCTCCACTTTAAACACTTTCAGCAGCTGCTTTAATCACTTTAAGTGTATGCATCTTCTTTTCTTCTTTATTTTGTAATCCTATGTTTATGTTCAAGTATCGCCATCCATCTGTTTTCAGCGGATCTTGTCGGCTCAGATGGCAGGAGGGTGTCAGCGGACACATCTCCGCTGACATCCTCCTGCCCATACAAGTCAATGGGTGGCCCGCTCGGATCGCCTAAAAAACAGATAGGCGGATGCGAGCGGGTCTATTGTGTGAAAGGGGCCTTAGACTAAAAAAAACTTGGAGAGTTGAATACTACCTAAAGTGTAAATAACCATTTAGACATTACAGCAACACTGATGTCTGTCATAGAAGGCTCTCTGATGCAGCAGGAAGCCATTAGTACAGCACCCACAGTATTTTACACAGAAGGTAAACATAGCATATAAATTTAGATACAGTATAAAGAAGGTCCATATTTCAATGTAGCCCAGTTTACAGCCCTGGCCGATATACTAAAACTGGTGCACGCAGAATCTGGTGCGGCTCTGCATGTTAAACAATCAGCTACTAACTTCAGCTTGTTCAATTAAGCTTTGACAATAAAACCTAGAGGCTGATTGGTTACCATACACAACTGCACCAGATTCTGTGTGCACCAGTTATAGTAAATCTCCCCCACTGCGTCTGTGTTCCAGAGGAGACTTTTAAACCAGCACAGCTGAGGGAGGGGATGACTGCTATTGTGGAATTGAGCAGCCAGTGTTTGGACTGCTAGGATCGTGGGAGGTGTAGTTCTGATAGACTAATCTGGCTTGGTGGGGTGGAAAGAGGAAACTGCAGATCTCACAACGCATTGGGGCAAAGAGGAGAGGTGGTTCGACCACTGATTTCCTGGTGTGAGAGGAAGAATTTGGAGGTTGTTCAGAGAGGCTGAATGCCCATTGGGCTGCTAACAGACTGCCAAACCCCTGCACCTGAGAGGGAGAGAGGGACAGCGACAGACATTCTGGGACATCGGAGAGCACCACGGTGCTGATAGAGCTTGTTGCCTGATCAAGCAGAAAGATGTTGTGAACACAGACCAGCTGTACTTCATCCAGTATACAGAAGGAGACCACCTGCAAACACAAGAAGTTGGTGAGAGGCCGCTTGCCAAATCCGTACTACACTCTGACAAAAGAGGGACAGTGTTGCCTGTGAGTATCCCAATGCCAGTGACATTATCAGTCCTTAAAGGGACCAGAACCAGTGCCATCATCACTGCTTAAAGGGACATTATCCTAAATGCTCTGACATAACAGTTGGGCCCCAGTGAGCTGGTCAGCAGAAGAGCATATATTACAGACTGCTGAACTGTTAGGGTGCCATAGTATAGGACAGCAGCACATGAAGATATATGCCAGGAACCATTTTTGATCAGCATTGTTGTGATGTGTGGTTTTCCCTCAGCCTAGGGCCTTGTTGCTTTGTCATTTTTAGTAACTTTTCTAAGAAACACCCTGCCTATTATGGAAATTCTCCGGCTAAAAATAAAGTGTGTTGCAGTTATATTTACTAATCACAAGCCATTCATGAAAGTTGTGGAATAATTTCTATTTACTATTTGAAGTGCTAAGCTTAAAAGAGTAATGTAGTGTATTTAATGGGCTATTTTAGCTTTTTTACTAGTGATCTGGCTTACAACTACCTCAAACCATTTACCCAGATAGCAAGCAATTGAGCTGCAAGTTTGAAAATTACTTGCTAAGCTATTGCTAGACTTGCCAGGCTTCACAAGCTTGTTGCACAATTGCAACAAGTCCGCATTGCATGACTCCAGATCAACTTTCTTTTGCAAACATTCTTCAGGTCTGTTGCAAGTTCTGGTTCAGTAATGTTGTGCAATAGTCCTCCCACCACAGGGGTCACTGTGACTTTCAGAGCTCTTGCTGTAGACTCACCACTTCAACTTTTCTCTTGCTAGAGAATTGCCACGCAAATTTGCTACAAATTGGAAAAGTGTCAACTAGAACTTGTGCTTCAAGTGCTCTCTTAAGCTTCGTACACACGATCGGATTTTCCGCAGACAAAACCTCAGACTTTTGTCAGAAAGGCGTTGGCCAGGAACTTGTCTTGCATACAAACGGCAAGGAATTGTCGGCCAACAAACATGAACGTCGTGACGTACTACTTGTTTTTTCAGCTCCTTAGCGCCACCCTTTGGGCTCCTTCTGCTAATTTCGTGTTAGTAGAAGTTTGGTGAGTGTTGATTCACGCTTTTCATTTTGCGCTTTTCATTTCACTCTTTTCAGTTTGTTTCTAGAGCGCCCATTTGTCAATCAGCCATGTTGCGGAATCGGAGGAGATAACGCGGCCTTGGAGTTATTGCTTTGACCCAAGTCCAGTCCAGGAACAGCAGGAGGAGGATTTATTGGACCAAAAATTGGTTGCTTTATTAATCGTGACCAATTATGTCATATGCCTTTGCTGCGGGAGCTCCATGAGAATAATCCAGAGGTTTTTCGGAATTATCTCCGGATGACGGACCCCTGCTTTCACCAACTCTTGGCATTGTTGACCCCCTATATTAAGAAGCAGGACACATGCATGAGACTTTTATTTTATTTTTTGGTTGAATATTGATTTGATTTGGTATATTTTGTATATTTTTGGATGCATAGAGTGCAATTTTTGGTTACGTTCTATTGGCAGATAGCATGTCTAATTGTATTTGTTTTCTTTTTTTAATGCACAATAAAAAAATTGTGTAGAATAATATTTGGCTATGTTTTTTACTTCAAATGACAGTTTGGGAGTAGACAGTTACATTTTAAAAAATACCATGTAAAATTAACAAGGGACACCAACATAGTTGTTTTTTTGATCTTAAAAACTACGGGATAATGGTGTTGTGGTAACTTGCACCAAAAAAAAATAACAAGCATAATAATATTATTTTTGATATCACTAGAAAAAAAAAAGCCTTTGAAAATTTGTTTGCAATAACTCCATCAGTATCACCAGCAAAGCAGCTTCATTATTATGCCATTTAAGAAGAAGAGAATGCACGCTGCATTTCGAGATTTCATAATTTGCCGCGTCACAAAAGTTAATTCTCCATTACGAGCGCTAGTTTACGAGACCGACCGCTTCTGACTGGTCCTTGCTTCCGGGCATGCGTGTTTGTACTTTGGACTTTTGTCCGATGGACTTGTGTACACACGCTTGGGAAATCTGACAACAAGCACTTGTCCGCGGAAATTTTTTTAAGCCTAACATCCAACATTTGTCTGCGGAAAATCCGACAACAATTGTCCGATGGAGCATACAAACGGTCAGATTTTCCACCAACAGCCTGTCATCACACAATTCCTGTTGGAAAATCCGATCGTGTGTATGCGGCTTAAGTGTACAACTTGCCAGTGAAAATGTGCAGCAAGTTAACAGACTTACAAATCAGCACTGCCACAATTTTGTGGCAAGTTATCCTTGCTATCTGGGTTACTGGCTCACCAGGAAAGACTGATTTTGTCCAACATCCATTCGGTCAATCTATCAATGCAGACTTTATTAGCTCAGTGTCCAGAAGAGCGAGGGTTAGGGATTACTGGATACCCAAAATAACACCAAAGTGTTTCCCCAGCTCAAATTATTTCAGCCCATCTCACAGGATAGTGGAATGCCTTTAAGCCATGACTGGCCATCTTCAATCTTAAGTTGAGACCAGCAATCTTTAATTGTGTGTTTTTAAACCAAGACTGGTGCTCCTTTATTGTCTACCTTTAAGCCAACACCAGCTTTTTATTAATTGTCTGCCCTTAGGCCAAGACCAGAAATCTTCAGTAGGGATGGGTAAACAGTGGGTAGTTTGACCGTTTGTTCGGAAAGTGAAAGCTTCAGCCAATCAGGGCACAGAACACTGTCGGAGTCATGATTGGACACTGTCATCATGACTTTATCCAATCATGGCTCATTCCCATTATTCGAAATTATTCGATGTAATTTACGGCCTACGATACTACCGACGTCATTTTCTGCCTCCATCGGCGATCGCGGAACTTATACACTGAAAAGTCTGCCTTTTCTTGCTTCTTGTAAGTAGAGCCAAGCGCAATTTGTATCCTCACCCCTCAGTACTTCACCATCCAGTTTTTTTTTTTTTTTTTTTCTTTATGGGCAAAATCTTTATGGTCTTTGGAGCTCATACCAGTGAAAGTTTATTTGGGGCCATTTGGATATGCTTCAGCATACCTGTTTACTTCAATAGCTGCGCTGGTAACCTGTGTCCTGTGGATTCCATTTAAGCATTGTTGCTCGGTCCAACAGCTGCCATTTTCCGCTTAGGTGAGTTCAGCCTAAGAAGGGGACTTTATTATTATAATAATTTTTTCTGCTGGACTTTCATCTTATATTACAGGATCATGTTGGACACTAATTTGTTTTTTTATTTTATGTTATTATTGATGCACATCCGTTGGGCAATTTTATAACGAGGGTTATAGGTTTTGCTGCGGTCTGAGGTTTTGGCATATGTGTTCAGTTACATTAGCACATTCATCATATTTATTATTTTTGATATCACTATTTGTGAGCGCTGTTTTTTTCTGGTATACACATGGCTCATTCCCGCCTCACAGTATAAAAGTATTCTTTCAATGGCAGCCGTTTTGTGTGATTTTGGTGAGAAGAGAGATAGAACAGGGCTCTGTTCAGTGCTATTAGTTAGTGTGCTATACTGTGCTATTTTGCTTCAATTGTCAGTGTAGAATATTAGTTTAGTGTCATTCTAGGGATAGTGTGAGTGTAGTGAGGAGGACCATCATTCAGCTTTGCATAGTGTGCAGCTAAAGGGACAGCTCAGATAGTTTCAGCGTAGTGTAGTGAGACTGTGTCAGTAATCTTGACATTAGTGTATAGCTAGAGTAGGGACAGTTCAGATAGCGTCTGTGTAGTGACAGTTGAACACTGTCTATTTGATTGCATTACTGCCAGTTTAACGCCATTTACTTCTGTGTGCGCTACCGCCAGTTTAACGCCATATAGTTTTGTGTGCGTTACTGCCAGTTTAACGCCATATAGTTTTGTGTGCGTTACCGCCAGTTTAACGCCATATAGTTTTGTGTGCGTTACTGCCAGTTTAACGCCATATAGTTGTGTGCGTTACTGCAAGTTTAAAGCCATTTACTTCTGTGTGCGTTACTGCCAGTTTAACAACATTTAGTTCTGTGTGCGTTACTGCCAGTTTAATACCATATAGTTCTGTGCATCGCTGTACGTTTGGCGCATTATTTTGCAGTATATTATAGTGTATCTGTGGAGTGTGTCTGTGTAGTGTGGGTACTCAAATTAAAGTGCACCAAAAACCACTTTACATTGATTAAAGTGCATTTACGTACAGATTTCCACTTCTTCTTTACAGTTGCCTATAAGCACTGCCCCCTCCCTCCCAATAATGTCTGGGAGGACAACAAGGAGAGGCAGACGTTCCCTTGGCACCGTAAGTGGGCCAGCAACGAATGTGTCCACAGGCAAAGGGGGACATGGTGCTCAGTCCTCAGGCAGGGCATCATTTCCTCTGTTTAGTGAGTTTTCCGTGCTATACAGCCACAGCATGCAGAGGAGGTGGTGGACTGGCTTACTAAACCTTCCTCATCCTCCTCACCCTCTGTCACGCAAGCAAAGACAAGTGTGCAGTGCTCTGCAGCTGCTACGGGTTGAACGAAAAAAATTGACAGCTCAGGTCGGGGGCGCTGTAAAAACTATCCAATGCTAGTACAGCAATCTCCCCTGCTGAGCTATTGTGTTCTGAAACAAACCGTCCAACATTCGGTCTGCATGCACGGCAGCTGGTCCTACAGAAGGCTCATGACTGAAAAATGTCTGCCCCCAACCCCCCCACCTCCAGAACACTCGGGTTTAGAGATCGCTGACCAAGAGCCAGTCGGCAGACATTTTTCAGTCAGGAGCCTTCTGTTGGACCGGCTGCCGCGCATGCAGGCCGAATGTTGGACGGTTGCTATTGAACCGGCCGATGCCGGCCGACATTCGGCCCTGTGTGTACTAGGCTTTATAGCTCTGAGACTATATTTTTAATGACAGGTCATTGAAAACAAACAATAATTCATGCAATCTTTCTTGTAAGAACAAACCGCAGCGGTGACTGATCTGTGTATATTCTAAAAGAAAAATTCCACTTCTTCCTATTTACATTTTGCTTTTGATGAATAAGCACAGACTCCTGAATTACCCAGTCTTCCTTCTGACACAAACTCCTGGAGGAAAAGGGGAAATTGCTGTAATAAAGTGTTACAAAGCCCACCAAAACACAGAGTCGTGTTTGGATTTTCTGCTGTGAATTCAGAATAAGCTGCGAGGGTACACAGCACTCTTTTAATAGAGAGGCCGGTACAAATAACACTCTTTAATAAAGAAACACTTATATGTGAGCAACAAGACATAGCAGGCGGTGTGATTATACGGGGATAATTGCTCTCCTCCAATGGGCTGACCTTTAAACACTTGAGAGCAAGCAAAATGAAATTATTCACTGGTAATTGCACATCCCTGAAGTGCTGCTCTTGTAGCTGCCTGGCAGACGGTGTTTGAAGAGTGAAAAAATGACACATTGCTGGAAATGCACGTGTCACGTTCTGTTTGTATAGAAGTAAACTGGGAGACCTGTGACAGGAGCAGAGTCTGGCTCATTAGAAATACCTCCTGGAACCTGGTATCTGTGGCCCATGAAAAGTTAGTGCAATACAGTATATTTTATTTAGTTCACCAACATGTCTGTGAGGGTTCTCATTTATCCAGGTATAAGCCTAGTGTAGAACCCTCTTGGCTAGGTTGCTAACAGTTGAGGCGAGTTTGGTTTTTGACTCCCCTGTAGCAGAGGAGTGGGGTTTGACTGCTTTTGGCTGTTCTGGGTTCTGCTGGTGGCATGCTCAACTGCTTTCCCCTGAATTCTTGTGGGTTCCAGAATTTACTGGGTGAGTGAGGCAGACCCTCACTTGCATATTCATAGCACCTCAACCATTTCCTGTTAGGAAGAATGACCAGTAGAGGGCTGAGGTGGGTATTAATATGCTAGGGCCTGGAACAGCAGGGTCCTTATCCTGTGGGAGAAGACCCAGCCTGAGGGCTATGGCCCTCTGGGGTAAGGTGACCAGATTTTTTAAATAAAATCCGGGGACATTTATTTTTACTAGTAGTTTACAATTAGCGACTCCCTGCCCGTCGCCGCCCACCTCAAAGCCTGTCAAGTCTTACTCTTCGGGCCCCCCGGCTACTACTGGGTGGGGAGTGGAGGAAGATCACTCCGCCAGGGAAGGCAAGGAGATGGGCAGGTGGCTGGCCGGAACTTGAGCCAAGGCAGAAGAACAAACATGCGAGCAGGAGCGGAACGGGCATGCACCCGAGACTGAAGAAATATTCTCTCTGCTCCGACCAGCACATGATCATCAGAAAGGGGCACAGATAATGAAAAAAATACAGCCCCACCCCCCTAAGCTAGTAGGAGCGGGGGGGGGGGGTGTAATAATTTTTTTTTCAATTCTGCACTGACTGTCTTTGAAATTGCCCCAGCCCCTGTTCATATCCAATCCGGGGACAAAACCAGGGACAGACTTGGTTCAGGGACAGTGTCCTCAATCCGGGGACTGTTCCCGGAAACCGGGGATGTCTGGTCACCCTACTCTGGGGCACATAGCTGCAGTTAGGAAGAGGCCTTTTGGGTCCCAGCTCCATTTAGAGCTAGGAGACCCACGTCCAGAGCTGCTGAAAAGCAGTTGCAAAAAGTCCACAGACAGGGCAAGTGGAATGTAGGGTGCTCTAGGTAAAATAGACCATCTAGGTTAAAGAAGTTTACAGTATTGTCCAAATGGGAGACAGGGCAAGCAAGCAAATGTCTTGGTTAACACCTCAGCAGCCCTCCATTAGATGGAAGCAAACTCTCAGTTCTTCGGTCATGAAGAAGGATTAATCGCACATGCTCAGAAATATGTCACCACCCCCTTTTGACTTCACACCTGGGTGCTTGCATTCCACGCTGGTCCTGGCAGCGTGGCTGCTCTTCCTGGATATCTGAAACGCAGTTCCCCACCGCTGGTTGGCTGAGACTTGTACTGTTGCTGCCATATCTTATGGGGCAGCTGGACATCTTATGTGATTTGATGTTTTTAATCATCCTTTGGGCAATTAAAGTCTTGTTTTTACTGCACTTAGAAGCGCCTTCTTTTTGTGTTCAGGAAGTCCACAAAGGATCTAACCTGGAGGCACACAGTACAGAGGCTGGCTGATACTACAGGAAAGCATTCAAGTACACAGGGCACAATGAGTACAAGCCTTAAAAATCCTAGAGATTGTCCTTGCTAACTTTTGGGAGAGCTCATTCCAGTTTGCTGGCGGAGGTAACAAAGCCATCACCTGATAGAACAGAGCCTTGGAGTCAGGCTGCACATGCTCAGTTTGCTGTGTATTGCTATGGAGTTGTTTTTTTTTCTTGGGGGAGTGCATGTGATCAGCACAGAGCCAATCAGCACTGTCAAGACAGAGGGTCAGGGGTCATGCAGCATCATAGGACAGTCAGAGTAGAATGTAAACTCCTCCTACAAGCTTTAACCAGACACTGATAGAAGTTACAAGACTGCTATATACTACTGATGAGAAAAGGTATTTTGCAGTTTGCATTTACTAAAATAATTGCATTTCCATGTACTGTGGGAGACCAGATATAGTGAATGCAAAGTCCTGGGTTTAGTAACACTTTAAACTTTGAAGTGTGGAGGAGAACTCACTGCGAGGATATTTTTTTTTCTAGAGTTCAGCATTAATAATGATGACCCATACAGAGATCAGAGACCTGATTTCTGACCATATTACTTATTCAATTGAGTAAAGCCCACCCATAGGAACTAAAGGAAAAATAAATGTGCCATGTTAGAAATGCTATCCCCAGAGATAGAGACAGGCTGTCTGTAATAGAGAACTGTTAAACCACAATAAATATGACTTTATAATTCCAGAGCCGCTGTTTATCTCACTCATGTACTTTAAATCTCTGTATCACTGCTGACATCACAGTAGATGCCTCAGTGAAGATGGCAAATGGATTCTATTACACAGCTTGCTTCAATCAAGATGCGGTAAAACTGTTTATTTATTTACTTACAATGTTTGATGATCATGGGAACATATTACACTTTAATGTCTGATACATTGAAGTTAATTTATTAAAAAATAAATAAAAAATAAAGATTTTTTTCCTATCTGTGTGACTAATCTGAGCTTCACAAAGGATAACTGGAGACTCTATGGAAGTAACCAACCTAAGGGCCAACTCCACCCATAAAAGGGTTATTTCAGTTTTTGCTGTGCTTGACAAGCTGGATCACATCATGTCTTCTTATTAGTGATCTCCAGCAGAAATGTCCATTACAACCAAGCACCCAAGCCCCCAAGCCATTACAAAGCCAAATGATGATGTCACACTCGGAAGGTTGGTTTACTAATAGCTGTTCACTTTGCATTGGAAATTTCCCTTAGCATAAAGTGGTTATAAACCTCTGCAATGAAAAATGAACAAAGCATATCCCTTTAAACTGTGTACTTGCCCCAATCCAAATTACAGAATGTTATTCCTATATGATCTCTGTTACCTCCGCTATCTGCACGAGTCACTTGTGACAGTTTATGTCAAGACAACACAGAATCCTGGATGATAGCCCTATCCCCATTCCAGCACACAGTGGATGACTGACAGCCTCACCTGTGCATGCTTCCCTATGAGATTTTGTCTAGGGGGTGTGTCTTTTCCCTCCACTCAGGTCTCAGATTACATTCAGCTCTCCTTTCTAAACTGTGCAGTGTGTGATCCCGCCGGCGGGACCTCCGTGAGTCCGATCGCGGGTCCCGCGGACTCGATCGCCGCTGGGATACCCGCGATCGTCTCACGGAAGGAAGAATGGGGAGATGCTAATGTAAACAAGCATCTCCCCGTTCTGCCTAGTGACAGTGTCACTGATCTCTGCTCCCTGTGATCGAAGCAGAGATCAGTGATGTGTCATACACAGACACGCCCCCCACAGTTAGAAACACGCCCCTAGGACACAATTAACCCCTACACTGCCACCTAGTGGTTAACCCCTTCACTGCCAGTGTCATTTACACAGAAATCAGTGCATTTGTATAGCACTGATTGCTGTATAAATGACAATGGTCCCAAAAATGTGTCAAAAATGTCCGATGTGTTCTCCATAATGTTGCAGTCATGATAAAAATCGCTGTTCGCCGACATTACTTGTAAAAAAAATAATATTAATAGTAATGCCATAAAACTATCCCCTATTTTGTAAACGGTATAACTTTTGCGCAAACCAATCAATAAACGCTTATAGAATATGTAGAAGAATACATATCGGCCTAAACTGAGGAAAAAAATCGTTTTTTTATATATTTTTGGGGGATATTTATTATAGCAAAATGTAAAAAATAATGTGTTTTTTTCAAAATTGTCGCTATTTTATGTTTATAGCGCAAAAAATAAAAACCGCAGAGGTGATCAAATACCACCAAAAGAAAGCTCTAAAACACGACAATTTTGTTTGGGTACAACGTCGCACGACCGCACAATTGTCAGTTAAAGCGATGCAGTGCCGAATCGCAAAAAGTGCTCTGGTCTTTGGCCAGCAAAATGGTCCGGGGCTTAAGTGGTTAAACTCCTATAGCACTAACCCCAGAAGGAGCTGCTGGTGATTAATTGGGCTTACCGTTACCTCCCCGTTCCACAGTGTCCGTCATAGAGGTCCCATTAAAGAGTTGCACACAGATTTTAGCTCCGACACTTAGTCCTTTTTTCAATGCTTTATTGACAGAGAAGACATTTCAGTAGAGGGATGGAGGGTTAAGGGGAATTCAGGTACCATATAATTGCGGGTCAGGGATACTTCTTGATCCAGAGGACAAACAGCTCCACAACTGTATCCAGCAACCACCGGATAGGCCTCTCTCACTGACCTAGCAGCCGATGTGATGCTCGGTCATAGTCTCTGCCACAGACTTGAAGAATAAGTAGAACCGTTGCACAATCCTCTGCCACAGGATTGTGTAACCAGCAACTTTTGCAATATCAAAGAACAGCCACACAGTACCAGTTTCTTTCAGCTGAGCCGGTGATACTGTGAGGTAGATGACCCAGGATGCGTCCTCCAATTGAGTCTCCAGGCTCTTCTAGAGGTACCAGCCTTGTTGCTCGGTCCTCTCTCTGAAAAGTCCTCCCCTGTATTCTCCAATTGCTCGGCTTCTCCCCGCAGGCAAGACAGCACAGGACCACCCCTGGATCGGTAGGCCCCAGGACTTCTGGGCCTACCTTTCAGTAATGAAGCCTCGGGCCAGCCGGCCCGAGACAATTTGAATGGCAGCAGCACACCTTAGGCCAGGAGGGCCATCAGGTCGGAACACTTCCCCTATCACGGGGGCTGTCCCTTAAGTACCCTCTCCCAGAATGCACAGTGGGTAGACCACTCCCACTGACTGTTTCCGGGCAAAGAGGCACTCAATACACCCAGCTTGTTGCAATTTCCAACCTTGGCCAACAACGAGAGCACCACCCCTCGGCCAAGTGGAAAACCACACAACCCAGCTGAACTGGAACAGAACCAGAATTTTTACATAATCAGTCTGAGCTAAAACTACAGCTCAGACAAACTAAATTTCTACTTCTAGCCTCTGCCCATCAGGAGCAGGGCACTACACTCCTTTCCGCAAAAAAGTTTTATTCCTATTGTGGGGTCACCAGTATGGTATTTTGGAAATTTAAATCATATCCCCTCTCAAGCGTCTCTTCTCCAGAGAGAATAAGTTCAGTGCTCGCAACCTTTCCTCACTTTCCTCACTAATATCCTCCAGACCCTTTATTAGCTTTGTTGACCTTCTTTGTACTCGCTCCATTTCCAGTACATCCTTCCTGAGGACTGGTGTCCAGAACTGGACAGCATACTCCAGGTGCGGCCGGACCAGAGTCTTGTAGAGTGGGAGAATTATCGCTTTATCCCTGGAGTTAATCCAGGCATTACTATATGAAGCTGACTACATCACGTATTGAGGAACTAGACACCAGAGCGCAGGAGAGTTTTTTTTCGTGTTTGCGTTGTTAGCCTATCATCTACAGTGGTGTGAAAAAGTGTTTGCCCCCTTCCTCATTTCCTGTTCCTTTGCATGTTTGTCACACTTAAGTGTTTCGGAACATCAAACCAATTTAAACAATAGTCAAGGACAACACAAGTAAACACAAAATGCAATTTGTAAATGAAGGTGTTTATTATTAAAGGTGAAAAAAAATCCAAACCATCATGGCCCTGTGTGAAAAAGTGATTGCCCCCTAAACCTAATAACTGGTTGGGCCACCCTTAGCAGCAACAACTGCAACCAAGCGTTTGCGATAACGTGCAATGAGGCTTTTACAGCGTCCTGGAGGAATTTTGGCCCACTCATCTTTGCAGAATTGTCCTAATTCAGTTACATTAGAGGGTTTTCGAGCATGAACGGCCTTTTTAAGGTCATACCACAACATCTCAATAGGATTCAGGTCTGGACTTTGGCTAGGCCACTCCAAAGTCTTCATTTTGTTTTTCTTCAGCCATTCGGTGGTGGACTTGCTGGTGTGTTTAGGATCATTGTCCTGCTGCAGAACCCAAGTTCGTTTCAGCTTGAGTACACGAACAGATGGTCGGACATTCTCCTTCAGGATCTCTTGGTAGACAGCAGAATTCATAGTTCCTTTTATCACGGCAAGTCTTCCAGGTCCTGAAGCAGCAAAACAGCCCCAGACCATCACACTACCACCACCATATTTTACTGTTGGTATAATGTTCTTTTTCTGAAATGCAGTGTTCCTTCTACGCCAGATATACTTGGACACACACCTTCCAAAGAGTTCCACTTTTGTCTCATCGGTCCACAGAATGTTGTCCCAAAAGTCTTGGGGATCATCAAGATGTGTTGTGGAGAAATTGAGACGAGCTTTGATGTTCTTTTTGCTCAGCAGTGGTTTTCTCCTTGGAACTCTGCCATGCAGGCCATTTTTGCCCAGTCTTTTCCTGATGGTGGAGGCATGAACGCTGACCTTAACTGAGGCAAGTGAGGCCTGCAGTTCCTTGGACGTTGTTGTGGGGTCTTTTGTGACCTCTTGGATGAGTCGTCGCTGCGCTCTTGGGGTAATTTTGGGCGGCCGGCCACTCCTGGGAAGGTTCACCACTGTTCCATGTCTTCGCCATTTGTGGATAATGGCTCTCACTGTGGTTCGCTGGATTCCCAAAGCTTTGGAAATGGCTTTATAACCCTTTCCAGACTGATAGATCTCAATTACTTTCTTTCTCAATTGTTCCTGAATTTCTTTGGGTCTCGGCATGATGTGTAGCTTTTAAGGATCTTCTGGTGGACCTTACTGTGTCAAGCAGCTCCTATTTAAGTGATGCCTTGATTGTGAACAGGTGTGGCAATAATCAGGCCTGGGTGTGGCTAGAGAAATTGAACTCAGGTGTGGACAACCACAGTTATAGTGTGTTTTAACAAGGGGGGCAATCACTTTTTCACACAGGGCCATGATGGTTTGGATTTTTTTTCACCTTTAATAATAAACACCTTCATTTACAAATTGCATTTTGTGTTTACTTGTGTTGTCCTTGACTATTGTTTAAATTGGTTTGATGTTCCGAAACACTTAAGTGTGACAAACATGCAAAGGAACAGGAAACGAGGAAGGGGGCAAACACTTTTTTCACACCACTGTACTAGGACCCCCAGGTCCTTTTCCATACTACATTCCCCCAGAGGTTCTCCCCCAGTGTATAGATTGCATTCATATTTTTGCCACCCAAATGCATTATTTTAAATTTTTCTACATTAAACCTCATTTGCCATGTAGTTGCCCACCCCATTATTTTTGTTCAGATCTTTTTGCAAGGTTTCCACATGCTCTACTTTTTTTTCTGCATCGGAAACTGACTGCACTGGTGTGAACTAGAGCCATTGGAATACATGGAAAACACTGCATGCATTTTTAGTGCAGAAAAAAAGCGCACGGAACTGCATCTTGTGTGAACTAGGACTTACATAACCACTTGCCGACCCCATACCGCCGTTATACGGTGGCAAAGTGTCTCTCCTGTGCCAGATCACGTACCTAGTATGTGATCGGGCACTTCCGAGTAGGGGGCGTGTGCGGGCTGTGCTGTGATTTGACACAGCACAAACTGATCAGTGGGTGCTGGCCAGTGGATAATCACTGGCACCTGCTGATCATTGAGGAGGAAGACACAACAGAGCTCTCTCTATGCAAACAATACATACAGTGAAGGAAAAAAGTATTTGATCCCCTGCTGATTTTGTACGTTTGCGCACTGACAAAAAATTATCCATCTATAATTTAAATGTTAGGTTTATTGTAACAGTAAAAGACAAAATAACAACCAAAATATCCAGAAAAACGCATTTCAAAAAAGTTTATTTATTGGATATGTTTTATAGCAGAAATAAAAAAATATTGTTTGATTTTCAAAATTTCCGGTCTTTTTTCGTTTATAGTGCAAAAAATAAATAACCCAGAGGTGATCAAATCCCACCAAAAGAAAGCTCTATTTGTGGGAAAAATATGATATACGGTAAATTTTATGTGTGTACAGTGTTGCATGTCCGTGCAATTGTCAGTTAAAGTAATGCAGTGCCAAAAAGCAAAAGCAAAAAATGGCCTGGTCATGAATGGGGGGTAAATCTTCCGGAGGTCAAGTGTTTAAACTTCAAAGGTACAGCAACACACCAGCTCAAAATTACTTACAGTATAAGTGAAGGCAAAACTTTTTTAGTTTTGGATAGAATGGAAAGGGATTAGAACACCTGTCAGGTTTTATTGCTGTCTGTGCCCCAGGAGATTCACCCTTTCTATTTCGCCTTCTGACTGATATCACTAAAAGTGAAAAAAAAAAATACAAACGAATGGTAACCAAAATGGGGGGTGACTAAAAAAGTATTTCCCTCTCTTTGAAAGAATTTCCTCTTACTTACTGTTGTAGCTATAGAACAAAAAGTAGAGGAAAATCTCTGCATTGGGACACAGATGGCAAAAAATCCAACAGGTCAAACAAAAAAAAAACAATGATCAATGTACAATGCCTTGCAAAAGTATTCACCCCCCCCTTTGGCATTTTTTGTGTTTTGTTGCCTCACAACCTGGAATTAACAAGGATTGTTTCAGGATTTGCATCATTTAATTTACAGAACTTGGCCACAACTTTGAAGATGTTTTTTTTTTTTTTTTTTTTATTGTGAAGCAGACAATAAATAGGACAAAATAACCACCTTTTGCGGCTATCACAGCTCCAAGTTGCTTTGGATAAGTCTCTATGAGCTTGCCACATCTTACCACTGGGATTTTTGCCCATTCCTCCTTGCAAAACTGCTCCAGCTCCTTCAAGATGGATGGTTTTGCGCTTGTGAACAGCAATCTTTAAGTTTGACCACAGATTTTCTATTGGACTGAGGTCTGGGCTTTGACTAGGCCATTTCAACACATTTACATGTTTCCCCTTAAATCACTCAAGTGTTGCTTTAGCAGTGTGTTTGGGGTCATTGTCCTGCAGGAAGGTGAAAGTTCAATTTTAGTCTCATCACACCAGAGCACCTTCCTCCATACATTTTGCGAGTCTCCCACATGCCTTTTCGCAAACTCAAAATGTGCCATTTTTTTTTTTACTGAAAGTAATGGTTTTCTTCTGGCCACTATATGGAGCATACGGCTTATTGTTGTCCTATGTACAGATACTCCAGTCTCTGCTGTGGAACTGTGCAGCTCCTCCAGGGCTATCTTAGGTCTCTCTGATTAATGCCCTCCTTGCCCAGTGCGTGAGTTTTGGTGTGCGGCCATCTCTTGGCAGGTTTGTAATTGTGCCATGTTCTTTCCATTTGGTTATGATAGATTTGATGCTGCTCCTAGGAATCATCCAAGATTTGGATATTTTTTTATAACCTAACCCTGGCTTGTACTCAACAACATTGTCCCCTACTTGTTTGGAGAGTTCCTTGGTCTTCATGGCAGTGTTTGGTTAGTGGTGCCTCTTGCTTAGGTGTTGCAGCCTCTGGGGCCTTTAAAAGGTGCGTATATGTAATGACAGATCATGTGACACATAGATTGCACACAGGTGGACATAATTTCACTAATGATGTGACTTCTGAAGGTAATTGGTTGCACCAGAGCTTTTTATGGGCTTCATAACAAAGGGGGTGAATACATACGCACATGCCAATTATCATTTTTTTTTTTCTGAAAAAATAGTTTTATGTATATATTTTTCAAATTTTACTTCACCAACTTTGACTATTGTGTCCTGATCCATCACATATAATTCAGATTAAAAAAACATTGAACTAAAGGCTGTAATGTAACAAAATAGGTAACAAGCCAAGGGGGTGAATACTTTTGCAAGGCAATAATATACAAAGCAATACAAAAGTTCCCTAGCACATCCTCCAGCTATATACATCCTATATTTCAGAAATCAGATCATTTCAAATAGAGACCATGCTTTTGTAGTGCTATCCCCTCAGGAGCTGCTGAGTATTCTGAGGACCCTGTTCACTACTGAGCCCTGAGCAGAGTATTTTCCATGCTGACACCACAGAAATACCTTGGTCACGTGCAGGGCTGCTGATAGAAATCATGGGCCCCGTACAGCCTACCTGACGGGGCCCCCTTTAGCCTTTAGCCCTACCCCCTGGCCCCGCCCCCGATCCCTCCATCAGCCCCATCCCTGGCTCTGCCCCTATACCGAGATATATACAGACAGCACCCCCCCCCCCCCCCAATTTAACACAACTAGAGGATGATCAAATGAAATGGAATCAGCATACAGAGGTTTACTTTTTCTGAGAGATATTAAAGGAACACTCTAACCACAATGACCACTTCAGTGATTTGAAGTGATCAAGGTGGTAGGAGTCAGTATGTGGGATGGCATGAATATACTAAGGTGGTCTAATGATTGGCTTCTAACAGGGAGGGCTACACAGAGATCAAAATTTGTCGATCCCTGCTACACTGAATTTTGATGTGTGTGTACCCAGCTTTACTTAATTCCTTGCTTTAGCTGGCTTCTTCCAGCGCTGACTGGTTCCCTACAGCGCCTGTGTATGTTTTACTGACTATGCTCAGTTGCTCACACTTATCATACCATACAGGCAGTGGCGGTGAGTTCAAAAAGGGTGCAGGAGCGTCGCCCCCCCCCCCCTCTCCTGTCACTCGCTCTCTCACATAGATATATTCACTCATTGCATAAATATATTTATGGTTGCCGCTGCCGCCCCCTATTCATGTGCCTGGCCCCTTGTTGGGCGCCGGGCATATGAATTACATCGGCTGGGTTTCTTTGGAAACGCCTGATTAGAGCCATAGGCTCAAATAGGCTTCCTGATTAGAGCCATGGGCTCTAATAGGCTTCCAAAAGGGTAAACAGCGGGCGCACTGCTGTGCGTTCGCTGATTACTCATTGGTGTTTTAGAGAACCGAATACATCGCTTCCCTAACACTGACCCACCTCACAGCCAATCAGGTTGCTCAGGTCTGGTTACCTGTCACCTGATTTGCTGAAACAGGCGCCGCTATTGGACGCCTGACGGGAGGAGAGGACGGGAGAAGTGCAGGAGACGCATGAAGGACCCGCTCGTTGCTGTCACGCGCTGCCACACAAGACAGGGTAAGTGCCGGGCAGAAGGCGAGCAGGCGGGGGCACACTGTCACACTGGCGGCATTGGGCACATGTGGCGGCATTTGGCACACTGGCAGCATTTGATGGGCACAGTGGCAGTATTTTGGACAGTGGCAGGATTTGATGGGCACACTGGCAGTGTTTGATGGCACAGTGGCTGCGTTTGATGGCACAGTGGCTGCGTTTGATGGGCACAGGGGCAGCGTTTGATGGGCACAGTCGCAGCGTTTGATGGGCAGTGGCAGCGTTTGATGGGCACATTCGCAGCGTTTGATGGCAAAGTGGATGCATTTGATGGGTTTTTTTTCAGTTTGTTTGCGCCCCCCCCCCCCAAATATTTTAGCACCAGCCGCCACTGCATACAGGGTTAATGTTCCTGTATGGTATGTGATGAGGCTGAGGTTTGGTGGAAGAAGAGGGCTCTGCAGCTGGTTGGAGCATAGAAACAGGTAAGTGAAGTCTATCTCTCTCCCCCCCCCCCACACACACACACACACTGCAAGATTGGACTTACATTCTTTGCTGTTAATGCTCAACTTTATGAATATGTTAGGAATATACAGGGACTATATACTGGGACTTTTCAGGTGCTACATAAATATATTCGATAAGAACAAGAGAAATGAGGGCAGTGGGACTTTATATGAAACAAGATACTTGGGGTAAATTACTCCAATCAATATATTAAAGTAAATTTACTTTAATATATTGATTGGAGTAATTTACCCCAAGTATCTTGTTTCATATAAAGTCCCACTGCCCCCTTTTGCCCTCATTTCTCTTGTTCTTATCAAGTATCGGGGATGGAGTCCTGTGTACTGGATGGTCACGGCTCATACAAAGTCCCAACCACACTCATCTTTCCACATAAATATATTCAACATACACATATATTAAAAAGAATGATTTTGTGAAATGCATCTGATTGTAGTAACTGTAAAGTCCCATTATATTCCTAACATATTCAGGAATTTTGGTTTCACTTTCACCAGACCTGTCCTGCTGAAGTGCAGGGCAAGTTTACAGCACAGATTTGTACAGAGGCAGAACAACGGTGATCACAGGAGAAGAATACAATCTATCACCTGTTATCTTGCCTTGTGGAGAGCTCCGGTGTTCTGTCCTACCTGAGGAGGAGGGGAGGGAGGCTCGGGTTCTGACAGGAATACAAGTCCTCTCTTCTCTTATCCATAGACCCGAGGTGTTTCTTATCTGAGAGGTGGTGATATCCAGGCTCCTGGGGTGACGCTCTCCTCCTCCCTCGGTCAGAATTTTTTATAATTCAAAACTCTGTTCAGATTGCTCGGGCTCCCCCTGCTGGCTGGGCCGGTACAACAGGGTCAGCTGTACTGGCTTATCAGCGGCCCTGGTCACGTGTCACAAACAGGATAAAGATGTGCATACTGATGAAATAAATGTTTAACTTATATTATTGTCATGGAAATGGCAAAACAGGCAAAAGAAAACGATTGGCTTCCAACAAGCACCAACAAGAAAACTCAATATAACATAATACAGTATCACTTTAAGCCACTCCCATCCATCCTGCGGGACTGAAGATTTAAAGGTGAGCTCACAAACTCAGAAGTTTTCCCCAAGTGAGAAAATGAGACGAGAAAGAACAAACATTGGGCTAGCTCACTTGTAGGCTCTTAGTGAGAAGATTCAGGGTTTAACTCTCAGGAATTTAGGCAAGTACATTTTCAACAGATACCCCAAGCACACAAAGAACTCTTCTGCCGGCTAGTTGGGGCCCATATATAGGTGCACAATAGAGATGTAGTCTGTTTGAGGAAAATGGAATTGCCCAAGGGATGGTAAAATAGCTAACGGAATACCCCTTTAATAAAAACTGGTATGGTGAGGAGCCACTTTAAGGATATCGGATGGTAACAGAGATTGCTTTGGAAGGAAAAGGGGGGGTGATGGACTTTGGCTGAAGTATGTCCCTTTAAATGGAAACCAGCACTTGAAAAGCTAATTTCTTCCTTGAATAGCTCAAGTCTGAAGTGGGGTGTGTGTAGAATTCCTGCCTAGCAGGGAAGCAAAGAGATGAATTCTGGTATCCTGCAAGCAGTGCTGGTAAAGGTAGTAAGGAGGTTAGCCTACATTCCCAGATGTGTTATAGCATCTGTGCCTAAAGATATAGGCTTGTACTGTAGACTGTTTTAGACTCTAGCAACCAAATGCAAAAACAACTTTGAAGGCAATGGCAGCATTGTGTGGGTTCAAAACCCAAGCTCACAGTGCAGCAGGGCAAAAAGATGACCTTCCATTTGGAGGGGGGCCCATTGGTCAGTGCTCTTGTAGGGCTGTGTAGATGGCAATGACCCACTCTGCCTGCCTGCAGGTTTCACTACTCTGCCCCTCCAGATGATCAGCTCTCTCTCTGGTGGCTCCCGGTAAGGGCCCATGTGGTTCTACTCTGCTCTCGCTCTCACGCCTCTCACGTCTGGCCTCCAACACAGTCTCTCCCATCTACCCCTGTGTTACCAAGTTTTTTTCTATTTCCTTTTTAAATGCTCCTGCCCCTTTGCAAGTCCTCTTGGGTGGTGTAGTTCAGCTTCTGCTAATCTGGTTGAAAGAATCCTGCTTACAGCATACAAGTCCCAGCATCCCCAGCATTCCTGTATGCGTTGTATGATAACTAAGTTGCAGAACACAAATACAAATGCAATTCTGCATAATAGTAACATTGGCAAGTGTTGCACTTTGCAGAGATGCGTTTATGCACAAATGTGGCTTCATATATATTTGCCAAAGTTCTCAACAAAAACCTATTTTTTTTTTTCCTCTTATCGCACGCATAATGCATATGTGCAGTAGCAAAGGGGATGGGTTTTTAATGCGCACACGCCGCACATATGAGCCAATGAGCAGTCAAGGTTTTCGTGCTGAGAACCGTGCGCTCTCAAAGACAGCTCTCGGTCTGCACAAATGATCCCGCAGGACCCTTTCCTGATCATGTGACCACTGTCACAGCCAGTCACAGTGGTCATATGATCCTTCCTGACCCTCAAGTGTACAGACCCTATTAAAGGGATGCCAGGGCTGGGCAAGAGGGGGTTAGCTTAGGATGGTGAAACTGTTTAACAAGCCTTTTTGTGCTGGCTAGCCAGTGAGCGTGCTGGGGGTATTTTGTATTGTTTGGTTTATTGTCCTAACCATGCGAAGATATCATTTTTTGCTCATTTTAAATTGATCTGAGCAGAGCCATTGTTGTTTTGTTGACTATAGTGCAGACACACACACTTGGGGTCTTCAGCTGCCTTTGAGCAACGTTGGTCATCTGTTGTGTTGCTGTACCTGTAAAGAAGAAAGAGTTGCTCTCTACATCCCATCGCTGGAAACTCAGATCGTTTTCGTTAGGGACCATACTTTAAGCCTCATTCAGACAGGCACAATCAGTGCCCAGGGCCAGTCAGAATCCCATAACACATGTAACCACTTGGATGAGTGTTGACACCGCTGCTGTCCATGGCTAATCGTACACACTATGTGGATAGGGATGGTTTCTCTGGTGGCAAGAATCTTCAAGCCCTGTGTAAATGGTCCCTTATAGAAATAAAATATGCATGAGCTTGAACACAGGGTGTGCCGGATGTGCCTGGGCACACCCTAATCACCCCATGTTCATTTACATTATCACTCTGTGTGGCAGCGGGAAGATGGAAAAGATCTCTCTCTTACAGACTCTGCCATAAGACAAGTGCTTCTGCTTTACTCTTTCACTGTGCTGGCAGGGAGATCAATGCGGGCCATATATATGTAGACACACACATGTGTGTAGTTGAGCTTTAGAGGGCACAACTTAATGCAATGGGCTGCGCACACCTTTGAAAATATGTTTTCAGTGTGCCATTCTTGTTTCAAAGTGCAAAGCTCTTCTTTATTGCATGATCACATAGAAGGACTCCTGTTGGGAGTCATTGCAGCACTTTCTTAACCATATGTTGATGTTATGGTGTTTGCCAGGAATCTACTCCATGAGCCCTCACAGAGCGATTTGATGTGGCTTTACATGTATCGTCCTACCCATGGGCACTTTTTCCTTTTTTTGCTAGTTCCAAAATTGACTGATATTCTTTCTTTATGGGGGTCACAGAGACAAGGAGCGGGATAGAATTTCCCCAATGGGATCCCAGAGAAAAATAAAGAAAAGAAAAATTAAAAGTGCCTGGAATTTGGTTTTAATTTAAAACAATTCTGAATAAAAAGACCTTATATACATCATTGCACTGCTAGTACCTCTAGGTCACCAACAATTGTCACAGACTTTAAAGGTAATTTTTGGTACACCATTCGGTTTTGGCAAGATCTACCACCATGCTCTTTACACTATGAAAACAGGATCTCCACTTTTACATCCCAGGCCTCTGTGAATCCCAGCGCTTTACCTTCCTCCATCATTAGAACATAAGCAGAGCTTAGAGAAATAGTTATTAATGCAGCAGCCATGAATTTTTTATAGGTTCCTGAGGAACGGCTCCCAGCGGCCCTGTTAGCGCCAGGGCCCGTCACTCTGGGCCTCCGAGCCCCCCGGGCTGAGCCATATTAGTCTGCTCCCTCGTCGGCCTCCTGGGTTTCAATTAACGGAGCGCTTGTAAGGGCAGCTTTTTTCACGGCTCGTTTTATTTCAACATGTTTTTTTAATTTCAGACTTGACGGCTGGAGTCAGACAGGGTGCTCCGTCACCGTGACTCTCTCCATAAGGGATCAGAGACATGTCAAATTGTACAAGATGACCTCTGTACAACTGCATTTCGTATGCTGGGTTTAGTTAGCTGCGCCACAAGTTTTTTTTTTTTTTTTTTTTTAAATTGGACAAAAAAAAAAAAAAGACATTTGAAATGACATACAAATAAAATAAATAGGTAGTATTTAGTGGGATGGTCGGGATATAACAAATGAAAACAAGGAAAACCTACCTATTTTAGTGCGTGTTCGGTATACAGATCTAAGTATGTATAACCACACATTCAGCCTTATTCAATAAAGAGTTCTTATTTTTAATAGGAAACTAGAGTAGCTTTGGCCAAATTTAATTAATTCATTATTTTTTCCTTTCCTTTTTTTAGTTTGCAGTTCAATTTTCTTAAAGCTGAACTCCGAGCAGAAATATTATTCCTTATATAAATAGTTTCTTTATTACCTTTACTGAATATCTTAATGTTAATCCAAACAGCCATCCAACCCCTAGATAATCCTCAATTGAATAAAACATGTAATTTACTAAAACTGGAGAGTGCAAAATCTGGTGCAGCTCTGCACAGAAACCAATCAGCTTTCAGGTTTTATTGTCAAAGCTTTATTGAACAAGCACAATTTAGAAGCTGATTGGTTACCATGCACAGCTGCACCAGATTCTGAGTTCTCCAGTTTTAGTAAATCTACCCCAAGGTCTCATTCTCCTCTATAGTTGTTTCATTAAAATGGTGGCTGCAAAACCTGTTCCTTCCATGGCTACTGGTCCCCAATGTAGTTCCTCTGTTAGTGAGCAAAAACGTAATTACGTCATCACTTGCTGTAGTGGGAGGAGCCGGAAGTCTCTGTCTCTTGCTTTGACCCATCCATTGATATTGCGTTGTTTGATTCACAGAAAAAGCCTCCTGGTCTGTCATGCCCATTCCCATTGAGAACTACAATCTCACCTTCTCGTAATCACCCCCCGACCACAATAGGGTCCATTGAGAGCTGAAATCTCAACCTCCCAAAATCACCCCCCAACCACAATAACGTCCATTGAGAGCTACAATCTAATCCCCCCATAATCACAGTTGCCCACTAATAACGTACATTGAGAACTTCAATTTCCATTGCATTATGGGGATTGCAGTTTGTTCCAGGGGTGCCCGGGCATTGTTGCATCTTTTCTGAATGAAAACAGTAATGTAATAGATTACAAAAAAGTACAGTTTAAAAAAAAACTAAGGAGTTTAAGAAAAAAACATAAGAGGTTTTTAACATACTGAGTAGTAGTAAATGATGCTCAGAATTTATCAGTATCCCAGAGATACTAGGAAAATTATGGTAGATTTGTATTTTAAATATGCAGGGCATTAGAGATTTTCTAACAATAAGGATGGGAGTAGCTGTTTGCTTTAAGGCAGTGTCCCCCTAATTGAATTTCTATACAGCTCTGTGTAAACAGGACAGACAAGAGGGGGGCAGTTCATTTAGTTGGTGTGTGTTGATTGTACCTTGAGCTACTGAACTCGGTTCAGTATGAATCCTTGGCAGAAGGAGGTTGTGTACTGAGAGTGCACCCATTGTTTACATGCCAGAGAGGGCTGCAAGCAGGCCGGTATGTGTATTTTATTGTAAAAGAAACATTACATGTCTCTTCTTCAATAAAAAGCCTGTCTTCTAATGCCCCGTACACATGGACGGACTTTCCAACGGAAAATGTGCGATCGGAGCTTGTTGTCTGAAATTCTGACCGTGTGTATGCTCCATCTGACTTTTTCCATCGGAATTTCCGTCACACAAAATTTGAGAGCTGGTTCTCAAATTTTCCGACAACAAAATCTGAAATTCCGATCGTGTGTACACAATTCCGATGCACAAAGTGCCACGCATGCTCGGAATCAAGCAGAAGAGCAGCACTGGCTATTGAACTATTCTCAGCTCGTTGTACGTGTTGTACGTGTTGTACGTCACCACGTTCTTGACGTTCGGAATTTCCGACCAACTTTGTGTGACCATGTGTATGCAAGACAATTTTGAGCCAACATCCGTCGGAAAAAAATCATGGCTTTTGTTGTCGGAAAATCCTATCGTGTGTACAGGGCATAACAGTTTGTGACAGTGGAACTTTAGTTTCAATTTAAGGAACAATTGCAAATGGTAAAGAAGTTCAACCCATGCATACATAAAGGCTTCTTTACAGTAAAAGCTGCGAAAAATAGACTTCCACAGGAGCGAGTTCTAGACATTTCTTTAGTTTCTTAAAAAAAAAAAAAAAAGCAAAGGCTGGATAGCATTCATTTAATCCGAAAGATTGAGGACATCTAGTTGCAGAAAATAATGACTGAAAAGAGCACCTCCATATTTATAGGACTTCAGAAAATAAATCACTTTTTAAAATGTGCTGTACAATAGATTAAAGTGGTTGTAAAGGCTGAAGGTTTTTTTACCTTCATGCATTCTATGCATGAAGTTAAAAAACCTTCAGTGTGCAGCTCCCCCTCAGCCCCCCTAATACTTACCTAAGCCCAATCTCGATCCAGTGATGTGCACAGGGTCTCTCTCCGTCCTGATTGGCTGAGATTCAGCAGTGGAGCCATTGGCTCCCACTGATGTCAATCACAGCTAGTGAGGGGGGAGCGGGGAGGGGGGGGGGTGCACAGAGCAGGTAAGTATAACATGCTTGTTATTTTATTTAAATAAATAAAAATCCTTTACAATCAGCGTCTACCCCTTTTTGGACATATCTCTTTTACTTACAATTTTCTTATTACAAATCAACTGCAGCCTCTCATCCCACCTCTCCTCTCTTTACATCCATGTTTGCCCAGCAGTGTCACCCCTTATATTCATGTATGCCCAGCAGAGTCCCCCTTTACATTTATGTATGCCCAGCAGAGTCCTCCCATTCATCCCTGTATGCCCAAACAGAGTCCCCCCCCTACATCCATGTATGCCCAACAGAGTCCCCCCTACATCCCTGTATGCCCAACAGAGTCCCCCCTACATCCCTGTATGCCCAACAGAGTCCCCCCTACATCCCTGTATGCCCAACAGAGTCCCCCCTTACATCTCTGTATGCCCAGCAAAGTCCCCCCATTACATCCCTGTATGCCCAGCTGAGTCCCCCCTTACATCCCTGTATGCCCAGCAGAGTCCCCCCTTACATCCCTGTATGCCCAGTAGAGTCCCCCCTTACATCTCTGTATGCCCAGCAGAGTCCCCCCTTACATCTCTGTATGCCCAGCAGAGTCCCCTATTACATCCATGTATGCCCAGTAGAGTCCCCATTACATCCATGTATGCCCAGTAGAGTCCCCTTTACATCCATGTATGCCCAGCAGAGTCCCCCCTTACATCCATGTATGCCTAGTAGAGTCCCTATTACATCTATGTATGCCCAGTAAAGTCCCCATTACATCCATGTATGCCCAACAGAGTCCCTGCTTACCTTTTAGGGTGTAAAGCAGCAAGGTGGAAGCTGGGAGGCGGAGCAAGTCTGGATGGAGGAAGTCTTGTCCTCCTATCAATGCAGGGGGTGGGCCAACATGCCAACCATGGCAGAGGTAATTGGAAAATCTGCATTGGGGACTGGGGTTGGCTGACTGACTGGCTGGTTTCGTAGTGAGCACGCCAGTTTACATTTTATGATACACAGACCAGCACATTTACCTCCACCCAGCCAATGTTTTTCTCAGACAGTTGTTGCGGGACGGATTAAAAAATAAAGTGTGCCAGATGTGGCCCACGGGCAGTAATTTGGAGACCCCCTGCTCTAGTAGACGAGAACTCAGGCTGGTGACAACGGTAACTCAGCTGAAAAGCCAAGTTTGGTTGCTCAAACCTATAGCATGGAGCAGAGGTAGATCCACTTTCCTGTGTAATAGACAGCACTAAAGGAGTGTTTAGAGGGGGTAACCCATGCTTTTGGTAAGCTACCCTTTACACATACGGTATTCATGTCTTGACTATCATCTGTTTATATTTCTAGAGCAATTAACGCTGCCTACGCTGACCAGCACTACAAACTGAAGTGCTGAATCAATAAATACATTTGAAAGGCATTCTTCGCATTTCACAAACTGTTTTTATTGCCTGATTTGGCCGTCTGCCATTTGTATCACTTCCAGGGGCTGAAATGGGGCATTTCTTTTTGTTTTTGAAATTATTTTTAGCAGAACAATTTTCCATTCAAACATTTTTTTTTTAAGTGCTAGGCACAGAGGAAAAAGAAGCACATTCCTGTCAAAACTGGAACTTACATTGTTTTTGGTAGGAAAACATTTCCAATAGCAAAAAAAAAATCTAAAAATACTCCAGAGCTACGTAGGCAGGGTCACTACAGGCCAAACTCATCAAATTAGAATCACATTTTGTATAAGCACAACTGGGAGACCCGTTGGGGACCGGCTTCATGGCATTTTTTTCGAGGCCTTGTATATTAAATCACATGCAGTTTTATTGAACAATGCTGGAAAAGTGTGGCTGATTCAGGAGGTTATACATGCTTGTGTCATGCTTACAAATATGTGCAACATTGTTACAGTGGAACTCCGGGGTCATGCTGGATGAAGTTTAGGTACAAGTCAGGTTTAAAGTGTTACTAAACCTACAACAGTAAAATCAGTCTATAAATGCAGTAAAGCATGCTGGTTATACATACTGTGGAACCTAAGGGGTTAATCCTCTGCATTGTGTAAAAAGGCCGTTTGATCCTGTCTTATTTGGTTCTCTTCTTCTTCCATTGTCCCCAATCCATCTCCTGATAGAACAGGGGCATCTGCACATGCTCAGTTTGGTGTGCATTGCTAGAGAGTTGTTTTTTTCTTGGGAGGGTGCATGTGATCAGCACAGGGCCAATCAGCAATATCCATACAGAGGGTCAGGGATCCTGCAGCCTCATAGGACAGTCAGAGTAGAATGAAAACTCCTCATACAAGCTTTAACCAGACACTGATAGAAGTCACAAGACTGCGATATACTGCTGATGAGAAAAGGTATTTAGCAGTTTAAATTTACTAAAATAATTACATTTCCATGTTCTGTGTACTGTGGGAGACCAGATATAGTGAATGCAGGGTCCTGGGTTTATTAACACTTTAACTGATTTATTTTTTAGGGCTCATTCATACCAGGTGCATTGAGCTGCAATGGTCATCATCATCAATGCAGGCTCAACACAAGAGCACATAGAAAACAATTGTTATGTGCCCTGTTCACACAAGATATGTGCAAAGGTGCGTGTTGTATAAAAAAGCAGCATGTCTGGATTTGTACACAGCACATCACACCTTACTGCATGTCAATGCAAAGCAATATATGTCAATGTACTGCAATGCGTAGAGTTAAATGAAGTAACAGCGCAATGCATTGTAACAGTGCATCGCATCGCGCCTACACAATGCATAGCATACCACATGCCTGTTGGTGTGAACAAGACAAACTTTTAAAGCCAAACTTTTCCTAATTTTTCATTTTGTTTGCAGGGCTTACAGAGCGAACTCTCACTAGTGCCTCCAGAGGCAGGCTGAGGCCGACCTTCACACTGATACAGAGTTAAGGTGGCATTCCAACTTAAATGTGAGGCTTCTCCCGAGAACACAGTTAATACTTTGTAATGTGTAGCCAACTTCTGTAACATCCCATATTGTACCTCTGGACAATATTCCTTATTATGCTTCAGAACACTTCTCTCAAAAGTTGTGCAGCATTTCAAATCCAGTCCCGCTGAGCTTGTACCGGACTCCAGCAACCCAGTAACCTGTCACCTCATTCCCAGTGACATCGATCTGTATGCTTCACTTGGATACTAGGAGGCTCACTTGTACTAATCATGTGCTTATTCTTCTCCAGAGGCCTAACTACATTTTCTTCTGTGACTCCCAGACTATATCCCTAGAATTCCCCGTGCAGCAAGGTCTCAGTATGTGGGAAACCAGTCACCAGAGTAGGAGCCTATCTACCAAGCTCCTTCACTACCAAGGCCTCCGTCACCCCTGCCCTGTCACCCATTTCCCAACTGGCTGGTTGCTTATGCACTCAACACTACTACTGAAGTCATTAGCAACGGCAATATAACCTCCTCCGATAGCTTCCCTGCTCGTTAGACTTCTGTTCTGTATCTTCACTAACTCATCTCTGTTCCTTGTCAGGCCATGTTCTTTGGATACGCCATGCATGCTCCCCTTTGACTTCAGACCAGGCAATTTGAGTAACAACAACGGTATTTTAGTGATGTAGTTAAATGTAACATATGAACAGATCTCAGAGACATCTTCAGCAGTACAATGTAGACCCCAAAGATATTGGCCCAGCACTCAAGGCTGGATGGTGTTCCCATCATGAAAAGGCTGACAAAAAGGTGACCCCAACCATTATTGTATCAGTTTGCTGTTCAAGTGTCGGAGCTGAGAGAAAAATAAAATGGAATGGTGCTTCTCAAATGGCGCCCTTGGCCAGTGAGCTGTAGGGTAACCTACCTGGCAACTATTTGCCTGATTTTTCTCATTGGCTGTTTTTCCCTGGAGGAGGAGAGAGGGGAGGGTCTGCATTAGCTCCTAACGGTGTCTGGGTGTCATGATGATGTTGTGTGATCCACCCTGCTGCCTTGAACAGTCATACAAGCAGAAGGTTAGGTGGTGGAGGAGATGCTGTTTTGCTACTGCATACCTGTACACTTATTTGTACCAGTAAGACAGTTACACTTGGTGGCTGATTTAATAGTAGATAGTAGATAATAGTAGATAGGGATTTACTAACTTTACTTATTTTGCAAGTAGTGAGTAACAGAGATGGACAGAAGGAAAGGACAAGCTGCTACTCTACGACACTCCTGAAGCTGCAATGCTTACTGCTGACCCCTGCATTTTGTACTATTTACTATTTGACCTCTGTACTCTGCATTACTAATGACCCCTGAAACCTGCATTACTTAATACTAAACTCTGCATTACTTGCTACTGACTTCTGCAATCTGCATTTCTTACTTCTGACTCCTAAACTCTACATTACTACTGACCCCTGCACTGTGTGTTACTTACTAATAACCCCTAGAATCTGTGTTATGCAATACTGGCCCCTGCAATCTGCTTTACTGCTAACCACAGCACTCTATGTTTTTTAATACTGACCTCCTGAACTTTGGGTTACTTACTGCAGACCCCTGATCTCTACTTACTGCTGACCTCTGCGATCTGCTCTACTTACTTCTGACCCTCTGCATTCTTGGTGTTACACACTTATGACCCTTGCCTTCTGTGCATTATGCATTCCTGACCCAGAGCAGAGTAGTAAGGTTTTATTTATGACACCTTGTTAAGCCCCTCCCACTGTTAGCACAATTTGGCCACAAAGCGGGTGTGGTCACTGGTCAGCTGGGTGTCCCTGGAATTCAATTTTAAAGTCTGGTCACCTTAGACTATGGGAATGCAAAATCCCCTTGAAGTAGCTCAAATGCAGGTCAGAAGGAGGTCAACTGCAAATCAAATGCGCTTGTCAATGAATTCTGGATGACCGCCATAGCATTTCAAACTGATGTCAAATTGATGCCATTGACACAAGACCAAAGTCTGTCAACACAGGCCCTTTGACTATTTTCCAACTGCTTGTGATTTGTTCTTGTGCCAAAAAAAACAGCCCCTCTCTAGCCTCATTTTTTGTATATTTTACCTTATAGACAGTTAAAAAAATAAAACCTAAAAAAAAAAAAAAAAATTGTGTATGTGCACGAACAACTATCAAATACACAAGAAGTAAATAAATGCAAAGAACACCAAGTGGGTCTATTTATAAAACGTTTCAGAAGCACACTGAACGAAATGTCACCGTATGTTTTTGAATAGATTATTCCTGTATCATCAGCTCCATTTAGTGACGAAAATGTGGTGTATTCTTTTTTAAAATACATCAATGAAAAAATATGCTACATTTTGGCCACTAGATGGAGATGATGATACAGGAGTTAAAGCGGTATTAAACCAAGAAGCCAATATTTATTTATATTGCAGCTTTCTTTCTTTTATTTTCACCTGGTGATCAGGGTGCTAAGTCTGTTGTTTTTCAACAGAACAAGCTTTACTGCAGATGTGGCAGTTAGAGGGTTGAGACAAACCATTTACCTTTTACCACTCACCTTCCTACTTACAATTGTTCAATTTTATTTATGTATGTAAAACCTTTACCGCTGGTGTGAAAATTTGCCTCCGGTGAAATAAAATTAACAAATATGTGGCAAAATCAATCCACTCCACTCACTCAAACCTAACCAGGAAAAAAGTGTATATATATATATATATATATATATATATATATATACAGAATCTCACAAAAGTAAGTACACCCCTCACATTTATGTTAATAGTTCATTATATCTTTTCATGTGACATTACCGAAGAAATGACACTTTGCTACAATGTAAAGTAGTGAGTGTACAGCTTGTATAACAGTGTAAATTTGCTGTCCCCTCAAAATAACTCAACACACAGCCATTAATGTCTAAACCACTGGCAACAAAAGTGAGTACACCTCTAAGTGAAAATTTCCCAATTGGACCAAAGTTTCCATATTTTGTGTGGCCACCATTAATTTCCAGCACTGCCTTAACCCTCTTCGGCATGGAGTTCACCAGAGCTTTACAGGTTGCCACTGGAGTCCTCTTCCACTCCTCCATGATGACATCACGGAGCTGGTGGATGTTAGAGACCTTGCGCCCCTCCACTTTCCGTTTGAGGATGCCCCACAGATGCTCAATAGGGTTTAGGTCTGGAGACATGCTTGGTCAGTCCATCACCTTTACCCTCAGCTTCTTTAGCAAGGCAGTGGTCGTCTTGGAGGTCTGTTTGGGGTCGTTATCATGTTGAAATACTGCCCTGCAGCCCAGTCTCTGAAGGGAGGGGATCATGCTCTGCTTCAGTATGTCACAGTACATGTTGGCATTCATGGTTCCCTTAATGAACTGTAGCTCCCCAGTGCCGGCAGCACTCATGCAGCCCCAGACCATGACACTCCCACCACCATGCTTGACTGTAGTCAAGACACACTTGTCTTTGTACTCCTCACCTGGTTGGCGCCACACACGATTGACACCATCTAAACCAAATAAGTTTATCTTGGTCTCTTCAGACCACAAGACATGGTTCCAGTAATCCATGTCCTTAGTCTGCTTGTCTTCTGCAAACTGTTTGCAGGCTTTCTTGTGCATCATTTTTAGATCAGACTATCCGGTGGAGTCCACCAGACAAATCGCCCGTGTGTGGGCTCCGACTGACTTTTTCTTCCCAAAAGTCCGGCGGTCTTAGAAAGAAGTCTTGACTCAAAATTGTCCTCCAGACTCGGCAGTCCGGCGGACAATCCGCCCGACTGTGTGCTAGCCTTTTGAAATGAACGGACTTGCCTACACATGGAGTAAAGTCCATTCATTTTGAGCGTGACTCCAGGTAGACGGGACTAGCGAAGGAAGTCAATGTTTGACACCCTGCTAGCCCCGTCGCCTGGTATGGAGTTAAAGGGGAACCCCCTACACCGGAAAAACGGTGTGGGGGTCCCCCCAAAGTCCATTCCAGACCCTATCCGAGCATGCAACCCGGCCGGTCAGGAAAGGGGGTCGAGCGAGCGCCCCCCCTCCTGAGCCATACCAGGCCGCGTGCCCTCAACATGGGGGGGTGCTTTGGGGAAGGGGGGGCCCCCTGCGACCCCCCCACCCCAAAGCACCTTGGCCCCATGTTGATGAGGACAAGGGCCTCTTCCACAAAACCCTGGCCATTGGTTGTTGGGGTCTGCGGGCGGGGGGCTTATCAGAATCCGGGAGCCCCCCCCACCCTATGAGTATGGGGTAAATGGTACCCTTACCCATTCACCTGAAGGAAAAAGTGTTAATAAAAAAAACACAACATAGGTTTTTAATGTAGTTTATTAGACAGCTCCGGGGGTCTTCTTCCAACTTCGGGGATCTTCTCGCCGAGCTCCTCCGCTATCTTCTGCTCTTTTACCGCTCTTTTACTAGCGGAGGAGCCCGGCTTTCTCCTTCGTCGCCGCCGTCCGGGGGTCTTCTTCCTTCCGCTGTCGCGGCCTTCTTCTTCTTCCTTCCGATGTTGACACAACACTCTCTCTGGCCGCAATGCCAGGGACGCGTTGTGCGGCGACTTATATAGGCATAAGGGGCTGGGTCACCGGGTGATGTCACACGGTGACCCCGCCCCTTATCATGTCACAGTCCCGGGGATGCTGGGACTGTGGCATCATAAGGGGCGGGGTCACCATGTGACATCACCCGGTGACCTGCGCCTTATGCCTATATAAGTCGGAAGGAAGAAGAAGAAAAGAAGAAGAAGGTGGGGACAGCGATCAACCAGAAGCCTGGGCCAACGCTAGTAAAAGAGCTGGAAGAAGATAGCAGAGGCCCAGCAGAAGAAACGAAGACAGGGACAAGACCCCCCAAAGTCGGAAGAAGACCCCCGCAGTCGGAAGAAGACCCCCGGACGGCGGCAACGAAGGAGAAAGCTGGGCTCCTCCACTAGTAAAAGAGCGGTAAAAGAGCAGAAGATAGCGGAGGACCCCAGCGAGAAGACCCCCGAAGTCAGGAGAAGACCCCTGGAGGTGTCTAATAAACTACTTTAAAAACCAGTGTTGTGTTTATTTATTAACAATTTTTCCCTCAGGTGAATGGGTAGGGGTACCATTTACCCCATACTCATTCACATAGGGTGGGGGGCCAGGATCTAGGGGCCCCCGTATTAAAGGGGGCTCTTGGATTCTGATAAGCCCCCCGCCCGCAGACCCCGACAACCACCGGCCAGGGTTGTCGGGAAGAGGCCCTTGTCCTCATCAACATGGCACCCCCCCATGTTGAGGGCACGCGGCCTGGTACGGCTCAGGAGGGGGGGCACTCTCTCGTCCCCACCCCCTTTCCTGACCGGCCGGGCTGCGTGCTCAGATAAGGGTCTGGTATGGACTTTGGAGGGACCCCCACGCCGTTTTTTCGGCGTAGGGGTTCCCCTATAAATCCAAACCAGGCGAGGGGCCTAGATTAAGGCTTGCCTGTAGATCCAAGAAATATCTCCTAAACCTGCACGGTTTAGGAGATATTTACAAAAAGGCAGGCGCACTAAGCACGCCACAGATCACAGCGATATGCCGCTCGTGGCGGCTCCCGTGCGCATGCGTGGGAGTGACGTCATTGCGGCTCCGGTGAATCACAGGGCCGGAGCAGCGAGACCCGGAAGTCACTCGGGATTGATGGCTGCGGAGGAGGACGTGGACAAGGGTCGCTTCGGGGGCTTCGTTCTCAGGTAAGTTATTCATAATGAGCTAGTATGCTGTGCATACTAGCTCATTATGCCTTTGCCTTGCAGGTTGTATTTTTTAAAAAAAAAATTAGTGGCAGTGCTTAGTTAAATTGGCCCTACGTAGTAGTGCATAAGCTATATAAAGCATTGAGGTTCCTGTCCTTCCAAATGTTTATACTGAGGATCAGTTACGCTCTGTAAAATCAATATGTTCTATGCAATTAATTTTCATCCAAAACAATGTTTGTCAAGGTCTTTGCTAGAATGGAACTATTTACCGCAAATAGGTCATTCTGGCACAATGTACACATATTAAGTTCTTTCACAGCCATCTTTTACATCCTACAGGTTTCAACCACAGGTCCCGCTCTCTTTTTTGGTTATGTCACGGCTCCTTCTTATGGCTCCCTAGCCACCTGCAAAGCTCTTGCAAAAGCAATTCTTGTGCAGAAATGACAACATCACACTAGTATATCAGATTTGTTCCTCCCTGATGGAGTAGACCAGGTCAGCCCTCATCATCCTTCCTACGTATTGTACAGAATTCAATGGAACATGTACAGTGCCTTGAAAAAGTATGCATACCCCTTGACATTTTCCACATTTTGTCATGTTACAGCCAAAAAAGCAAATGTATTTTATTGGGATTTTATGTGATAGGCCAACACAAAGTGGCACATAATTGTGAAGTGGAAGGAAAATGATAAATGGTTTTTAATTTTTTTTCAAATAAATATGTGGCGTGCATTTATATTCAGCCCCCCGGAGTCAATACTTTGTAGAACCACCTTTTGCTGCACTTACAGCTGCAAGTCTTTTTGGGGATGTCTCTACCAGCTTTGCACATCTAGAGAGTGACATTTTTCTCATTCTCCTTTGCAAAATAGCTCAAGCTCTGTCAGATTGGATGGAGAGCGTCTGTGAACAGTAATTTTCAAGTCTTGCCACAGATTCTCAATTGGATTTAGGTCTGGACTTTGACCGGGCCATTCTAACACATGAATATGCTTTGATCTAAACCATTCCATTGTAGCTCTGGCTGTATATTTAGGATCGTTGTCCTGCTGGAAGGGGAACCTCTGCCCCAGTCCCAAGACTTTTGCAGACTCTAATGGGTTTTCTTCTAAGATTGCCCTGTATTTGGCTCCATCCATCTTCCCATCAACTCTGACCAGCTTTCCCTGTGCCTGCTGAAGAAAAGCTGTGTGATCAGGGTGATATGCATTGTTAGTTTTCCGCCACACATAGCGTTTTGCTGTTAGGCCAAAAAATGTAATTTTGGTCTCATCTGACCAGAGCACCTTCTTCTACATGTTTGCTGTGTCCACCACATGGCTTCTCGCAAACTGCCAACGGGACTTCTTATGACTTTCTTTCAAGAATGGCTTCCTTCTTGCCACTCTTCCATAAATGCCAGATTTGTGGAGTGCACAACTAATAATTGTCCTGTGGAAAGATTCTGCCACCTGAGCTGTGGATCTCTGCAGCTCCTCCAGAGTTACCATGGGCCTCTTGGCTGCTTCTCTTATTAATGCTCTCCTTGCCTGGCCTGTAAGTTTAGGTGGATCGCCATGTCTTGATAGGTTTGCAGTTGTGCCATACTCTTTCCAATTTCTGATGGTGGATTGAACAGTGCTCTGTGAGATGTTCAAAGCTTGGGATATTTTTACCTAACCCTGCTTTAAACTCTCCCTGACCTGTCTGGTGTGTTCCTTGGCCTTCATGATGCTGTTTGTTCACTAAAGTTCTCTAACAAACCTCTGAGGGCTTCAAAGAACTGCTGTATTTATACTGAGATTAAATTACACACAGGTGGACTCTATTTACTAATTAGGTGATTTCTGAAGGCAATTGGTTCCACTAGATTTTAGTTAGGGGTATCAGAATAAAGGGGTCTGAATACAAAAATATATAAAAAAAATATTTGTAAAATAATTTGAAAACCCTTTATTATTTTCCTTCCACTTTGTGTTGGTCTATCACATAAAATCCCAATAGGATACATTTGCGTTTTTGGTTGTAACATGACAAAATTTGGAAAATTTCATGGGGAATGAATATGTAGCGGTGTCCCCCTGACCCCTAGAGGCCTAATGGTGACCTCCAGAGTTAGGAAGAGCTGACATCCTTCTTCACAGTATGGGTTACTAGGAATGGTGGGTGTATTGCAAGTTGAATCATGGGCGCCAGTCACTTTTTGAATGCAAACAAAAGAGATTTATTGTCTCTTAACAAGAACTGAGGGAGAGAGGGTTTAGGGCTAGGACACCCTTAAGCAGATGTAATAACAATTGGTAGACTCTGAGACAAAAATAGGCAGACGACTATACAGGTAGAGGGGCTTTAAGCTGGATGCAGCAACTTTATTTGTAGAAATGCTGTCTCCTATGGCAACTGAACTTTGAACAGTCATTAGAGATCCATACACGTAACTCACAGTAACCCGTTATAGATCTTTTCTCACATCTCACAGTATCCTACTGTAGATCTTCACTCACTGAGCTTCCGGCCTCTCACTTGACTTCAAGATCCCAGTCATTACTGGATCCCCTGAGCTCTTCCACAGCTAACCCGCTGTATTCTCCTCAGGCATCACCCCTGCTAACCCACTGGGTCCCTGGCTTGGCACTCCGCTGAAGCTTTCCCACTTGTTTACCATCCCCGGCTAGTGAATAAGGCTGCTTTGGTACTTCTTCAGACTTCCATAACGGCCTATGATAACTGGAGTGGTTGTCCCTTAATGGCCACTATGTCACCTTTATCTCTGACCTTAATCCTCACTTGCCTCTGGTAACAGGAGTGGTTGTCCCATGTGGCAACTGCTTCTCCCTCACCACTGGCAACGATGCGGTTCCCTGTCCGGTGGGACCTCTGCAACTTGGTTGGGCTTCTGGCCGAAAGCCCCAACCCGCACTGCTTCTCTCAAACCTGGATAGGTCTCAGACAGCCTAGCAGCCAAGTGCTTCCTGGGGAGACCTCAGGTTTCTGGCCTAGCAACCCAGAGCCTTGCAACACACGTCCACCCAGACACCCATCCAGGTGGCACAGAACCCTGATCACCCGACTCTCCCAGCATGCCAAGGGGCTGAAGAAAATCCCTGCCAATTGGCTGAAACAACCTATCTACTTCTAGTCTAAATTCACTATGTCATTCCAATGCTACAGGCAACAATGCCACCTAGTGACAGAAGAGAGAGGTCCATCAAATACAGAGTTAGGGAAAAGTCAGTGGATCCCCCTAACAAATAGCCAGGCTAGTTACCACCTAGCAAACTAAATTTGTTAGCCACCCTGCCTAACACCAGGGTGCTACAAATACTTTTTTAAGGCACTGTACTGCTGAGAGAAAAGGCAGCTGTTCCTAGGCTGGATAGGCAGGGGCTAAACATAGTAAGAAGGTCCCACGTCAGAAGAAAATAAGTTATCTGTTGGTACAGGGTCATTATGTCATTATAATGGTCCATGCAGGGCCGTTTGAAGGAATTTGGGGGCCCCAAGCAAAATGGACATGGAGGCCCATCCACCCCCCCCCTAAATCCATGAGATTACCAGAGACTGCAGACATACTGCAGGAGATTAGCAGACTGCGGACATACCGCATGAGATTACCAAAGACTGCAGACATACTGCATGAGATTACCAGACTGTGGACATACTGCATGAGATTACCAGACTGCGGACATACTGCATGAGATTACCAGACTTCTGACATACTGCATGAGATTACCAGAGACTGCGGGCATACTGCATGAGATTACCAGACTGCGGACATACTGCATGAGATTACCAGACTTCTGACATACTGCATGAGATTACCAGAGACTGCGGGCATACTGCATGAGATAACCAGAGACTGCGGGCATACTGCATGAGATAACCAGAGACTTTGGACATATTGCATGAGATTACCAGAGACTGCGGACATACTGCATGAGATTACCAGAGACTGCGGACATACTGCATGAGATTGCCAGAGACTGCGGACATACTGCATGAGATTACCAGAGACTGCGGACATACTGCATGAGGGGCAGATATCTGGGTGCCCCACTATAAGGTCCCCCCCTCCCCCACTAACCCCCACATCTTTCTTGATACATCAGATGTGGAGAAAAGACCCTTGTCCCTAAGCATTAGGACAGAGTGCCCTGCAAGAGGAGTCACTTTAAACCATTTGAACAAATGTAACCATTGAAAGCACCCCTGGCATTGTTGTAATTTGTCCCCAACTCTGTTAGTGACACTTTTTCTGGACAGCTTGTTTGGAATGTATATGCCATACTATGCAGCTGCAGGGTAACTCAATGTTTTCCCTGTGGCTGTGTGGCTTTTTATGTAATTTGTCAGTCTGATGTTGTAATTTTGCCAGTCTGTGGTCTCCTGAAAAAAATAAAACTGATAACATCAAAGATACCTAGATAGCTTATATAGCCACCCTTCCCTAAGCAGTGACTATTTAAATTTAGCTTTGCTCAGTGGTAATCAGCCTAAGCTGACTTGGCATAGTTTTGTATTCATTTGGTCTCCCCTAAACCTAGTGTTATTGTTTGCTGCCGTGGAGTGTCCCTGGCAATAGTGCAAGGAGATTCAATAATGTTGGGTTATAAATATTTATGTTAAAAAAAAAAAAAAGTTCCCAGCTCACTTACCAGCCAGCCTGCAACAAATTGACCCTGTCTAACAGTTCACATTTGAAACAAGGGGTTTAGTTTGCACACATTTGCAGATATATGCATAAGCTGCATTGGCCACATCATGGCACCCCTGTGTACTGCAGTCCTAACTCTATAATTTAAGAGTCTCCAAAGTTGGAGCACATAAATAATAATAGATAGATTAAGGGCAGGTTTTCCTGGAGGGATCCCCCCGCCCCTAAAAGGTACAGGGGTGCACTGAATAGCAAAAATGTATACCTTCCCTGCAGCTTACACATTCTGTAAATGTCTGGCTTAAAGGTCCTTTTACCTGTGAGGGCTGTGAGCATGATTTTTCCTGAAGTCTTTGGGTGTTCCATGTCCTTACACTCAGTGAGTTTATGGAGGCACACGTCAAAGGCAAAAGTCAACGTCTCTACCCTTAGGTGAAATATCAAACCACCCAGCCACAGGAGTCCATATCTGCTCCTAAGAGGTAAGTTAGTGCTAAACAATAATTGTGTACAGGGGGTCCCCGAGTTACGAACTCGTTAGGGACTGCCCGCCTGTACGGAAGTCGGAAATGTTCGTAAGTTGGCCGCGCATGCGCAGACCGACAAAAACTGACATTTCCGGACATTTACGATGTTCCGTCTAATGCCGTTCTGCGCATGCGCGGCAAATTACGGACATTTCCGGCATTTTCCCGAGGCTCCGTATGGCCGCGCATGCGCAGAACGGCTGAAAGACGGCGAAAAACAGCGAAAAATGGCGGAGGGTCCCCGCAGCGCCCCGTTCGTAAGTAGGGGTTGTTCGTAGGTCGGGCGTTCGTAAGTCGGGGACCCCCTGTACTCTTTTCTTGAAATTTTTTTTCCTGCCTTCTGTTTCTGGTCTGACTTCCTCCAGCTGCCATGCTTACAAGGTTTTTTAAACCACCAATAATTGCAGTTAGTCCTACAAATTGGTCCCTGTTTGCTGGAGAAAAGCATATCGCAATTTGGGGAACCTGAGGCACTGGACTGAAGTACAAACCTGGTGTGCAGGAATCATGACTAGTCAATTATCTGTTTTAATTTTGTTTCACACTGACCACAGATTGTATTATTTTACCTTACCAACTCCATCTGTCTCTCCAATCCCTACCCTACCACAATCAAGTGCTTGGTGCCTGGTAAGCCAGACCTAAATGCTGTTGCATGGTGGCCAGGGGTATGAAGGTACGGTGAATACTTGTTTAGGATCTTTGATATGATTGTAGCAGGGACTGGGGTGGCAAAAAAGAGCTGGATGGAACCACCAAAGAGGGCTAACGATAAAAACTTACTATAAAAAAAAACAGCTCTTGACAACTTTTTTTTATCAACAATGATGGCCTTTGGGGGTTTTTGCTTTCCAGATCTCTAAGTTCCCAATTCATGATTTTGTGCGCAACGCATACACAAGTGCTGCAAGTGGACTTTTTAAGAACCAAATCTGAATATTACTTTTCTTTTGCTAAAAAGAGCTTTGTCTTTTCTCCAAACTGCTTTATTAAATTCATGGATGCCATCTACATCTTGCTGTATTAAGTATAATTTTCACTATGTGCGATGTAGTTTTTATTTTATATACATTAATATGTCAGTATTTTCAAATTCCATGAAAAAAAATGAATTATTAATTCACGTTACATCACTTATGAAAATAGGTAAATAAGGCAGTCAGGGCAAAATGAACTACATGCTGAATACTTTCTGAGAATTTAATACCAAATAAATCTTTAAGTGGGTTCAGTCAGAGGACTCGAGAGTCAGGATAATATTGAAATTACATCAAGAAAAATTCAATGTGGGTAAAACGGGGGGTTCTGATGACCATTCCACAATAACTCAGATTGTTTGCACTGCCAATGAAAGTAGCAGAAAGTGCCGGTATACTCTTGCTTTAATTTTTTTTCCTATTACATACAGTATATATATTTTTTTCTCCCATGTGCATGGTCTCTCTGCGAAAATAATTTTTGTTTGAATATACTTCTGAAAGCAAATCAATTTTTGTTGGCATTTTAAACCATGTTGCTATAAGCTGCTCTGCAACAAAGTCACATTTTTCTTTTGCAGTTTAGATATAGGAATAATGTTTGATGGTAAAAAAAAGCCAGTAGCTGGTGATATTAAAAGCCAACTTCAGTAGCTAGAAAAAGAAAATACTCATCTTCTCCTGACAGTGTCCACTGCATGCAATCCTTTCTGCCACAAGTTGTCTTCAGATTTCCAGGATATTCAAGCCAGAAGACTGAAGACAAATTGTGAGTGCAGCATGTCCCCAAAGGGGGCGTCATCACAGCACCTTGCGTTCACAGTGTAATGGTGCTGATATCATCACTGAAGCACAGTTTTCTGCATCACTGAGGACATCCCAAGACAGAGAAGACCAAAAAAAGAAGAGGACCCTGTTCATTATATGACTTCTGGAAAAGCCAACAGCCTGACTACTACAGTGGTGCACTTTAATACCTAAGTAGGCATTAGGGAGGCAAAAAGATTCCTTTTGCGCATGAAATTTTAAACTTTGTAAAAACAGTATACTGTATGTCATAAATAATATACAATAATTGTAAATAATTAGTGCGCTTGATCAACCTTAAAATAAATAAATGGTAATTGACCTTATAATGTGTGACCCTTAGTGAATAGAAATCTTCTTTGTGAAAATAAAAATAAATAAACGTAAAATCGAGAAAATATACAGTGGTGTGAAAAAGTGTTTGCCCCCTTCCTCATTTCCTGTTCCTTTGCATGTTTGTCACACTTAAGTGTTTCGGAACATCAAACCAATTTAAACAATAGTCAAGGACAACACAAGTAAACACAAAATGCAATTTGTAAATGAAGGTGTTTATTATTAAAGGTGAAAAAAAATCCAAACCATCATGGCCCTGTGTGAAAAAGTGATTGCCCCCTAAACCTAATAACTGGTTGGGCCACCCTTAGCAGCAACAACTGCAACCAAGCGTTTGCGATAACGTGCAATGAGGCTTTTACAGCGTCCTGGAGGAATTTTGGCCCACTCATCTTTGCAGAATTGTCCTAATTCAGTTACATTAGAGGGTTTTCGAGCATGAACGGCCTTTTTAAGGTCATACCACAACATCTCAATAGGATTCAGGTCTGGACTTTGGCTAGGCCACTCCAAAGTCTTCATTTTGTTTTTCTTCAGCCATTCGGTGGTGGACTTGCTGGTGTGTTTATGATCATTGTCCTGCTGCAGAACCCAAGTTCGTTTCAGGTTGAGTACACGAACAGATGGTCGGACATTCTCCTTCAGGATCTCTTGGTAGACAGCAGAATTCATAGTTCCTTTTATCACGGCAAGTCTTCCAGGTCCTGAAGCAGCAAAACAGCCCCAGACCATCACACTACCACCACCATATTTTACTGTTGGTATAATGTTCTTTTTCTGAAATGCAGTGTTCCTTCTACGCCAGATATACTTGGACACACACCTTCCAAAGAGTTCCACTTTTGTCTCATCGGTCCACAGAATGTTGTCCCAAAAGTCTTGGGGATCATCAAGATGTGTTGTGGAGAAATTGAGACGAGCTTTGATGTTCTTTTTGCTCAGCAGTGGTTTTCTCCTTGGAACTCTGCCATGCAGGCCATTTTTGCCCAGTCTTTTCCTGATGGTGGAGGCATGAACGCTGACCTTAACTGAGGCAAGTGAGGCCTGCAGTTCCTTGGACGTTGTTGTGGGGTCTTTTGTGACCTCTTGGATGAGTCGTCGCTGCGCTCTTGGGGTAATTTTGGGCGGCCGGCCACTCCTGGGAAGGTTCACCACTGTTCCATGTCTTCGCCATTTGTGGATAATGGCTCTCACTGTGGTTCGCTGGATTCCCAAAGCTTTGGAAATGGCTTTATAACCCTTTCCAGACTGATAGATCTCAATTACTTTCTTTCTCAATTGTTCCTGAATTTCTTTGGGTCTCGGCATGATGTGTAGCTTTTAAGGATCTTCTGGTGGACCTTACTGTGTCAAGCAGCTCCTATTTAAGTGATGCCTTGATTGTGAACAGATGTGGCAATAATCAGGCCTGGGTGTGGCTAGAGAAATTGAACTCAGGTGTGGACAACCACAGTTATAGTATGTTTTAACAAGGGGGGCAATCACTTTTTCACACAGGGCCATGATGGTTTGGATTTTTTTTCACCTTTAATAATAAACAGCTTCATTTACAAATTGCATTTTGTGTTTACTTGTGTTGTCCTTGACTATTGTTTAAATTGGTTTGATGTTCCGAAACACTTAAGTGTGACAAACATGCAAAGGAACAGGAAATGAGGAAGGGGGCAAACACTTTTTCACACCACTGTATATAGGTATAAAATACAGTGGTGTAGGTATATATTAAAATCCGTGAGAAAAGTGAAGGGTTAATTCATAAAACCGGGTCTGTGTATGTAAAGCTGCTCCTAAATTATAGATATAAATCCCCTGTTTCCGTGTGTCATTATACTAATTCTTCTGCCATGTACTCACATTCCTAAGATTCTAATAAGGCAATAGCCGCCTACAATTGTAATATATATATATTTTTTTTTTTAAGTTTTATTTATTGCTTTTTAACATAACAAGTATACATAAGACCCAATGGGCCACACACAAAAAGAAATGATTTACATTTCTTCAGCATTGACTCTCTCCTCCTCCTTCCAGACCCTCACTCAGTGAAAGGATCAAAATAATAATAAGGCCACCTTTTAATAATGACAATCAACAACATCAATATGTCAAATAGTTACATACATGTTAAATCCCACAGCAGGTGCATTCCATTAGGTGCCACTCAATCCACCACCGTAGTTTCACTATTCATCCAACTGCTCCACACTTTATCAAATTTCTGTGGTAAGCCCCTGCTAATGTATGTAGCCTTGTATAAAGATGCAGCCCCATTAACCACACCCATCCACGCTGATATAGATGGAGGATTGGACTTTTTCCGTGATAGCACTATCATTTTTCTAGCGTAATAGATTAGGATCATCAGCAAAGTACAAGTTACTCTCTTTGGGGCTAGATTGTCTACCAGACCCAAAAGGCACACCTCTATCGTGGGCTGTATAGGAATGGCGGTTACTTCTGCTATACATTCTGTGACCCCTTTCCAAAAAGCTTGGATGTTCGATCAATTCCAAAAGATATGCATGATACAATTGTAATATTAATGAGAAATTGTAGGCTTAGCATGGACTACACATATATAAAGAGGGGAATTTTTATATTATATGCCGCATCCTATAGTCAAGAAAAAAGGGAGAGAGGATCCCCTAAGGGTTGGACTTTTAAGGCATAAAGACTTTTTAACCCCAAATTGAAAACTAAATAGTATAAATTGAAAAAACGTTTATTACAAAAAATTGATGTATAAAATGTTGACATACATGACAATGTATATAAAGATAAAAGACACCTGGAATGTTCGAACAGTACTTGATTTACAAGGTACAAAATATGAAATGCGTTTTGTAGCAGTTATCTCACACCCTACGCGTTTCGGAGATTAGTAGTTTCCTCCTTCTTCAGAGGTGAGAGTATAACAACATTCCTATTGTATATAGAAAATATCATGGTAAGGTAATATGTCAAAAATGTAAACCTTTATACATGTAATAACAATTACTGAGTCAGAGAAACTTGTATGAACATAGGTAGAGTGAAACAAGGACTCACAATGAGAACATACCATATATGGAAGCATTCCAGTATGATTTAAAAACAACGGCTGGGAGGAGGAGCTTCTTCACCTTATACTCTCCTAGGTGGTATTGGTTGACAAGGAATAAATGCCCGTCAGCGGGGGGGGGGGGGGGGGGGGGGGAGCCAGGCATCCAAAAAAGATGAGAGATGCCTCAGATTGCTCCAATTGTTGGAATTGCTGTATCTGTCCTGGTGAGACAGTATGGGAGGACGCCGGTAAGGCACACTGGGGTCGGATATTGCTATGAGAGCCCTATTAGAATGAAACACATGTAGGTATATATAAGTTTATCGATTGTCGTAGCAAGGAATGTTCCTATTGAGGGGTGGATCATGCATTCATAGCCTATGTTAAATACCTGTTAGTATATCTTGATTGGCTGCACCACTGGTCTTAGAGTCTTTTTGCTGTGCAGTTAATGTTTCAACCAATGGCTCTAAGGAAAGAGTGACCAAAAATATCTATAATAGTAGGTCAAAAAGGTTTACATTTTTGACATATTACCTTACCATGATATTTTCTATATACAATAGGAATGTTGTTATACTCTCACCTCTGAAGAAGGAGGAAACTACTAATCTCCTAAACGCGTAGGGTGTGACATAACTGCTACAAAACGCATTTCATATTTTGTACCTTGTAAATCAAGTACTGTTCGAACATTCCAGGTGTCTTTTATCTTTATATACATTGTCATGTATGTCAACATTTTATACATCAATTTTTTGTAATAAAAGTTTTTTCAATTTATACTATTTCGTTTTCAATTTGGGGTTAAAAAGTCTTTATGCCTTAAAAGTCCAACCCTTAGGGGATCCTCTCTCCCTTTTTTATTGTAATATTAATGTGATATCTACATAAGCATGTTTATATAAAAATAAAAATCTTAAAATGTGATAAATAAACAAAACCATTATTTGTAAAAAATATGGTTGTATCTTGTTGGTTATGTGATTAGATGAGGCACTGACATCTTGAGGAAAGTAGAATTTAGGTTTACTTGCATAGGAGAACAATATACATGTGTGAGAACAGCATTACAGGAGAGAGCATTGAAAAAACAAACTTCCTTCCTGAAGTTACAAGTCTATATAAACGCATAGACACTAGTATATCACTACAGCGCCATTTATAATTTGGAGTGCATATTACATGCATAGTACATGCTGTTGCATTTCCAACACTCCTTCTCAACAGCATGTGCTTTGCTTAATGACATTTAGGTAAGAAGAAGTCTGAAGAAGACTATGGCATTCCTTTAACAATGGCTTCTCGAAGCACATTTTCACTGCATCTGAGCACCACAAACCAAAAACACTATTTAATTAATTTGTAATATTTAAAGCAATATCCATTTCTCTAAGCTTTATTTGTTGAGAAATCACTTTGAAAAACACCCCTAACCTTTCTAGCCTTGGCCATCTTGAGTAAGAGCAAATGATTTATGTAGCATTTTCTTCCTGGCATCCATCCGCCCTCAGCTCAAACATGAATGCAGGAAAGTGTGCTTCGCCGAGAAAACTCCTTCTCCCCTCCCATCCTGAAGACTCCTTGGATGTATGACATAATTGGCCTAGGCAAGAAACCAGGAGGTAACAGAAGAAATTAAAAAAATATATATGATATATTTTCCTATCTATTTACTAATTCTAGCAGCATGAGGATTAAAAATAATCAATGTTGATTGGGAGAGTGAAGTTCCACTTTAAGTGGATTGGCAGTCATCTCTTCTGAAGGGCACTATTAAATGTCGATAACACCTTGCTCTGGAGTGTCCCTAATTAGATGATGCTTCAAGTCAATGTGCTTGGTCCTTGGATTGACCCTTTCTGATTGTGTCAGCTTTATATATCCCTGGCTGTCTTCGAAAATGGTATTGGGTTTTGACATGTTTATGACCATTAAAAATTGGCAAATCCATATCGCTTCTTATAGTTTTGTCCAGGTTTTGTTTTCCTAAAGCAATTTTATTTCTTCTTCCACTGCCTTTCTCCCTTCATTGGCTTCACTTTTTGCTAGTTTTTCTATGTCTTCCAAGGATGTTGATTAAATTACAGTATGTAATGTGTCTTAATGGCATATGACAGCTTGTGGGGTGATATCCCCTTTGTTAACCAAGTGGATCTTCTAATTTCAGGCTGTTCAGCAGGATCTAGTGGGAAATCTAACTTATCTATTGAGATTGTTCTACCTCTTGCTCTGCCTTTGGTTCACTGGGCAGATGCACTTCACAGCTTTCAGGGATCATTATTTCTGATGATGGGCTCTCATTGAAATAAACTCTGCAACTTATTGTCACTTTGTCAGTCTTTGGGTTGAGTATTCTATATCCCTTAATTTGCTTGCTGTAGCCCACCTAAATGCCCCCTATGACTGTGTTCTGCAACTTGGATTGCCTCTAGTTTGGAATATAAGCATATGCTTTACATCTAAACATTCTAATGTGCCCTGTGGTAGACTTTGATCCACTTTTGGAATGGTTTTGATTTCAATGGCTTCTGATGGTAGTCTGTTCTGTATGTTGCAAGCATGACTGCTTCTTACCAGTACTTCTTAGGTAGGTTGGCATCTAACAGCATGCACCTGGTAATTTCTATACGTGCAGTTTTTCCTTTCAGCTACACTGTTCTGTTCGGAACTGTATGGTGTGGTTTTCTAGTGCACAATACCTTGATTCTTCAGGTATGATTCCATTTCCTTACTCATGTATTGCGCTCCTTATTTTCCTTTCTTCTGTTGTGTTCATCAGTTCATTTTTTTTTTTTATTAAAATTAAAGCAACAAACATGTTATAATCACCTGCCCTGTGCAATGGTATTGCACACAGCAACCCCAATTCTCCTCTTCTTGTGTCCCCTATCATCGATTGTGCCTCCTCCTCTTCTTCGTATGCAAACGGCTTGCTATGGGGGTACACAGTGTCTGCTCGCTCCTGAACTGTGTGTCTAGGGAGCTGCACTCCATAGACACACACAGTTGGGCTTAGCCCCGCCTCCCACTTCCTCCTCACTACATTTGATTGACAGCAGCAGGAGCCAATGCAAAGAATGCATTATGGTAAAAAAAACATTTTAGCTTTAGTATCACTTTAGTTGAGTACAGAGCTGCTTTAATATGTGTCTTCTTTATATCTGCTTAGAGTTCAGCTTTACAATGTTGCAGACTGTTGTAGTTGGTTGCCTAGGATTGCAGGTGCAGGGGTTATAAAACACAAAAAATAAAACTCACCTTTACTTTACCAAGGCAGCCTGATAGGTGATTTGAAATGGTACCTGCAGACAGACGTTGACTATATATATTTTATGTGAGTAGTGTCTAAAACAAAAGGGGAATTCCAACTCTTCTTTGGGAGATAGTCACTAACTTCCTATTGCATCATTGGACAGGAAGCAAATAGGAATGTCCTCAATGGTACACAGATAGCAAATAATAATAATAATAATAATAATAACCTGAAACCGGAAATCTCCGTAAAATGAAAGGGAAATTATTTACCCTTTGCCTGTTTCTCTCGTGGCAACTCTAAAATATTGGATTCCCTTACTTTATGTCTCAGTGACATTGCACATAAGAAGAAATAGAAGGGGTAAATCTCAGCAGCAGGGATACAGACAGCAATAAAAAAGTTGACAGAGGGTCTAACCCTTCCCCACTCTGCCCAAAGCTAAACAAAAAAAAACACATTTACAAACACTTTAAAATAACCTACGCCTTGCCTCTTGCTATTCTCTCTAAAAATACTTGTGCAGCTCTAAGCTCTTTATTGCTCCATCATTTATGCCAGAGCTCTCTAACATAGCAGTTGTGAAAACTTTATGTAAAAATCGACTTTCCCTTTAGAAGTCAGATATTTATAAGGTCTGCCCAGATCCAGTGATATCATTCCTCCTTTATGGATTGGCTGGAATATTTTTTTTTCTATTGGCTACTACTCGTAACACGTAGACATTAAAATGCGCTGGTGTTAAATTTATATTACATTTTAAAAACTTCCAGGAAAAGAGACCAGTTCAAATAATAACCTACATTCCCAGTGAAATTGTGAATACAAAAACTGATATAGGCTCAACAATCTCAAAGCCTATGTTACGGATAGCCTTTGTGTCCCCCACATTTGGACACTGTCAAAGTTATGCCGCGTACACACGACCGGACTTTTTGACAGCAAAGGTCCGACGGAACGAATCCGTCGGAAATTCCAATCGTGTGTGGCTCCAACGGACCTTTGCATTGCAAAAATCCGACGGACTTTAGAACTTGTTTTAAATTTTCCCGCCAGAACGAGTTTCTAGTGGGAAAACCGTTTGTCTGTATTCTGCTACAGCACCTGCCCTCGAGAACGTTTCTCGGCGACAGGGCACTGTACATCTCGCGCTGGCTGCAATAGGAAAAACACATTTTCCTATCGCAGTTCCAGCATCCTCCGGGACTGTGACAACATATGGGGCGGGGTCACCATGTGACATGAGCATGTGACCCCGCTCCTTGTCCCTATATAAGTCACAACACCGCGTGTCTCTGCCATTCCGGCCAGAGAGAGCGACGAGGCAACATTGGAAGAAGAAGAAGAAGAAGGCGGCGACAGCGGCAAGAACAGAAGAGACCCCCGAAGACCCCCGAAGGTGGAACGAGACCCCCAGACGACGGCGGTGATGACCAAGAAGAAAGCCAGGCTCCTGCACTTGTGAAAGAGCTAGGTAAAAGAGCAGAAGAGAGTGGAGGAGTCCGGCGAGAAGACCCCCCAAGACGGAAGAAGACCCCCGGAGCTGTGCAATAAAATATTTTTAAAAATTGTGTGTTTTTTTTATTTACACTTTTACATCTTAGGTGAATGGGTAGGGGTACATCGTACCCCATACTCATTCACATAGGGTGGGGGGCCGGGATCTGGGGGCCCCCTTATTAAAGGGGGCTCCCGGATTCTGATAAGCCCCCCGCCCGCAGACCCCGACAACCAACGGCCAGGGTTGTCGGGAAGAGGCCCTTGTCCTCATCAACATGGGGACAAGGTGCTTTGGGGTGGGGGGGCCGCAGGGCCCCCCTTTCCCCAAAGCACCCCCCCATGTTGAGGGCACGCGGCCTGGTACGGCTCAGGAGGGGGGGCGCTCGCTCGTCCCCACCCCCTTTCCTGACCGGCCGGGCTGCGTGCTTGGATAAGGGTCTGGTATCGATTTTGGGGGGATCCCCACGCCGTTTTTTCGGCGTAGGGGCTTCCCCTTAAAATCCATACTATGCGACGGGGCTCGCAAAGTGTCAATCTTGCCAATAAAAGCAGCGAGATTGACTTCCTTTTCTAGTCCCGTTGTAACTCATCACGTTCTAAATGAACAGACTTTGATCCGTGTGTGGGCAAGTCCGTTCATTTGGAAGTCCGTCGGAACTCCGCCGGAATTCCGGCGGGGACTCCGTCGGATCTAGTCTGCCGGAAAGTCCGGTCATGTGTGGGCAAGTCCGTTTATTCGGAAGGTCCGTCGGAATTCCGTCGGACCTAGTCTGCTGGAAAGTCCGGTCGTGTGTACAGGGCATTAGTATACATATAATATAGGATCTGATAAAACTCTTCTGATATGGTGTTTGCTATAGTGTCGGGCAGCCAATGGTTCATTACAGTAAAACCACAGAACATTATTTTTTACTTTTTCCAAAATCCATTTTTAGGGCCAAGCCTTCAAGGATAATTTAAACTACATTTAACAAGTCAGTCAAGAATCTGTCTTCCTTAGTGCTTCCTCCAGGCTCCTATGGAGTTGATTTTTTTTTTTGGCAAACTTGAGGAATTTTCAGAAGGTATTTTTGAGGGTAAGTTAAACCTTAGCCAAAAGTGAAGGTTCTACCCCCAAAATACCCATCACAGAAGTGAAAATGTTTTATGCGCAAGAATAATTGAGATGGCATGTCGTAAGCTGAAGTGAATACATGGTGATAAAATGAGGAACACATGTAGCTTGTCTGAATGTACAGAATATAATAACACTGTGTTCAATTCATAGATTTCTATGAAATAGCCACCGTCCGATGCATGTCTATGCAACTGTGTGTCCTGTGATTTCCTTAAGCTCCTTTCAAACTACCCGTTCCACTGCATGCACATTAGCATACAATATTTTTTACATTAACATGCGTTATGTAAAGTCAACCCATTCATTCACAGTGCACAGCTAATGCATGGTAATGAAACAAGGTTGGACGTGCCCTGCAGTTCAGGTATGCTGGCACCTACTGCACTGTGCCGTGCACATTCTGAATGAATTGCACTGCAAAACACCACGCAGAATCATATGCCTTAACATGTGTAGCCCCTTCCTTTTTAGGGTTGGTTAGGCAAGTTTAGTCCTTTGGCTCTCCTGTAATCAGCAGAGCAGTGTGTGATTACTTTAGGCTGCTCTAGGCTCTGCAAGCTGCAGGTCTGACAGCTTCCTCCTGTTTTCTGGAACTTTCCAGAACATAGTAAATGGGAGAGTCAGATGAACAGCCTGAATATTTATGTTGCTCCAGCCAATCCCTGGGAGGTGTACTCAGATGGTGGTTGGGGAGTGCACAAATAGTTTGGAGCCTCAGAGAGAGGGGTTCATTTCCAGGAGGCAAAGTTGCCAGCCCTTCCTGGCCCCTCTGCTCAAGATTCTGCCAGCTCATTAAGGTCACACCAGGGCTTATTGTAGTGATCTGTGTTTAATAAAAAATAAGGTGCAGGTACATTTTTTTGTTCTGTTGCCTTGCCTTGGCAGCTGAGTCTATATGAATGGGCTATGCAAAATAGGATGTGTTATATTGTGCATGCACTAGTACTCTGGCATACAGTAAGTGCCAATCTCCAGGGCTGAAGACTGTCATGTGAGGGAAGGAAGAGGGTCATTATCCCTGTGTACAGAGCCCTATGGACTAATTGCTGATGAATGGCTTGGCAGGGGAGAGCAGTTAAGGTAAGAATAAGTGGGCATGGGGAGGACTTAAAAGGCTAAGTGATTGAATCTTTTTAACCTGATCAAATTTACCTAAAAAAACATGGACGATTGACTGCTTTAGGGGTTAACAGTAATCAAACCTTACATTTCAAAAGCAGGCCACTTAACTTCTATGTCTAAACAGTTTATGCTAACATGGGTCACATCATCTGTTACTGAATGTTTAGTCTGTTACACCTCTCTATTGGCTGTGAAGTGTAGGCAGAAAGTGAGAACCTAAAAATGACCCATCAGACGCTGCTTCTTGAAAGCATCTTACAAAAACGTGAAGAAAAAAAAAAAAACATGAAACTCCAACTAAACAAAAAAGTCTGAAGCCTAACGATTGAGGGAAAGAAAAAATGAAAAACATGTGTTGGAAAGTGATAGCTACGATTTGGAAGCCGTGAACCTGAAAAGATACTATTTATCTTGAAAGACAAACAAGGTTTTCCTCTGGCTTGATCTGAGTGGCCATCAAGCCCTGGGAACTGTCCGTTTTCATTGGACGTGGCGGCTCCCGCCATAGTCGGGGCAGAACCTGTAAACTGAAGCACAGTATCAATTTCCTTCTTAATTTGACAGTAAACAGTCTAAATTTCACTGCGCAGCTGTTTATTGATACAATGACGTTGTACAGTACACAGAACAGTAGCTGGCGCACTGGACTTAGGCTCTTTCTCCGAGGGGCGGCCAAGAAGGTGCACATGTTCTCAATACAGGCCTTTCTGGAACAATGCACAAAGTAAATGAACACGCACTAAAACTCCAACAAAACAAAAGCTTGCCTTATTTCACATGTTCGCTAGACACCCACAACTTAACAAGCCTGTCCGCCGTGGCGGTGTTTAGACGTTCTCAGGTTCTTCAGGGTTTCTGGAAAAGCATACGTGAAGCAGGCATATCATTTGTGTCTAAGTTCATTATAACAGGAAAGGTCATGCCATTGCATGTGCCAAGCTGGCATTCATCCCTTTGGGTTTCTGTTTGCCAGACTGGGGAGCTGATCACAGAAATGTCTTTAGTTTGGGAAATGAAAATAAAATTGTGACTCCAAATTAAAATTTAAAAAAATTAAATATTTGGTCACATGCTCCTGGCTGGTGGTATGCTCATGTCTTTTGTTACATTATGTTCAATATAATATCATTAATAAGGAGACCCAGTCAGTAATAAGCATTTGCAAGAAAAAAAAGTCTAAAAAAAGAAACTTACAGCCCAACTCCAAGTTGGAGGGTGACATGTCTCCTTTCTTAACCTGACTGCTGACAATTAAAACTGTGGGCTGTTGGATGAGGAAGACACAGATCAACTGTTTTTGGCACTGGTATATGTATAGTGTTGTAGAATAATACAGTCTCAGTCCTAATCACATACCGGAGGACGGCTTCAGTTAGCAGGGGTAGTGTCCTTTCTCTTTTGAGGTTGGCTTCATACGATGGCTGTGCAGATGCTGCACCCGATGTACAGTTTTAAGTACCACCACCAATCTTCTCCATGTGTCCTTATGCCTGAGACAAGATCTCGATTACTCTGGGACTATTGATGATTTCAAGATCCTTTTCCACACTCTATCAGTATACAACCTATCTTTTAATTGTTTAATTGTTCTTTTTTCTATGTCAACTAACCAGCCAGGGTCCCAACCACTGTCCCTAAACTCATATGCTGATGCAAGCATGACTTTAAACCTTTTTGTCAGATTCCTTTCTTTTCCTAGACAGGCTTCTGTCTCAAATGTTCTGTATCATTCAATATTTCTATGTCATGGCCATTTCCATGCAATAGCCATTATTGCTCTTCTCCACACACTGCACAGTTTCCTATTAAAGCCTTTATCATGTCCATAGTTATGACCAATCCTCTCTATTATGCTCATTCATATGTAATTTTTTGCACCAAATGTCCTGAGTGCTTGGGAGCCTAATTAGCCAAATTCATCAAGACAGGATCAACTAGCACAACTGCAACCACCTTTGTAATATTGTTTGCCACTCTGTTGTACTTCTCGAGGTCTGGGACTAGCATCAACATTCCCCACTTTGATTGTGCGGGAATGGACTTCTTTCTAGATGTAGTCGTGCCAGACTCATTTGCCTCCCCATACTACCTTTCCATCAAATCCAGTCATTGAACCGCCACATGGGCATCCAAGCTGTCAGTCTTTTAAGGCTGCCCAGCTATCATTGTACATGGGAAGAAGAATTCTCCTGAAGAGTCATTACTACAGCTTTCAACTCTGCATACTGACTGGATCCTCCGATTCAAGTCTCCTGAAAGACTGTGTCAATACTTGGGTTGTAAAATGCCACTGTCCACTGACACCTAGGCAAGATGACTGTGGCTGAACAGTGGAGCCTCTTGAATGGGAGATGGTTGCAGTTTTTCTTCTAGCTGGGTGTAGCTAAAAGTGATAAAACCTGCCAGTTATTTTGAAATGTCTCTGAGATCTCTGGCTGCAATACCCCCTCACTCCGGAAGGTAACACATCCATTTCATCAGGGTCTTGTCAGGGCTACAGTTACCCTATTTGTCAGTTCATTATCTCTCTGCCATCCTGCTATTGGCAATGCAGTATGAGTGGTGATTGGGTCATGTCCTCTGATGGTCTCTACATGCTAAAATGCTGTGCAGGCACCAAACAGGTACTTCTAAAGGCAGTGTAACTTTTATGTGCCCTTGTCAGTTGCTTGGGACACAATCCAGTGGGTATTGCCCAATGTCCTTTCTTTTCATTTAGCTCCAGGATTTGGTACCATCTTACTTCACAACAGCCAGCTGAAATGGTACCCTGGGGCTTTCTGTTCTCAGCCCCTGATGCTGCAAAATGGTCTCCTTGACAGCAAGGAACGTGGTCTGCTGTTCTGAACTCCATTAGAATCCCACAACTCCAAGAATCTCTGTGCATCTTTTTTGATAGTTGGGGGGTAGTTCGCACAAACGTCTCTGGAATTGTCCTCTGTGGCCAAGTCCATATCATTTCCAGGAATTTCACCTTTGTGGCAGGTCCCTGGACTTTTCCTCTGTTTGCGACCCATCCTTTGTTTTCCATGTGCTGTGTTAGAAGGTGAAAGCGATTCAGTTACATCTTCTTTGGTCCCAATGTCATTATTGTAGTGAAACACAGAAACTTTCAAACTCAGGGTGCTCAAATCTTGGACAATTAGTCCATGACAGATGGTTGCCAAATGAAGGTACCCTTGAGGAAGCACAATAAAGGTATACTGGTGGCCATCCTACATAAAAGCAAACTGGCCCTGACACTCAAGGTCCATGGGGATAGAAAACAAATCATTAGCCAGGTCTATCCCAGAATGATACTCTTCTGCCTCTTTTGCATACCTCTCAATGATGGCGATCAAATCAGATACAGCTGACATCAATGGAGAACACAGCAAAATATCCAGTCCCACTACAGGCATACAATGCCTTTTTCCTCAATGGAGGTGCCCCTTTGTTTTGGCCTCTGTAATCCACTGTTGTTCTGCATGTCCCATTAGGTTTACTGGGAACACCATAGTCAAAAAAGTGCTTACTATTCTCAACAGTTCCAGTAACAGCTTGAATAGTCCCCCCTGTTTCTTTGTTGCTTCCTTGCAGTCTGTACTTCTTAAAAAGAACTGGCTTTTCTGGTAAACAAATGTAGACAGTGTTCCATTTGACATGACCACAGCCTTTACCAACCTTACCAAATATGCTTTGTGAGGATACCCGAATGTGAATGTACAACATTTAGTCTTGATTGACTGTTCTTCAAGTACATCTGTCCCAAATATATTTTTGGGTGACTGATACCAAAGGGTTTGCCCAAAATCCCAGTCCCTTGGCAATAGCCTATTTCCCCCCATGGATAAATAGGCGTTATGGTCTGCCCTTGCAAACCTTCTACATGGATCCCTTTTCCTTTGTGATGGGAGGGGTTGAAATGAGACATCAGCTCCAGTGACCACTAAAGCCAAGCCATCACATATGACCACTAAAGCCTCCCACGATACAGTAACAGGTGTACATGGGCATCAGTCTCCACCACAAAGGATAAGGCACCTCCCAGTTCCCATTTTTGGTTAAGGATAAAGATTATGGTTTGGACTTCAGTGCAATTTTGAGAATCCGTTTGAGCCTAAGAGGAGAAGGGGGTCTGTTCCTCTTCATCTAACTCCAGGCCTGACTGTTTACACTTCTTTAGCAATGCTATTGTGGAAACCCCATTTATCTCACCCGTAGGTATTCATCCTGCATCCACATTGTCTCCTAGAGATTACTAGCCTGGTTTATATCCAGGCTATAAAAATTATATACATTGTACTTATGCCACAAGAAAATCAGTAAAATGTGAATGTAAAAACAAACCCAAAAACAAAAATGTAATACTGTATATTGCAACTTACTGATCCTTAGACTTGTTGGCTGCATTAGATTTCTTTTTCAAGCTTTATTTTCACTTAGTAATCCTGCAATTTCCCATTGACAAAGGAAAGGGTTGCTTTAAATGAAGTTTCAAACCTACAACAGAAGATCGTATTGAAACACAGACTGAGGTATTGATACTGTGCATCACAAAGAACAGCAGCCAACACATACAAACTGTACGGATGATTGTTCTTAGTGCAAAGTAGGCACACTGACACTTCACCAGAACAAACATTGGCCTTATTTAATTTGTCCATTACTCAACCACAGTTCAGCATGTCTGGCTACTGCAATGGTGTTTAGAAATTCTGCGAATTTTATTTTTTAATTTTTTAAAGCTTTCTGGAAAAGTACCGTATATGTCAAGATTGCAAATTGTTTGTGTCAAATGTTTTATAATAGGAACAGTCATACCATCCCTTATGCAAAGCTGGCATCTCTCCTTTTCTCTGTTAGTTGTTAAACTCTTGTTTTGATCATGGTTGTCTGCCAGGGAAAACAAAAAATCAAAACATCTGCAAGATCAGATTAGAGCAATATTTCAATGTATTTCACTGGACCCCTACTTCAAGAGTCTGTACTGCACTAATAAGTAAAATGCTGTGGATAAAGAGACTGATCCTGCCTGGCTGGAGGATCCTGCAGAGCTTCTATTGGACACAGTGAGTACCCCTGCAATCCTGGCCTCTGGCTGTGATCTCAGCACTCACAGTTCCCCAGATCCTGAGCTCACTCTCAGAGAAATCTTTACTGCTATCACCTCATGCAATACTAACCTGTCTAATCTTACTGCTGAATTCAAGGGAGTAAAAATGGAGGTTGCATTGATTAGACAGGATATGCATAAACTGAGGGAGTGCACAGCAGCTTTGGAGGGGCGAGTGAGTACTATTGAGGATGATGTTGCTCCATTACAACATGAAGTGCAGCAAGTACAGGCCCTAGCCACAGGTCATGCTGCGTGTTTGGAGGACATGGAGAACAGACTTAGAAGGAACAATGTGCGGGGCAGTGGGCATACCAAAAAAAACTGAAGGAAAGAATCCTGTGGCGTTCATAGAACAATGGCTTGTTGAAGCCTTTGGCTGAGAAGTATTCTCTCCCATGTTTGCAGTTGAGCGAGCCCATCGGGTTACCGGGAACCCTCCATGCCATGGAGAACCACCCAGGCCGTTTCTGTTCAAGTTATTGAACTTTAAAGACCGAGCTGCAATTCTTTATCAGGCTAGAATCAGGCATGAGGCGATGAAGGTGGATAATGTCCAGATTTCCTTCTACCCAGATTTCTCTGCGAGAAGGTTTGATGTCTCCTATGCAATGCTTTACCCTGCAAAATTTAGGGTAACAGCAAACGACCGCACTTACTTCTTTGAAAACCCTGTCGCAGCTTCTGATTGGCTTGATCGGGAGGAACATACCCTGAGGAAACCCTTGAATACCTGATCTATAGGCGACTGGCTTTTTCTCCCCCTTTTTTATATTTCTGCAGGTGGATTGCTGACCACAAGCATTTATGCAATTTCTTATGCTCCACTTTAAGGCGGTAAGTTTACACTCAGTTACTGTACTTGGTTTCATTTTCCTCACATGGAACTGGCAAGCCCCTTCGGATCTACTGGATAACAAGATGTTGGGCCCCCCCCCTTGCATACCTGTCCCACGTGGACGTATGGTTCATGTTTGTTCCCATCTGTGTTTTTGGGACTATGTGTTCTTTTACTTTTTTCTTTTGTGTTTTTAAATAACTTTCTTCCCCCACTGGGGGTTGTCCTGGCCTACATCGGGCATATCTGTGGCCTATGAAGGTGTGTGCATCCTGTATCCTGGTAATGACTGCCCCCCTTCCTGCTAACATGGCTCTCCCAGTCAGTGACCATGAGGCCCCTGGAAATATTCTCCTCCCCTATCCCTTGTCCAATTGTCGCACTACTGGCCTACCCTTTATGGCGGAAACTACACCAGTAATGGACCTCACATGGGTTTTTATTACATTTCTTTGATACCTCACTGAAGAACTACTATGGTTAATATTACTGTTAGGTTATTATGATGGCAGCTGAATGTAACCTCATCTCATGAAATGTGCGCAGCCAGACTGACGTAGTGAAACGTCAGAAACTTTTTTCCCCACTCAAATCATATTGCTCTACAGTAGTGTGTCTGCAGGAAACCCACCTACAATCCAATACCCTATCCATCCTAAAAAAACTCCAGCTATCAGGTGCAGTTTCACTCCACTCACACCCCATATTCCAGAGTGGTCAGTATTTTAATCTCTACTAATGTTTCCTTTGATTTAATACACTCTTGTTTGGATGACCAGGGCCGCTATGTATTTCTGTTATGTAAGCTAGCTGGTATGCTGTGCATTTTAGCAAATATCTATGTAGCTCCACCCTTCTCCCCGGACAGTCTAAATTCCCTGGCACAATTTATGGCCCCATACCCAGACATACCCATATGGGTTCTGGGAGATTTCAATAACTTACTGGATAAGAAAATGGACAAGTTTTCACCCCACGGTAGATACCCTGGGGTCCCTAGTGGCCCTACCTCCTTTGCAAGACTGATTTCCGAGATTGGACTGGGAGATGTGTGGAGGGATAGATATCCTGATAGAAGATGCTACTCCTGCTATTTAGCTACCCATAGGGCGCTATCACATATTGTCCTTTGCTTGAGTAACCCTCTGGCTAGGCCCAAGACTACCTTAATTGAATATGTCCCACGCAGCATCTCTGAACACTCTCTCCTCTGAGAGCACGGATCTCTGTTCTGGGTGCCTCTGGAGAGAGACTATGGAAGGTGAATCCTTTTTGGCTCCAATTATTCCCGGCTGATGACCCCCTATCTAGAGCTCTTACCACCTTTATCAGATGTAATCGGGATACAGCTGCTCCGAGTGTTGTGTGGGATGCCCTTAAGGCTCACCTTTGGGGTCTCCTCATAAAACAGATTTCTACTATTAAATCTATGACTTGAGACTGGTAGAACATGGTTTTAGCTGAGGCTAGGAAAGCAGAGGAAAAATATGTTGCTCAACCCACACCAGACTCTGAGCGGAGTTGGTTGGCTGCCCAGACCCTTTATCAACAGGTTGTATCTACTGATGCAACAACATTACTTTGAGGAAGAGGAAAATACAGGACACTTGTTGGCAGTGATCTCTCGGGCACAACGGGCAAAATCTCACACTTGGGAGATTTACTTGGGAGATACGGCAGGGTCATTGGAGGCTGTAATGCATCTTATAGAACGGTTTGGTCAATACTCCGGATTTACCATTAATTGGCATAAATCCTCTCTTCTCGGATCCCCTAGATCACATGATTACCTTATTATGCAATGTTCAGGTCATTTTCATGCTTTTGATTACGGGATACAGTAAATTAATCGATTGTATGGACCAGTTATGTTTTCTGCACAATAAACAATTTTTCTGATTAAAAAAAAAAAAGACTAAACCTTTTTCTGACACTTATTGCTTACAAGTAAAAATCAGTATTTCTTGCTAGAAAATTACTTAGAACCCCAAAACATTATATATATTTTTTTAGCAGAGATACTAGAGAATAAAATGGCGGTTGTTGCAATATTTTATGTCATACTGTATTTGTGCAGCGGTCTTTCAAGCGCATTTTTTTAGGAAAAAATACACTTTCATGAATAAAAAATAAATAAACAGTAAACTTAGCCCAATTTTTTTGTATAATGTGAAAGATGATGTTACGCCGCGAGAATCGTGAGAGAATTGTGATCTTTATTCTAAGCAAAAAAATAGTGATTCTCATTTTAGCCAGAATCGTGCAGCTCTACGCCCACTGGAGCAAACTGGTCCATGCTTTGTAGGGTTTTTTGCCTTCCTTCACATCAGCTGTGGGTATTAGATTGTGTATATGGAGGTTTTCTATTTATTTATTTTTTCAGTTGATTGAACTAGATGGACTTGTGTCTGGTTTTCAACCTGACTAACACTGTAGTGATGTAACTATATATATGGTTCGTATACCTAGTGATGCAACTATATATACTGTATGTATACGTACTGGAAAAGATACAAATTGGAAAAGTGGTGTTATGTTTACAGAGGTTTTCCACTTTCAGAGAAAAATCAGGAAACCTCTACACCTCCCTACACTTCAGATGACAGGGAATGGCCCACTTTCAGCCCCCAACAATCACCTATTTTTTCAGTACACAGATATTTTGGAAGGGAGGCCAAAGCAAGCCAACTCAGGCTGAGAACTGACAACCTTAGAGCTTATTAGCAGCCATTTTAAAACAACTGATTGGCCAAGACTAGCAAGAGAAGAACCATTCATCAACAAGGGATGTGAAGAGGGAGCTTCCTAAAGCTGAAGTTTAATCTGTTTATTTTTTAGCTTCCTTGGTTCCTCCCACTGTAATTGACAGTTCTAACTACCTCCCACCCACCGTATAGACAAATGACGGTGGGCAGGGTGCTCCCTTGTTCTGGGATGACATCATATGACTTCGCCCCAGTCTCACCTCACTTGTGTGCCCATGGGACACGGCACGACCATGATCCCAGTAAAGAGATCTCTGATGACCACATGTAAATAAGGAAATTCCGGTTATCGGCTCTCCCCACCTCACACTGACATAGTATGAGGAGAGGAGTCGATCAGCAGCATTTTCTCACAGGGGAGACCTGTACAGTGCCCTGATTATCAGCACACTCCCAACAGTGCCCAGCAGTGATGCCAGTCAGGGCCCAGAAGTGATGCCAAGTTGTGCTCATCAGTGATGCCAATCTGTGCCCATCAGTGATGCAATTTAGTGCTGCCTTTCAGTGCTCATCAGTGCTTGCTCATCAGTGCTGCCTTTCCAAGCCGCCTATCATTGCCCATACGTGCTGCATATCCGTGCCCATCAGTGCTGCCCATCAGTGCTCATCAATGCTAATCAGTGCTGCATATCTGGGCCCACCAGTCCTGCCAGGGCCGGCGCCAGCATAAGGCAGCCCAGGCAGCTGCACAGTTTCTGCAGAGCGGACATGGACACAGCCTCTACTCTATGGGCAGTCAGATTTAAACAGACTCCACTGTTTGTTTACATCCAACTACCCTCCAATCTGCCTAGATGGAGGGGAACATGACCAGTGTAGATGTAGTGTAGCCCAGGGCAGGTGCCCCGTTTACCCTGCGTTAAACACGGCCCTGAATATGCTTTGATATAAACCATTCCATTGTAGCTCTGGCTGTATTTTTCGGGTCGTGCTGAAAGATGAATCTGTGCTCCAGTCTCAATTCTTTTGCAGACTCTACAGGTTTTCTTCTAAGATTATGTAAAAAAATGGTAATAAAATCAGCGCTAAAATAATGTAAAGTAACAGATGAAAGTAGCAGCTGGCACAGTTCGTTGATAACCAAACATCCAAAACTATAATCCAAAAGTGCAGCGCTCGATGACAAGAAGAATTTAATCAATTCTGATGAGAAAAAAGGACCCTTCACCGCTTCAGATATGTCAGAGATTGAAAAACACCCAAGTGTGTCAATTCAGCTTACCAGATGGTAGATAAAACAGGCATCAGAATATCCAACTCAGGTATTGTCAGTACCGGACGATATCCAAAGATGTATGTATCACTGCGAGATCACCTTGTATCATCCATATATGCCAGGGTCAGTGGGTCATGTGAATCATATATATTTAGGAAGTGAGGGAGAAGCTTCAATAAAATAGGTAACATCCACAGGTATCAGCGTAATTTGCAGCAGCCAGCCTTACATGTTTCATCCGAAAGGATATCGTCAGAGGCACTCTGCCTCTGACGATATCCTATCCAAATTCGGATTGGCCTTCTAATTACTGCTGTCAGTTCTTCTATTGCCCCGTACACACGATCGAACTTTCCGCCAACAAAACCATGGAATTTTGTTCAAAGGTTGTCTTGCGTACACACGGTCACACAAATGTTGGCCAACAATTACGAACCTAGTGACGTACAAGATGTACGGCGAGCCGATAAAAAGGAAGTTCAGTAGTCATGTGATATCTCCATTACGAACGCTAGTTTTACAAAACCGATCGCTTCTGGCTTGTACTTGATTCTGAGCATGCTTGGGCTTTTGTGCGACGGACTTGTGTACACACTATTGGAAAGTCCGACAACAAAAATTTGTTGACGGAAAATTTGAGAACCTGCTAGCCAACATTTGTTGGTGGAAAGTCCGACAAATGTTCGATGGAGCATACACACGGTCGGACTTTCCACTAACAAGCTCACATCCAACATTTGTTGTCGGAAAATCCGATCGCGTGTACGGGGTATAATGCCCCGTACACACGGTCAGAAATTCCGACCACAAAATCCGTCAGATTTTTTCAGAGGGATTTTGTCCGACACTGGTGTTGCATACACACGGTCGGACAAAGTTGTCGGAAAATCCGATCATTCTGAACGTGGTGACATTCGTTGTGTACGACGGAACTACGTAGAGGCTAGTAGCCAATAGCTTTGGTCTCGTAATTTGATCTGAGCATGCGTGGCACTTTGTCAGTCGGAATTCCCTACACACGATCGGAAAAAGTCCTATCGGACTTTGTTGTCGGAAAATGTAATAGCAGGATCTCAAATTTTTTCCGTCTGAAAAAGTCAGATGGAGCCCACACACAGCCGGATTTTCCGACAACATGGTCCGATAGGACATTTTCCGTCGGAAATTACGACCGTGTGTACGGGGCATAAGGGTTGGGGAGTGTGGGTTATAAAACAACCTAAACCAGCCATTCTCAACCAAGGTTCCTCCAGAGATTGCTAGGGCTTCTGTGAGCTGTGACTGACTGATCTCCTATTTTATGATAGTTCCAGGCCCATCACCACTTGGCAAAGCCAGCAGCATGACACCAATTATCTTTCCAACTATTCTTTGACCATCAATAAATTGGTTTTAGTAATGCCCCGTACACACGATCGGACTTTGTCCGCCGGACCTAGTCTGACGGACAAACTGCCGGACTTTCCAGCGGGGCTTCGCCGGACTTTCCGAGCGTGTGACTTGCCCACACATGCCCGGACTTCTCCGGCGGACAATCCGCGGGAAAAAGTCAGCGGGACTTTTGAAAATGAACGGACTTGCCCACACACGGAGCAGTCCGTTCATTTAGAACGTAACTGCAGGTAGACGGGGCTAGCGAAGGCAGTGAATGCCGCCGAGCTAGCCCCGTCACATGGTATGGATTTAAAGGGAATCCCCACGCCGTTTCCCCCCCCCCAAATCCATCTCAGACCCTTATCCGAACACGCAGCCCGGCCGGCCAGGAAAGGGGTGGGGACGAGCGAGCGCCCCCCCCCCTCCTGAGCCGTACCAGGCCGCGTGCCCTCAACATGGGGGGTGCCCTGGGGAAAGGGGGGCCGCACCTTGTCCCCATGTTGATGAGGACAAGGGCCTCTTCCCGACAACCCTGGCCGTTGGTTGTCGGGGTCTGCGGGCGGGGGGCTTATCGGAATCCGGGAGCCCCTTTAATAAGGGGGCCCCCAGATCCCGCCCCCCACCCTATGTAAATGAGTATGGGGTACGATGTACCCCTACCCATTCACCTAAGGTGTAAAGTGTAAATAAAAAAAACACACAATTTTTTAAAAAATATTTTATTGCACTGCTCCGGGGGGTCTTCTTCCGTCTTGGGGGGTCTTCTCGCCGGACTCCTCCGCTATTTTACCTGGGGGGGGCTCCCGGATTCCGATAAGCCCCCCGCCCGCAGACCCCGACAACAAACGGCCAGGGTTGTCGGGAAGAGGCCCTTGTCCTCATTGCCCTTGTCCCCCCCTTTCCCCAGGGCACCCCCCATGTTGAGGGCACGCGGCCTGGTACGGCTCTGGAGGGGGGGGGTGCTCGCTCGTCCCCACCCCTTTCCTGGCCGGCCGGGCTGCGTGTTCGGATAAGGGTCTGAGATGGATTTGGGGGGAACCCCCACGCCGTTTTTTCGGCGTGGGGATTCCCTTTAAATCCATGCCAGGTGACGGGGCTAGCGCGGCGGCATTCACTGCCTTCGCTAGCCCCGTCTACCTGAAGTCACGTGCTAAATGAACGGACTTTCCGATGATCGGCAAGTCCGTTCATTTCCAAAAGTCCGGCGGACTAGCATACTAACGGCGGGATTGTCCGCCCGGACTGCCAAGTTCAGCGGACAATTTTAAAACAAAACTTAAAACCTAGTCCGCCAGACTTTTGGCGCCACACACGGGGGGATTGTCCGGCGGGCTTCAGTCCGGCGGACATTCCCGCGGGAAAGTCCGCTCGTGTGTACGCGGCATAAGGGTTCCTCAAGACCTAAAAATTATTTTAGGGGTTCCCCTGGAGTAAAAATGTTGAGAGGCTGCTCTAAGCTGTTCACTGCTAAAATAGAGTTCATCGACTGTTTCTGGAAAAGTCTCTGTTTGCCTCCTTGTAGGCAGGTAGGTGTGGGCTGCACTTTGTCCTCCAGCCTTCAGGCCAGTCAGTGTTCACTGAGGGACAGTTGTCTCCTTTTGTGAGATGCAGACAGACATCTTGGGGAGGACAGGTGTCCTACTGGAATCTGCAGCCCAATAAGATTTCTGTGGCCATCTTGACTAGGGATTCTGTAAATAGAGGACCCTGTTTCATTGGTTCCCCCTTGCTGCATGGTAATGAGGCAGGGAAATAGCCCCACTGGTTAGGGTCAATGTATGAGTATGAGAAGCAGTACGGACCACATTTTATGCAGACTTTTGCCGAGAGCAAGATTCTGCATACCGGTATATTGTATAAGGCCATGTGCATGAGGCCTTACAATACCTAAGTGCTTTACATCTGTTCAGATAAGATATCATTTACCCAGAGATTGCATTGTTTTCAGTGGAACAGCTGAATGTGGGAGGAAGAAGTACAGCATAGATACAATGGGGTCTATTTATAAACCATTCATTGCACACATTTTATTAACATTTGTGCATGCTGAACAAAATTTTACTGTAATTTTAACAGATTAATTCCTGTATCACCAGCTCCATCGAATGGACAAAATGTGGTATAGTTTTCTGAATTACCTCAAAAAGAAAATATACTGTATTTTGGCCACTAGATGGAGCTGATAAAACAGGAATAATCTATTAGAAAAAATAAAGTGACATTTCGTTCAGCTTGCAAAAATGCTTTTGACATTCATTCAGCCAATGAATGTTTTATAACTAGACCCCTATATAACACTGCAAAACAGGAAGCAGACTTGTATTTAATGAGCAAATATTGCTGCCCCTATGTACATGAACAAGAACATCTCGAACAGGCAAAAAGTTTGAGTGAACATGCAAACTCTATTAGACTCCTTTCACACTGAGGTGCTTTTCAGGTGTTTTAGCGCTAAAAATACTGCCTGTAAAGCACCTGAAATGCGCCTCTCATGCCTCCCCAGTGTGAAAGCCCAAGTGCTTTCACATTGCGGTGGTGCGCTTGCAGGACGGGAAAAAAAGTCCTGCAAGCAGCATCTTTAGGGCAGTTTAAATCAATGGGCAGCACTGCCAAAGTGCCTGCAAAGTGCTTCAGCAGTGCCACAACACGGCATAGATTTTGGGGGAACCCCACGCCATTTTTTTTTTTTTTTACATTTTGGCATGGCGTTTCCCTTAAAATCTATACCAGACCCGAAGGGCCTGGTATGGATTTTGGGGGGAGGGGGGCATGCCGTTTTTTTTCTTAATTCTGCCATAGGGTTCCCCTTGCCAACTTCCCCTTGCCAACGTATTATATACGCTGCAATGCACTATATACTCTGCACTGCAGTGTATTATATACTCTGCACTGCGGTGTATTATATACTCCTCACTCCGCTATATACTCTGCAATACACTGTGTTATATACTCTGCACTATATGGTATTATATACTCTGCACTGCACTATATACTCTGCACTACACTGCACTATATACTCTGCACTGCACTGTTATATACTCTTCACTACACTGCACTATATACTCTGCACTGCGTTACATACACTACACTGACTGCACTATATACTCTTTATTGGGTTATATACACTACACTAATTGCACTATATACTCTGCATTGTGTTATATACACTACCCTGGCTGCACACTCAATCAACTAACTACCCCGCCTAATCTCTCTCCATTAATGCACACTTTACACAGCCGCTGTGTAAGCAGCCTTATATAGTGTGGGGCGTGGATTTAGCTCCTGAGCCATGATTGGCCAAAGGCCTTTGGCCAATTATGGTTCTCACTGTACATTGCGCTGTGATTGGCCAAAGCATACAGGTCAGGTGCATGCTTTGGCCAATCAGCAGCCTTCATTGCACTGCAATCTCGCATTATGGGTAGCTCCGGGAGGGGGGGTGAACATCCCGTGAGTGCCCCATATGTTTGTTTGTTCTACGAACAAACGAACACCCGATCTTCGACTCGAACATCAGGCCCATCCCTAATGTACATACAGTATGTGCAGAAAGTATACAAGGTAACAGTGTTTTTAAACTACCTACTAGGGATGAGCCCGATGTTCTAGTCGAAGATCGGGTGTTCGTTTGTTCGTAGAACAAACAAACATATGGAGCGCTCATAGGACGTTTGCCCCCCCCACCCCCACCCCCGGAGCGACCCATTATGCACTGCGAGATTGCAGTGCATTGAAGGCTGTGGTCGCCTGTTCGCCGGATAGCGAACAATTTGGGGTGTTTGTGGCAAATTCGAAAGCCGCAGAACACCCTTTAAAAGTCTATGGGAGAAATCAAAAGTGCTAATTTTAAAGGCTTATATGCATGGTATTGTCAGAAAAAGTGTTTGGGGACCTGGGTCCTGCCCCAGGGGACATGTATCAATGCAAAAAAAACGTTTTAAAAACTGAAGTTTTTTCGTGAGCAGTGATTTTAATAATGCTCAAAGTGAAACAATAAATATTCCTTTACATTTCATACCTGGGGGGTTTTCTATAGTATAACTGTAAAGTGGCACATTTTCCCCATGTTTATAACAGTCCCTGCACAAAAATTTTAAATTTTAGACATTTCTAAAGGAAAAAAGTAATTTAAAACTACTCGCGGCTATAATGAATTGTTGGTCCCGGCATTACGGATAAAAGAAGTCGTTGAAAAAAACGGCATGGGATCCCCCCCAGTCCATTACCAGTCCCTTTGGGTCTGGTATGAATATTAACCCCAAACCAAAATAAAAAAATTGCGTGGGGGTTCCCCCAAATTCCATACCAGGCCCTTCAGGTCTGGTATAGATATTAAGGGGAACCCCCCGCGCCAAAATTTTTACAAAAAATGGCGTGGGGGTCCCCCTCAAAATCCCTTGCCCGGTGGTTGTGGGGGTCTGCGGGTGGGGGGCTTATCAGAATCTGGAAGTCCCCTTTAACAAGGGGACCCCCAGATCCCGGCCTCCCCCCCGTGTGAAATGGTAATGGGGACCCCTACCATTTCACAAAAAAAGTGTCAAAATGGTAAAAATGACAAGACACGGCTTGGGACAAGTCCTTTATTAAAGAATAAAAATGTCCCACGAAGTCAATTCATCTTCTTCTCTCGCTCTGCCGACGGACCGAAAGAAAAAAAAAAAAGCCTCGATCGCCCCACCTTCAGGTAGAGTGCACTTTACTTGTGAGTGTTTTATATCACAATTTTAATAAAGGTTTTTTTTTTATTTATTTACTACACTGTAATAGCTTTTTTTTTTTTGTCTTTGAGCATTCATGCCTAAAGGTGGTGGATTAGTCACATACAGTGGATATAAAACACTACAGTATATTGGTACATCTGATAAAAACCCAAAGGGTATAAAAGCCCACGGGCAAGGTGTAGTTTGACCCTAACTGTTTCCTGCTCTCAAATTTTTTCCGTCAGAATTTCTGACGGAAAAAGTCCGATAGAGCCCACAGACGATCGGATTTTCCGACAATATAATTCGATCAGACCTTTTCCGTCGGAAAATCCGATCGTGTGTACAAGGCATAAGACCTGTGATAAAAATGAGTCTGGAAAAATCTTGCTTCTAGACACAAAATGACAGTGCTGTTTTATTTAGCCATGAGCCCTTCCCCGGCTACAAAATGCATTGGTAAGAAACATTCTCTCAGCTGCTGGAATTGATGTCTAACCTTCTGTGCAGATACTCCCCAAAAAGAAAAAGAACAGCTGCAACGAGTTGATATTTTATACATTCTGTTTTCTTCCCCACTGAAGTTCTGTTTTATTCAGTACAGAATAAGTATCCCTTTTTGCACGTAACTTTAAACCTTTCCGTTTTTGCTCCAAACAGTACAATTCGTGAGTTTAAATTGGGCAGAGAAGATTGGAGCCGGGCTGTGTAATGAGCATGGAAGGCCTATGTCACTATGCCAAGCTGAAGCCCGGTGGAGAATCAAGAATGTACTGGGGGTGCGGGGAGGGTGATTGAAAGCAAATGGGAGCAATTGGCTGTGTTTATCTCATGTCTCACACAAGATGACGGCTGACAGTTGTTATGGTTTTGGAGCTATATAAAAACAATAGTTTAGAAAAATGTGTCTGCTGTGAAACAAGACGTGTGATTGGTTTACAGCATATGCCAATTACACATTTCTGCAGGAGGCATCTAATAGTGCGTTACAGTGACCAGCTACCTCCATCCAAGGGGGATATTTCAATTATGAGTGGTGTGACAGAGCAAGAGTGACCCTGCCACTTTTGAACAGACTAAGATAGAGTATTAACTCCTGTCAAATTTTTTTATTTTTATGTTTGCCATCTGTGTCCCATTGCAGAGATTTCCCCTCACTTCCTGTCCCATAGCCAAACAGGAAGTGAGAGAAAATCCCTGCAAATTAAGAGAATTTGTTGGGGACACCCAGGTCATCAGAACTAGTGTCCCCTGTGGAAGATTTCCTCTCTATCACTTTTCGGGGGACAACCCAAAATTTGGGAATTTCTTTTACTTTCGCCTTCAATAATAATGATAAACCGGTCAAATAGAAAGGGTGAATCTCCTTAATGGGGGTACAGACAGCAATAAAAACTGACTGGTGTCCTAATCTGTCTCCACTCTATCCAAAACTAAAATAAAAAGTGTTGCCTTTAGTTATACTTCAAGGGTTATAATGCAAGGTCCTGGACTTTCATTTCTGCGCAGAGAAAGCTGCTTTTTTGGTTTTCTCCAAATTCCATAATTCTGGATCAGGACCTTCAATCCCATGTCTGGATTTTACCAGGTGCCTGCAGCCTGTCTAAGTACACAGGTGTGCCAGGTCATTATATACTCAAGCCTAAAGATGGCTCAAAACTCATAGTTTGGGAGACAGAAGGTCTCAACCTGGGGGTCAGAGGAGCCCCAGCCAGGAGTCAAGGGATAGAAGGTCTCACCCAGGGGTCAGAGTGGCCCCAGCCATATATATATATATACACACACACTCATTGGCCACTTTATTAGGTACACCTTGCTAGTACCGGCCACTTTTGCTAGTACCAGCCTTTTGCCTTCAGAACTGCCTTAATTCTTCATGGCTTAGACTCAACAAGGTGTTGGAAACATTTTTCAGAGATTTTGGTCCATAGTGACATGATACCATCACGCAGTTGCTGCAGATTTGTCAGCTGCACATCCATGATGCGAATCTCCCACATCCCAAAGGTGCTCTATTGGGTTGGAATCTGGTGAATGTGGAGGCCATTGGAGTTTGAGATGATTTGAGCTTTGTGACATGGTGCATTATCCTGCTGGAAGTAGCCATCAGAAGATGGGTACACTGTAGTCATAAAGGGATGGACATGGTCAGCAACAATACTTGGGTAGGCCGTGGCTTTAAAAGATGCTTAATTGGTACTAAGGGGTACCAAAGGGATACCAAAGTGTGCCAAGAAAATATCCTCCACACCATTACACCACCACCAGCCTGAATCGTTGATACAAGGCAGGATGGATCCATGCTTTCATGTTGTTTACGCCAAATTCTGACCCTACCAGCTAAAAGTCACAGCCGAAATTGAGACTCATCAGACCAGGCAACGTTTTTTCAATCTTCTAATGTCCAATTTATGGTGAGCCTGTGCAAATTGTAGCCTCAGTCACTGTTCTTAACTGACAGGAGTGGAACCCGGTGTGGTCTTCTGCTGCTGTAATCAACCTGCTTCAAGGTTTGATGTGTTTTGTGTTCAGAGATGGTATTCTGCATACCTTGGTAGTAACGAGTGGTTATTTGGGTTACTGCCTTTCTATCATCTCAAACCAGTCTGGCCATTCTCCTCTGACATCAACAAGGCATTTTTTTTCCACACAGCTGCCATTCACTGGATATTTTCTCTTTTTCGGACCATTCTCAGTAAACCCTAGCAATGGGTGTGCATGAAAATCCAAGTATATCAGAAGTTTTTGAAATTCTTAGATTAAGCCGCCGGGCGCCAACAACCATGCCTCATTCAAAGTCACTTAAATCCCCCTTTCTTTCCCATTCTAATGCTCGGTTTGAACTTCAAGTCATCTTTACAACGTCTAGATGCCTAAATGCATTGAGTTGCTGCCATGTGATTGTCTGATTAGCAATTTGTGTTATCAAGCAGTTGAACAGGTGTACCTAATAAAGTGGCCAGTGAGTGTATATATATATTTTTTTTTTATATATTTAGTAGAGTTTTCTTTAAAGTGGGGTGCCCCTTAAAAAAAAAAAATGTAAAAGTCAGCAGCTACAAATACTGCAGCTGCTGACTTTTAATAATCGGACACTTACCTGTCCCAGGGTCCAGCGATGCAGGGGATCGAAGCCCCCCCTTCCCCCGCTCCGCTACGCGGCGCCGGCATTCTTACTGTGGGCACCTGTACATGTGCACATGTGCGAGTGGCGCCGTGCACCGCGATACACCGCGTGGTCGTCTGGAACCTGTCACGTGTCCCACTGGACTGACTGCGCCGAGGGGAAGTGATGTCAGTGCCCGGGCACTGAAGGAGGCAGACTACGAGGGACCCTCTAGCAACAGGCATTTAGAGGTGAGTAAAAAAAATATATTTTTCCAATTATTTTTTATTTATTTTTTTAGGAATTTTAAGCTATTTTTTTTTTTTTTTTTTTGGTGGAAACACCTCTTTAATCCTATGGTTGTTGCAAACGCCAACTATATATCTCTTATTTTAAACTTTTATAGAATGATTGTGTTTATCAGGACTTTAAATATTTATCTGGACTGTGGATACTTTTGCAAATGTAATTTGTACAAATATACATTTATTTAGTCCAACCCTGCTAGATGCTAAAAAGGTTCTAAAAGAACATATACAAATCCTAAATGTTTTAAAATATATAAACTCAAATGATTAGGCATTTCCTCTCAAGACATGCCGTTCACATTCTCTTGTGATATACAGTAAAAAATTCAGAATACAATGGAGGTTATATGAAAGGTTGAAGGAACGGTATTACTTTTGATATGAGTGCACTAATGGACATAATTGTAAAGAGGCAAATAATCATCTCAAGGTAGGATTACAATAATGTCCTTACATTCTTGCTATCATGTCATTCATTGAATTATTAAAGCACATTCTCCTTTCAGGTTCATGGGGATGGGGACAGAGAAATAAGCACTGTGCTGCTTTCCTTTTCCATGTCCAGTTACAGGCTCCAAAATGACCCGGGCTCAAAGGAAGTGGCCTGAATGATGCTGATCATCAAACTGAGCAGACCAAGAATATGTAACAATCTCCAGACTGAAGCTGTATATTGCAGCAAAATTTGTTTTTGTTATTTTATCTTTTATTGGGATACTCATCCGCTTTAACCAGGGGTCAAGTCCTGGGGAAAAAAGTGTGGGAACGCCCACCCAAGATCCACTCCCCCACCAAAAAAAAAAAAAAAATGATACGTTCATATGCACGAACGCTTCAAAAGTGGTATTTTTCATCCAATTTTCGTATTGTGTGTATGAAGCTTAACTGTTAGTACATACAAAAACAAGTATGCAGGAGACTGGGGGGGGGGAGATGAGGAGACAGAAAATCAGGAATGGCCGGCGGGGAGGAACGCATCACAAGAGGTCTGACTAAATACAATCTCTTAGCAGCAGGGACCTGATCTACCTGTCAGCTAGCTGTGATTGACAGGTAGATCGAAGCGGAAGCTGTCATGGGGCCCCCTACTGGCAATGCCTGAATGGTCAGGTGTGCGGCACTTACTATTGTGAGCTGTGTCGGCAGCTGCTGGTGTAGCACCTGCCACACAGCTCGCATACTTCAAAGTCTTGCAGGACACGGCTGCTAATGGGAACTGAGTTCCTGTTGTGGAAAAAGTACAGGAACTCCGTTCCCATGCGTTCCTGCAGGACTTGAGCCCTGGCTTTAACTCCTTGTTCTCTAAATCTTCAAGGAAATGTTCTAAGGGAGACATTCAAGAAGTTAAGGGATGCAAAACAATCACCCATAAATAGTATATAAATAATAATAGGTTTCACATAACTACACAGTACGTTCTCTTGTAATATGCAGTATTTAAGTATTTATTGCCAGCCTCAACACATTCAAGATGTTTTTGAAGAGAAATTAATGGAAGGTTGGAAAGTTCACAATAAAAGCTCATAAACAATGCAGGGCAGGTGAGAGTTTTATAGTGTACTGGCTGCTTTGTACAGACACAATGTTTTTAGTGAATTAATCATGGTGAATTAATCATGGTGAATTAATCATACACATCTCTTCAATAACACTGGCGTCATGGAACAGAGAGTCATATAAAAGGTCTATTAGCAACAATCACTGGAACTTCATAAGCTCTTCAATATATGTGTTCTCGGTGAACTCGCATATTTATGGAGAACGCACATAACTTGATGTGCTCTACAATATACGTTACAGAGTATTTTGACCTCATTTGTATATATCCTCACCCCAGATATACAGTGCCTTGAAAAAGTATTTATACCCCTTGAAATTTTCTACATTTTTTCATGTTAGGAAAGCGAATATTTGCTTTTCTAACACAGCTGGGTGAACTGTGAGTGCCAAGCATGGTGCTCGCTGTTTACCTTTTTTGATGCCTATTAGAGCCTCCAAAGACGTCCCACTGACGAAACGTACGTCAGGCGATACCCTTGGTACACAACGCGTCATTTCCTGTCGGCGGCTTCCGGTTTTGGATCCGCTGCTAGTGGAGCGCACGCTGTATCCAGGGCTTTGCGGTGCCTCACCGCTCTGCCCTCCAGCTGCGCGCTCTGCCTTTTTAACTACACTTTGCATTTTTTTATATATATGTTTTTGTCCCAATAGCCTATACGGCTATAATACATATTGTCCTTCATTTTTAATAAAAATTATCACTGATTTAAACAGTATTACACTATCAGTGTTATTTATTTTTTTATACACACGGACCCCATCGGAGTTTTTACCCCCCCATCTCTGGAGAGTGGAAGAAGCTGGATACCCCCGCAGAGGAGGCTTTTCTGAAGTAACTGACCCCACAGAGGAGGATTCCCACCATATATCCAGGAGACTATATGCCTATTACCCCTGCAGGGGTTAGGCACTCTGGTGAGTGTTTTCACATTAGGGGCCACTCGGCGGATGGAGGGGAGCACTTGAAAAGTCACTGTGTACAAGTCACCTGTTCACCTATACGAGTCATTTGATGTTACAAGATTTTTAAGATCTACAGGATAGCACAGGACTTCACCATATCCGATCACTGAGATTTTTTACTTCGGACAATTATTTATTATTATCATTTTTCACTTGTGACAATTGTCAACATTCTGTACAAATAATATCTTTTTCATCCATTTATTTACTGGTAAATTGTGCACTTTATATATACATATATTTTTTTTTTTTTTTTTTTTTTCTTTATTTATTCATATCATCCCATTATACATAACATCACATTCATTTGAGTCTATACATAAATAAAGTGGACAGAGGCTCTTAAACACATATAAATATGTAATTTTAACCGTCAGAGTCATTTATATTTAGAGATCCATGTTTGATGCTTTTGGTTCTTATTCTTTACATTTGAATTTCTACATTCTGAATTGATTGACCCACTTCACCATAAATCTAGGGATAATATTATTTTCTCAGTACCCTAAAACAAAAAAAACAACATCAAAAACAACAAAAAAAAAAAAAAAAAAAAAAGGGTGAGACCCCCAACCCAGTGTTCTTATACAGAGAAGAAAAAAAAAAAGAAAAAAAAACCCCCCTATAGTTTACCAACTATGGGTACTAATTAAAATGAAAATAAATATAACCGACAGAAGGGGATTGTAGACTCCTCACTAGGTTGTCTTAAAGGTAGCTATGGCCTTTCCTTCGTCTGAGAGTTTGAATATATTCCACTTAGCCCATGTTTTAGAGTATATCTCGTGCCGATTTTGCGCCGAAAGTATTAAGTCCTCCATCCTGTTTACTTCTTCCACTCTTGTAAACCAGAGCGAGACACAGGGAGGTCTTGTATCTCTCCACTGCCTGGCTATACATGATCGGGCAGCATTAAAGAAATGGCGCAATATTAAATTATTATATATTTTTTCTGGTATGTTTGAGTCATGTAATAAGAATAATGCTGGGTCTTCAGGAAGAATATAATCTGTAAACTTCTGAGATATTCGCTGTATCTCCCTCCAGAAGTGGTCTAACTTTGGGCAAGACCAGAAAATATGAAGTAACGTCCCTCTCTCTTCTAGACATCTCCAACATTTATCTGAGATTGAGGGATAATATTTATGAAGGATTGAGGGTGTACGATACCATCTCGTCAGAAGTTTAAAGTTAGTTTCCTGGGCCCTGGTGGAGATTGATGATTTAAAAACCATACGTATAATCCGTCTCTGTTGTATTGGTTGCAAGGTCCTCTCTAATTCTCCCTCCCATTTCCGTATAAACTGCGGAGTATACCTGTCAGGGGGTTTAATCAGTAATGCGTACATTTGTGAAAGTACATGGGGATAGGGACCATTATCCTCGCATATTTGCTCTAATGGCGTCAGTGGTCTTTGATACCTGTCCGGGAGTGGTAATGTATTGAAGAAATGTTTGAGTTGTGCTCCACTCCAAAAATCGAGGTCGAACCGGTTACTTGATGATGTCAACTCCGGGATTGATGGCCATATTCCCGAACGTACGAAATGTGATGCTTGGTAGCACTGCGATTCTAATAATTTCCTAAATGGGCCATCTTGTAGACCTGGGGGGAAACGGGGATTCCCTATGATAGGATAGAGAGGGGAGTGAGAGGGTAATAGTGAGGTATTCAGGCGCAATCGGGCACATATTCGTAGTGTAGGTCCCATAGTCGGATGTTTTTTAAGGGTGGGGGTAAGATCTGCATAACATCACACCGCACGCCGTAATGGTATCTTGCTTTGTGATTGCTCAATCCTTGGCCATAACTTAAAATCTGTATGCCTACACCAATCTATTAGTCTCCCCATATGTGTTGCCTGATAATATTTCTGCATGTCAGGTACTGCCATCCCTCCATACTGTTTGGGCATATTCATAAGTCGACGTTGTATTCTAGGTCTTTTATAGGCCCAAATAAAGTTAATTAATGATGCGTTTAGCTGTTTAAGGAATTCAGGGGGTATATGAATTGGTAAGGTTTGGAAGAGGTACAGAAATTTTGGTAAGATTGTCATTTTGACTATGTTACATCTACCAAACCAGGAAAAACTACCTTGATGCCATTTGGTGAGCAGTACCCGTATTCTATTAAGCAAAGGGGGAAAATTCAGTTCATAGGTTTGTTTTAATTTGGGTGGTATGAGTGTTCCTAAATATTTAAGGGCCGTTCCTGTCCATCTAAAATTGAAATTATCTTTTAGGGTTTTAATTTGAGTTGACGTCATTAAAACTCCCATTGCTTCAGATTTGGCCATATTTATTTTTAAGTTTGATAGTGAACCGTATTGATCCAATTCTCTTAGGAGATTCGGTAGCGATATATCTGATTTAGTGAGTGAAAATATAAGGTCATCTGCGTAAGCAGATACCTTATAGTGTGAATCCCCTTTTTGTATCCCTGTGATGTCTGGATTTTGCCTTATCTTACAGAGGAATGGTTCCAATGAGAGAGAAAAAAGAAGGGGTGACAGAGGACACCCCTGACGGGTTCCGTTTGAGATGGAAAATGGTTCTGATAGGCAGCCGTTGGCTTTAATTTGTGCTTTGGGCTCCGAGTATACACTCGAAATCCATCCCAACATCTTCTCTCCCATTCCTACATACCTTAAGACCGAGAACATAAACGTCCAGTTAACCCGGTCGAATGCCTTTTCGGCGTCCGTACTCAGGAACACTGAAGGGGTATTTGAAGTATCTGCTAGGTGGATGAGATTTAGAACCTTGATAGTGTTATCTCTCGCTTCTCGATTTGGTATAAAACCCACCTGGTCCAGATGGACCATGTCGGTTAAATGTGGTTGAATACGTGTGGCGAGGATTTTTGTAAATAATTTAACATCTACATTTAGTAGGGAGATGGGGCGGTAGCTACCACATACTGATGTATCTTTATCTTCTTTAGGAATCACCGTAATGTGTGCTTTCAAGGTATCAGGTGGTAGTGCCGCCTCGTATCCCAGAGTATTAAATGTTCGTGTCATTTGCCTTCCTAGTTGAGGAAAAAATAGCTGATAGTATTTTAAGGAAAACCCGTCCGGGCCCGGGGATTTCCCTGGTTTGGAAGATTTAATAGCTTCTTGTAATTCCTCTATGCGTATAGGAGCTTCCAAGTCCTCTCGAACTTGTTCTGCTAGCTGAGGGATACCTGATGAGGATATATATTCTTCTATTTTATGTTGTGCCGGTCTCTCTCTGGGTAAGTTATATAATGATTTATAAAATTCCCGAAATGTTGAGGTGATCTCATTAGGTTTATAAACCTTCCTTCCTTCTTTATCTACTAAATATGGTATATAGGATTTTACCCGTTGTTCTTGTAGAGCTCTAGCCAGTGAGCGTCCGCATTTATCCCCTGTTTCGTAATAGTATTTCCGGCTTAACTGCATTGCCGCCTTAGCCCTATAATGAAGAAGAGTAGTTACTTGTCTCCGTAAATTGAGGAGCTCATTCTCCACCTTTGTTGTTTGTCTCTGTTTGTGTTGTATTTCTAGTTCCTGTATATTACCCATTAATTTAGTTAATTCTGTTTCCCTGGCCTTTTTAATTCTAGAACCATGTTTTATGAGGATCCCCCTTACTACTGTTTTATGTGCTTCCCATATTATTCTTTCATCAACTTCTGGTGTAATATTATATTGGAAGTAGTATTGTAGTTCTTTAATCACCTCATCCACTACTAATTTGTCCTCCAATAGGCTCTCATTCAGTCGCCACTGTCTATTTTTAGGAGAGGAGTGTTTGGTCATGGTCCATGTCAATGTAACTGGGGCATGGTCAGTCCATGTAATATTTCCTATGTCTACTATTTTAATCTCTGATAGCATTTGATGCGGGATGATAAACATATCGATACGAGAGTACACCTTATGTGGGTTGGAATAAAAAGTGTAATCCTTCTCACCCGGATGAAACAGTCTCCATACGTCCGTAAGTTGGTATTTATGAAGTGTTTGTAAGACCCTTTTACGCCTATCCTTTGTAATCGATGTTCTGCCTGCCGATGTGTCTAATTTAGGGTCAATTGAGAAGTTGAAGTCTCCCCCCAGGAGAAGCCTACCTTCAGCAAATTCCATGAGTTTATTAATGGTATTACATATAAATTGGTCTTGGTTGCAATTTGGAACATATATCGTAGCCATAGTTACTTTATTACTGCCGATCATGCCTTTGAGAAACAGAAATCTACCTTCTTTATCTGATCTTATATCATTTAATTTCCATGGGACTTTCCTGGATATCAAAATTGATACCCCTTTAGATTTGGATATTTTATTGCACGCATGATAAGCTAAGGGGAAAAGATTATTTTTCATAGATGGTACTTTACCTTCCTTAAAATGGGTTTCCTGGACATATGCCACATCAGAGTGTGATCGTTTTAAGTCTTGGAGGAGCATCCTACGTTTCTCAGGGATGTTAAGCCCTTTGGCGTTTATAGATAAAATCTTTAGCTCCTCCATCTCCCCTTCTGTCGGTTAAAACAAACGAAAAAAAAAAAAAAAAAAAGGGAAAGAAAAAAAAAAAAAAAAACCCTCCACCTACCAGAGCTCTATTAGTTCTGGTAATGAGACAGGGGGCTTTAGTAACCTCCCGTCCTTCCCTCTTCCCCGTGAAGGGGGAAACCAAAGTTACAAAATATAGGCACTCACGTTCGAATTACCACTTAAGTGAGTGCAGTCCTAAGGGGGGAAATAAACCAAGACAGGCGGGGGGAGCGCTACCCTCCTCCCTCCGGTGTACCTAAATTCTTATTGATCCCGGGTTCATGTTATTCATTGCTGCCTGTACATTATTGTGTACATCTTCGATCTAAACTCTATGCGTCACATAATTAATGTCACCAGCAAAAGGAAAAAAAAAAAAAAGGGGGGGGGCAGGGGGATAAGGGGCCCGAGGTGATCCGGGAGTCTTAAATGTAACCGAGAAGGAGAAAATAAACAAAAGACATTTTACCTCTCTTTATTCATATCCTCCCTCCTCTCTACCCCTCTACCCCTCCCCCTCCATTCCCCTTCAAAAAAAAAAAAAATTTGGGGATTTCCCTTCCTTCTCTTTCTCCTCCAAATCTAGTCCTTCCGATCTCTATACATCTCTCCCAGTCTGTGGCTATCTAGGTATTTGGAAGGTCAGTGACAAGCCCACATCGGTCGGGAAGTCCTAGTGCAGGGCATTTGGTGGTGCAGGTGTGAGTAGTGAGAAAAAATAAAATAAATAAATAAATAAAAAAATAAAAAATTTAATATAGAAATAAAAAAGCACCTCTATTCTGTTCTTCAGACATACATATATTTTTTATGTGGGTATCATCAATTGATCTTCACTTATCCATTTATTTTTATTTTTTATTTTTTACTTTCCCATATATATATTTATATATATTTTGTCTTATAATTTTTTTCTTATCATTTTTTTCTTATCATTATTGCACGGAGCCACTTTTTGTTTTGTTTTCTTGGAATTTTACATTTAAGGTTTGCTTGTCATATGAATCTGTTTACATACATTCACGCATTCAGCCGATTATTATGGTTATGAGCTATTGCACATAGTCACTTTATATTATTTATTTCACTGGTGGCAGAGTGAAACAGATATATTGTCTTTTTATACATATTCCTGTACCTGCCATACGCTTATTCACTTTACCCTTCGAGACGCACTTGTCATATATATATATATATTTTTTTCCTGTCCTCCCCATACTTACCCTGAACAGCGCCACCATCCCTTAATTCATAACCTATGGCTCTAATCAGGTGCTTCAACCCCCCCCCCCCCCGGTCTTGGCTTTAATTCAGGCGCCCAGCGCCCGAAAAGGGGGCGTGTGCCTCAATAGGGGGTGGCAGTGCCGGCCATGGATAGATTCATGCAATGCATTAATCTATCTATTGGTGATAGAGGGGGTGGCTGGACAGAGGGGGCGGCATACGTGCGCCCTTATGGACGCACCGCCAATGAGTGGAAGGAAAATAATAAATGTTTTTCCAAAAAGTGTGGGGTACATTTGTATTCAGCCTTCCCGAGTCAATACTTTGTAGAACCACCTTTCACTGCAATTACAGCTGCAAGTCTTTTTGGGGATGTCTCTACCAGCTTTGCACATCTAGAGATGGACATTTTTGCCCATTCTTCTTTGCAAAATAGCTAAAGTTCTGTCAGATTGGATGGAGAGTGTCTGTGAACAGCAATTTTCAAATCTTGCCACATATTCTCAATTAGATTTAGGTCTGGACTTTGACTGGGCCATTCTAACACATGCATATGCTTTGATGTAAACCATTCCATTATAGCTCTGGGTGTATGTTTAGGGTCGTTGTCCTGCTAGAAGGAGAACCTCCGTCCCAGTCTCAAGTCTTTTGCAGACTCTAACTGGTTTTCTTCTAAGATTACCCTGAATTTAGCGCCATCCATCTTCCTATCAATTCTGACCAGGCTTCGATGTCACTACTGAAAAAAAGCATCCCCACAACATGATGGTGCCACCACCATGTTTCACGGTGGGGATGGTGTGTTCTGGGTTATGTGCAGTGTTAGTTTTCTGCCACACATAGCATTTTGCTTTTAGACCAAAAAATTCAATGTTGGTCTCGTCTGACCACCTTCTTCCACATGTTTGTTGTGTCCCCCACATGGATTCTCGCAAACTGCAAATGGGACTTCTTATGGCTTCCTTTCAACAATGGCTTTTTTCTACTCTTCCATAATAGCTATAGCACACTATCCCTTAAAAGCTACCTTCTATGGTAGTTTTATGAGCTTAGACTGTATTCGGGTGCCACCAAGTTCTAATATGTCAGATTGTGGAACCTATACTGTACAGTGTGAGTGGCCATTCCCAGACCAGGGATAAGCGGAGAATGCCCACCGAGTTTGAACCTGAAATTCAAATGGTGCCAAGGGGTCAGATAAATGAATAGTCAGGGTGAGAGAAAGTCCTAGCTATGTATTATGCTAACAACAAAGTTTACCAAGTTTACATTCATTGCAAAGTTAAAAGCAGCCCGAGTTCTGACTGAACCTGGTCAAAGTCAACTGGAAACAGCCTTGAATAATAATTTTAGAGAGTCAAAGTATAATCTAGAACAGGCAACCAGATTAAAGAGTGTGGTAAATTATTTAAAGACACCACTAGCCAAAAACAGGCACATAGACCAGAAGGAAGAGGTTGGAGCAGAGGCTGGAGAGCAGAAAACACTTCCAAATGGATGCCATTAACGTGCACAATAATCTTAGTTGAGACAGGGTCACAGACTTGTTGATTCACTTATGTGCTCATTTTTGAGTCTTTACCTTTGCAACTTTGACTAACTATTTTGTTAGGTGTCTGTCTATCCTTGTTGGTGAGTAGGGATGGGCCCGGTGTTCGATTCGAACCCATGTTCGAATCGAACATCGGGCGTTCGCCCGTTCAGCGAGCCCAGAACTATTTGGGCCGCTCGCATCAAATTCGTGTGATTCGAGCGGCCCGCAATGCATTGCGCCAGTCGCAGTGCAATGCTGGCTGATGATTGGCTAAGCATGCACTGTGACCCCGCATGCTTGGCCAATCACAGCGCTGACAGCGAGGAGAGCCATAATTGGCTACAGGCAGGATGCCTGTAGCCAATTATAGCTCAGGGGCTTTAGTACACGCCCCGCGGTATAAGAGGCCACCGCGGCGGCGGCCTCGCATATTGTGTTTCAGTGTCAGCGTGTCAGTGTGCTGCTGACAATATGTGCTGTATTTCTGGGGATTTGTGTGTGCGTGCTGTTAGTACAGAATTGCAGTATCACATCTTGGGGGTGTCTATAGGTTGCCTGTGAAGGGGGGCAGGTTTTCTGTGCTTAGAACTGTCCCTGCAAAAAGTGTAATTTTTGCAGGAAAAAAGCTATTTAAAAGCACTCTCGGCTAATGAATTGATGGCTCCCGTAACACAGAGAACTGTCATTCATTGATAAAAAAAAAAAAAAAAAGCGTGGTAGTCCCCCCAAATTCAATAACCAGGCCCTTCAGGTCTGGGATGGATATTAAAGCGGTTCTGCACACATTTCATTTAGTAAATCTCTTTGCCTTCCAAATCAGGCAAAGAGTACTAAATGAAATGTGTTTTTTTTTTTTTTTCACTTGTAATCGCTGACTTCCTGTCCTCTGTCTCTGCGGCGGTGGGCGGGGTCTCGGCGTCGATCGTCGTCACGCCGCACTGTCTCCTGGGATCTGGTGTCATTGATCCCAGGAGACAGTGCGGCCATCTTCCGAAATCTCGCGAGATTTCGGTCACATCTTCCGAAATCTCGCGAGATTTCGGTCACATCTTCCGAAATCTCGCGAGATGTCGGCAGATGTGCTGAAATCTCGCGAGATGTCGGAAGATGTCCGGGAACGTGAGCTACTCTTTGCCGTTACTGCGCACGCGCGAGATCGGCGCAGTGACGGCGGTGCATGCTGGGCCATCTGAAGTGCCTGTGTGGGTTCACATGCCCACAGGCAAGATCGCCCCCAGCAGGACAAATTTTTTTAAATTATTTTAAATGACGAAAACCGGCAGCAGAGAGGCACAGAAATGGGACACGTGAGTACCTAATTTACATGTCATAATCTACTGCACTGCACTAAATATAGGAAAACACTACAGACAGTGCAGAACCGCTTTAAGGGGGACCCCAGCACAAAAAAAAAATGGCGTAGGGTCCCCCTCAAAATCCATACCAGACCCTTGAGGTCTGGGATGGATTTTAAGGGGAACCCCAGCCAAAAAAAATGGCATGGGGTCCCCCTCAAAATCCATACCAGACCCTTATCCGAGCATGCAACCTGGCAGGCCGCAGGAAAAGAGGGGGGGACGAGAGCGGCCCCCCTCTCGCCTGAACCGTACCAGGCCACATGCCCTCAACATTGGGAGGATGCTTTGGGGGTCTGAGACCCCCAAAGCACCTTGTCCCCATGTTGATGAGGACAAGGGCCTCTTCCCCACAACCCTGGCTGGTGGTTGTGGGGGTCTGCGGGTGGGGGGCTTAACGGAATCTGGAAGCCCCATTTAACAAGGGGACCCCCAGATCCCGCCCCCCCCTGTCTGAAATGGTAAGGGGGTACTTGTGCCCCTACCATTTCACCAAAAAAGTGTCAAAAGTTGTAAAAATGACAGGAGTCGGTCTTTGACAATTCCTTTATTAAAATCTTCTTTCTTCTGGTCTTCCTTTCTTCATCCTTCGGTTTCTTCATCTTCTCCTTCCGGCATCTTCTTCCATCTTCTTCTTCCATCATCTTCTTCCTCCGATCCGCTTCTTCTTGCGCTGGTCTTCTCGTCCTTCTCGTCCGGCATCTTCTTCCATGGCGTCGGCGTCTCTTCTTGGGCCACTCGCAATGGGAGGCTCCCGCTGTGTGAGGCTTCGCTGCGTCTGACAGGTCTTTTATAATGGAGGGCACCTGGTGACTCCGCCCCCTCTGACGCACGGGGACGTCATGGGGAATTCCCTATGGCTTTCCCCATGACGTCAGAGGGGGGGCGGGGTCACCAGGTGCCCTCTGTTATTAAAGACCTGTCAGACGGAGCGAAGCCTCACACAGCGGGAGCCTCCCATTGCGAGGAGCGGCCCGACAGAAGAACAGGTGCCGACGCCATGGAAGAAGATGCCGGACGAGAAGGACGAGAAGACCAGTGCAAGAAGAAGCGGATCGGAGGAAGAAGAAAATGGAAGAAGAAGATGGAAGAAGATGACGGAAGGAGAAGATGAAGAAACCGAAGGATGAAGAAAAAAGAAAGAAGATTTTAATAAAGGAATTGTCCTGTCATTTTTACAATTTTTGACACTTTTTTGGTGAAATGGTAGGGGTACTTTTGTACCCCCTTACCATTTCACACAGGGGGGGGCGGGATCTGGGGGTCCCCTTGTTAAAGGGGGCTTCCAGATTCCGATAAGCCCCCCGCCCGCAGACCCCCACAACCACGGCCAGGGTTGTGGGGAAGAGGCCCTTGTCCTCATCAACATGGGGACAAGGTGCTTTGGGGGTCTCAGACACCCAATGTTGAGGGCATGTGGCCTGGTACGGTTCAAGCGGGAGGGGGGGGGCGCTCTCGTCCCCCCTCTTTTCCTGCGGCCTGCCAGGTTGTGTGCTCGGATAAGGGTCTGGTATGGATTTTGAGGGGGACCCACGCCATTTTTTTTTGGCTGGGGTTCCCCTTAAAATCCATCCCAGACCTCAAGGGTCTGGGATGGATTTTGAGGGGGACCCTACGCCATTTTTTTTTTTTATTTTTTTGGCTGGGGTCCCCCTTAATATCCATCCCAGACCTGAAGGGCCTGGTTATTGAATTTGGGGGGACCCCCACGCTTTTTTTTTTTTAATTCTTTTAATTTTTTATCAATGACTTTTTTTTATGAATGACTTTGAATGAATGACTGTTCTCTGTGTTACGGGAGCCGTCAATTCAAATTAGCCGCCAGTGATTTTAAATAGCTTTATTTCCTGCAAAAATGACACTTTTTGCAGGGACAGTTCTAAGCACAGGAAACAAGGAATATTACACTTTTATTGTTTCAATGTAAGCATTATTAAAATCACTGCTCCTGAAAGAAAAATTTTGCATTGATACATGTCCCCTGGGGCAGGACCCAGGTCCCCAAACACTTTTTATGACAATAACATGCATATTAGCCTTTAAAATTAGCACTTTTGATTTCGAACGTTCGCATCCATTATAACGAATAGGGTTCTAAAGCTCGCACGGACTTTAGGTCCGTTCGCAGGTTCTGGTGCGAGCCGAACGGGGGGGGTGTTCGGCTCATCCCTATTGGTGAGCTTCAAACAGTGACCACTGTTCCTCATTCCTCATAAGGGCATTAAATAGTACATACAGTGCCTTCAAAAAGTATTCATACCCCTTAAATTTCCTACATTTTGTCACGTTACAACCAAAAACGTAAATGTATTTTATTAGGGTTTTATGTGATAGATCAACACAATGTGGCACATAATTGTAAAGTGTAAGCAAAATGATAAATCATTTTCAAAAGTTTTTACAAATAAATATCTGAAAAGTGTGGTGTGCATTTGTATTCAGCCTCCTTTACTCTAATACCCTTAACTAAAACCTAGTTGAACCAATTGCCTTCAGAAGTCACCTAATTAGAAATGTAATCTCAGTATAAATACAGCTGTTATGTGAAGCCCTCAGAGGTTTGTTACAGAACCTTATTGAACAAACAGCATCATGAAGGCCAAGAAACACACCAGACAGGTCAGGGATAAAGTTGTGGAGAAGTTTAAAGCAGAGTTAGGCTATAATGGTAACTATGGAGGGGCTGCAGAGATCCCCAGCTCAGGTGGGAGAATCTGTCCACAGGACAACTAGTAGTCATGCACTCCATAAATCTGGCCATTATGGAGTGGCAAAAAGAAAGCCATTGTTGAAAGAAAGCCATAAGAAGTCCCATTTGCAGTTTGTGAGAAGCCATATGTGGGACACAACAAACATGTGGAAGAAGGTGCTCTGGTCAGATGAGACCAAAATTTAACTTTTTGCCCTAAAAGAAAATGCTATGTGTGGCGGAAAACTAACACTGCACCCTGAACACACCATTCCCACCATGAAACATGGTGGTGGCAGGGCTGTCTTTAATAGTGACTGGACCATGAGCAAACATCCCCCCCCCCCTCCATGCAATTTTGCTCTCCACCTACTCTGAGACATACAATAAATAGCAGCTAGACTCAAAATCAGTTTACTGAATGAGATCAGACAGCGATTGCGATTGGTTGCCAGAGGTTACAGTGTATCATTACAGTTCACTGACTGGCTGCTAGAGGTTACAGCACAAATTATGGCTTACTGATTATTTGCTATAGGTTACAGCACATGACTTATGCTTGTTAATTGGTTGCTAGAGATTATTGTAATTCAATACTGTTTACTGATTGGTTGCTAGAGGTTACTGGACATCCTTACCACTCACCAATTGGTTGCAAGAGGTTAGTGCACATCATTACTGCTCACTGATTGGTTTATCCTTACTGCTTGCACACCAGGGGCTTGAGAGGTGAGGAGACCCATCAATAGACAGAAAACTTCTAGGACTCCTGGGATCAATGGCAATGCTGGGGGAGGGGTGGCAGGGGGGGTGTGATCAATGGCAATGCTGGGGAGTTGATGGGATCAGTGGCAGTGATGGGGAGATGGGATTAGTTAGCAGGCTGTACACTGTGGCAAATTCTGAATCATGTACAGCAAAGCTGGAAATCCTGGTATCTGATGGAAGGATGTTGGTGGCAAGTGGCACGCTGTATCTGGTGCCAGGCTGTCATTGGCAAGTGGCACGCTGTATCTGGTGACAGGCTGTCATTGGCAAGTGGCATGCTGTACCTGGTGACAGGCTGTCGGTGGCAGGTGGCACACTGTATCTGGTGACAAGCTGCTGGTGGCAAGTGACACACTATATCTGGTGGAAGTATGTCGGTGGCAAGTGGCACGCTGTATCTGGTGGCAGGCTATCGGTGGCAAGTGGCACACTGTATCTGGTGACAGGCTGTCAGCAAGTGGTATGCTGTATATGGTGACAGGCTGTCGGTGGCAAGTGGCACACTGTATCTAGTGACATGCTGTCGGTGGCAAGTGGCACACTGTATCTGGTGACAGGCTGCTGGTGGCAAGTGACACACTATATCTGGTGGAAGTATGTCGGTGGCAAGTGGCACGCTGTATCTGGTGGCAGGCTATCGGTGGCAAGTGGCACACTGTATCTGGTGACAGGCTGTCAGCAAGTGGCACGCTGTATCTGGTGACAGGCTGTCATTGGCAAGTGGCACGCTGTATCTGGTGACAGGCTGTCGGTGGCAGGTGGCACACTGTATCTGGTGACAAGCTGCTGGTGGCAAGTGAAACACTATATCTGGTGGAAGTATGTCGGTGGCAAGTGGCACGCTGTATCTGGTGGCAGGCTATCGGTGGCAAGTGGCACACTGTATCTGGTGACAGGCTGTCAGCAAGTGGCATGCTGTATCTGGTGACAGGCTGCTGGTGGCAAGTGACACACTATATCTGGTGGAAGTATGTCGGTGGCAAGTGGCACGCTGTATCCGGTGGCAGGCTATCAGCGGCAAGTGGCAGGTAACTCTGCAAAGTGATACGCTACATCTGGTGGTAGGCTATGTGTGGCAAGTGACAAGCTGCATCTGGTGGCAAGTAACAAGCTGCATCTGGTGGCAAGCAATGGTGGCAAGTAACAAGCTGCATCTGGTGGGAAGTGACAAGCTCAGGTTCCCACTGATTCTGCATGATGGTGAGTTGAACTATTTCACTATATATTACAATGTAGTAATAGAAATAATGGAATTTGATCATCCTGACACCATATCAAGCATGATGTCAGGATGATTTTAAGTGCTAACACCAGCCATTTGCCTGACAAATCACCTCCACCGCCGATTTCCCCATCAACCCCGAGACTACATCCCCCACCCTCATCTTTTTTTGGGAAGGGGGGGTTGTCCCTGAATGGCAGTTTGGAAATGTGGTCTCTCTATGTTGCTGCTGGTGAGAGACTGCATAGCAGGTGGTATTGCTGGTGTTGCTGCTGCTCAAAGGCTGCATGAGTGATATTACTGGTAAGGGTATATTTAATTTGTTTTAGCAAAAAATTGTTTGCATTTTCATTTTGTTTCCATAAAAAGGCCCACCAAAATCCTCAGCACCAGGCCCATGATGCTCTTAATCTGGCCCTGCATTGTACGTGTTGTACGTCACCACGTTCTTGACGTTCGGAATTTCCGACCAACTTTGTGTGACCGTGTGTATGCAAGACAAGTTTGAGCCAACATCTGTCGGAAAAAATCCCATGGATTAACCTGTTTCTGTTCTGCAGATACTAAGAGGCCATTCTAGTAATTTCCTCCTCATAGGGAGAAGAGCTGAAATCACATGATCTTGTCCCAGTGTTGGTATAAGAGGGAAAAAACTGATGCCAATCAGATGAGTTTCTCCACAATTTTTTTTTGCCATTTTTAAAAGTGAATAGCTTACTGCAGATTACATTATACTACATTACATTATATTTATATTCTTTATAACAAATAAATTACAAAATAGGATACCTGTCTGTTATATATGCTATATGTTATTTTTTTGGGGGTTTTGTCTTAGCAAAAGTGCTTAAACAGAAGAAAAAGAAGTACTCCAGATTTACCCAGTTTATTCAGGAGGCAATGCCGCCGGTTACAGTTAAAGGATATTATCCCGTTTGAGATGCAGAGACTGTCCAAAAGTGACTTTGTTTTGCATCTTAGCTGAGTTCACCATCACCTTAACCTCATCTCCCCCCTAAACCTATCAGCAGGAATTTCCTCCAATTAATTCTAATACATTGCACTAACCTCTCTCTGCCTCTTCTCTGCACTCTGTTGTGTATGTGACCTTCATTTGAATACGTGGGCCGTTTTTAACTGTCAGAAGCAATTTCCTTGGTCCGTTTGCAGGCAAGCTGATGAGTTTAACTCGGAGTGATCGGCCTAAAGAAAAAAAAAAAAAGAAGAAAAGCCGAGAGGGCTTGCCAGAAAATGCTGGGAGTGATTCACAATAAAGGATAAGTAAGCTGGCCCAGGGCAGCCTCCTTTAAGCTAGAATTGGCCACTAATGCAGAGGACACAAAATATACTAAATCGTAATAAAAGAAACTGGGACATGAATTGTCATGCCAGATTATCATAGAGAATTATCTATTCCATGATGCTGCTGCCGGCCATGAAACACTACAATTTATTTGCTTTATTTTGACAAGAAGTCAAACATTGCTAAACAAGAAAAACACTTTAAAAAGAAGTCCAATGAAAAAAAATCTGTAAAAGCAGTTATAATGATCACAACCAAACATTTCTAACTAAGCCCCATACACACTATGAGGAAATAGGAAGAAACATTCCATACGAGGCACTATCGTTCGATTTTTGTACAGTGTGTATACAACTTTCGTCATCCAGTTCCGACTTTGCAAACAGAAATTTCCGAAGGGACAAACTTCAAAAATGTTTCTCGTACATGAACAGAACTAACCGTTTTCGTACGAGAAATACCAGATGCGCATGATCAGAAACAGCAACTAACAATAAAAAGCCTTTGTCGTACGAGAATTTTCATACATTATTTCTATCCTCAGTTCCAACTGGGCACTGATAGGCAGCACTGATGGGCACTGATAGGCAGCACTAAAAGGCAGCACTGATGGGCACTGATAGGTGGCACTGAAAGGCAGGCACTGATGGGCACTGATAGGTAGCACTGATGAGGAGGCACTGATAGGCTGCACTGATAGGCACTGTTGGGGCTGCACTGATATCAGTGCCCTGATTAACAGTGTAAATGTCCCTTGTCAGGCTTGCTGGTTACCAGCTCTCCTCTCCTCACGCTGTGACAGCTAGTGAGGAAAGGAGTGCAGATAACCTGCAAGTTTGTTTACATGTGATCTGCTGTGATTGGTCCAAGTTTGACATTACCAATAGGTCCAAGTTACCAGGCGGCACGTGTTGCACTTCACCAATAATATTTTAGTGAGTTTAGGTTGCCCCTTCTATCTGGAGTGCTTTGTTGTCTCCTGCCCGGAGTTGCAATGCGCCTTGCGTGTCTTCCCATTCCCCCCTCCCTGCCGCCCTGTATGGGGCAGTTGGTTGTTTGGGGGTGGGCGGGCACCCACATCACATCGGCGCTACGCCACTGTGCCTCACGTGGGATGCCACATAGGCGTCATTGCGCGTGGCGCAAGTTTTTTACAGCCAGCCGATGCAGACGGGGCCTCATTTGTGGGCAGTGTTCACAGCCGGAGTCGAGGCCCCTCCCCGCACACCACGTGCTAACATAGCGCTGGCACTAGCTGGCGTGCATGCGGGGCGTATATATGACGCCTCCCTGCACACAGCTTTTCTCGACACACACCTTAAGAAGCTCCACGGCACAGATGCACTTGCGTTCGGTTTACACAATTAGGTAAACATGCTGTCACCTCATATGCTTTGGCTACCCAGCCACTTCTTTCCTTCTTTTTCCTCTCAACTTGTCTTGGTGATGTGGGACTGTGATGGGAAGGTGCCATGGGAAGGTGATGTGGGACTGTTTCTGATGCCTTTGCACATTTTCCTTCACATCCTTACTCATCACCGTGTGCACTGTTTTCCTATTTTTTCCACTCGGTTATTTTTCATTTTTCCCTTACTCCTTCATCAACCTTTGCAGCACAGTGATACTCGGGTTTGACTACCTTTCTGGCCCTGGCCCCCACTTACCATACTTTACCATACCAAGTTTCATTGAATTATCTGTAAGTATTCAGGATCGGCACAATTGCCTTGCCCTGTTATGTTTAGTACCACATGAGTTTAATCATATTTATCTTTCATAGATACTCTTGAACTTCTGCCCCTGATGACTGTTTATACATGAAACGCGTCAGCCATTATAGGATGCAGATAGATGCCTGCACCAGTATTTACCCCAGTTCACCACTTACATTAATCATGTTTATACTAGTCTATATTACTTACCTCTATTGCAAGGTGCCGCCTTATGATGATTGTACTTAGATGAATTTACATAATTTATCTACGAACATTTCATACCATGTGTTGCCAAGTTGATATGCATTCATGTATCCTTGATGTTTTTTGTAAATGTAGATGTATGTGTTATACACACTTGATATACTTTTTGTATTATTTTATGGATTTTTACATCTTTACATGTCATTAAATACGTTTCTCCATCAATCTCCTCCACAACGTCATTAGTTTCAATTAAAGTCCCAAATTCCTCTTTTTTATATTGCAGTGTTGTAAAAGCATCAGGAAAGGCTGGTATATGCCCATGAAAGATATGTTTTTCTATGGGAAGTGCTTAAAGGGGAAGTGATGTAGAGGAAATGCTTTGAGGCGTGGTTAGGTTGTGGTACGATAGCAGACATTTTTGTGAATTCTCTGCAAGATTTGTATATTTTGAAATAATAACCAATAGGTTTGCAATCTCTACACCAAATAGGAATCAGTTTCACATACAGGAGACACAATAAATATAACACTAAAATATAAAACAAAAGTATTGCACATATATACACAGTGAACAGACTTAAATGATCATTTGGCATAAAAGGTGAAAAATATGTGAACAGTGGCACCCTTTATGTAACAGGTCTGTTCATTGTGTATACTAGGGATGAGCCGAACACCCCCCCGTTCGGCTCGCACCAGAACCCGCGAACGGACCTAAAGTCCGTGCGAGCTTTAGAACCCTATTAGTTATAATGGATGCGAACGTTCGAAATTAAAAGTGCTCATTTTAAAGGCTAATATGCATGTTAATGTCATAAAAAGTGTTTGGGGACCTGGGTCCTGCCCCAGGGGACATGTATCAATGCAAAAATTTTTTTTAAAAAACGGCCGTTTTTTCAGGAGCAGTGATTTTAATAATGCTTAAATTGAAACAATAAAAGTGTAATATTCCTTTAAATTTCGTACCTGGGGGGTGTCTATAGTATGCCTGTAAAGGGGCGCATGTTTCCCGTGTTTAGAACTGTCTCTGCGCAAAGTGTCATTTTTGAAAGTAAAAAAGCTATTTAAAATCACTCGCGGCTAATGTTAATTCACGGCTCCCGTAACACAGAGAACAGTGATTCATTGAAACTCATTCATAAAAAAAAGTCATTGATAAAAAAAAAAAAAAAAAAAAAAAAAATGAAAAAAAAAAAAAGCGTAGGGGTCCCCCCAAATTCAATAACCAGGCCCTTCAGGTCTGGGATGGATATTAAGGGGGATCCCAGCCAAAAAAAAAAAAAAAAAAATGGCGTAGGGTCCCCTCAAAATCCATACCAGACCCTTGAGGTCTGGTATGGATTTTAAGGGGAACCCTAGCCAAAAAAAATGGCGTGGGGTCCCCCTCAAAATCCATACCAGACCCTTATCCGAGCATGCAACCTGGCAGGCCGCAGGAAAAGAGGGGGGGACGAGAGCGGCCCCCCCTCTCGCCTGAACCGTACCAGGCCACATGCCCTCAACATTGGGAGGATGCTTTGGGGGTCTAAGACCCCTAAAGCACCTTGTCCCCATGTTGATTAGGACAAGGGCCTCTTCCCCACAACCCTGGCCGGTGGTTGTGGGGGTCTGCGGGCGGGGGGCTTATCGGAATCTGGAAGCCCCCTTTAACAAGGGGACCCCCAGATCCCGGCCCCCCCCCTGTGTGAAATGGTAAGGGGGTACAAAAGTACCCCTACCATTTCACCAAAAAAGTGGCAAAAATGGTAAAAAGGACAGGAGACAGTCTTTGACAATTCCTTTATTAAAATCTTCTTTCTTCTTTCTTCATCCTTCGGATTCTTCATCTTCTCCTTCCTTCATCTTCTTCCATCTTCTTCTTCCATTTTCTTCTTCCTCCGATCCGCTTCTTCTTGCGCTGGTCTTCTCGTCCTTCTCGTCCGGCATCTTCTTCCGTCGGCGTCGGCGTCGGTGTCGGTGTCTTCTTGGGCCGCTCCGCGCAATGGGAGGCTCCCGCTGTGTGAGGCTCCGCTCCATCTGACAGGTCTTTTAAAACGGAGGGCACCTGGTGACCCCGCCCCCCTCTGACATCATGGGGAAAGCCATCATGGAATTCCCCATGACGTCCCTGTGCGTCAGAGGGGGCGGGGTCACCAGGTGCCCTCCATTATAAAAGACCTGTCAGACGGAGCGGAGCCTCACACAGCGGGAGCCTCCCATTGCGCGGAGCGGCCCAAGAAGAGACAGAGACACCGACGCCGACGGAAGAAGATGCCGGACGAGAAGGACGAGAAGACCAGCGCAAGAAGAAGCGGATCGGAGGAAGAAGAAAATGGAAGAAGAAGATGGAAGAAGATGAAGGAAGGAGAAGATGAAGAAACCGAAGGATGAAGAAAGAAGAAAGAAGATTTTAATAAAGGAATTGTCAAAGACTGTCTCCTGTCCTTTTTACCATTTTTGCCACTTTTTTGGTGAAATGGTAGGGGTACTTTTGTACCCCCTTACCATTTCACACAGGGGGGGGGCCGGGATCTGGGGGTCCCCTTGTTAAAGGGGGCTTCCAGATTCCGATAAGCCCCCCGCCCGCAGACCCCCACAACCACCGGCCAGGGTTGTGGGGAAGAGGCCCTTGTCCTAATCAACATGGGGACAAGGTGCTTTAGGGGTCTTAGACCCCCAAAGCATCCTCCCAATGTTGAGGGCATGTGGCCTGGTACGGTTCAGGCGAGAGGGGGGGCGCTCTCGTCCCCCCCTCTTTTCCTGCGGCCTGCCAGGTTGCGTGCTCGGATAAGGGTCTGGTATGGATTTTGAGGGGGACCCCACGCCATTTTTTTTGGCTAGGGTTCCCCTTAAAATCCATACCAGACCTCAAGGGTCTGGTATGGATTTTGAGGGGGACCCTACGCCATTTTTTTTTTTTTTTTTGGCTGGGATCCCCCTTAATATCCATCCCAGACCTGAAGGGCCTGGTTATTGAATTTGGGGGGACCCCTACGCTTTTTTTTTTGTTTTTTATTAATGAATGACAGCTCTCTGTGTTACAGGAGCCATCAATTCATTAGCCGCGAGTGATTTAAATAGCTTTCTTCCTGCAAAAATGACACTTTTTTGCAGGGAAAGTTCTAAGCACAGGAAACCTGCCCTCCTTCACAGGCTACCTATAGACACCCCCCAGATGTGATACTGCAATGCTGTTCTAACAGCATGCACACACATATCCCCAGAAATAAAGAACATATTGTTGTCAGCAGTCAGCAGCACACTGACACGCTGACACTGTGAGTGAAACATAATATGCGAGGCCGCCGCCGCGGCGGCCTCTTATACCGTGGGGCGTGTATTAAAGCCCCTGAGCTATAATTGGCTACAGGCATCCTGCCTGTAGCCAATTATGGCTCTCCTCGCTGCCGGCGCTGTGATTGGCCAAGCATGCGGGGTCACAGTGCATGCTTGGCCAATCATCAGCCAGCATTGCACTGCGCGGGCCGCAATGCATTGCGGGGCCGCTCGCATCACACGAATTTGATGCGAGCGGTCCCAATAGTTCTGGGCTCGCCGAGCGAGCGAACACCCAGTGCTCGATTCGAACATGGGTTCGAATCGAACACCGGGCTCATCCTTAGTGTATACATGTGCAATACTTTTGTTTTATATATTAGTTTTATATTTATTTGTCACATATATTTGGAAATGGCTCCTACTTGGTGCAGAGATTATAAACCTATTGGTTATTATTTTTATGTATATCCATTATTTGAATTGTAAGAATATGAATACCGCTCTGAGTCTGGAGGCAAAGTGATGTCCACCCTGATTCGGTACAGCTGGTGCAGGCTCTGCTCACAACAGAGAGGAAAAAGGGAAGTCTGGATGGCCGCACTTCAGCAAAAACTTCTTTATTAGGCAAAAGATAAAATCCAAAGTAGTGACATCTCATGCGATACAGCAAAACAGCAACAGTAGCTTACGCGTTTCACGCCTCAAAGGCTACCAGCTATGACTAAGCGCCTTTGAGGCGTGAAATGCGTAAGCTACTGTTGCTGTTTTGCTGTATCGCATGAGATGTCACTACTTTGGATTTTATCTTTTGCCTAATAAAGAAGTTTTTGCTGAAGTGCGGCCATCCAGACTTCCCTTTTTCCTCATTATTTGAATTGGTTGCATGTTGCTTTCTTAAAACCAGGGCCCTTTTCAGCGTGAATGTGGGGGAACACAGTTGCGGCACTACCAGCACTGAACTTTAAACTTTGTGGTCATGTCTAAGTAATCTCTCTATTTAATTTCTGAAGACAATTACATCATCCCCTGACTTGTTATTGTAAGTGAGCAGATTACATTGCTGATATTTGTCTCAATATCAGGTTCTGAATCAGTTCTTCTTTACACTCTATGCAGTTCGGACAACAGTTCTTTAACCGCTTCCCGACTGCCTCCTGTAGATATACGTCAACAGAATGGCACGGGCAGGCAAAAGCACGTACCTGTACGTCCCCTTTAATTTGCCTGCCCGGGGGGCGCGCGTGCGACCCGGTCGGGAGCTCCGTGACCACGGCCGCGGGAACAGCGGACCAGATCGCCGCTGGTATCCCGCGATCGGGTTACGGAGCTGAAGAACGGGGAGAGGTCTATGTAAACAAACCTCTCCCCGCGCTTCCTACACTGACTGTCAGTGATCGGCGGTTCCCTGTCATCGGGAACGCCGATCAATAACGTCAGACGTACAGCCACGCCCCCCTACTGTAAAAAAAAACACAACACGTCACACTGACTCCTCCCCGCCCCCTAGTGGTTAACCCCCTAACTACAACTGTCATTTACATAGGAATCAGTGCTATTTAAATAGCAGTGATTGCTGTATAAATGACAAATGTCCCAAAAATGTGTCAAAAATGTCCAATGTTTCCGCCAAAATGTCGCAGTCACAATAAAAATCGCTGATCGCTGCCATTACTAATAAAAAAAAAAATATTAATAAAAATGCTATAAAACTATCCCCTATTTTGTAAACGCTATAACTTTTGCGCAAACTAATCAATAATCGCTAATTGCGATTTTTTTTTACCAAAAATATGTAGAAGAATACGTATCGGCCTAAACTGAGGAAAAAAAATGTTTTTTTATATATTTTTTGGGATATTTATTATAGCAAAAAGTAAAAAATATTGCATTTTTTTCAAAATTGTCGCTCTATTTTTGTTTATAGCGCAAAAAATAAAAACCGCAGGGGCGATCAAATACCACCAAAAGACAGCTCTATTTGTGGGAAAAAAAGGACGCCAATTTTGTTTTGGAGCCACGTCGCATGACCGCGCAATTGTTAGTTAAAGCGACGCAGTGCCGAATTGCAAAAAGGGGCCTGGTCCTTTGGCTGCCAATTGGTCCGGGGCTGAAGTGGTTAATACACTTAATAATTCCTCTCTCGTATTATTCGTTCAGCATTTCTGAGCTGGTACCGCTGAGCGTGTACCGGACTCCACCAGCCCAGTAACCAGTTACATCACTCCCAGTGATATTGATTTTTATGTTTCCCATAAATACTAAGAAGCTGAACTCTTGTACTACACCTGTGCTTATTCTTCTTCCAAGGCCTCACTCCAACTCTCATGACTTCCAGGCTGAGTCTGTAAAGTCCCGTGCCACAATGTCATACACAGTACAGGTATTGGGGTTCCAATTGCTAGGGAAGCAGCCTAAGAACACAAGCTCCTTTACTACCATGGCTCTCCTTTTCCAAGTCACACCGCTTCCCGACTGTCTGCTTGCTTATGCACATAGACACAAGTATGGTAGCCATTAGCAACTGCAATATAGCCTCTGAATAGTTTCACCGCACATTAGACCTTTTTACTATATCTTCTCTATGTTGTCGTGTCCTCTATTTAAGCCCTGTTCTTTTTGATACACTTACATGCATGCACCCCTTTAAGGTTGTCCTCTAGTAACCTCAGACCAGGCAAAGTTGAATAACTAAACTTTTTTACGGAAGATATTTAAGTGTAACAAATGAACAGTCAACACAAGATGCCTTCAACATACATTCCTGGACATGATTCCCTACGTGTCCCTTTGAGGTGGTCACACCTATGAATAGGTGAGTGAGTCCATTAGTTCTTGGTAAGAAAGAGCCCATACCCTGGAGCCCCGACTGGGCTGCCACAAGGATTAGTCTAGTTCAATAGTTGTTCCTGTAAGAGGGGAAACCTTCGGCCATCTTGCTAATTACTGAATATATGTTTGCTCAGGAAAACCTGACCAGCAGTGTTAACTCTTACCTCCCAGGGAGTACCACGTCAACCAGGCAAACATAAGCAAATATATTCACATTAGAATATTTAGTTACACAAAGAAATTTGAACAAAAAACAAAACTACAATGATTAAACTATATGGAATAAACACTTACCCTCACTTACACCTGGTGGTGTCTAAAGTTCCTGGCACCTAATTGCCAACGTCCGCCGGCTGTTGTTGAGGCCCTTCTGTATGGATTTAGTATTGATGTACCTTTACATAACGCATCTGACACCATATAGTTGTACTCATAACAAAATACAATATACAAAACCGAATTCCTAGATAACAATCAGGATGGATTTGTTAAAGGTATAGTCTCCAAATGAAAGACTAGATGTTGTAGAGATGTTGGGTCAGAAGTGTGGGTCCATAAGTAATTCAATCGTTAGCTCGACATGTTCCGCGTTGAAAAAAGCGCTTCTTCAGGAGAAATTAAACTCATACATTTGTACGTAACAGACTTGTCTCAGTGTAGACAAGCACAGCACAGGTCCGCACACACTGGTTGCCTCAATCCCCCTTTCTGATAATGCCTCCATTTCCTATTCTGATAAACCCCCGTTCCCCATTGTGATAAACCCCCATTGCCTATTCTGATAAATAACCTATTCCCCATCCTGATAAGGCCTCAATTCCCCATTCTGATAAAGCCCCCATTTCCTATTCTGATAAACCCACTATTCCCCATTCTGATATCCCAATTTCCCATTCTGATTAAGCCTCCATTCCACATTCTGATAAAGTACTCATTCCACATTTTGATACCCCCCCCCACCCTTATTTCCCATTCCGATAGACCTCTATTTTTGATAAAACTCACTTTCCCTGATCTGATAAAATCAGCACACTTAACCACCCCCACCCCCCATTCCCAATTCTAATAAATACCCTATTCCCTACTCTGATAAAATCACCACTCCAAATCCCCCTATTCCCATTTCTGATAAACCCCCCATTTCCCATTCTGATAACTCCACATTTCCTATTCTGATAAAACATCCATTCCCTATTCTTATAAACCCTTTACTCCCCATTCTTCCAAACCCCCCTATTCCCTATTCTGATACCCCCCCCCCATTCCCCATTCTAATAAACCCACCATTTCCCATTCTGGTAAAACTAAATTCCCTATTCTGAAAAAAAAGGGCTTCATTCCCCATTCCGTTAATCCCCCATTTCCTATTCTGATAAACCTTTCACTCCCAACGTTGATAAAGCCCCCATTCACCATTCTGACACCCCCCCCCCCATTTCACATTCTAATAAACCCCCTATTTTCCATTCTGACAACCCTCCATTCCCCATTCTGATAAAACCCTCATTCCCTATACTGGTACTGCATCCATTCTCCATTCTGATAAGGCCTTCGTTACCCATTCTGCTACCCCCCCGCCTGTTTCCTATTCTAATAAATCCCCCATTCCCCATTCTTATAAACCATTCATTCCTATTTAACCCAGGGGTAGGCAACAGTTATGCCTGTGATTGTCAGGGTCTTGCAATGTCTCATGGGACTTGTAGTTTCATCACAGCTGGAGGGCCGAGGTTGCCTACCCCTATTTTAACCCTTCATGATTTATTCTGATAAACCCCCATTACCTATTCTGATAAAATCACTACCCTCAATTCTAATAAAGCCCCCATTTACAAATCTGATAAACCCCCCATTCCCTATTATGATAAAGTCTTCATTTCCCATTCTGATAAAGCCCCCATTCTGATAACGCCCCCATTACCCCATTCTGAAAAAGACCCCATTCCCTATTCTCAATAAAATTTCCACTCCTAATCCTCTACCCTCCATTTAAATTCTAATAAAGCCCCCCATTTTCCTTCTGTTAAAAACCTCTCCTTCCCCATTCTGATAAACTTTCCATCCCCCTGTCTGCTAACCCCCCATTCCCTATTCTGATAAACGTCAATGCCCCATTTTGACAAACCCTTCATTCCCTATTCTAATAAAATTGCCACTCCTAATCCCCCTCCCCATTCCCAATTCTTATAAAGCCCACATTCCCCATTCTGATAAGCTCTCCATTTCACATTCTGATAACTCCCTATTTACCATTATGATACTGATAACGTCTCCATTCTCCATTCTGATAAGACCCCCATTCCTCATTCTGATAAAGCCTCTATTCTCTCTATTCCGATAAATTCCCCCATTCCCAATTCTGATAAAGCCCCCATTCCCCATTGTGATTAAGCCTCCTGCCCTATTCTGATAAAATTGTCACTCCTAACCCCCCCCCCCCCCATTTTCCATTCTGGTAAATCCCCACTCTCAATTCTTCTAACCCCCCACCCCATTCTCCATTCAGATAAATCCCCACCCTCCATTCTTATAAACCCCCCATTCTCCATTCTGATAAATCCCCGTTATTCATTCTGATAAACCCCCCATTCTCCATTCTGATAAATCCCCACTGTCCATTCTGATAAACCCCTCATTCTCCATTCTGATAAATCCCCACTCTCCATTCTGATAACCCCCCCCATTCTGATAAATCCCCACTCTTCATTCTGATAAACCCCCCATTCTATATTCTGATAAATCAACACTCTCCATTCTGATAAACCCCCCATTCTCAACACTCTCCATTCTGATAAACCCCCCATTCTCCATTCTGATAAATCCCCACTCTCCATTCTGATAAACCCCCCATTCTCTATTCTGATAAATCAACACTCTCCATTCTGATAAACCCCCCATTCTCCATTCTGATAAATCAACACTCTCCATTCTGATAAACCCCCTATTCTATATTCTGATATATCCCCACTCTCCATTCTGATAAACCCCCCATTCTCCATTCTAATAAATTGACACTCTCCATTCTTATAAACCCCCCATTCTCCATTCTGATAAATCTTACACTCAATGCAATATTCAGTTGTGTTCTCTCATTGCCGTAGCTGGAATAGGAGGCTCCAATCACACAGGTGGAGGAAGATTATATTGTCACACACACCTCTATAGAAAATGAAGTCCATACATCCTACATTACTGGGGCTTAATCATGAAATCCCTGAGTTGAGGCTGGTTTTTACTTTTCAGTAACACCAGTATATTTTTTTCCTCCCTGATATTTGTTAACATTCTCCGTCTCCAGCGACATACGCCCCATGTGTCACCTTAACAAGTGCCTGCTTAAATTTCCCTCTGCCGTTCTTGCAGACTTTGCACCTAGACGAGCTGAGCTAGCAGGAGCGCTGGGGAAATCTCACTCTGTCGAGACAAATTTAAAAGGTCGTCCATAAACAGACGTTTTTCTGTGTCCTTCTCACAGATGCCTTTTCTTCTTCTCCGCTCCTCTCTCACAGCATGCAACTGGTGCCAATTATAATCCCAACAGAAAGCCTGAAACATATGGGCACATTTCCCACCAACAATCTTAATAACCGGCATGCATTGCTGACAGTTTAATAACGTGACAAAGTTCAGCTCCTACCATGTCCTGAGCACATCGGCCTAACACGGGGCTCTCAAACCACGGTGCGGTGGAACATAAACATTCGACAGACGATCGCCTCCGTGGTTTCACTGCCGAGACCAGCGATAAGGGCAACTGCCACCATTAAGATGTTAAATTAAGTGGCATGGCCTTGAAAAGCTCGGCGGTAGAACATTTGTCTTTATAATCATTGTTCTGAGATATTTTGTTTTCACTGACATTTCAAAGTATTTTTTCAGTATTAAATCACACACATGGACCTGCAGTGGGATGGCCCATAAATCACAAGGAAGGAAATTTAATGCAGCTGTCAGTCCTGGTATGGGAGGAATAATTTTTTAACATTACGCTAGGTACATCAATGGAAAAGGGGGATTATTGATTTTAAAGCAGAACTAAACTGTATCTGAGCTCCACATACTGAAAACGCTGTTTAATTCATTTTTAATATTTAAAGCAAACTCACCCATCCATCCAAGTCTCCATGGTTTATTTTGTAGAGAAATCACTTTGAAAAACACCCCCCTAGCATATCAGGATGCAACCATCTTGCATAAGAGCAGATGATTCATGTAGCATTTACTTCCTGGAATCCATCTGTCCTTAGCTCAGGCATGCAGGCAGGAGGGTATGCTTATCTGAGACAACCCCTCCTGAAGACATCATGTTGACCTAGGCCAGAAACTATGAATCTACTGAAGAAATGTAAAAAAGAAAAGGTTAGAACAAGTGCCCTGATACCAGCTGAATGGAGAAAAGCCAATGTGGCACCAATATTTAAAAAAGGGCCGAGATATATCCCTGGGAACTACAGGCCAGTTAGCCTAACATCAATAGTCTGCAAGCTATTGGAGGGAATGATAGGGGACTATATACAAGATTTCAGTAATGAAAATGGTATCATTAGCAGTTATCAGCATGAATTTATAAAGAATCGCTCATGCCAGACCAATCTATTAACCTTCTATGAAGTGAGCTGCCTTCTAGAGAAAGGAAGGGCTGTGGACGTGGTGTATCTTAATTTTGCAAAGGCATTCGATAGAGTTCTCCCCAAACGTTTACTGTACAAACTAAGGTCTTTCGGCATGGATCATAGGGTGAGTATCTGGATTGAAAACTGGCTACAGGGGTGAGTCCAAAGGGAAGTGATAAATGGGGAGTACTCTGAATGGTCTGGTGTGAAAAGTGGGGTCCCCCAGGGATCTGTCCTGGGTCCAATCCTGTTTAATTTATTCATAAACGATCTAGAGGATGACATAAATGGTTCAATCTCTGTATTTTTGGACAATACAAAGCTAAGCAGGGCAATAACTTCTCTGCAGGATGTGGAAACCTTGCAAGAAGACCTAAACAAATTAATGGGGTGGGCAACTACATGGCAAATGAGGTTTATTGTAGGAAATGTAAAATAATGCATTTGGGTGGCAAAAATATGGATGCAATCTATACACTAGGGGGAGAAGCTCTGGGGGAATCTAGAATAGAAAAGGACCTGGGGGTCCTAGTAGATAGACTCAGCAATGGCATGCGATACCAAGCTGCTGCAAGCAAAGCCAACAGAATATTGGTAAGCATTAAAAAGGGGATTAACTCAGAGATAAAATGATAATTATTCCACTATACAATACTCTGGTCTGGCTGCACCTGGAGTATGTCACCCAGTTCTGGGCACCAGTCCTCAGGGGGATGTGCTGGAACTGAAGAGAGTCCAGAGAAGGGCAACAAAGCTAATAAAGGGACTGGAGGATCTCAGCTATGGGGAAAGACTACAAGCATTGAACTTATTCTCTCTGGAGAGGAGACGCTTGAGAGGGGATATGATATTAATGTACAAATACCGTACTGGCGACCCTAGCATAGGAAAAAACTATTCAGTGAGAGGGAATTTAAAAACTGTACATGCTATTGAGGGTATATTACACTCCTCATAGACTCCAGTTTCTGAATTTTCAATCAGAGTCTACGTGTACATGCTGTAAGTGTGATCACTGTGACCTCATGTATCTATTATGGAGATGCCCAAAACTACACTTATATTGGTCAGGAGTGGTGACTAAAGTCAACTCAGTGTTTAAAGCATCTCTTCCATTGGATCCGAGAGCATGCCTATTGGGTGTCTTGGAGGAATATGACTGGGAAACTCACACCAGGAAGGCTATACATAGAGTTCTATTCTAGGCACGGAAATTGATTATGGTTCATTGGAAATCTGAGGATCCCCCAAACATAGGGTGATGGGTCAAAAATGTTGGCGAGGTGTTAAGAATGGAGAAGCTTATTTACCAACATAGAGGCAGTATGCTTAAATATGAACCATTATGAGGACCGTAGTTGGATGTCCCGGGGCTTGCCCCCGGTGGACCTAATTATTGATAGACTACTTGGGCTTAATGCCAGATAATGTGTCTTCTGGGAAGGCTGTCCACAAGGTTTAGGAGTGTGTCTATGGGAATGTTTGACCATGACCAAGTATAACCTAACTCCTCTCTGTACTGCCCAGCTGTAACACTCCCACCTTTACCTTTCCCAATAATGGAGACCACACCGTAGCTGGAGTGCTAATAGGCCGTAGCAGCCCCTTTATTTAATAAACAAAATACCATAAACAAATAAACAAACATATTAATAAGGCGTGGCGTTGGTCTACAGGAGGACATTACCCCCCCCCCCCCCCCACCCATTTTACCATAAACAACAACTCGTGCACTGCGGTCATATCAATTGTAACTAGGCCTCAAGCTGACATTCTAGCTCAGAGACAAAACTATTCCCGCAGTGCAGTCATCCACCATATTCCCTACATCTCCTATAGGGAATATTAACAAATGGGCCCATATCTGCAATGGGTCCCGCATCAAGTTCTCTGTGGGGAGGGGGTATCTTCTCTCTACCTGCGTCAGCCAACATCCGCCAACGCTACGACATCCAATCGATCCTGAAAGAAAATTGTTAACCACCACCTGTAAGAAGAAAAAAGGGGAGGGAGGGCGGGAACTTTCCTTCAGGCGCACTGACGCTGGGGAGGGCTGAACCTCCCTAACTTTCCCCAAGCTCCACCCCCTGCCTTAAACGGCCAGCACTTAAATGGCCAGTTAACTCATTCATGCCAGCCCTTCGCTTATTTTATGCTGGCTTTTGCTGCGGGCTGTTCTTTCTTCCAGAAGCGCATGGCCGAGAAGACCAGGCTAGCAGTCTTCACTATAATTCATCCCAAAGGTGTTCTATCGGGTGCAGGACAGTCAAGTTCCTCCACCCCAAACTTGCTCAGCCATGTCTTTATGGACCTTGCTTTGTGTCATGTTGGAACATGTTGGAACAGGAAGGGACCATCCCCAAACTGTTCCCCACAAAGTTGGGAGCATTAAATTGTTCAAAATGTCTTGGTATGCTGATGCCTTAAGAGTTCCCTTCACTGGAACTAAAGGGCCAATGAAATACAACCGCACACCATTATCCCCTCTCCACTAAATGATTTGGACAATCTTATGCACTTACATTCATCTGTGCCCAGACTGGCACCAGCACTGCATCAGCCTGTGTTTGCAGTGTTCTCTCCTGCCATTCTCCCGGGGGATTGGGCATGCGTTCCACCTAAATCAGATATGATGTCACCAACAACTAACAGCAGTGGCCCGACCTCAATGCATTTCACCAATTAGGCGTCATCAGGAAATCTTCAAAATTCAGGCTGATTGTTCTGGGCACAGATGAATGTAAGTGCATGAGACTGGATTATTTTTAACTGATGGATTTTAGTAAACATGCTGCACTATTAATCTGTTATTGTCTTTCTGGGGATTTGTTATTTTCTAATTGGATGCGAGAGAGGAGTTGCACATGGTGGCATATTATTTGCTGAATTTACCTCACCTTCCATGCTGGCTTAATTTCAAAGGCTGAAAAGGTCTTTATGGCCATATGAATCTGGTGAGTGGGTCCCTGTACGTGGTGCAGCACTTTCATTTAGGAATGAAGAAGTTGTCACTGTTAAATACAAGACACAGTGGATGGGACTAATTTATATTCATATAATAAGTGCTGCACAGAAGATATTTGTTATAATGGTGGACACTTTGTAGTCTGTGTGGACGCTTACATTTCTGTTACTTTGAGGACACTTACTGTATATTATTGATTTTTTTAGATTGATTTTTTTGTTCACACTGTTTGTAGTTGGGTTGATATTATACACAAAGTTTAGGTATATTGTGTGCAGTGTTATGCGGCGCACACACGGTCGGAATTTCCGATGGAAACAGTCCGATGGGAGCTTTTCATCAGATTTTCCGACCGTGTGTATGCCCAACGGTCTTTTTCTGTCAGAATTTTCGATGGACTTTGGATTGAGAACCTGTTCTTAATTTTTCAGACGGAAAACCTTTCTATCGGATTTTCTGATCGTGTGTATGCAATTCCGACATGCAAAATTCCGACGCATGCTTGGAAACAATTCGACGCATGCTCAGAAGCATTAAACTTCCCTTTTATAGTGCAGTCGAACGTTTTTTAAGGCGTGGTGTTATTGACCGTCGGAATTTGGTGTGACCGTGTGTAGGCAAGACAGTTTGAGCGAAATTCCGTCGGAATTCCGACGGGAAAACCATCAGAGCTTTTTCCGACGAGAATTCTGACCGTGTGTACGCCGTATTATAGTACATGTAAAGGAATTTTCACAACATTGATTTGCATCAGTTAGCAGCGCCTTATGTCACAGATTTAAATAGTTATTTTTTTTATTCAAATAATACTTTCTTTACATTTAACCCCAGAAAAAGGTTTGTATGCATTTGTATTTTTTCAGATTATCCATCCAACTTCAGTGTATAGCTCATTAGTTATGTAATATTATGTTATGTTACTGGATTGAATTGTTAAGGGTGTGCAAACCAAAGCCTTTCCACAATCAAGCACTTCAGGGTCAATCAAGGCAGTAGCTATATTAACCTAAAACAATGCTTTTATGTTATAAAAGGAAATGTAAAAAAAATCAAAAACAAATTAAAGGCTAAATCCACCCAAAGTATGGGGTCTATTCGTGAAGGATTCACTGGGAAATTCAACCAATTCCTTACAGACATACACCCAAGTGAGATACAACGACATTTGCCTGGCATTATACAATCACAAGACACAATCACACTATTTACAATAGGAGCACCAGCAGGACCGACATTAGGAATCATAGAAATCATAGGGCTCCGTATAGCATACCTGGCAGGGCTCCCCCCATCCCCTCTTTGATTATACAGAGGAGAAAACAGAGGTATCACGCTCAGCGTGCTGTGACAAGCGGGGGGTGTAGCAACAGTAGGCAGTGCAGGGGTCAAGAGTAAATAATGCAGAGCGCGTGGCTCAGGAGTATAGAAAGCAGAGTGCAGGGGTCAGGAGTAAAGAATGCAGAGTGAAGGGGTCAGGAGTATAGAATGGAGAGTGCACAGGTCAGGATTAAAGAATGCAGAGTGAAGGGGTCAGGAGTATGGAATGCAGAGTGCAGGGGTCAGGAGTAAAGAATGCAGAGTGAAGGGGTCAGGAGTATAGAATGTAGAGTGAAGGGGTCAGGAGTATAGAATGGAGAGTGCGGGGGTCAGGAGTAAAGAATGCAGAGTGAAGGGGTCAGGAGTATAGAATGGATAGTGCACGGGTCAGGAGTAAAGAATGCAGAGTGAAGGGGTCAGGAGTATGGAATGCAGAGTGCAGGGTTCAGGAGTAAATAATGCAGCGTGAAGGGGTCGGGAGTATAGAATGGAGAGTCCGGGGGTCAGGAGTAAAGAATGCAGAGTGAAGGGGTCAGGAGTATGGAATGCAGAGTGCATGGGTCAGGAGTATGGAATGCAAAGTGCAGGGGTCAGGAGTGTGGAACACAGAGTCCAGGGGCCAGAATTACACACTGCAGAGTTCAGAAGTCAGGAGTATGTAGTGCAGGGTGTAGGAGTCAGGAATACATAATAAAGAGTGCAGGAGTCAGGAGTCCAGAACACATAGTTCAGGGGTCAGAAGTATGGAACGCAGAGTGCATCAGTCAAAAGTATGGAATGCAGAGTTCAGGGGTCAAGAGTATGTAATGTGGCATGCAGGGGTCAGGAGTACATAGTAAAGAGTGTAGTAGCTGGTGAACAGAAATTAAATCTCACTTGCACTTTCTCCTGCATGCAAATCTGCCGGCAGTAGCTCTCCACGGTGCTGAAATCATGTCTGCACCCAGGTTCAACAGTAGGGGGCTTACTGCCATTTTAATTTTTTATTTTTTTTATGTAAAAAAACACTGTGTTAAGTCTCAGAACTAACCAGCACACCACAGATGGGGGGTAGTATCCCCATAGCAAGGTAGCAGCGATCACACAGCTCCTTTGCTATGCTGATTCTAACTAACCTGTGCTCATGGTAAACTGGTTAGGGACCTCTAACACCAGCTCATCAAGGAGGGTGCAACATCTGGTGACCTGAGAACCCCAGCTTGTGCTGCTAACATGTGCCTCACCAATCAAGGGCCCAAACCTGTGCTGGACAGTTTATTGTGATTAGTATAGGCTCGGAAGTATAGGCTCCGCAAGTACACTACACTTTTCATGTGACAACACTGAAGAAATTACACTATAAAGTAGCCAGTGTACAGCTTGTATAACAGTGTAAATTTTCTGTCCCCTCAAAATAACTGAACACACAGCCATTAATTTCTAAACTGCTGGCAACAAAAGTGAGTACACCCCTAAGTGAAAATGTCCAAATTGGGCCCAAAGTGTCAATATTTTGTGTGGCCACCATTATTTTCCAGGGCTCCCCTAACCCTCTTGGGCATGGAGTTCACCAGAGCTTCACAGGTTGACACTGGAGTCCTCTTTTACTCCTCCATGACGACATCACTGTGGATGTTAGAGACCTTGCGCTCCTCCACCTTCTGTTTGAGGATGCCCCACAGATGCTCAATAGGGTTTAGGTCTGGAGACATGCTTGGCCAGTCCATCACCTTTACCCTCAGCTTCTTTAGAAAGGCAGTGGCTGTCTTGGAGGTGTTTTTGGGGTCACTATCATGTTGGAATACTGCCCTGCGGCCCAGTCTCCGAAGAGAGGGGATCGTGATCTGCTTCAGTATGTCAAATTCATGGTTCCCTCAATGAACTGTAGCTCCCCAGTGCCGGCAGCACTCATGCAGCCCCCTACCATGACACTCCCACCACCATGCTTGACTGTAGTCAAGACACACTTGTCTTTGTACTCCTCACCTGGTTACGGCCACACACGCTTGACACCATCTGAACCAAATAAGTTTATCTTGGTCTAATCAGACCACAGGGCATGATTCCAGTAAACCATGTCCTTAGTCTGCTTGTCTTCAGCAAACTGTTTGCAGGCTTTCTTGTTCATCATCTTTAGAAGAGGCTTCCTTCTGTCATGACAGCCATGCAGACCAATTTAATGCAGTGTGCAGTGTATGGTCTGAGCACTGACAGGCTGACCTTCACCCCTTCAACCTTTGCAGCAATTCTGGCAGCACTCATATGTCTATTTCCCAAAGACAACCTCTGAATATGACGCTGAACATGTGCACTCAACTCAACCAAGGCCTATTCTAAGTGTAACCTGTCCTGTTAAACCACTGTAGGGTCTTGGCCACCGTGTTGCAGCTCAGTTTCAGGGTCTTGGCAATCTTCTTATAGCCTAGGCTCTTTTTTTCAGATCCTCAGAGAGTCCTTTGCAATGAGGTGCCATGTTGATCTTCCAGTGACCAGTATGAGAGAGTGAGAGCGATAACACCAAATTTAACACACCTGCTCCCCATTCACACCTGAGACCTTGTAACACTAACGAGTCACCTGACATCGGGGAGGTAAAATGGCTAATTGGGCCCAATTTGGACATTTTCACTTAGGGGTGTACTCACTTTTGTTGCCAGCGGTTTAGACATGAATGGCTGTGTGTTGAGTTATTTTTAGGGGACAGCAAATTTACCCTGTTATACAAGCTGTACACTCACTACTTTACATTGTAGCAAAGTGTCATTTCTTCAGTGTTGTCACATTTAAATATAATAAAATATTTACAAAAATGTGAGGGGTGTACTCACTTTTGTGAGACACTGAATATATATATATATAATATATATACAGTATATATATATACTCAGTGGCTCTGGGCTTTAGCAAAATGGTGGCCTCCAGCAAGAAGAAACAGGAACAATGATGGAAGCAGTTTTTGCCCATTTTCCAACAGGATTTGCAGTTCAAAAATTTACATTAAACAGGATTTTGTTAAAATGTCATCAAACAAGATTCGCTGGCATCCGTTCTTCAATGGAAAAACTACTTTACTGTATTATTCAACTTATTTACCACTCAAAGAGCAAAGAATTTGTTTGACATTTGATCAGCTTAAATTTCAAACTACTCGTATTCACCTGCGTTGGATCGGTAAATTTTGTTCTAAATGTGATTTTTGGCTTGTAAACTCGAAAATTTGGGCCAGTTGACATTCTGTAGTCAGGTTTTTTTTCCTTTCTCCTGTTAACACAACTCCAGCATTGCTACCTTTGGCAGGAGAGAGTAGCGAGCAGTCATTTTCCTGAGGCAGCCTCACCAGTTTCAAACTCCATTTTCCATTTGATTCTCTCTTTGATGCCAAGGTGGTAAAGCATAATCACCTGTTTTGGCCTGCCTTGCATGAACTGCTCCAGCTTGTTGGAAGGATTTGAGGCCTCAAATAGGGGACCATTGTAACTTGCCTTAGGGAAGGTCCTAGAAGTCCCCTATTTGGTAGGCATTGGCACCTTCCAGCCAGCAACAGTACAAACTTTTGGGATGAGCCTACCCAGTTTTTCAATCACTCCTCATTCCATTTCCCAATATCTGATGGTGAGTGGCTGTCTACTAAACAGATCTTTTATTGCCTAGCCCAAATGTCCTATGTACTGGGTGCAATTAGTTGTGTATTCGCCACTTTGGCTTACCTAGGAGCTGGCATGATACATCCATTTAGAGGAGGTCCAAACTGGCAGTGAAAATCCACCAAGGAGTGATACCAGTGAGCTGCCTTGTGGGTAAGTGCATGTTGCTACTATTCCTTTTACATTTAGCACTCTCTTTACTATAGGTATTTATATAGCACCAACAATTTACATATTGTACATTTAACTCAGTCCCTGACCTCAAGGTAATACATGCATACATACCAGGGCCAATGTCTGTGGAGTGTGGGAGGAAACCCATACAAGCACAGGGAGAACATGCAAAGTCCAAGTAGGTAGTCTTCTGGTTGGGATTTGAACCAAGGAACCCAAAGCTGCAAGGCAGAAGTGCTAACCACTCTCTGTGTTGCCAACTGCCTCTTTAAACTCACTAATGAAAGCAGTAGTTGGTCGATCTTACATTTCTAGTCATTCCCTAAACATTGTTACCCATGACACGTCTAAACCAAAACTATAGCAGCCCACAATTCCACATATTGACTGCCTTTGTAAACATATTAGCAATAAAGAGTTACCTGCTCATTGTGCAACCTAACCATTGGAGTAAGACAGGCCACCCTTAGTTAAGTTTGTATAAATGTGTGCGTGGCATCATTGATGCTCCATAAAAAATGGTTGTTATGCCAAAGCTGCTACTTTCTTTGTTCAGCAACCCTTACATATCCTCCTACATCAATAGCATGCATAAGAGGAGAAGACAGACTGGAGTTGTTACTTTTGCCTTTGTTATTTTCCTTTTGCATTTTTAATTCACCAACAACCCAAGGTATACAGTCTGTGTATGTCTGTGTATGCCAAGGTATACAATCTGTGAATGTCTGTGTGCAACAATCACGCTTTCTCAAGCTATACTGTTTCGCAGGTTAACCACTTTCAGACCGGACCAGTTTGCTGGCTTAAGACCAGAGCACAGCTCGCTTTAACTGACAATTGCGCGGTCGTGCAACGTGGCCCCCAACAAAATTGACGTCCTTTTTTTCCCACACATAGAGCTTTCTTTTGGTGGTATTTGATCGCCCCTGCGGTTTTTATTTTTTGCGCTATAAACAAAAAAAGAGCGACAGTTTGGAAAAAAAAAACACATTATTTTTTACTTTTTGCTATAATAAATATCCCCCAAAAATATATAAAAAAACGTTTTTTTCTTCAGTTTAGGCCGATACATATTCTTCTACATATTTTTGGTAAAAAAAATAGCATAAAGCGATTATTGATTGGTTTGCGCAAAAGTTATAGCGTTTACAAAATAGAAAAAAATATATAAAAACAAACATGCTATACTCACCTGCCCTGTGCAATGGCTTTGCACAGGGCAGCCCCAATCCTCCTATACTCAGGTCCCCTCCCTGCTCTCCTGGCTTCTATCCCTTGACCAGTGCCCCCAATAGCAAACAGTTTGCTATTTGAGCACTGGTGCATGCTCGCTTTGGAGCCCTGCTCTATGCGTCCATAAGACACAGAGTGGTGGCTTGTCCCCACCCCTGCCCCTCCTCATTAGCTCATTGGCTGTGGTTGACAGAAGTGGGAGTCTTTGGCTCCCGCTGCTGTGTTTCACCCAATGAGGAGAGAGAGAGACCCGGGACAGCCGAGGCTCCTGTGCCCATTCCTGGATAGAGAAAGGGCTCAGGTGAATATGGGGGGGGGGGGGGAGGGGAGCAGCACACAGAAGGTTTTTTACCTTCATGCATAGAATGCAAGAAAGTAAAAAACCTTCAGCCTTTACAACCACTTGAGCTTTGACAATAAAACCTAGACGCTGGTTTCTACATGGAGCTGCACCAGTTTTGCACACTACACTGTTTTCAGAAATTCCCCCTATTAAAACATATCATTTTCACAACTTCAATTCTATTCTCATTTTTGGATATTAACCTCCCAAATGTTATGTATTAAGTACTATACAGATGTTGACATAATATTGTAAATCTAATTTTACTGTTGCCATTGCTCATTCAGGGGATGTAGGATATGGCCTCCAAAGCTGGCAGATGACACCAGTTTGTAACACCACACCACTTGCAGAGGAATGCTGTAACATGGCAGAAGACAATATCTGTCATGGAGCAATGCTTTGGCCTCCTAAAGTCAAAGTTCCATTTCCTATGCTTAACGAGGAAGACTATTATACTCTGCGTCCAAAGTCGCAGATCTTGTCATGTGCTGTGCCATGTTGCAAAATATGGCTTTAGACATCCCTTGCAACCAGAGCAGAGGAAGGTAGAAAATAAATATTGGCAGCACCAGCAAGCCTTGTTGCCATAAGAAGTTGGCTTGGACAGGAAATATGGAGATTCGATACCAAGTGATTTATGAAGATTTGCCAAAAGAATTGATAAAATAACTGAAAATATGTCTACTGTACTTTCAACATGCGACTTCGATTATGCAAGATTTGTCAATCAGCTGACTGCATAAAACAGCGTGAATGTTGGCAGACACTGATAATTGAATTCTATTGAACCCTTTGGATGAACAGTCACTGGAGGGATTTCTCTGCTGAATGTCTGAAATGTCTGATAAAAATAACCCTTTGTCTCTTACCGATGAAGTTGTATTGAAAGAGGGGGAGAACTCAGTGCTCTAACTTATTCACTTATGTATTTAAATTTCATCTTTAGCTACTGAACTCCATATACAACATTTCAATGTTTTTTAGGAGGAAGTGGAAAAGTGACAAGAAGTCCAAACCAAACACAATGACATGTCTAAAATATCTACTGTATATTTAACATGATTTTACCAGCTGCTCTCAATCGTTTTAAGTATGCAGCTTTCATATAAGTGTATCTAAAGACTTGTTTTTTTACATTTTGGATTGAGTGGATAAGAGTTAAAAAACCCTTTCAGATGTGTTTTGCTGTCTGTATCTCCACTGGGGAGATTCAACCTTTCGTTTTGTCCCACTGATCTTTGACATCAGGACTATTAGTGAAGCAATATGCAGAATTTCTGAGTGGTCAACAGAACAGGAATTGAGAAGAAATCTTCTAATGGAGACAACTGTTCTGGTAAGGTAACAATTGCCCAAGAGGGGATTTTTGTACTTTAGAGGAATTTCCTATAATTTCCTGTTCCTCCTGCTGTTTCCTCTAGATCAGTGGTCATCTACTCCTGTCCTCAGGGCCCACTAATGCCGCGTACACACGATCGGACTTTGTCCGCCGAACCTAGTCTGGTGGACAAACCGCCGGACTTTCCAGCTGGGCTTCGCCGGACTTGAAAGCGAATGGACTTGACCACACGCGATCACGCTAAAAGTCCGGCGGTTCACGCGATGACGTACAGCATGTACGACGGGACTAGAACACTAGACTAGAGTCCGTGACATACTTGCTACTGAGCATGTGTCCTTTTTGGTCCGCCGGACCATACTACAGACGGCCGTATTGTCCGCCGGACTGCCAAGTTCAGCCGACAATTTTAAAACAAAACTTAAAACCTAGTCCGCCGGACTTTTGGGAAAAAAAGTCCGTCGAAGGCCCACACACGATCGGACTGTCCGGCGGACTCGAGTCCAGCGGACAATCCCGCGGGAAAGTCCGCTCGTGTGTACGCGGCATAACAGGCCAGGTTTGCAAGAAAACTGAAATACATCACAGGTGATATAATTTGCTGCTCAGTGATTGCAGTATTGTAGTCTGCATCTCCCCAAGGTAATACATAAAACCTGGCCTGTTAGTGGGCCCTGAGGACAGGCGTTGATGATCACTGCTCTAGAGACTAGAAGTGAAGAATCTCCCCAATTGGACACAAAGCTTAAAAAATTGACAGGGGTTATATTTGTAGACAATGCTCTAAAAAAACAAAAAAAAAACAACTATAAAAAAAGAAAAGTTGTCTTTTGATATACCGTACTTTAATGTCCCATTTAGACTTGTCCGCTCAGGGACGTTGGGTTAACACAATATACCATAGGTGAGAGGTGTAAATGGGCCCTGAAAGATGACTCTGCAATAAAGGTCTACATTTATTTGGTTAGTTTTGCTCTAGTTGGGTTTATATGGCACAGTGTTAATAGGTCATTAATTGGGCAGCACCTCTGCTGTGGAAACAATTAGTGTTGGTTTCGTATGCAGGTCTGGCTGTAGGACAAAATGGAAGACACATGTTCATCCTTTGTGTCTATTCTGTACCTTGACAATGGCACATACAATGAATTCCACATGGAGGTAGCTTGTGATGAATAAGCTCATTCTATCCCTTTTCTCTGTCTCAATCTCTCTTCTCTCTCTCTCTCTAGCTACACAATGTAAAGCCAGGGCAAGAACAGGACTTGAGCCGAAGCCAAAATAGTGGGCCAAGAGGCTACATATGGAACTAGCAAATCACAGAGCCATGAAGCATGTTAGTGATTTAAAGTTATGTATGGCAAAGTCCAAATGTTGAAAAGAATTCATAAATGGAAAGGTAAGTAATGGAGAAAGAAGAATGACAGGCAAAGCTTCCCTCGTTTTCTTTTCTTTTTTTCCCCTTTTTTTTTTCGTCTCCCAACTTATGGCGTTCCTGCCGTCCAACTTTCTGTCTTCTGTGCTTTCATGAGCACTGTTCAGATCTCTGCGGAAAAGCTTTTTACGTGAGAAAGTGAATTATTGTGTCAGCTTTACTTTTTCTAATTTATTTCAAAACCATTTATTCAAAGTCTCAAAAAAAAATCTATATTCATTTTGAATATTAGGGAACTCTTAAATTGAATCAGGTTGCTGAAACATAGTAAGTGATGTATATATAAGGTGGTTCTTGGGAAATATACGGTGTGTATAGATCGGTCACTGTCAAAATGAAAAAGTTAGAGCCTACAAGTAAGGTCCCTTTGGTTATGGCCATCTTCTATTCTGATAACTACATGTAATGTTAATAGTATTAAAGTACGTAAACCTTGAATTAACTTTTCTTTTTTGATCCCTTTTGGTATGTTTATTCTTCCATTAAAAGCATTTTGTTATATCTGTTTCATGAATTAAAAAAAAGAATACAAGGTAAATATGCCATTTTAAAGTGTTTTGTTATATCTGATCGAGAAATGCAAAAACATTGTTGGTCCTACCAAAACTCTGGTCAGCGGATAACTTTTTGTGGTCTGTGCCTGTTCTTTACTGTTATCAGTTATATTTTTCTGAGGACTACAGGACCCCACCCATCTACACTATATTACCAAAAGTATTGGGACGCCACGCACATTAACTTTAAAGGGGAGTTCCAGGCCTTTTAAAAGTCAGCAGCTACAAAAAGTGTAGTTGCTGACTTTTAATAAACAGACACTTACCTGTTCCACGGTCCAGCGATGCAGCCGAACGGGGTGTCGCTCCTCTCCCCCTCCTTTTTGCCGGCGCCTCCATTGCCACTCTGGGCACCCGGCCGTGACAGCTTTCGTCTTCACGGCCGGGCACGCACGGCGCATTCGCGAGTCGCGCTGCGCTCCCGGAGTGGATAGGCGATCTCCTGGGACCTGTCACGTGTCCCAGGAGATCGCCTAGAGGGAGGGGCCGTCTAAGACGAAAGGGACAGTCGCCTAGGCGGTTCCTGGGCGGAAGGAGGAAGTGGGACAGGAAGTCCCCCTCCTAATGAAGCCCTCACTCCCCCCCCCCCCAAAAAAATGACATGCCAAATGTGGCATGTAAGGGGGTGAGGAGTGCTTAAAGCAGAAGTTCCATTTTTGGGTGGAACTCCGCTTTAACCACTTACAGCCAGGAAGATTTCCCTTCTTAATGACCAGGCCATTTTTTTGCGATACAGCCTATACTGTATTGGACTATCGGCCTAAACTGATGAAAACATTTATATTTTAAATAGTTTTGGGATATTTATTATAGCAAAAAGTATAAAACATTGTTTTGTTTTTTTTAAAGCGCAAAAAAGAAAAAACGAAGAAGTGATCAAATACCACCAAAAAAAAGCTCTATTTAAGGGAAAAAAAGCAAGTCAATTTTGTTTGGGCACATCGTCGCACGACTGCGCAATTGTCAATTAAAGCGACGATGTGCCCAAACAAAATTGACGTCCTTTTTTTCCCATAAATGGAGCTTTCTTTTGGTGGTATTTGATCACCTCTGCGTTTTTTCTTTTTTGCGCTATAAACAAAAAAGGAGCGACAATTTTGAAAAAAAAACTATATTTTATACTTTTTGCTATAATAAATATCCCAAAATTTTTAAAATAGACATGTTTTCATCAGTTTAGTCCGATATATATTCTTCTACATATTTTTGGTAAAAAAATTAGCAATAGGTGTATATTGATTGGTTTGCGCAAAAGTTATGGCGTCCACAAAATAGGGGATATATTTATGGTATTTTTATTATTATTCTTTTTTTTACTAGTAATGGCGGCGATCTGCGTTTTTAGCGCGACTGCAAGATTGCAGCAGACAGATCAGACACTTTTGACACTTTTTTGGGACCATTGACATTTATACAACAATCAGTGCTATAAAAATGCACTGATTTCTGTGTAAATGTCACTGGTAGGGAAGGGGTTAACACTAGGGGCGATCAAGGAGTTAAATGTATTTCCTCATGTGTGTTTCTAACTATGGGGGGAGGGGGCTGACTGGAGGAGGAGACAGATTGCTGTTCCTGATTACTAGGAACAGACGATCTGTCTCTCCTCTCCTTTTAGAACGGGGATCTGTTTGTTTACATACACACATCTGTGTTTTGGCTCTCGTGCCCATGATCGCAGGTGGCTGGCAGACATCGCGGCCACCTGCCACACGCATCGGGTCCCCCACCGTGCAGCGGGCATGCGCACGCGCTTGCGAAGGTGCTGAAGCACACCTACAGCAGTATAATGACGGCGGCTGACCGGCAAGTGGTTAATGGCATCCCAGCCTTAGTCAGTAGGGTTCAATATTGAGTTGCTTGAGTATTCAGTAGCTTTAACAACTTCAACTCTTCTGGGAAGGCTGTCCACAAGGTTCAGGAGTGTGTCTATGGAAATGTTTGATCATTCTTCCAGAAGCGCATTTGTGAGGTACTGATGTTGGATGAGAAGGCCTGGCTCGCAGTCTCTGCTCTAATTCATCCCAAAGGTGTTCTATCGGGTTGGGGTCAGGACTCTGTGTAGGCCAGTCAAGTTCCTCCACCCCAAACTCACTTATCCACGTCTTTATGAACCTTGCTTTGTGCACTGGGGCGCAGTCATGTTGGACCAGGAAGGGGCCATCCCCAAACTGTTCCTACAAAGTTGGGAGCATGAAATTGTCCAAAATGTCTTAGTATGCTGACGCCTTAGGATTTTCCTTTCACTGGAACTATGGGGCCAAGCCCAACCCCACACCATAATCCCCCCTCCACCAAATGATTTGGACCAGTGCACAAAGCAAAGTCCATAAAGATATGGAAGAGCGAGTTTGGGGTGGAGGAACTTGACTGGCCTGCGCAGAGTCCTGACCTCAACCTGATAGAACACCTTTGGGATGAATTAGAGCAGAGACTGCGAGCCAGGCCTTCTCGTCCAACATCAGTGCCTGACTTTACATATGTGCTTCTGGAATAATGATCAAACATTCCCATAGACACACTCCTAAACCTTGTGGACAGCCTTTCCAGAAGAGTTAAAGCTGTTAAAGCTGCAAAGGGACAACTCAATAGTGAACTGTACAGACTAATGCCCCGTACACACGGTCGGAAAATCCGACCACAAAATCCATCGGATTTTTTCCGACGGATTTTGTCCGACACTGGTGTTGCATACACACGGTCGGACAAAGTTGTCAGAAAATCCGATCATTCCGAACGTGGTGACGTTTGTTGCCTACGACGGGACTACGTAGAGGCTAGTAGCCAATAGCTTTGGTCTTGTAATGTGATCTGAGCATGCGTGGCACTTTGTCCGTCGGAATTCGCTACACGCGATCGGAAAAAGTCCGATAGGACTTTGTTATCGGAAAATTTGAGAGCAGGAGATAAAACTTTGTCCGTCGGTAAATCCGATGGAAAATGTCCGATGGTGCCCACACACGGTCGGAATTTCCGACAACATTGTCCGATAGGACATTTTCCATCGGAAAATCCGACCGTGTGTATTGGGCTTAAGACTGGGATGCCATTAAAGTTAATGTGCGTGTAATGACAGACGTTCCAATACTTTTGTTAACATAGTGTATATACAGTATCTCACAAAAGTGAGTATACCCATGTTGAACTTCCAGTGACCAGTATGAGAGAGTGAGAGCGATAACACCAAATTTAATACAGCTACTCCTCATTCACACCTGAGACTGTGTAACACTAACGAGTCACATGACACCAGGGAGATAAAAAGTGCTAATTGGGCCCAATTTGGACATTTTCACTTAGGGCTCTTTCACACGGACGGACCGTATGTCCGTTTTTTATCCTTCCGTTTTCGGATGAAAAACGGACATACATGTATCCCTATGGGATAGCGGGTGTCAGCGGATGAGCATCCGCTGTCACCCGCTCTCGTCCGTGCCCGCTATGCTCCGTTTCTGCAGACGGAGGAAAACCCTATTTTTTCATCCGTCTGCAGATCGGATCGGGTGACGATGGACTCTACGGTCCGTCGTCACACGATCTCCCATAGGGGAGAGCGGCGATCTGATAGGTCCGTCCCTGCGCTGTGTGCAGAGACAGACCTGTCATCTTCTCCGGCGATCCCCGCTGAGCAAGCGGCTATCCACGGGGCGGATCTGCACTGATCCGCCCCATGTGAAAGAGCCCTTAGGGGTGTACTCACTTTTGTTGCCAGTGGTTTAGACATTAATGGCTGTGTGTTGAGTTATTTTGAGGGGACAGCAAATTTACACTGTTATACAAGCTGTACACTCACTACTTTACATTGTAGCAAAGTGTCATTTTTTCAGTGTTGTCACATGAAAAGATATAATATTTACAAAAATGTGAGGAGTGTACTCACTTTTGTGAGATACTGTGTATATATATACCCTATATATCCATGTGGTTTGATACAGAGGATATTTGTTAGTGGATAGACTAACTAATAAATTGGCAGTGGAAATGTACATTTCAATATTCTGAACTTCATGTCTGCAGTTTTTAGAGTTAGCAGTTAAAGAGGTGTGCCCACAAAAAAAAAAAAAAAATTTAAAAGTCAGCAGCTACAAATACTGCAGCTGCTGACTTTTAATAATCGGACACTTACCTGTCCCAGGGTCCAGCGATGCGGGGGAACGAGGCCCCCCCTCATTCCCCGCTCTGCTCGCGGCGCCGGCATTCTTAATGTGGGCACCCGGCTGTGGCTTCACAGCCGGGCACCCACTGCGCATGCGCGAGCGGCGCCGTGCGCCGTGATTCGACGCTCAGTCATCTGGGACACGTGACAGGTCCCAGATGACTGTGCGGCGCCGAGGGGAAGTGATGTCAGTGCCCGGGCACTGAAGGTGGCAGACTACGAGGGACCCCCTAGCAACAGGCATTTTCGAGGTGAGTAAAAAATTCATTTTTTTCCAATTATTTTATTTTTTATTTTTCTTATGATTTTTAAGCCAATTTTTTTTTTTTTGGTGGCAACACCACTTTAAGCCAAATTAATCCATCATAGACTAGAACAATTAGTTCCAGCTAATACACATCACAGTCGGGAGATATAGGGGTGTGTGTGCAGCAATACCTGGACAACATTGTCCTGTTTTCATGGAGAGGGATGTGTGTGTTTTTTTCAATATATAAAAATATACATGAATCTTTGCAATAATACAATTTTTCTGCAGTGGTGTCCATATTTACTTATTTTTGCAAATAGGGGAAAAAAAAAAAAAAATCGCCTTAAAAAGAAAATGAATGCCGCTAATATGCTGTACAATATTCAATTTTTTTTTTTTTGGGGGGGGGGGGGGGGGTAGATACCCTTTAACCACTTCAGCCCTGGACCAATTGGCAGCCAAAGGACCAGGCCCCTTTTTTTTGCGATTCGGCACTGCGTCGCTTTAACTGACAATTGCGCGGTCGTGCGATGTGGCTCCCAAACAAAATTGGCGTCCTTTTTTTCCCACAAATAGTGCTTTCTTTTGGTGGTATCGCCCCTGCGGTTTTTATTTTTTGCGCTATAAACAGAAATAGAGCGACAATTTTGAAAACAATGCAATATTTTTTGCTTTTTGCTATAATAAATATCCCCAAAAAATATATAAAAAAACATTTTTTTTCCTCAGTTTAGGCCGATACGTATTCTTCTACATATTTTTGGTAAAAAAAAATCGCAATTAGCGATTATTGATTGGTTTGCGCAAAAGTTATATCGTTTACAAAATAGGGGATAGTTTTATAGCATTTTTATTAATATTTTTTTTTTTTACTAGTAATGGCGACGATCAGCGATTTTTATTGTGACTGCGACATTATGGCGGACACATCGGACATTTTTGACACATTTTTGGGACCATTGTCATTTATACAGCAATCAATGCTATTTAAATGCATTGATTCCTGTATAAATGACAGTTGTAGTGAAAGAGTTAACCACTAGGGGGAGGGGAGGGGTTATGGGCTGTGACGTGTGTTGTGTTTTTTACATTAGGGGCTGACATCTGACATCATTGATCGGCTTTCCCGATGACCTGGAACAGCCAATCAATGACAGGCAGGGTAGGAAGCGCGGGGAGAGGTTTGTTTACACATATCTCTCCCCGTTCTTCAGCTCCGTGACCCGATCGTGGGACACCAGCGGCGATTGGGTCCGCTGGTCCCGCGGCCTTGGTCATGGAGCTCCCGACCGGGTCGCTGGCGGCGCGCACGTGACCCACGGGCAGGCATTTAAAGGATCACGTACCCGTATGTGCTTTTGCCTGCCCGTGCCATTCTGTAGACGTATATCTACATGAGGCGGTCGGGAAGCGGTTAAGAGTAAAACTTCAATATTGCTGAAGTAATTCTGCTCATGCCTAGTCTCTGCACAATTTGTGAATTTATTTCTGGAGCAGCATGTTATGTACTTACATTTCACCCATTTTGGGTTTGTTCATCTGCCATCAAACTGTAAGCAAAGTGTTCAAGCCGTGTATGGCCAGGTTTAGTTGGAGGACCCATGATGGTTGGCCTAGTGGAGAAGAAGGTATAACTTTGGACACGGGAGGACATCAAAATCAGGCAAGGTGAGCTAATTATTTTGCAGATCTTTATAAAAAAAGACCTCATAGTTTAATTTTTATCATTTCAGTCAAGGCAGATATTCAGTAAACTACATTCCATTCAAAAATAAGTGCACTAACCATAAAATACCAACAAGTTTTCAGTTGAATTTATTTGAATTTCATATACTGCAATTTATCCAAGAAGCCACAAAAGCCTTGTCATAATAAAATAAATAATTCAAGCCTACACACCTCCTCCTCTTCAGTAGGCCTCACCAGTGTCAATGCTTCTCATTCTGTTCTGAAATGTGGATATCGCTGATAAAATGCCATGTACACTGTGCAGTGTCCACTCAAACAAGATATAGGCCACACGTGTGAAAAGGCAGAATAATCTACAATTCATTAAGGAGCTATCGGTGTACTTATCTAAAGGGCATACCTCCCAACTGTCCCTGTTTGGCAAGTTTGTGCCAATTTTTGGACCCTGGAGGAATTAGGGTTTAGCTAATAGGTATGGTTTTATTTAAGGCAGACCTTCCCCTCCATCCATCTCTGCCACCATTAGAGCACGTAACATGTGCAGCTTTACCGCTGCCCTTCTGGAAAGCAATCTTTGGTGGATTGCTTTTAAGACTGCGTTTGGCTTCATGTACACTAGGCCGCGATGTACCGCAGCAAAACGCATTTTGACACGGTTTTTCCGCATTTTGTGGTTTCCCACAGCCAGCAGTGAAAATGTTCCTATCCTGAACGCGATTATACCACGTTCAGGAGAGGGAGGTTGAACCTCCCTTAACCGCAGCGGCTCCTAAATGCTGCTAAAAGCCTATGCGTATATGGACACTATGGGTTAATTTACTATACCCGGAAAGTGCAAAATCTGGTGCAGCTCTGCATAAAAAAACAGTCAGCTTCCAGCTTCGTTTGTCAAAGCTTATTTGAACAAGCTGAATTTAGAAGCTGATTAGCTACCATGCACAACAGCAACAGAGTTTGCACTATCTAGCGTTAGTAAATAAACCCCATATGGCTTTTATGGAGTTGAGTTTAGGAACTTTGGCAAAAAAACGCTAAAAGCTCCTAAACTCAAGTTTAGAAGCTGTAGTGTACATGAAGCCTTTGGCAGGCAGTGGGCAGGTTGGACTGTGGATTTGTGTCTTTTTTCAACCTCACCTACTATGTAGTACTATGTAATGTGACATATCAGCTCCTCACCACCTGCTTTAGCACTCAAAATGCTGACCCACCGCACATGGCACACGGTTTCAGTGTGGCCCCGTTCACTTGAGTCGGCTGCTTTTTGCGGTGGTACTGCCTGTTGAAAGTGACATGCTGTTTCATTTTTGCTGTAGCCACGGCATGTGTACAGCCCTGAGCGGTTGCATCCTCAAGTTTAGATGGGCCCTTAGGGGGCACTAAAACCGTGGCTAGACTGCCAACTGTGAATGATCCCTTGCGCTAATAGCTGTTTTGCGAAATAAAAACATTTAATTTATTAACTTGCCCGCTTTGTTTTTATATTCCCGCATGCAAATGCGCCTATTATCCTAATCTTCCAAATCTGAGCTGTCATCTTGCCCTATAGACATCATTAGTGGCCAGCTTCTTCCTTTATCTTTTTGCCGGTCCACCAATGATGTCAGCGCTGGTCCTCATGCATGTGCTGTTTGCTATTGATTATATGTTGCTATGGCCCTGGCAACAGTTATCCTACCAACACTCATGTTCCTAAAGCCATGGCAACATCGAAAAACAATGGAACTTTTCCAAATCCCACAGTTTAGTCGCAGGATCTCCCTGGAAAGCACAGGTGATGTAGACTTTCAAGGAGGCAGTTGGGAGGCCTTGGCTACATCATCAATGTCTCAGGAAAGGTGGAAGTAAAGAATTGATATTGTGAGGAGAGTTTTGGGGGGAGCTGCTTTAAATATGAGCTGATTTAGGGTTGTGTTTGGTGGACTTAAAGTGGAGTTCCACCCACTTTTACAACTCTTCAGCATCCCTCACTAAACTGTGCACTGTAAACAAATTGGATATTTTTTTTATTTTTTTTTCAGCACAGACTGTATATCTGCTGTATTCATTTTTCACTTCCTCCTCCCTGGCCGCGGCCCATCGCATCATTTCCTGTTTGCAATGCCACCTGGGAAGGGGCAGCAACTTCCTCTCAAACTGCCATTGCTATGGAAACCTGATCTGAAACCTATTACACTGCTTATGCTGCACTGAGCATGTACGAGATCTGCAAGGATGAGATCCAGGAAGAAATACAGTCTGGCCTTAGATGCCCACACTTAAGATGGCCACGGCCTGCTGCAAGTTTATAAAATAACAAACTACTGCTAAAAACTAACAAAACAGACCTTAGTTTACAGACTAACTTTACTAGAATACATTAAGCTTGTGTATTATAGGGGTATTTTTATTTAAAAAGTATAATTTCGGCCGGAACACCGCTTTAAGTCAATAAGGAGTCTTCACAGTTCTGACTCAACTACAAAAGACAGAACTCAGACAAGTAAAGGTAAATAAGGGGGCAAGTGCAAATCTTTAATATGTAAACCAGTGCAGGTATAATAAGCTAAGACTAAATATTCCAGATGTTAAGTCCTACTGTGACTGGTTCTCTTGAAGTGTTCCATTTAACACATATATTATAGTAACTAAAATTCTCTATTCAAGCTATTACATTGGTACTGATGTATCTACAAAGACTTTTCTTGCTATTTTCATGTTCCTTGTTCAATGTGGCTGCTTTGTGCGACTACATTTTCTGTAACTGCCAATTATTTATTTTTAATGTACGCATTGCAAGAAGCTAAATCACTTGTCCAATTTATCCATGATAATAAAAGTGTCAGTCCCTTATCTCAACACTACATGCATTTTGAAAAAACACATGTCAATTTTTTTTGGTGTTTTAGTGTGTTGGGGACAAGAGAATGTCCCCTGCACACATGTCGATCGTCAGAACGGGTCCAAAGCTTTATTTTGCGATCATATCATTATAATAGAAGCAGCGTTTTGGAGCCTTTTGGTCTCCAGAACAAGTCCAAAGCTTTATTCAGCAATCACAATAACAACGTTTTGGGCCTTGAAGGACCCCTTTATCAGGCATGTGACAAAGTGAAATACAGTGAACAACATATTTAAAGAATCAGCCACCAATCAGTGACCAAAGAAATTAGCCCAGCCCCACCCCTGACATCATAATGATATCATGTTCCTGCCATATGACAGGAATATGACGTCAATATGATTTCAGGGGTGGGGCTGAGCTAATTTCTTTGGTCACTGATTGGTAGATGGTTCTTTAAATATGTTGTTCAGTGTATTTCACTTAGTCACATTCCTGATGAAGGGGTCCTTCAAGGCCTGAAACGTTGTTATTGTGATTGCTGAATAAAGCTTTGGACCTGTTCTGGAGATCCACTGGGTGTTGGTGATATTTTCTAGTGTGTTGAAAGGCCCATAGAAGTCAATGACAGGGCATCAAAATGCATAAAACATGCAACAGGTATTAGCATGCCTTGGTCAATGGCTTTTAACCCTATCCCACTCCAAATTCTAAATTCAAAAATACATTGAAAATGTGTATCAAACTGTATGTTAATGTGTAAGGTGGGCATTATTACAAAGCTCCCGCAACAGCTAGGTGTAAGTGGCTCCTGAAGCTTGCAAAATGGTTTGTAAACCCCGGAAAGATGCAACAGCTCCTTAAAGTAATGTTTAGAATTTCAGATTACAAAATATGTCTACATAGCTTTTTGGTGTTCTTAATTTAAGATGAAAATCTCCCCGAAGCTAGCGATCAAATGTAGCAGCCAACAAAGTCTCTGAACAATCGTCCCAAGGGGGAAAAGTCATCAGAAAGCTTAGAAAACCTTTCCCTATTGCTACTGCCTCAACCTAGATAAGCCAAGACCCCTTCCTCACCTAACACAAGAATTCTTGTGGGACCAAAGCAATTTTACTTAGCAAAGGAGGATGGTGTATACATGTATGGCCATCTTTAGGTTGCATAAACAGTTTGTCCAGCCACTTGTCCATGCATACCATTAGAGTTGCAGACTAGGACCAGTGGTCAGTCACCCTTGCTTAAATTAAAATTTCAGCTGGTTTGGCAAGCATTTGATCCAATATGATAATCGGTAATCATACATAGCACAGTTTAAAAATACGTTTAGCGTTTGTGTTAAATAAACTTATATATGGACAATTCTCTCTGTATATACTGTAGGTACTATTTGGAAATTTTTTTCCCCTGTCCTGGAGTGCCTCTTTAACAAGTCAGGAGGTATACTGAAGGCTTGTAGTGAACTGTGAAGGATCAGTGATATCATACAATTAGCTATGGAATAATACATTTTATAAATCACTCTTAAATGAGTCAGCTTACATTACAAAAATACTTTATATATGAATGCACGTTATTGCCTTAAGATGATTTTTCAGATCTAAGGAGGGAAACGCGCACGGGGAAGCTTGCTGTCATTGTCCCTTCATTTTGTGCTGATTCATTCATTCATTTCGTCCAAAATTTCACTTAAAGACAATCTCTTCTTTGCCAAGCAGCACAGCATTGGTGTATCTGGAAGCAGGGGCAGTAGGGGGTGGAGAAACTGGAGGAGATTCATCCTAAGGCATAACGGAGAACAGTCTATTGGTCAGAGGATCTTTCAGCCAATGCTTCTGCGGTAGTTATGACTTGGAAAGCCTCTTGGCCACATCTGCGTAGGCTAGCTCTGTCTCTTTGTCTGCGGCGCAGGTGTTGGTGAACTCATCTCTGGCATAGGCATTCTTCAGGTATCGCCATACACTAGACATCTCTGATGGAATTTCGTAGTTGCGATACTTCTTTGCAACAATCTAAATTAGAATAAGATGAATATTATGTGTCTAGAAATGAAACAGTGAACAAGAACATCAGTCCTTTAAGAGGACCTTCTAGCAAAAATTTAAGTATGCATCAGATCATTCCTCTCCCTTCTCCTTTACCAAAACCTGAAGGGTGTGATATGGTGAGAATGATAAAAAAATATCAGTTTTTCCCTTTGTATCAGCTTTTCTCAACCCAGGTTCTGTGATACCCTAGGGTTCCTCCAGATGTGGCTAGGGGTTCCTGGAGCAATGAGGAACTTCTGCCTCTTAGAGAGATAACCACTGATGCCAATGGTCTTTTTAGCTGCCTATAAGAAGAATTCTTCCCACGTGCTAATGGACACAGCTGTACATATAGGAATTATTGGTTGGTTTCCCTGAGACCTGAAAGTTATTTTAAAGGTTCCTCCAAATTAAAAAGATTGAGAATGCTGCCTCTCGCTCTTTCATTCCTCGTCTAGGCAAGGTTGACATGAACATTGTCCTGCTGCCTCCTGGGATACCTATGTTGCATATCCCAGATGGCATTACTATCCACCTTTCATAAATTCCTGCTAAATCTCCTCGGAGGGCAACATTTAAACAAAGGTATGGTGCTAGATCTAGTGCTGCGTCATTGGGGGCTGACTACAAGAAGCAGCCGATTCCCAATGACATAAAAAAAAGAAAGGCATGGGACAGGACCTGTAATAGGAGAGTGGTGCAAGAGAAGAACAGATCACTGGACTGGTAAGCATGTCTATGCAGAATAACAAAGCTTCAAAGGTAACGACACATGGACTGTTTTTTTTTTTCATTTGGAGGTGGAAGTTCCTCTTCAGGCCCCTTGCACATGGGGCCATTTAGTTGCTGTGTATCTATCCCAGCATTATAGTATGCCGAAGAGGGGCAAGTGCAGCATCCAGGGCCACAGCTTGCACCCTGAAAAAGTCCATGGTAGGCTGCGGCTGGATGGGGCTAAATGCTAAACCAAGCATTCCAGGCATTCATCCCTGATTACATAGGGCCCTAAAGTCAGGTACCACTTGTTACAGCATTTAACCCAGTCAAGCTGAATCATTAAAATGCCAGAAGGGATCCACAGTAGCTAGATGGCCCACTGTGCAAGGGGCCTGGAAGTAGATTAAACCAAATTACTAAAATCTCTTATAATTGGTGGCATGTTAATTTAATTTCATAAGTCATTGTCAATATTTTTAAGTCTTTCATTCAAATAATACTAAGACTCTGTCATGAGGGTCATTGTTCAGGCACTTCCTGTTATTGGGTGACAACACTCTGTCCCTGTCCTATGACATATTTATTAAAGTTTGACATTTGCCCCCTTATTTAGTTTGACTCTGAGTCTTAGGTCACAGGTCACCTTCTTGACCTCCCACAATATACCCAGAAGCTGGGAAACAGTGTTTGAGATAGTAAAGGGTCAAGAAGAATATGTAAGAGGCAGGAGGCGGCAGGCAAGCAACAGGGCCGGTGCTACCACTAGGTAAACTAGGCAGCCGCCTAGGGCGCCCTGCTGCCTAGGGCGCCCAGCCACTGGTGTTCCTACTCTCTTCTCTCTGCAGCAAGCATCTAAGTCTCAGCATCAGCAGGCAGCCGCCGTTCTGTTCGCACATAGTGTCAGAGGCGCATCGGAGGCAGAGGACTGGGTCTGTGTCACCACTCCCGAATGAATGGAAGCAAGCAAACATTCATTGATGGGCGCTGGTGAGGCTGCATTTGATGGGTGCTGGTGAGGCTGCATTTGATGGGCGCTGGCGAGGCTGAATTTTATGGGCGCTGGTGAGGCTGCATTTGATGAGCGCTGGCGAGGCTGCATTTGATGGGCGCTGTAGAGGCTGCATTTGATGGGCGTTGGTGAGGCTGCATTTGATGGGCGTTGGTGAGGCTGCATTTGATGGACGCTGGTAAAACTGCATTTTATGGGCGCTGGTGAGGCCACTTTTTATGGGCGCTGGCGAGGCTGCATTTGATGGGCGTTGGCGAGGCTGCATTTGATGGGCGCTGGTAAAACTGCATTTTATGGGCGCTGGTGAGGCTGAATTTGATGGGCGCTGGTGAGGCTGCATTTGATGGGCGCTGGGGAGGCTGCATTTGATGGGTGCTGGGGAGGCTGCATTTCATGGGCATTGGTGAGGCTGCATTAATGGGCACTGGTGGGCTGTATTTGAAGAGCGCTTCATTAAAAAGGTGGGGTATACATGGGCAGGGCAAAGGGGCTGTAGTCAGAGGTGGAGCCGGGGGGGGCTGCAAAATGAGGTTTCGCCTAGGGTGTCAAAAATCCTTGCACCAGCCCTGGCAAGCAATTGACCAGGCCGGATCTGTCACAATTTAGGTGATCATTCTCTGTGATTCTGAAGCTTAAAAGTTGGATTTAACAAAATAAAATAAAGCTAAGTAAGGGACAAAACATTTTAGAAGTAAATCTGCTGTAATGATAATTGAATGCTGAGTATTTAAATTCCATCAGAAACATAGTCGTGAGTGTTACTTTGAGTCAAAGGCAGTAGGGCCTATGGCACACCATGCAAAAAATATGAGGGCCTTTCAAAATAAGTATACTAGGACAATGAAATCATTTGGTGAAGTGTAAAAGTGGGATTATGATAACACAGCAAAAAGTCAAGTAGCTGGCAGCAAACTCTGTGAAATAGAACAAGATGCATTTATCCAAGTAGTATTACATGGAGATAAGATTGGGAGTCATGGGACTAGATTCTTCTACTACCCCATGCCATGATGTACTTTCCCTGTTTCCTGTAGATCCTGGTTTGACTTACTTTGACCACATGAAGCTTGGGGAGGAGGTTGCAGTCTGCAAGTGTCAATTCATCCCCATCCAGAAACTTCCGTCTGGAGACCTTTTCTTCTTCTCGGCTATTTGCATCTATCTCCTCGGTGAGCGGTGTTTTGAGGTAATCATCCAGTTTCTTCAGGGCTTTTTTCAAGCCTTTCTCTAGCACTACCAGGACAGAAAAGAAAACAAGCAAGATTTAAGGTTTTTTGTTGTATCAGATAACCTGCAGACAAAGTTTTTAAAAATGACCCAAGTCATGGACTGGAAATTTTTGAGTAGTTGGGATCAGTGTCGGGACAAGGTCATGCGGTGATGCGGTGCCCAGGGCGGAGATGGCAAACTGCGTCCCCCCCCCCCCGGGTGTAAAAAAGGGGCAGTGCCATTTCAAAACAAGAAAATGCTTAAAACAATACACACATTTTAATTATATGTATTTTTAGAGACACTTAAAGTGCTTTGGAATAATAATGCAGAAAATGTGCCTGTAGAAAGGCCTGTTAACTGTTTTTTCCGTCAGAGCCCGTGTGAAGATACTACGTTTTCAGCTTTGTATTATTTTTGCGTAAGGTAGTGCCCAACTATTCACAAAAAAAGGGAAATACATTTTTCTTATACTAGTCATGGCGGCGATCAGCAACTTATAGTGGGAATCAACTATGTTTCCTGTGTGTGCTGCTTTTTACTGTGTAAAGTGCCCTGTATTGATTATCAACACAGAGCTCTGGGCTGTGATTTGACACAGCCGATCAGCAGGTCCCAGCCATGAATCATTGGCTGGGACCTGCTGACAGTCTCCTGCTGTGTCAAATCACAGGGGAGTAGGTGGGTGGGAGCATGCGCCCGAAACCCTAAAGCAGGCAGCCTCATACACCTGTAGCTGCCACCCCGTAGCAGTATATGTACTGTGACGGGTTGTCTTTTCAAGTGGTTAAATACCAGTGGTATTTGTAATGTGCAGCATGGGGGAATTAATGTACTGCCACTGCTGGTCCACTAATGCATCAGTGGCTGACCAGTGGCAGTTAATTAACCCCTTTGTGCTGCATTAGTGGCATCAGTGTCAGGGTTAATTAACCCCCCCCATGCTGCATATTACATAAATTAAAAATAGCATTGGTAATTAATGTCCCCTCAGCCTCCTCTCCTCCCCCAATCGGATCCAGACAGTTTATTTATGAATCTGCTGTAGATTCATAACTGAACTGAACAGCATGGGGGGGGGGGGGGTTAATGGCATGGCATGGCATTTGGCAATCATTCTTGGTTTTGTGTGATATACACAGTTTGTTGGTTCCTCCTTGGCGGCTCCTCTAGGTAAGCTTCGGCAGCAGCTCTCTATGCTCTTCCCATCTCGCCTCCGGCCGTGAGTAGCGCCACGCCGCCGGGATGGGACTACGAAGCAGCGCCTTCATAGGAGCAGTGAAGCGCTGACAGGGAAGAGCATGTGCGGTGACTATCTGTCTAGGCTGGTGCCGGGTGCAGGAGTGCACTCGGCACATTACAGTAAAAGGTACAGAGATGATTAGCGGCGCCGGCTAGTGTGTACTGTGAAGCACACAGCGCACTTTGCCTGCGCCCCCTCCAGGGCATCCGCCGCTTCCACCCCTGCCTTGTATCGGCCCTGGTTGGGATACCATGGATTGGATCCTCTAAATTATGTAATTAACCAATGGCATCCTTAACATACAGCTAACACCCCCATAGACAAAAAATACAAAATCTGCATCAACATCAGCCTTATATCTACACATATATAATTATGTTTACCCAATTTGAAAATTTTGTAGGTGGATAGCAGTTTATTCACTATCAGTCAGCACTCCAGAAAAGGTGAACACTTCTAGACAAACAGCAGAATCCAAACCAGCTAATAGAATTTTAAATGCTGATTAGATTTTAACATCTGGAATGATCAATCACAAAACACAGACTTTCATATGGTCAAATGATTGTTTTAAAATGATTGAACGCTATTGATTTTATCTTTATCTATCTACAGACACCTTTATTCCCTTCTGCTTTACAGCAGACCAGAAGTGATATTTTGCTTAAGATAACCAAAGACTGAAATAAGGAGTACACACTGGAGGAGATTTACTAAATGTGTAGCACTCAGAATCTGGTGCAGCTGTGCATAGTAACTAATCAGCTTCTAATGTCAGCTTGTTTAATAAAAGTGTTACTATACCCACAACGGTAAAATCTGCATATGCCGTAAAGCATGCTTGTTATACTCAGTGGGGAAAGGGGCTAATCCTCTGTATTGTATAAAAAAGGCTGTTTGATCCTGTCTTCTCTGGTCCTCCCCTTCTTCCACTGTTCCCAATTCATCTGCTGATAGTACAGAGCCTTTGGAGTCATTCTGCACATGCTCAGTTTGGTGTGTATTGCTAGAGAGTTTTTTTTCTTGAGAGGGTGTGTGATCAGCACAGGGCCAATCATCACTGTCCAGACAGAAGATCAGGGGTCATGCAGCCTCATAGGACAGTCAGAGGAGAATGAAAACTCCTCCTACAAGCTTTAAACAGCCACTGATAGAAGTCACAAGACCGCTCTAACTGCTGATGAGAAAAGATATTTAGCATTTTATATTTACTAAAATGTTTCCATTTTAGTAAATGTTCTGTGTACTGTGGGAGATCAGATATAGTGAATGCAGGGTCCTGGGTTTAGTAACTCTTTGACAATAAAACCTGGAAGCTGATTGGTTACTATGCCCAGCTGCACCAGATTCCTAGTGCACCGGTTTTATTAAATCCTCCCCATTACATAGCTCCCAACTGTCCCTGATTTTGAAGGACTGTCCCTGATTTGGAGCAATGTCCCTCTGTCCCTCTTTCCTCCTTATGTGTCCCTCATTTTGGTCTGATCTGTATAGTTGTATATAAAATGCACTTTTTAGCTATCAAAAAGTGTTTTTTAAGTGCTAAACCTTTCATCCAATTTCTAAATGGCTGCATTTGTAAATTCCAAAAGCCAGTATAAAAGGAATAGTAGTGGCAAAAAAGCACTTGTGGGTTTAACCACTTGCCGACCGGCGCACGACGATATACATCGGCAGAATGGCACGTACAGGCAGGAGGGCGTATATATAAGTCCCTCCTTAATGCCTGTCCGTGCCATCGGGATCGCCCCGGGAGCGGCGCGCTCCCGCGCCGGTCGGGACCCCCGTGAGTCCGGTCGTGGTCCCCGCGGACTCGATCGCCGCGGGGACCCCCGCGATCGTCTCACGGGAAGGCTGAACGGGGAGATGCCGAGATAAACAGCATCTCCCATTCTGCCTAGCAACTAGTGACGCCGATCTCTGCTCCCTGTGATTGGAGCAGAGATCAGCATTCACTAGCTGACAGCCACGCCCCCCACAGTAAGAAACACACCCCTAGGCATACTTAACCCTTACACTGCCCCCTTGTGGTTAACCCCTTCACTGCCAGTGTCATTTATACAGGAATCAATGCATTTAAATAGCATTGATTGCTGTATAAATGACAATGGTCCCAAAAATGTGTCAAAAATGTCCGATGTGTCCGCCATAATGTCGCCATCACAAAAAAAATCGCAGATCGCCGCCATTACTAATAAAAAAAAAAATTATTAATAAAAATGCTATAAAACTATCCCCTATCTTGTAAACGCTATAACTTCTGCGCAAACCGATCAATAATCGTTTATTGCGATTTTTTTTACCAAAAATATGTAGAAGAATACGTATCGGCCTAAACTGAGGAAAAAATATGTTTTTTTATATATTTTTGGGGGATATTTATTATAGCAAAAAGTAAAAAATAATGCATTTTTTTTCAAAATTGTCGCTCTATTTTTGTTTATAGCGCAAAAAAAATAAAAACCGCAGGGGCGATCAAATACCACCAAAAGAAAGCTCTATTTGTGGGGAAAAAAAGGTTGTCAATTTTGTTTGGGAGCCACGTCGCACGACCGCGCAATTGTCAGTTAAAGCGACACAGTGCCGAATCGCAAAAAGGGGCCTGGTCCTTTGGCTGCAAATTGGTCCGGTCTGAAAGTGGTTAACCAATCATTTTTTTTTTGTACAATCCTCCCTTAAGGGGGTCGTGGCAGGGGGTGTGTCCTATACCTGCATACTTTTGCTAATAGGTGTCCCTCATTCCCATCTCAGAAAGTTGAGAGGTATGCCCATTATGTCATCACGTGTTTAAATGTGAATAATATACCAATAACTATAATAATTTTTTTTTTTAATTAAAACAGACAAGGCTATATGGCTAGGTGCCCTCTATAAGGCTCATTTACACAGTCGTACCTATGCATACATTTCTGTGAAGTGCCATCTTTGCCTGCACGGGATATACAGGTGATCCCTGCGTCCGCATGCAGGCAGTACCGTTCATGTCTATTGGGATGCAGCATCTGCACAAACACAGCCGCTGGTTCCAATTTGACAGCCATGGAGGTGCCCTACCCCAAAAGAAGACCGTGTGCATTTAAGGACATGCACCCACATGGCTGTAAAATTTGGACTACCAGCCATTGCATCCCATTAGACATGTATGAGACTGCCTGCATGCAGTATGGAAAACCTGTGCATCCCTCTGGCATCCCATCTGGCATGAAGTCTACGAAAGGGGTTAGGAAAAAGGCTAAAGTGTATCTAAACTCTCTCTCAGCTTACCAGTCCTTAGATGTATTGGCAGCAACATTTTTTTTTTTACCTTGTGATCTTGCCAATAACACACTTCCTATCCCAGGGTGACAAGCAGTGTTGATTTAAAGATATCGTCAGCGGAATTTTTACAATGACGAAAATGAAAGGAAAAATACAGCACATTTTAGTCCACTGACGAAAATCCGATCTGTTTTCATTATCGAACGACAACGAGACGAAAATGGCAAAGAGGGATGTTTTCCAACCTCCGTTTTTTTATGGAGCTCCGCCTACTTCCGCAATCTGCACCCAGCAAGCATCGTGCCACCATGACGACTCCAAGAGAGCCAGAGAGTGTGAGTGAGAGCGGCACTGTGTGCATTACAGGCCTCCCAACTCCCAAGTCCCGACTCCTCCTGACGCCGCGCCAGGCGCCCTGAGGCAGAGCAGACTGTGTAAGTGCAGTGCAGTACTTTGCAGTACAATAATTGTGGTACAGGCGCACAGCAGGCCTGAGGCCTCCCCTCCCCTAAGACGACCATCCTCTGTCCAGAGCACACTGTGCAGGCCTCCTGTGACCACTGGCAGTGGCATCCAGGCCTCTTTTGCACTGTCGGTTATAGGCCATCCCTCAGACCACCATCCAGGCTCCAGCACTGTGTGTGCTGCATTTATTTCCAAATTTTACAGGCCTACTCTACTCAGACCACTGTGCACACTGCACTGCAGAATACATGCATAATACATGCTTCCAGTTCCTCCCCACCGTCCGTCCACGACCACAAACTATACCGGAAATGTCAGCTTCTGTGACTGTCACTGGTAGAAAGAGAAGAGAAGATTTATGGATGCATTTTGCATTTGATGTTAAGGACAAGACTTTTTGCAAACCATGTGGAGCGACACTCGCTAGTAAAAATACAACAAACTTGAAGCGTCATTTGTGGACAACTCATCCTGAAATTCATACAGTACCTGACCGTGAGAATGTGTTTCCATGTCACATTTTCCTATTGCAACGAGCGCGAGAAATAAACGACAATGTCGCCCCTCTAATAATAAAAAAAACAGCGTTGGGGTCCCCCCAAAATCCATACCATACCAGACCCTTATCCAAGCACGGAGCCCGGAAGAAGAACCGGAGAGCAGGAAAAGAGGGGGGAGGGGGATGAGAGAACCGTAAGAGCTGGAAGAAGATAGCGGAGGAGCCCCGAAGAAGAACCGGAGAGCGGGAGAAGAGGCCGGAGTGCGGAGAAGAGGCCGGAGAGTGTGGAGAAGATCCCGAGAGTGGGACAAGAGGCCGGAGAGCGCAAAGGAGTGGGAAGAGACCCCCGAAGACATCAATCAATTATAACATGGATATGAGATGATTGATATGGGGGCGCTATCTGCTCTACTCTACGGGTGCACATTTGTTATTTTTCCACTTTATTTGTAGTCTTGTGTACTGTAAAAGTATTTCCAGAAGATGTTAAGTGTTAAAATAATAGAATGGAACAGAAACCATTTCTATACTTTATGCTTATTTGTCGGTGTGTTCCACTTGTTAGGTACCAACAGATCGTCATGGACTGGACACCATGTGTGGTGCATACCTTGCAACTTGTGGTCCACATGGTGCATAAGGAGGCAAGTGTGATGAGAATACTGGATAAAGCAAGATCAATAGTGAACCTCTTCCGCAAGTCTTCAATTGCAACACAGAAGCTATTGGAGCATTGTGGCGTTATTCTTTTAAATGACTGCCTCACACGCTGGTCAACTACATTCAATGTGATCGCAAGACTCCTCAAACTGAAAGAGTCAGTCTTCCAAATCGCAAACAACATGGGATGGGACAGCTTGCTCCATAGTGAATGGCAAAAGCTCACATCATTCCATGACCTACTGCTGCCTTTTGCAGAACATACTAAAGCCATCCAGAGTGACACCATGTCCATGTCCCTGGCTGCCCCTGCCCTCTTTGATCTGCTCAGCCATCTTGAGGACTTTAAACAGAACACTAGCTACCAAGACCTTGCCACAACTGCACAGAAAATGAAAGGGAGTGTGCACCAGCATTTTGCTTCATTCTTAGATCCAACTGACAAAGTGTTCTCTCCACTTGCAGCAGCTGCTTTTTTTGTCAACCCTATCGACTGTAAAACCATTGTTGATGTGGCAGATGAGAATATTCAGGAACTGCTTAACCACTTCCCGACCGGTGCACACAGATGTGCGTCGGCAGAATGGCACACCGTGCCATCGAATGCGCGCCAGTCGGGGCCCCCATGAGTCCGGTTGCGGGTCCCGTGGACATTGATCGCCGCGGGGATACCCACGATCGTCTCATGGGAAGGACGAACGGGGAGATGCGGAAGTAAACAGCATCTCCCCGTTCTGCCTAGCAAGTGACACTGATCTCTGCTCCCTGTGATTGGAGCAGAGATCAGTGATCACTAACACACAGCCATGCCCCCCACAGTTAGTAACACACCCCTAGGACACACTTAACCCCTACACTGCCACCCCCTGGTTAACCCCTTCACTGCCAGTGTCATTTACACAGGAATCAGTGCATTTGTATAGCACTTATTGCTGTATAAATGACAATGGTCCCAAAAATGTGTCAAAAATGTCCGATGTAACTCCGCCATGGCCGGTCCCAAGTCCGTGCTGAGAAAGGAGGAGGGTCGATAACTGATAGCCCATGTTAAAAGAATGAGCTTTAGGCAACATTTACATTTATTTCTCACATTTAAAAAAAATAAAAAAAATAAAAAAATGTCCGATGTGTCTGCCATAATGTCGCAGTCACAATAAAAATGCTGCCATTGCTAGTAAAAAAAAAAATTATTCATAAAAATGCTATAAAAACGATCCCCTATTTTGTAAACGCTATAACTTTTGCGCAAACCAATCAATAATTGCTTATTGCCTTTTTTTTTTTTTTACCAAAAATATGTAGAAGAATACGTATCGGCCTAAAATTGAGGAAAAAAATTTTTTTTATATATTTTTGGGGATATTTATTATAGCAAAAAGTAAAAAATAATGCGTTTTTTTCAAAATTGCCACTCTTTTTTTGTTTATAGCGCAAAAAATAAAAATTTGCAGGGGTGATCAAATACCACCAAAAGAAAGCTCTATTTGTGGGGAAAGGACATCAATTTTGTTTGGGAGCCACGTCGCACGACCATGCAATTGTCAGTTAAAGCGACGCAGTGCCGAATCGCAAAAAGTGCTCTGGTCTTAAGCCAGCAAAATGGTCCGGTCTGAAAGTGGTTAAAAAGGCAGAGGAGTATGCCGCAAGAAAATCCACATTGCCACACACACAACACGAGGAATTGTCTGAAGAAGATGATGTGGTGAAAGAACTATTGCAGGAAGTGGAAGAAGCACCGCCACTGGCATCCACATCTAAGCAGCCAGTCTTTCGGTTTCTTTCTAAATGCCACAGAAGACCCAGGCAGAGGATCTCCCCAAACAGCATAGAGCAGCAGATCAGAAAATATAAGGACGAGCTTTTGCACCAAGTTGCCATCAGTGAGGTCACTGCAACAGATTTTTGGCTGTCAAAGAGTGACACTTTTTATCACCAGCTAAAACCTTTTGCATTAGACCTGCTGGCTATGCCAGCTTCTCAAGCCTTTGCAGAGAGGGTATTCAGTGTTACAGGTGACCTCTCTAGAGACCGGCAGAATAGAGCAAGGGTCATGATGGCACAAAGTGCTTTCCTTAAAATGAATCGAAACAAATAGAAGTGTTTTATTATTCTCTTCAACTATTTCTATTTCTAAACATAAGAAGCATACCTAATACTTGTGGGTTGTGCTTATTTCGATAGGAAGAATCAATAGTTCAACAGTTTTAATTGTCAATTAAATTCATAGGAAAAATGCACAGGCTGAGGCTCAGGCTACAAAGGCCATTAGTATATGGAACAACAACAAGAACCACCACTTTTTATCAACTTGTCTTGTACTCTCTCTCTTAGCATTGACAAATTTTACAATATAAATATCACACTGATGAAAAAGAAAAATAGATCAGTAACAGACGGTCAAAAAGGGCAGCCTTTGAGCCTTACCTTATGCCCGGGTCCTGCCCCAGTAGTCTTTTAGTGTAATATTTACCTCTATTATTGTCATTGCGAATGCTGAGAGAGAGGAGTTGATAAAAAGTGGTGACCGTTATAATCCAGTAAATCCACACACTAATGGCATTATTGTAGATTGTGCACTTTTAAATTCTTTGAATGTATCTGAGAATGCTTTTATTGACAATTACATTAAGTTTATGCAAAGAGTCAATATTTGCAGTGTTGACTTGAGTTGACCCTTCTTTTTCAAGACCTCTGCTTCAATTCGCCCTGGGCCTGGCATGGCATGTTGTCATTGTCAATCAACTTCTGCGCCACATCCTGATTCCTGACTGATCTCGCATTGGCACTGGCAGTGGCACTGCCCATTCTTGCATAATCAATGCTTGCAGCTTGTCAGAATTTGTGGGGGGTTTTTTTGGTTCACTCACCAGCCTCTTGAGGTCGGATTGACCATGACCACTGGTCCACCACAAGTTCTTAAAGGAATTAATGTCTGGGTAGTTTCCTGGCCATGGACCCAAAATGTCAAGTTGTTGTTCCCACTTCCCCAAACTACTTACTTTTGCCTTATGGTAAGGCGCTCCATCATGCTGGAAAAGGCATTGTTGTTCATCACCAAACTGTTCTTAGATGGTTAGGAGAAGTTGTTCTTGAAGCCTGAGGATGTTTTTGTACCATTTATTCATGGCTGTGTTCTTAGGCAAAATTGTAAGTTATGGTCTAGAGCCCTACGGACGACAAGAGTGACGATGACACATAGGACTAACACAAAACTCACCAACATGAAATAGACCTGAAAGTGTGCCTTGGTCTACCGTATGGTACACCAAAATAAGGGGGCATACCCTAGATAAGGAATGATAAGAAGTAGTTTATGGAATAATGTGGAATGAGTATTCAGTCTGGGGTAAGAATACTTGGAAGAGGCTTTTAAAAGGGGAGGGTGGGTGGGTATCACGCACAGGAAACCGACAAAGACCGGCGGCCTTTGGGCTGCTTAAATACCCTCCGGGCTCCTCCCATAACTTCAGGCCGGTACCCGGCCTTCCAATTTATGGTCTAGAGCCCTACGGACGACAAGAGTAACGATGACACATAGGACTAACACAAAACTCACCAACATGAAATAGACCTGAAAGTGTGCCTTGGTCTACCGTATGGTACACCAAAATAAGGGGGCAAAAACCTTCAGGTAGGGGATAATAATTTATTAAAGGTAAATGTGACTGAGTAGTTGGGCAAAGGCCTGAGCCCTCTCCAACTGTGGGTTAGGTATGTAGCGAGAAGCAGGCCGACTTCCACCGACCTAGTTTCTCGATCACATGGTCCGGAACCCCCTATCTTGGGGCCGACGTGGCCGCCCCGATCCGGAATGAATGCCCTGAGTATTGGCTGGGGTCCAATTGAAGATTGCCGAGAAGGTCCCGGACATGTACCACGAACTGCGACGAGTTTGAGGGGTTTAACTGGAAAGGGTACAGCGGACTGGACCCTGGGCGGTCGGATAGCAGTGCCGTCGAGCGGTTCAACACGGCAACTGGGCACCAGTTGTTGTAGGTCCTGCACGGTGAAAATCTATTCCGGAACCTCGCTGCTGAGTTTTAGACATCGCCAAGTGAAGAACGTAGAGATCCTGGTGGCGGCAGAGATTACTTTATGCAAGACTGGACCGGCTGGGTGGCTGCGAGTAAACTCGCTGGGCCGTAGGAACCCATAAACGCCATGTGTATCGCAGCCTGCAAGACGGTGCTGAGGAGGAGACCAAAGGGGGACCTATCCAGGACGTCAGACATCCCTTTAAGACCTCCACAGTGATAGGCAGCCGCTTCGGGCTGACTGGCGGCTGGAGCTTCTGAACTCCACGCAGTAGAGCCCTCACTGCACGGAAGGAGAACACCGAAGGCCTAGCGGGGTCTCGAAGTGACAAGTAGTGCTGCACCCCGGCCACGTACTGACGTTTCGCGCTGTGTGACAGTGCCAGGTGAGAATGGCAATAAGCGATAAACGCCAGAACCTAATCGACGCTGGAAGATTCACGGGCGTTGGGGCAGGAACTTATCAAACGCCCCCAGGCCGTCTGGCAGGCCCGACAGGTGTTGCGGGCGAGCGAAGCGTTGATGAAGTTAGTAGCTGACTGCAAACGTGGGGCTAGTCCAAGGTCAGTTGTGACCAATCCGGGATAGAGGCTGAGAGATGGTAGGCTCCTGGCATCTGTTCAAAGAAAGGAACAAGGTTAAACGGGAGAGTGCGTCCGCTGCTGAGTTGAGCTTCCCTGGAACGAATGAGCAGTAAACATTGAATTGACGTTGTAGGGATAGCTGGACCAGTCCGCGGAGGAAGGACATGACAGGCCTGGATTTAGACCTGCCCTTGCTGATGATCTCGGCTGTGGCTTGATTGTCTGTCGTAAAGCCACCGTCTGTCCAGACCAATGGTGACCCCATAGGTGAGCGGCTGCTACGACGGGGAACAGCTAAAAGAGGGCTGACGTGGTAGTAAAGCCCGGTGTGGCTAGTGCCTGAGGAGGCCAAGGGGCGGCGAACCACAAATGGCCAAAAATGGCGGCGCATCCTGTGGATGCCGCCGCATCGGTCACCACTTGAGGTGACTGCGTGGACACGACTGGGATGAACAGGGACACAACGTTCCAATTACTAAGAAAGTGTTCCCACATGGCCAGATCTGCCCTGGCTGCTGAATCCAGCCTGACGACCTGGTTAGGGTCCTGAGTGTAGGACAGGAAGACCGGCAACCGGGACACAAAGGAGCGGCCCTGGGGGATGATCCTCGTAGCAAAATTCAACATCCCGAAGAGAGACTGAAGTTGCTTCTGAGTACATCCCCCACCCGGGTGAACACTCGCAGAACCGTCCTGAAACGGCCCAACTTATCTGCGGGAAGGCTGGCCTGCATGGCAGGCGTGTCAAGGTCGATGCCCAAGAACGTGATCTTGTGCGCCGGGCCGTCCACCTTGCGTTCCGCTATGGGGACGTTCAGATTGTCGAAAACCGTCCTCAACTTTCCAAGGTCCCCTTGGGGAGCCCCGGGTGGTTCTATCAGAAGGAAGTCATCCAAATAATGGACGACCTTGTGGCACTGTGCCTCGTAGAGAAGGATCCACGCCAGGGTCTCCGTGAACTTATCAAATAACCAAAGACTACTCTTAGACCCGAAGGTCAATTTGGTTGCAAAATAATATCGCTCCCTCCACTTGATGCCGTGCCAGCACCACAGGGAAGGATGTATGGGCAGTAGCTTGAAGGCGTCAGATATGTCCGCCTTCGAGAGCCAAGCACCTACCCCTGCCCTGAGTATGGCCTGGGTAGCCATATCTACCGAAGCGTACTTCAGTGAGAACTCCTCGGAGGGAATGAGCGAGTTGAGACTGGGAACGACGGAAGAATGAGGCGCTGACAGATCATACGCCAGACGTTTATTTTTTTATATTTTTTTTTGTTCCGAAAATTTCCCTGTACAAGCCCGATAGGGCTAACCCTCCAGATACTAAAGGGAGACTGACTGAACGGGCCTATCATAAAGTCCCGATCCCACTCCGTCTGAAGAAGGACGTCGATAGCTGGCTCACCTGTTGCTGCTGAGCGCAGGTTCGGACATTCGTGGGTGGTGTGGGGCGGGGTGATGAGCCCGGTATGAAACTCATCGGTGAGACCTCGGGTGAGGTAGCTGGCGAGTGACGGAGTGGGGTGTGAGGTCAAGTAAACATCGAGCCAAAGGACATTGACCTGGCTTAGTCACGGTTTCACCTGCTTGGGGGTGCGCCCTCTGGCATAGGGTGCAAACGTGCAAGAGCCGGCACTGGCTGAAATTGCAGGAGCCGTAGTTGAAGTTGTTGCAAATGGCGGCTCCCCCAACCATCTGCCCCGGACGACCCCACTTGTCCACCTTCTGCCCTTGCATCGGTGCCTGCTGAGCCTGACTCGAGCTGGCAGAGGCCGTGCTAGTTATCGGGTGGACAGGGCTATGTTGGCACACCAGACCGCGGTGTGGGATGCTGACTGACAGACAGCACATAGCGGGGACCGTAGACTCGTAAAGTGGCAGCAGAACAACTCGGCGTCCACTACACTCCAGTCCGTTGTCCAATGGAACTGTAAGAATCTGTCCGCGGCTTTGGCCGAGAAGGACCGACGATAATCGTAGAAGGCTGAGCCACCGTATTTGTGACCCAGGTCTACGATTAAATGGAGGTAGAGGTCCAGTTCCTCCCGCCTGCCCGGGGAGGCTGAGCACCGTACGTCCCTGAACATGCCGAAAGCGAGCGTGAACTCGGGCGCCGTGAGCTTTCTGTTGAGCCTGGCTCCTTCGCCTTCAAAACCACCGAGACGTCGCCCCAGGTGTAGGCCTTGTTCTCGGCCAAGTCATGGACCGAGATCGTGAGTGAGGCCAGGTTAACGTCTCTGCCCTCTAAAACGTCCTTCCTTACGCTGGGTGGCACGAGGTGGGAAGGATGAATGGTAGTCGTGGCAAGCTCACTACCTACGGCCGGTGCACTGATGGCTGGGACCACCGCAGGGTCCGGAACCGTGGCGGCCGGGCTGGCCTCTAGACGAGACACCCTGTCCTGGACCTCAACGATCGAGGAAGACAGGGAAGACACGAGGGTGTGTCGCTGAGCGACGGCGGCTGAAATAGATTCCAGGAACGCCGCCTGAACTGCTGTCGTCCAGAGCAATGGTACCCAACGTTGACGATAACGAGAGGCGATAGTGACTTAAGTCGACTGACGTGACAGCTGTGGAAACAAATGACAGACAACAACACGAATGACTGACATGACATGTTGCCTGGTACGCTGAGGCCGAACTGTGACATCCAGCTGCCACCGGGTCCGACTCCAAGCTTCCTTTTTTTTTTTTTTTTTTTTGTAGAAATGCGGCCGGCCTAGGGCACGCCGGCGCGAATTCGTACAGGCAGGTGACCAATTAACGCCGGTGCGTGGTAAGGTGACACAGAAATGATATAACATGACAAGGACAAGAATCAAAGTCTCTTTTTTTTTTTTTTTGCGATTCCGCCCCTGGCGCATGTATTGAAATGAGGCCGGGCCTAGGGCACGCCGACACGAATTAGTGCGGGAAAGTGACTGCATTCATGCCGGGCGTGGTAAGGTGACAGAAATGAGATACCATGACAGGGGCAAGAATCAGGAATGTACGCAAACCAGTGATGCGATTCTGCCCTTGGCGCATGTATTGAAATGAGGCCGGGCCTAGGGCACGCCGACACGAATTAGTGCGAGGAAGTGACTGCATTCATGCCGGGCGTGGTAAGGTGACAGAAATGAGATACCATGACAGGGGCAAGAATCAGGAATGTACGCAAACCAGTGATGCGATTCCGCCCTTGGCGCATGTATTGAAATGAGGCCGGGCCTAGGGCACGCCGACACGAATTAGTGCGGGGAAGTGACTGCATTCATGCCGGGCGTGGTAAGGTGACAGAAATTAGATACCATGACAGGGGCAAGAATCAGGAATGTACGCAAACCAGTGATGCGATTCCGCCCTTGGCGCATGTATTGAAATGAGGCCGGGCCTAGGGCACGCCGACACGAATTAGTGCGGGGAAGTGACTGCATTCATGCCGGGCGTGGTAAGGTGACCGAAATGAGATACCATGACAGGGGCAAGAATCAAGAATGTACGCAACCAGTGATGCGATTCCGCCCTTGGCGCATGTATTGAAATGAGGCCGGCCTGGGGCACGCCGACCCGAATCAGTGCAGGGAAGTGACTGCATACATGCCGGGCGTGGTAAGGTGACAGAAATGATATACCATGACAGGGGCAAGAATCAGGAATGTACGCAACCAGTGATGCGATTCCGCCCTTGGCGCATGTATCGAAATGAGGCCGGGTAGTCGTGCATCTGGATCGCCCCGATCGGAGCATGTATGGATGCGACCGGACCAGGATCGAAACGATGGCATGAACGCCCTGTTTAACTGATGTGAAATGATTTAGCATGACCGAATGGCCTGATACGTTAGCCATGTTTGAAATGATGAAATGATTTGTCATGCTAATACGTGAAATGTTTCGACACGGTTGAAGTGATTCGTACATTTAACATGCCAACAGCGATTCGGAATGCAAATAGCGATTCGGCACACTTGCTGGCGCAACTGATTTGAACAATGACAGGACATGAACGATGCGTGTGAGTGCGAACGGCACCCGTACGTGAGTCATGTTTGAACGATTCGAAGACTGCGTAGCACGACCGCGTAAGGGGAACCCTTGAGTGCCGGATGCGGCATCGGTCGGAGTGTAGTGGCGGGCGGCCCTGAATGTGCGTGCCGCTAGATGGCTCCCGATCGTGTACAACCAAAAACGTGCGAGTAAGTGTTTAGTTTTCGAGACAAGCAGCGCGTGGTTCGTGAGCTACGCAGACCACAGTTTAGTGACATGATAAGCAGTGCATGAGAACGTTAAACATGGGAGCCGAAGCCCTACCTGCGACAGCCGAACCAGACTCTCTGTACGAAACTGCGACCCGAGTGCGACACGAAGGGACAACACGACTTACGAACGCGGGACGCGGGACTGCAACAAGAGGAGACGGACAGACGAAAACGGAGCTCACGAACCGGCACCAACAGCGCTTGTCTCGAACGAGTCGGTCCTAGATGACTGACGTATCACGCACAGGAAACCGACAAAGACCGGCGGCCTTTGGGCTGCTTAAATACCCTCCGTGCTCCTCCCATAACTTCAGGCCGGTACCCGGCCTTCCAATTAGTCCACCACTCCCTTGGTTGAGAAGCAGCCAACCGCACACATGAATGGTCTCAGGATGATTTACTGTTGGCATGACAGTCACGCAAAGAGTTCTTATTTTTTGGGGTTTTTTGGGGGGGTTTTTTACGTTACCCTTTTGTCAAAACAGCAATATTCTTGACGAAACAGTTTTACTTAAATAAATACGTTATATAAAGACTAAATCTGTGTCTGTAGTGCATGTTCAAACCTAACCATTAATAACAACAACATATTACATTTTTCACTCCAGCAGTGGTATATAATGAGTTTGGAAATTGTAGAGAAATGCTTAAATAATACATTACAATTTAACTACACCCATTCGATTTTAGACAACTAAAAGGAGTTTTAGTAGACCAAAATGAGTTTTAGTCGACTAAAATGTACTGGAGATTTACTAAATACGACTAAAACTAAAACACTTGCAGAAGACTAAGATAGGACTAAAACTAAAATGCCATTTTAGTCCTAAGACTAAAACTAAATCAAAATTTGCTGCCAAAATTAACACTGGTGACAAGATCCATTCACTGAACTGTAGCTATGTACATTGTCACCCTGGGCTGTGCTCTTGATTTGGGCTAAAAATACCTCCCCTCTTCTAATTACCATTACATACAGGGGTATAGCTTTGTAGTTCATGGAAGATAGCTGAGAAAGCTGATAACATTGCTTGAGATTTCAGTTCAGTGCACAGGTTACATACCCAAGGATTCTGACAGGATCAAAGGGTTATTTTCTGTATTTGAAGAAAATTTACTTAGCTTTAAAAAAAGAAAACAAATGCTGCCTATACATCTAAGGACTGGTAAGCTGCAATATATTAGATATAATAATATGGATACACTTTAACTTTTTTCCTAACTACTTTCATAGACTTCCTGCCATCCCCATAACTTGACTAGTTATGGGGATGGCATCTACATATGAAAATCTCATTGATTTGACCTCCTTTTCGTGAACCCTCTCTAATATTCTCGGGTCCATTTCACACGTCACCCCTGGGGTGATCTGTATCGTGTATATTAATACGTTCGGATTAGCCTGGAGGGAGGTGTGCTTTGTTTACAAGTGATTAATTTACAGCCACCCGGAAATGTGTTGATGAAAGCGTTGGTTATATGGCGATAATTAACGCAGAGTGGACAAAGTGAGCACTGTGCCTTCACACGTGCGTACACAGGGGATACCTATAATTATCTGTAATTAGGTGCAGGGAAAAATTCTGAAGCTGAACACATTTTTCACGTCTCCTCGCGCAGGTCAGCAATCATCCGCGTGTCGATGCTTAGGCGTACTTAGCAAGAGCTGCAGACGGGCCTTAAAGAAAACAACATACTACAGGCACCTCCCAGGCACAGAGAACTAAAATAACATGTAGTTCATGTTGGCGGGGGGGAAATCGACTTCCTCCCACTATGTTACATCCAGGAGAAGAATTTGATTATTCAGAAATATCTGCAAGGAACAGCAACTTACAAGTAGTGTTCAAGTCCAAGTTCACCCAGCTGTCCAACCTGTGACATATGTGCTATATAGTCTTTTGTATATATGCTATATGGTCTTTTTATTTGTGCTATATGATCATTGCATATGCGCTATGTGATCTTTGTACATGTGCTATATGGTCTTTCTATATATGCTATATGATCGTTACAAATATGCTATATAATCTTTGTATATGTTCTGTAAGGTCTATGTATATGTGCTATTTTGTCTTTGTATACTGTATGTGCGATACAGTATGATCTTTGTATATGTGCTATTTTTGTATATGTGCTATATGGTCGTTGTATATGTGCTATTTTTTGTACACATGCTATATTATCATTGCATATGAATTTTATGATCTTTGTATGTGCGCTGATCTGATGTTTGATGTGTCATGGATGAGCGAGTTTGGGGCGAAAGAACTTGACTGGCCTGACCTCCTGACCTCAACCTGACAGAACACCTTTGGGATGAATTAGAGCGGAGACTGCGAGCTAGGACTTCTCGTCCAACATCAGTGCCTGACCTCACAAATGCACTTCTGGAAGAATGGTCAAACATTCCCATAGATACACTCACACTAAACTTTGTGGACAGCCTTCCCAGAAGAGTTGAAGCTGTTATAGCTGCAAAGGGTGGGCCAACTCAATATTGAACCCTACAGACTTAAGCCCCATACACACGGTCGGACTTTTTCATGGATTCTGTCCGATCGGACAAGGTTGTTGAAAAATCAGACCGTGTGTATGCACCATCGGACAGTGTTCGTCGGTTTGGCCGACGGACAAAGTCTTATCTCCTGCTGGAAAGATTTGCCGTCAACACGGTCCGATCACACCAAATCCGAGCATGTGTACGCTTGTCCGACGGACAAAGTGCTACGCATGCTCAGAAGAAATTCTGTGACGGAAGCGCTCGGTCAGGTAAAACTACCTTTCCTAATCGACACAGCACATTCGTCACGCTGCAATGTTAAAATGTCTTTAATGCAGCGCATTCTCTTTTTCTTTACAATGCAACAAGAATGACATCTTTTAGCTGCTCCTATTCACCCGCACTTCTCACAAACTTACTTCTTTATTACTTTGCAGCATTTATACACTACATGTTTATTTTGACTCTGAACGGAAAAGAATCTTTGTTATTTTTTTACCATGATTTGTCTTTTTTTTTTTTTTTTGGGAATACATATTTGAATGTTTTTTTTTGTTTTTTTTGGAGGGGGGTTGTGTGTCTCAAATTACCAAAAACACATTATTAACATTTGTATTTCTTGCTTAAATTTACTAGGAGTTTGTTTGTTGTTGGTGCCCCTTGTTAATTCTACTTTAGGATTAGTGAAATGTACCTGCTTACTCAAAGAAAAACTGTCATTGTAGCAAAGTAAAACACAATAGTCAATGATTATTTCAAATCAAAAAAACCTTTATTTAGGTCACACCAACAAACCAAAGAGGAACGCAGCCATGGTGAAACTTGGGGAATTTGCAAAGTCTTGGCCCCCCACGGCAACCATCATTGTTCAAGCGTAGAAAATTGGGGGCCTGAGGAGTACGTATATTAAGGGGAGTGCAATCTGGTCGTGAAGTCCAAAGTATCCGGAACTGCAGCAGATGCCATCTAGGTCCCCAGGCTCTGGTACTACAAGAGGCTCCATCTTCTCTCAGACCAGACTGATTCCAGGTCGTCACTCTCAGGTCTTCCTTCCACGCTTCCTTGCACGCTGTGGCTGTCGTGCTGGTGGGGTGGCAGGAGGAGGAGGAGGCGGAGCATGGTAGCTATGGCAAACATGTGTGACTGGGGTCATCTCCCCAGCCCTACCCTTATTTAGGACATGGAGGATGAGCCCCTCACACATGTTGCGTTGCCTCACCTCCATACCCATCATTTTTGTGACAACCACCGAGCCAAAGGTCTCCTCGTCGGCGGGTGTGGCATGTAGGGAGTCTGAAGCCTCTCTGATCATGCGGAGCGCTGACTGTGCCGCATAATCCCCCCTTCTCGCCCTTTTGTACGGAAGGCGGAGGGGAGGGGTTTGGGTGTCAGTCAGGCTCCGCGGCCTAGCCCCCTCTTGGCTGCCACTACCCAACTGGTGGCTGCCACTAACCCCTGCCTCCTCCTGACTGCCACCTTCCACAGCCACCTCCTGGCTGAGGTCTTCCTGTGTATGAAAAAGGGACATAGTTTCAGTTATTTGTTCATCAAACACACACAATTCTCATCTAGTGACTGTTGCAAAATGTTTACAAATAGAAAACCATACAATTCTCAGCCCTGCAGTTTAGATTCTGGCCCCAAATGTCTCCAACACTACTGTCAGTTGATATGTCAAACACGTTAGGAACTAAGCAATTGGGGATCCTGAATTAAGTGAACATCATTCATTATTCCCATAAATGGTAACAAAACTACTATACCTGGAACAAGCTGGGCTCCTCCACCTCTTCCATACTGGAAGGCCCAGGTTGCTCCTCGGAAGCCTCATCAGGGGTGGCCTGCGCGCAAGGAAGCGTGGAAGGAGGAGTCGAGAGTGGCTCCGTGACATCAGTCTGGTCTTTCAGAAAATGGAGACTCTGATAGTACCAGAGCTTGGGCACATAGACCTCATCTGCTGAAGTTGCAGTTTCCTCAGACTTCACGACCTTCTTCCGCTCCCTGATATACGCACTCCTCAGGCTGCCAATTTTCTTTCTTAGATCATCAACAGTTGCCGTGGGGAACCTTGGCTTGACAAATTCCACAAGTTCCTCCAGGGCTGCGTGCCTCTTTGGTTTGTTGGTGTAATGTGGGTGTTTACCCTGCCATAAAACGGGAAATTCCCTGAATTTGGCAATGAAGAGGGGGAGAAAACTCATGTCGTTGAATCCCTGCATAATCTCTGCAAGACACAACACCACACAAAACCCTCTCAATTATGTCAGTCTAAACTCTCCTAATCTTCTCCATAAAGAAGCCTCAAGTTCAAATCAGTCTAGGCTAGTTATGTACCAACGTCAAATTGTACCTTCGTTTGTAGCGATCGTCTCGTGTGAGTTTTCTCTCCCCTCGTCTCCCAGATCGTGGCTACGACACAGGCGTGTGATGTTTTATATACAGTGCGCATGCGTCAAACTCCGCCCGCCCCTGACGATCTTTCTCGTCTATTCCCCACCCCTTCTCTTTACGGCGCAGTGGGGAGAGCACATGGCGGGGACACAGCAGGTGCGCCACAAATATCCCACCAACGAGGAGGAGGACGAGGAAAGTCCGGAGGCAGAAACGTCCCGATCCCGGAGCCTGAAATTCAAGGCCTCCAATATGTCATTTGGAGAAATGTTGGAGATGGTGGACATATTAAAGAGGAGCGACTATGATGGGAAGTATGGGCCTTACCTCAACCCCAATGTCCGCAAGGCCAAGATCATGTCTAAAGTTGTGAGAAGGCTGTACAATCAGTTTGGGGTACAACGATCCAAGGAGCAACTGAGGAAACGCTGGTCAGACCTGAAACTGAGGGAGGCCGATCAGTACAGAAAGATCAAGCGAATTCTTCTAAAAAGTAAGTAGTTGTGTTTTGTGTTTGATTTCTTGCTTGCATACTGCTCCATTGTGGTTTGATTTTTACAAAGTTGTACATTCCAAAATGGCCACTTTCAGGTTCGTCTGTGCATTCGATCGTACTCAGCCTCGATCTTTCTGCCACTGTCATGGTCGTGTGTGTGTCCATTCGATCGTACGCAACCTCAATCGTTCGGCCACTTATAATACGATGTTTGGTGTTTTTTTTTTGGGGGAAAGGAAGTTTGTTCTCACTAGAAATGTCATCAAGAATGTAAAGCCAATTTATTCAATGTAAAGGAGAGGTCACCCAGTAGCTGTTTACCCATCTGGACTCTAGAGCACTAGTGCTGGGACACCCAAACCCCCTTTTTATTAGGCTTTTCCACACATGTGCTCCAGTGGATACTAGAGGGGGGTCTCCATCACACAAACTTCTACCAAAAAGCTAGTCAGTTTAGCACCTTTACAAAGTGACTACATTCATGTAGTTGACATTTGTAACTGGCCAAACTAAAATAGTGTCCGTCACTTTCAAGCAATGTTTGTCATTTCCTATTTCTGCCCTCAATAGATTGTGTTGCTAAATCTTCCTTTTGTACATTCTCATAGGGGAGCGAAAACTTGGGCCGTCTGAGGAAACCCCCAAACCAACACCTCCCAAAAAAGGGGAAAGAGCAGAAGCAGAGGAGGAGGAGGAGGAAGGAGAGATCATCGAACTTGGAGAAATTGTCACCACAACAGGTGAGTGTTGGAGAACACAGCTACTGGTAAGCTAATCCATGTATGGCTGCCTCATTTCCAACACCCCATTTTTGTTTGTTTGTGGTTTTTAGGTGACGTGGATGTTGTGGAAGAAAAATCGCACTTTACCACAGAGAGTGCCCACGTACTCATCGGAGAGATAATGGTCTGCAATAGAGATATAGATTACATAAAGCAAAACATCAATGATGTTCAACAAAAATTGAAGAACATCATTGATGTTTTAGGAAAAATATGAAAACGCACCAAGTAATTAACACACATTTGTGCCAGCTTCTGAACACATTTGCAACTTAAAAACTGTGTGAAATTTGGAACATGCACACATTGTGTCCACATGTGCTAGCTCCCATCATGGTGGATGAATGCCAACGTTTTTTTGGGGGTGCAAACACTTTACGAAACTACGAAAGTGGTTGTGGTGAAGGGGTTGCACCCCCAAAAAACGTCCATTCATCCCCATGATGGAAAATGGCACTTTTGAAGCTTCTAGGCATGTGTTTTACCATCTAATGACCATTTTCAGACCCAAATTGTGTGCATGTTCCAAATTTCCACTTTTCGGGGGTGACCCCCTCATGTGATGAAGGCAAGATCAAACACACTTTGAACATATAGTCATGTCTGATCTTGTCTTCACTTTACAAAGTTGAACTTTCCTAGTTCATAGGTTCTGTTTTGCTCCATGCCTGGTTTTACCAATTGCGTAATCTTTGTAAACAATGTTGTAAATAACCAAGATGTTGTCAGTTTTGGCGTGAAGATTGTAAACGCACTTGTGAATGTTTTCCAAGTAAACTTTTTTATTTTTCTAAATGTGTGGCTTCCTTATTTAAAAAACACAATGCATTATGTATGTAAAATGTAAAGGATATGGGGGGCAATGGGTGTTATTTACTAAAGGCAAATCCACTTTGCACTGCAATTTCCTTTCCCAGGGAACTTTTTCAATGCACTTGTAGAGCATAGCGGATTTGACTTATGTAAATGACACCCACAGTGCTTTGTACGAAAACACGGAGCACATCATTTTTCAGAATACACACATGTCAGACCTGGTGATGAAAAGGAGTATTTTGGCTGTCAGTTATGCAGGACAAACCTTCTCTAGACCAAAGATTAGGTAGCAAACACACAACATGAGAATAATCTTTTTGGGAAGAAGAGACTGTTACCTCCTTTTGCCCAGAAAGTGCATTCCCACTGTCGAAGGCAAAGGGAAAAATGTCAAAGTAAAATAAGCTAAAAAGAAGACTGAAATGACAAGAAATCAGAGGTTGGTTAAAATATCAGATTTATTAAAAAAATGCCTCTCACACATCGTCAGGCAGAGCAATGGCCCCCCTACCCACAAAGTACTCCATATATTGCTCGCGGACCACGCGGGCATTTAGAGGGGGCAAGCCTGGACGTGCCACTTGAAGGGCTGTGAGGTCCGCATTTGGAGGGCCCTCCACATCTGGGCCAACGGGCACCACATAGTTCCTGTTATGTCTTTTGAGGAAGTTGTGCAATATGCAACAGGCAAGAACTATGTGGTTCAGTTTGTATTCCGCCAAGTGAAATGCCGTCAGGAACAGGCGGAAGCGGCTGGCCAGGATGCCAAAAGTGTTCTCCACCACTCTTCTGGCTCTGGACAGCCTGTAGTTGAAGACCCTCTGGTCCGGGGTGAGGGTCCTCATCGGGAACGGCCTCATCACATGGGGAGTCAACGCAAACGCTTCATCTGCGACAAAGACGAAGGGGAGTCCTTCGGCATTCTCCTCTGGAGGTGGCAAGCACAGACTGCCACTTTTGGAGACGCCAGTAGAACTCCGTGTGCGTAATGGCACCACCATCCGAGATCCGGCCGTTCATCCCCACGTCCACATACATAAATTCATATGTCGCCGACACCACCGCCAACATCACTACACTATTAAACCCTTTATAATTATAATAGTAGGACCCCGAGTTGGGCGGTGGGACGATGCGGACGTGTTTCCCATCAATTGCCCCTCCGCAGTTAGGAAAGTCCCAACGGCTGGCAAAGTGGGAGGCCACAGTCTGCCATTCCTGTGGCGTGGAAGGGAACTGTGGAGTGAAACAAGAAAAAAAAATTAGTCACTTTGCACTTAAACATTGCAAGCAGATTAGACAATCAACATCTTGGAACAAGAGCATTGTATAAAATTGGAGGCTGGAAAGTATTTGCACAGAAAAGTAGAGGCTCCCCTTCACAGATGACTCACCCCCCATCAATCCCCCCACTTCTGATGGGCCATTGGCAATAACTAGGGTTTTGGGGGGGGGGGGGGGGTTACAGGTAACCCTCTGCACTTCATTGATTGGCAAATGGCTCAATAATGTGTGCTAGTTTGGCCAGACCCTCTGTACTTAACACTATTGGCAGCCCCCAGGAAAGATAAAATAACATTAACCCCCCCCCCCCCCCCCCCACAAAAAAAGGCAAGCACATTGTGACATTATGAAATTAACAAGCAAGCTAATAGGAGGGAAAGAAGACAAAAAAAGAGGAAATGGAAAGTATGGAGGCAGCCCCTTGCACTACATGCTTTGCAGAATTCATCCGTAAAGATGCCCACTATAAAGAGGTAGGTATATAGTGTGTATTGACCTTGGGAAAGGCAGCAGATAGAGGATTGGTACCATCTGACAGAGCAGTTGGGGGAGGGGGTTCATAATGAGTTTGCCCCCCCCCCCCACCAAAAACAAATAAAAAAGGGGCTCTACATAAAGTAAACCACACAGCAAACATTTGTGCATATTTTAGGGGGTGTTTGGGGGCAAACAATACTATGCAGCAGACAAAATACATTGCCTAAGTGACTAGGCCATAGGTGTCTATTGGGGCAGAAGAGCATGCTGGGGAGGTAAGTGAAGGGAAAAATGCATGAAGGAGAAAAGGGGCACAGCATATTAGAGCATATTGCAATCATGGTAATTAGGGAAGGAGGTCAAAAATAGAAGACATTAGCAAACAGAGCATACATAGAAGGGAATAGTCAAGTAGAAATGTTACCTTAATATAGTCCTCCTGCAGGACCTGAATGATGGCAGAACAGGTCTCTGGAATAATGATTCCCAGGGCCTGGGGAGAGATACCTGAAGAGAACTTCAAATCCTGAAGACTTCTCCCTGTCGCCAAGTACCTCAACGTGGCAACAAGCCTCTGCTCCGGAGTAATGGCTTGTCTCATGCAGGTATCCTGCCGGCTGATAAAGGGGGTCAGCAAAGCCAAAAGACGGTGAAAATCGGGGTCCGTCATCCTGAGAAAGTTCCTGAAATCATCAGGATTATTCTCCCGGATCTCACGAAGCAAAGGCATGTGCGAGAATTGGTCACGCTGAAGCAACCAATTCTTGGTCCACATACTCCTCGTCACTCTGTTCATGGACGGGTCTTGGGTCAAAGCTAAAAGCCCGACACCAATTCCGCGTACAGCACGAACTCGGCGACGAGTATGCACGGGAAACATCGCTCACAAGGTCACAAAAGGTCGGCTGGTCAGAACGGACAAACAGAAAGCACCGATAAACAGCAAGGCCTGAAAGAACGAACTGAATAGCAGAAACGAGCAGACAATAAGCAGTGCAAATCAAAGCGTCCTATATCAAGATATAGGCCGCAATGACCAACAAATGCGAACTGACTACACGCACTAATAAACAGATACGCACGACAAGCACAAACTGAAGAGCAGTAACGATCTGAGTCAGAAAACTGAGAAGCGCGAATCTTAAGTCACCAAACTTCGACTAACTCTCGATAAACACGGGATCAGCAGAAGGAGCCCAACGGGTGCCTGACGTGGTGCTGAACTTGCCTTTTCTAGTCTCGTGGACGACGACTTACGTCACGACGTTCTTGCAGACCGGATATTCCGACAACGTAGTCCGACCATGTGTACGCAACACCAACATCGGACAAAGTACGACGGACAAAATCCGACCGACCTGGTCCGCGGATTGTCCGAGCGTGTGTATGGGGCTTTAAGACTTGGATGTCATTAAAGTTTATGTGTGTGTAAAGGCAGGCGTCCCAATACTTTTAACAATATAGTGTACTTACAGTTCTCTGGGGCCGATAGCTTCCGTCTTGTACTTGCTTCAGAGCATGCGTTGTTTTTGGTACGTCTGAACATCATACAGACGAGCGGTTTTCCCGATAAGAATTGGTTCCGTCGGAAAAATTTAGAACATGTTCTTTCTAGGTCCGTCAGAATTTTCGACGTAAAAAGTCCGATGGGACATACACACAATCGGAATATACGATGAAAAGCTCCCATCTGACTTTTTCTGTCGGAAATTCCGCTCGTGTGTAAGCAACTGACCTGCGGACCATGAGCAGGGTAGAAGAGGAGGGGGGAGTACCATGTACCTTCAAAGGTCTGTAGAGGCCTCATGTTTTGCCTAGTGATTCCCAGTAGATAGCTTTCAATCTGTATATCCCAAATAAGGTCCAAAGTATGCATTCATGGAAGTCTTTGTTCAAAGTTTCAATATGGGTTGCTTTTGGAACTTGATCACAATCCCCAGTTGGACCCAACTCCCATGGGGGGGAACAGAAAGCTACAAAGTGCTCCTCTCCCTCTGCTTTCTCTAGGGTCCTCCCTATGGTCCCCTTGACCTCAGTCCCTTATAACAATATATTAGAAAAAAATATTTTAAAAAATCAAAGCCCGGGGTTCAAAGAAACTTAACTTGTTTAATTTACAAGATAAAACCTCTTGCTGTTATGGGCAATCACTTTTGCATCATTTTTCGCACATCTTGCTCCATTGCCTGCTACAAAATAACACAAGAAGTGTCAATTTTAATCCTGTTCAGGCAGCAAATGTGAGTCCAAACTCTCTGACATGTATGTATCAGAGGTGTCAGTTTAATTTATATTAATATAGACAGCTTCTTACACCCTCTGTCCCCATTTATATATTTTTGTTGCCCGTTGCTGTGACCGGCTCTCTAAGGGCGGACCTGAACAAGAAACTCTATTTGTATCCAAACTTGTGCTAGTGATTATATTGCTATTGAAATATGTCTATTCAGAGCATTATAGGTGGCATGTGCAATAAATCTATGGTGCATGGCAAATGTATGTGACATATGCGGTTATTAATCCCATATGGCCTCTCTTCTTAGTTTATGGGATTGACAAGGTTTGGGCTTTAGGTTGCAGATTAGACAGGATTGTCTGTATTCGCAGTTCTCTGTGCAGGTGTCACACACAGTACTGTGTTACAGGCTCACATCTGGACAGCAGACCCGAGTCTGAGTATATGGAGATCCTTGCAAGGAAGGGAGGGTACCTGCAGATCTTTGGCAGGGCCTCAATAGCCTGAGGCTACATCACACAGTGATGCTGAGTTACTGACACTGCTCCGAGAATTCTGAAGGCGTCAGGAGTCCACACCTTCACCATCTCACATTCTAGGCGTGCAACTCAAAGTATACCCAACATTAAGAATTAAACATTTAATATATTGCTGCTTGCCAGTCCTTAGATGTAGTGGCTGCATTTGTTTATTTTTGTTTTTCAACTAAGTACCATTTTCTGCAGGTACAGAAAAATACATGTTGATCTTGCCAGAAATCAAGCATTCCTGTCTACTGAATTGAAATTTCAAACAATGTCATCAACTTTTCCTGTTCCTACATACAAACCACATCTCCCCATGTCATGGAGAAGGTATTCTGTTCACACTTTCTTTCCTAGGGTGAAAATGTCTCTTCTCCATGGATACAGATCAACATAGTCACTATGGGGTTGACTGGAGAGTGCAAAACCTGGTGCAGTTGTGCATGGTAGCCAACCAGCTTGTAACTTCAGCTTGTTTGATTAAACTTTGACAATAAAACCTGGAAGCTGATTGGTTTATATGCAGAGCTGCACCAGATTTTGCACACTTCAGTTTTAGTACAGGCATACCCCACTTTTAAGTACACAATGGGACCAGAGCATGCATGTAAAACGAAAATGTACTTAAAGTGAAGCAATACCCTTTTTCACTTCTGGGGGGATCAGGGGCTGTAGAGGGGTGATCAGGGCCTATAGTGAAGGGCCATGGGCTGTAGTGGGGCGGGAGGGGGGTCAGGGAGTGAAGTTTATATTACTGTACAGTAATTCACTTTTGTTTAGGGGCAATCTGGGCTGGCTGGAGGGCATCTCTAGGCTGGCTGGTGGTCAACTCTGGGCTGGCTGGAGGGCATCTCTGGGCTGGCTGGCGGGCATCTCTGGGCTGGCTGGCGGGCAACTCTGGGCTGGCTGGCATCGCTGGGCTGGCTGGCATCTCTGGGCTGGCTGGCGGGAACTGTGCCTCTTCACTTGCGGCCTCTTCACTGGCAACAACTCCGGGGCAGCAGCTCCGCCTCTTCCTCTTCCGGCTGCGCGGTGTGGGATGTCTGTACTTGCGAGGTACTTTATGTACACTTGCGGGTATGTCCGTACTCGTGAGTGTATGTAAAGTGAGTGTAATTCAAGCGGGGTACGCCTGTATATCAACCCCTGTGGAACAAGAAGGGTGCTACTGACAGTATCACAAAGGGAAAACAAAGGGAAAACAGCCTGAAAATAAAATACACCTTATATTAGGACTGATAAGCTGCAATATATTGCATTTATGTTCTTGAGTTTGGATACACTTTAAAGCGAACCTATGTACCATGGCCAAAGATACATATGCTAAATCTTTGTTCACCCCTCCCCCTTTTTGTTTACCCTCCTGGACAATGTCCATACTTCTGGGTATGGCAAAATGTGAAAATTCCACAGTTTGGTACCTAAGTGGCCAACTGCCAGGCCCAAGTGCTGTCATGTGAGGGTGAGGGGAGTGTGCACAACCCCTGTGTAAAGCTTGCCATACACTATCAGGCTGGGTTCACTTCATACTACTGAGAATTGGATAAGGGTTCCCAGCATCCAATTCGCAATAGCAGGAGATTTGGACTGGCTCTTTATGGAGCCGGTTCACATATCTCCGCTGCGGCTCCGCTGCAAATTTACACAGGAGCCCTGTGCTTCTTTTGGTCCGTTTCAGCCAAGCATTTGGGCTAAAATGTGAACTGAAAATGTGAACAGGGACGCACTGGACCCCTGCTGTGAGCCGCATGCAAAGATAGGGTGAACCCAGCCTAAAGCTGGTTACACACACAGAGGTTTTTTTTTTTTTTCCCAACCGGAGGGTTGAACAAAAAATAAAACTGTCAGATCCCGCATCAATGCAAGCAATGCTGGTTTTCCAGTATGATTGGATTCCGATTGGATTCAGCTACTGTTTGGCTGACAATTTTCTGTCTGGCTCCTTCAATTTTCAAAATCAAAGGATTCCCGGAATGTGGATGCCGATGGAATAGCCTATTGCTTGAATTTTGGATGGTTCATCAAGAATTCACTCCAGGTATGGCCAGCTTGGGCCTGTGTTCAGACTAGAGCAGTGCAAATTGAAGGTCCTGCGTGACACGTCGATTGTTCTGCGGATTGTCCGCGTTTTAGGTGCGAATCAGCTGCTAACATGAATTCGCAACTCATTGTACTACTTCTGAGGGGGAAAACCACGCCAAATTTTTATAAAAAAAACAGCATGGAAGAAGAAGAAGAAGGCGGCGGCGCAGAAGGTGACGACAGCGGCAAGAACAGAAGAGACCCCGAAGACCCCGGAAGACCCCCGAAGGCGGATTGAGACCCCCAGACGACGGCGGCAATGAAGAAGAAAGCCGGGCTCCTCCACTCGGTAAAAGAGCTAGGTAAAATAGCGGAGGAGTCCGGCGAGAAGACCCCCCAAGACGGAAGAAGACCCCCGGAGCAGTGCAATAAAATATTTTTAAAAAATTGTGTGTTTTTCTCTTTTTTATTTACACTTTACACTTTGGGTAGGGGTACATCGTACACCATACTCATTCACATAGGGTGGGGGCCCCCTTATTAAAGGGGGCTCCCAGATTCCGATAAGCCCCCCGCCCGCAGACCCCGACAACCAACGGCCAGGGTTGTCGGGAAGAGGCCCTTGTCCTCATCAACATGGGGATAATGTGCTTTGGGGTGGGGGGGGCCGCAGGGCGCCCCCTGCCCCAAAGCACCCACCCCCCATGTTGAGGGCATGCGGCCTGGTACGGTTCAGGAGGGGGGGGGGCGCTCGCTCCTGAACCGTCCTCCTGAAACTTTCGTATTTATTGCTGTTATTACACCTTCACTTACCCCAGATCAGACTGTATTAGGATACTCATTTTAATCACCAGGCCTTTGGCCTTTTTAATATACACTTCTATTTCAACTTGCGTTATTTGCACCGCATCAAGGTTCCAACCTGCATTCTCAGGTTGCACTTGCCGTATAAGCTCTGCCATCACTAATACCTACCTCTGGATGTCTATTTAGCTAGTTTTCTCTAGCACAATTATATTGTTCTATACAGTGCACCACTACCCTTTACACTATTCTACCTTGCTCGCTTGTCCCCACCCCATTTCCTGACCTGCCAGGCTGCATGCTCGGATAAGGGTCTGGTATGGATTTTGGGGGGACCCCCACGCCATTTTTTCGGCGTAGGGGGTACCCTTAAAATCCATACCAGACCTAAGGGCCTGGTATTCCTCTGGAGGGGGAACCCATGTCGTTTTTTTAAAAAAAAATTGGGTGTGGACTTCCCCCTCAGAGGTAGTACAATGACTTGCAAATTTTTGTTCAGAACGCAAGCCAGGTGCGAATTAGATGCGTGCCCATAGAAGATAATGGGCCTGAAGTCGCACCTGATCCGCCCCGCACCAAAGTCGGTTGCGGTTTTTCTGCTATGCGCAGTGCGCATGCACCAGACATATGTGAACGTGCCCCATTGAAAACAATGGGTTTTGAAATGTCCTGCGAATTCGCAGTGTTTTTCCCGCTGCAAATTCGCAATAGTGTGAACCTAGGCTGAGTTTCGGCGACTTTGCTCAGTAAAATGGAACTTGTAATAAAAGCATGGGTGGTCCTTTGGTGGTATTGTAGGGAAAGTATGAAAGGCCCAAGCAAAAAAGGAAATTCCTATAGAAGTAACAAAGAACATATACAGCGTGGAGACCAATGTCTTCAATGGAATATACAGTAAGTTTGCATAATTTGAGGCTGGAGGCACAGCTGTGCCTAGGCACACTCACATACCAGGAAGTGCACTGCTATATTTTAGGAGGTATTCAAGACCAAAGGTAAATATTCCAGTCAATGGCTTATGCACAATTAACATTTCTAAATGTTCCCCATAACATAACACATCAGCATTTTTGGGGTTTGTGGTGGAACCCCTCATTACCCACCTTCTCCAGCAGTGGGTGCAAGTGTCTTAAATTCTATTTGCCACAATGTAAATGAACTTTCACCATCCCCAAAACTCTTGACCAACCGCCGCTGATACAAATTTCATTGTTTCCCACCCTCATGTGCCCATAAAGACCACGCCTGATGGGACAGTATTAACTGAGCATGTTAGCTGTCAACAGGTGGAGGGTCCTCCTTTGTTGTTCCCAGTGTACAGGCAGCTGGGTGACAGCGCAACTGCATGCATCTTCATTTTAAGCTCTGGTCACTGACTCACTGTGGGGAGCCACTGTGCTATCTGGCCCCAAAATACTGCCTTTCAAGTGGGATGGCCCTGTATCTTCTGCCACCAATGTTTACACCTATCTCTGGGAATTCTGATGCTACCTAGACATGCAGACCAGAGACTCCATCTGCCTCTCCTCTGTGGAGTCTGCCTGGAGATCCCTGTGGTTGACCACCTGGGCTACCATCTACAGCCAGCCTTCCTGTGAGAGAGGGAACCACCCCAGAGAACTGTAAGTACACTATATTGTCAAAAGTATTGGGATGCCCGCCTTTACACACACATGAAATTTAATGGCATCCAAGTCTTAGTCCGTAGGATTCAATATTGAATTGGCCCACCATTTTCAGCTATAACAGCTTCAACTCTTCTGGGAAGGCTGTCCACAAGGTTTAGGAGTGTGTCTATGGGAATGTTTGACCATTCTTTCAGAAGCGCATTTGTAAGGTTAGGCACTGATGTTGGACGAGAAGGCCTGGCTCGCAGTCTCTGCTCTAATTCATCCCAAAGGTGTTCTATCCGGTTGAGGTCAGGACTCTGTGCAGGCCAGTCATGTTCCTCCACCCCAAACTCGCTCATCCATCCACCAGTGCACCTTGTTTGTGCACTGGTGGGCAGTCATGTTGGAACAGGAAGGGCCTTTCCCAAACTGTTCCCACAAAGTTGGAATCATAAAATTGTTAAAAATTTCTCGGTATGCTGAAGCCTGAAGAGTTCCCTTCACTGGAACTAAGGGGCCAAGCCCAACTCCTGAAAAACAAACCCCACATCCCTTCCACCAAATGATCTGGACCAATGCACCAAGCAAGGTCCATAAAGACATGAATGAGTGAGTTTGGGGTGAGGGAACTTGACCAGATGAAGCCCCGTAGATGGTGGCGTAATGCGAAGAGGTGGACCCTGGCGGTGGGATTATCAGCACAATACGTGAGACCTGCTGGATTTTGTTATATGCCTTGTTTTTAATCAATACATGTGAGTCATTGTATGAAGCTGGGGTGGTGAGGTTTGTCCAGACTTACATCTAGGTACTGCACTATTGGAAGCACTTTTGTTTTTTTCATGTCATTATGGAGTTGCTGGTGACCAATGTGGTGCCATTCTTAAAGGGGAAACGCACAGTGTCTTAAGGAACCAGATTATAAGCTCATTTGACCTCTTGGGGACTATGATGGAGATTGAGCCTGCATTGCACTCGGTGAAGGGGGCTCAATTCATGGAGTGGAGTCACATTGTGTGTTCCTGAAACACGGTTCACAATTAGAGACTGTTTAGTGCATATTTTCTTAAGAAGATCCTCTTCTAATACTGTGGACTTTTTTCATCACATTTTTTCATCACTTAACTTTTTGCTATTTTGCACTTGAACTTTATTATGAAGTTTGATTGTTTATATTAATTTATGCATATTTAATCAAGATATATTCCGTTGGCAGCGCTACTACATAGGTATTTATATCTGTCGAGTCGCACATTACTGTTTATCTCATCACTTGGCTGATACAGTGCCTTGCAAAAGTATTGCAATGGCATTTTTCGTGTTTTGTTGCCTCACAACCTGGAATTAACATGGATTGTTTGAGGATTTGCTTCATTTCATTAACAGAACACGCCCGCAACTGTTTTTTTATTTTTATTGTGACCCAAACAACAAATATGACAAAATAACAGAAAAAGTCAAAGTGCATAACTATTCAACCCCCTAAAGTCAATACTTTGTAGAGCCACCTTTTGCGGCTATCGCAGCTCCAAGTCGCTTTGGATGTCTCTATGAGCTTGCCACATCTTACCACAGGGATTTTTGCCTATTCTTCCTTGCAAAACTGCTCCAGCTCCTTCAAGTTGGATGGTTTGTGCTTGTGAACAGCAATCTTTAAGTCTGACCACAGACTTTCTATTGGATTGAGGTCTGGGCTTTGACTAGGCCAATCAAACACATTTACATGTTTCCCCTTAAACCACTCAAGTGTTGCTTTAGCAGTGTGTTTGGGGTCATTGTCCTGCTGGAAGGTGAACCTCCGTCCTAGTCTCAAATCACACACAGAGTGGTACAGGTTTTGCTCAAGAATATCCCTGTATTTAGCACCATCCATCTTTCCCTCAACTCTGACCAGTTTCCCAGTCCCGACTGATGAAAAACATCCCACAGCATGATGCCACCACCATGTTTCACAGTGGGGATGGTGTTCTTTGGGTGATGTGATGTGTTGGGTTTGCGCCAGACATAGAGTTTTCTTTGATGGCCAAAAAGTTCAATTTTAGTCTCATCAGACCAGAGCACCTTCCTCCATACATTTTGGGAGTCTCCCACATGCCTTTTCGCAAACTCAAAATGTGCCATTTTGTTTTTTTGCTGAAAGTAATGGCTTTCTTCTGGCCACTCAGCCCAACTCTATGGAGCGTACGGCTTATTGTCGTCCTATGTTCAGATACTCCAGTCTCTGCTGTGGAACTCTGCAGCTCCTACCTTAGGTCTCTGTGCTGCCTCTCTGACTAATGCCCTCCTTGCCCGGTCTGTGAGTTTTAGTGTGCGGCCGTCTCTTGGCAGGTTTGCTGTTGTGCCGTGTTCTTTCCATTTGGTTATGATAGATTTGATGGTGCTCCTAGGGATCATCCAAGATTTGGATATTTTTTTATAACCTAACCCTGATTTGTACTTCTCAACAACATTGTTCCTTACTTGTTTGGCGAGTTCCTTGGTCTTCATGGCAGTGTTTGGTTAGTGGTGCCTCTTGCTTAGGTGTTGCAGCCTCTGGGGCCTTTCAAAAAGGTGTGTATATGTAATGACAGATCATGTGACACTTATGCCACATACACACGATCGGAATCCTCGTCGGAAAAAGCTCTGACGGTTTTTCCAAAGGAATTCCGACGGAATTCCGCTCAAGCTGTGTTGCCTACACACGGTCACACCAAATTCCGACGGTCAATAACACCGCGGCATACAACACGTTTGACAGCACTATTAAAGGGAAGTTTAATACTTCTGAGCATGCGTCGGATTGTTCCCGAGAATGCGTCGGAAATTTTGCCTGTCGGAATTGCATACATACGATCGGAAAATCCGATAGAAAGGTTTTCCGTCGGAAAAATTAAGAACAGGTTCTCAATCCAAAGTCCGTCGGAAATTCCAACAGAAAAAGACCGATGGGCATACACACGGTCGGAAAATCCGACGAAAAGCTCCCATCGGACTGTTTCCATCGGAAATTCCGACCGTGTGTACGCGGCATTAGATTGCACACAGGTGGACATCATTTCACTAATGATGTGACTTCTGAAGGTAATTGGTTGCACCAGAGCTTTTTATGGGCTTCATAACAAAGGGGGTGAATACATACGCACATGCCAATTATCAGTTTTTTATTTCTGAAAAATAGTTTTATGTATATATTTTTCTAATTTTACTTCATCAACTTAGACTATTGTTTTCTGATCCATCACATATAATTCAGATTAAAAAAACATTGAACTAAAGGCTGTAATGTAACAAAATAGGTAAAAAGCCAAGGGGGTGAATACTTTTGCAAGGCACTGTACCTTTACAGTACACGTTTAATTCCACTTTCCCTAAAACATGCTGCCTTGTAACATCAGACCTACTGTATGTCTGCAGTACCCAATTTAGGCCAACAACAGCCGACATCAGAAAGGGAGACCAGCAGTTTCCAGGAGAAGGTATCTGAGAGCCAACAATCGGGTTCGATTATACATTTGTTTTAGAACATAATAGATTTTGCGAGGAATTCTTCTTTATCAATATGAATAATTTTATTTCACCCTGTATATAAACTCCAGCCCAGCTATAGACCAGGTAGACAGGGGCTGCTGGCTGCTCTCTAAGGTCCCCTGAGGTCAGTATGATTTAAATTGACTTTTTCCACATGTGCTGATGGTCAGATTAGGGTACCAGCCCCATCGTCAAGAACGTGAACTTCTTGCTGGGGAACAGGATTAGCTGTCTGAGCTATATAAACATTGACAAAACGCCTATCAGAAAGTGCGTTTGTAGCCAGAAAAATGTGTGTTTGCATGATGCTTTCTTTCCAGGGCCAGGAAAGACACATCCAATCCAGGGCTGAAATAAAAAATTAAGCCCGAGCTGTTGACCCATAGCCAAGCAAGTGCCAGGGTTGATCCATTCACATCTGTAACGATAACATGTGACAGCTGCTTGATTTGTAACAAAGCCTGGAAAGCGCTGATGATCGCACTCTCCTCGGGACAACTTTATGTAAAACTGTAACCCTTTCTTCCGAATTTGGCACGACGTGCACTTTATGAGGCTTCATTCAGACCTCGGGGCTAAAAAACAGTCGTTCAAAAAACACCCGAAGTTTCCAAAGTTCAGTTTCAATATGCTAATAATGCACACAGGCGTTTGCAAAGGAAGGGCCCCATTCCTGAACACGGAGCAGGAACTAAAATGTGCGTGGGAAGATACGTGTGAAGGAAACCTTATTGGATTAAAGGCCTGCTCCAGCCAAAACTGCAGAAAGTTACAACCTATGTCTGGATTTAAATTGCTCTCTGTGGGTATTGCTCTCCTTCCTGAAACCCCAGGACAGGATGTCAGCTGGACAGGTAAAGCAGGGAAATCACCCCACAGGAAACAAAAACAGTCTTCATTCTTAAGCTGGCCATACACTATACAAAAAATCGGCCGAACCCATTTTCGGAAAAAAGAAAGTTCGACCGCGAGCGCAAACGATGGTGCCATCATGTAATGGCCGATAAATTGTTCAGTGAACATAAAAAAAAAAAATGATGTTCGTTTTTTTACATATACCTAGTGCAGACAGGTCGGACGGGAAACACATTACCTTTCAATTTATCGTTCGTTCGGCAGAAAAGGCTCAAAAAACGTCCAAACGATTATCGATTTTGTGTCCATTAACTGGCCGAAATATCGAAAGAACGTTCTTTGACCGAATTTTCGGCCGATTTTTTGTATAGTGTATGGCCAGCTTTAAGCCCCGGTTCACACTGGTGCGACTTGTCATGCGATTTGACAGTTCCCAATCGCATGATAAGTCGCTTTCCATTACTGGCAATGGAGCCGTTCATATCGCTGGGACTCATGTTGAGTCGCGATTATGGAAGCGATTATGGAAAAGGTTCCTGCACTACTTTTTGACAATTTCATTGCAACTTGCATAGACTTCTGTTCTGCGGCTGGGGACAGAGAAAGATCAGGTCCCCTTCTCTGCCAGGCAAGACTGTGCTGTGCAGCAGAGCTGTATAAATCGCAGGGCTGGATGGACAAATACAAATCCATTGGCTAAAACTGTTCTTATATATGTAATTCATCACTTTATGTAGCTGTTTGCCTGGAGTTTAGACTTATTTTATATATGAATATAGCATGAATATGGTTTTATATATATATATATATATATATATATATATATATATATATATATATATATATATATATATATATGAATACAGCATGAATATGGTCATATATATATAGGAATATAGCATGAATATGGTCATATATATATAGGAATATAGCATGAATATGGTCATATATATATATATATATAGGAATATAGCATGAATATGGTCATATATATATATGAATATAACGTGAATTTGGTCATATATAACAATAGATTTGCAGACCTGAATGGACCTAAATAGTACAGAATATAATTGATGCGTGTATAGCCAACATTCCACAAAACAAGTTATAATTTATGTTTGGCGACCCTTTAAGCTACCAGATTTCCCTTCTCCCGGCTAGTCCATAAAAGCCAGTAATTAAAATACAATTATAACTGTGTTACGTTCATGATGCAGTAATCCAGAGTCCTGTGTATTTATTACCCACTGTGTACACAGAGGCATTTATAGGTAAAATGGTATTACTTCTTAGAAAATAAAAACAAAACATAGTGCAGACAGTTGTCACCCTGAAACTGGCTCCAGTCTGGCAGCGGTAGTTCATAAGAAAATCCCCATGAGAGCATACTTACTGTGCATTGGATTGTAGTGTACAGAGTGATTGAAGCTGCAGGATGCTGCATGTTTGTTGCTACTGATAGAACATGGCTGCCCTCTTGTGGTCAGATTCCATATAGCAACGAGTAATAGTTTACTGAATCCATACTAGATCAACATGTACATATAACCAGGGTAGATGAAGAGGGCCTATTTATACAGAAGTTGCCAAGTTATTTAAAGTGTCAGTAAACCCTGAAATGTTTTAGCGGTCTTTAGCTCTTAATTTACCAGGTCTTGCTGTGTGCTAAATATGAGGTTGTTAATCATTAGGGAATGGGATGAGCTCATGCGTGTTCGGATCCTAGTCCAAACCCACCTGAGTTATCCCCCCAGGAAGATGTCACTGCACACCGCAAATCATGGGCAGCCAGGACATTCCCTGCCCCGCAGCTGCACATGTGTACATATGTGTATACGTGCAGCTGCGGGACAGGGGAATGCCTCAGTTGCTTTTAATTGGTATCAAACCAGAGATGTGTGGTGAGGTCAGTGGCTGGTGAGGCACTGGCTAATATCGTAGCCAGATACACACAGGTTACATGAACGTTAGAGAGAGAGCAATAATTCTAGCACTAGACCCCCTCTGTAACTCTAAACATGTAACCTGTAAAATGGAAAGTGTCGCCTATGGAGATTTTTAAGTACCGAAGTTTGGCGCCATTCCACGTGTGTGCGCAATTTTAAAGCGCGACATGTTAGATATCTATTTACTTGGCGTAACATCATCTTTCACATTATACCAAAAGAATCGGGCTAACTTAATGCCCCGTACACACGATCGGACTTTCCGACAACAAAACCGTGGATTTTTGTTCAAAGGTTGTTGGCTCCAACTTGTCTTGCATACACATGGTCACACAAATGTTGGCCAACAATTACGAACGTGGGAACGCGGTGACGTACAAGACGTACGACGAGCCGAGAAAAAGGAAGTTCAATAGCCAGTGCGGCTCCTTCTGCTTGATTCCGAGCATGTGTGAACTTTTGTGCGACGGACTTGTGTACACACGATCGGAAAATTCAGACAACAAAGTTTTGTCGGAGCAAAATTTGAGAACCTGCTATCAAACATTTTTTGGTGGAAAATCCACCAACAAATGTTCGATGGAGCTTACACACGGTCAGACTTTCAGCCAACAAGCTCACATCCAACATTTGTTGTCGGAAAATCCAATCGTGTGTAAGGGGCATTAGTGTTTTTTTTATATTCAGTGTAACATAAAAAGTTCAAACGACCACCATTTTATTCCCTTGGGTGTCTGCTAATATATATAATGTTTGGGGGTTCTGAGTAATTTTCTAGCAAAAAAAAAATGATGATTTTTACATGTAGGAGAGAAGTGTCAGAATTGGCCTCGGTGGTGAGGGGTTAATTACCATAAGTAATATACAAATAATTATTATATATTGTTTTTAGGTTAATTTACTATATTTTCAAAAACTGTACTCAAGCAGGTGGCTTAACAGACAAATTACTGAAGTTTGAAGTTATATCTTCAAACCAGTATTTTTACAGTAAATAGATAAATAATAAATTATTATGTTATAACATATAGCATAATAATATAGGATTTTGCTTAATTAAAACAGTACCTTTTCAGCAGCAGCAGATTCTCATTCTCCCTCTTAACTGTATGAGAAAAACATGGGATTCTGGGTAAATCTTATACTCATAAACACATGTTTTTTCCTTTTAGGTAAGAAGGCTGAGCTGGAAGGGAGCATGTGTCTTTTAGACACATGCCCCCTTCTATGACACTTCAGTGAGAGATCAGCTCCCACTGCAGCATTTTTATTGGACAGCTTGTTCCAGTGGTGCTTTACCATTGGTCCAAGGCTCCAAGCTGTCCATTAAGCTCAGTGCTTCTGACAAGAAGAGAGGGGCACTGTGAGCTCATCCACTCAGTCTGCTGCAAACAGAGTGTCTTAGCTTGTATTTAAACTGGCTGCTCTGTAGGCTGCACATGAAGCCCCGTATCTCTGGAAATGTAGGTGGCATGAGCCCCAGGTTGATCTTTTTTTTATATATATTCATGGCGCCTCCCCTGACTGCACGTCCCTGTTTGCACAATGACAGATTCCTGGTGGGATAGCTCAGGTGGATTTGAAATAGGATCTGAACACGCCTCAGCTCATCCTTGCTCATCATTTTCCCTGACATTTATACAAGCTGTAATAAACCCTTTAATTCGATGTTTGAGGACATTTGACAATCACGGCTACACTATATTGCCACAATTATGTGGGCAACCCTTCAAATGCCTACGTTTAGGTGTTTCTAGTGAGTGCCACAGATAATACTACAGCATACAAAGACATTTTGGATAATTGTAGTCTCAGCAAACTTACAAATAATTTGTGACATCTAACTTACAGGAGCCCCTCAGTAAAAGAATCACAGAAAAATGTAATGCTCCCTTGCACTCAATTATATTAAACGTTAGCAACAAACATACATAAAAGCAGATGAATCTTCAGCTTTAACCTCCTAGGCGGTATTCCCGAGTCTGGCTCGGGTTCAGTTTTTTCTGCCAGGAGCGGTAACCCCGAGCCAGACTCGGGCTACATTGCAGGATACAGGGGGGGGGGGGGGGGGTTACTTACCTTGTCCCCTGGATCCTGCGATGTCTCCCCCCGCTGTGTGTGCGAGCCGTCCGCTCGCTCGATTCACACAGTGCCGAGTGCCGCTGATCTCCGTTCCCTGCGACGTTCCGACGCACGGGAGAGGAGATCGGCGCCAAATTCAAAAAAGTGTAAAAACACAACACACATACAGTACTGTAATCTTACAGATTACAGTACTGTATACAAAAAATACACATCCCCTTTGTCCCTAGTGGTCTGCCCAGTGCCCTGCATGTCATTTTATATAATAAAAAGTTATTTTTTCTGCCTGGAAACTGGAGATTGTCCATAGCAACCAAAAAGTGTCCCTTTATGTCAAAAGTGGTTTTAGACCAGCTAGAAAACACCGATAAAAAATTAGAATCACAATTTATCATCAAACAATAAATTTAATGACAGCGACTATTCTGCAACTGAGCAAATTTCAGTGTTTTTGATTTGATTACATTATTGAATCATTTTTATATATATTTTTATTATATTATAATTTATGATTTTGTGTTTCAAACTTTATCATACCCGGGATGTCTACTAGACTCTGGTTCGGACAGATTTAAGTGAGTTATTCATAAGAATTGCATGCCTACAATATAAAAACGCCAAATTTCCATGCAAAATAATTGTACTGCTTTCAGCACAAAATTCCAGCCAGAATCATACCGCCAGGGAGGTTAAGATAGTTTAATACATATCAGAGACATCAGCCTGACAGATACCACAATACATTCCTTTTATGACTCATAGTAGTAGGCATAGAGTGGCTCTGCACAACGTAATGACATCACGAGGGAAAGCGACACCTTACATGTTGCGTCCCCAGGCAGGACTTCATCAGAGCTGCCCTATGCTAACTACATTGAGCTAGAATACAAATCCACAGCGATACCTTTCAGGCTGATCTTGTTGATGTACAGTATATTTAACTGTTTTAATGTTGAAGATTCATCTCCTTTTATGTAGGTTTGCTGCTCATTAATGTACTTGGCCCATAGTCTAAAATGGAGTCGGTCACAGAAATCCTTCTGCTCTGTGCATACTGGAAACTAGATATTACACACAATGCAGTACCAAGATATTACACACAATGCAGTACCAAGATATTACACACAATGCCGTACCAAGATATTACACACAATGCAGTACCGAGATATTACACACAATGCAGTACTGAGATATTACACACAATGTCGTACCAAGATATTACACACAATGCAGTACCGAGATATTACACACAATGCAGTACCAAGATATTACACACAATGCAGTACCGAGATATTACACACAATGCAGTACCAAGATATTACACACAATGCAGTACCAAGATATTACACACAATGCAGTACCAAGATATTACACACAATGTAGTACCAAGATATTACACACAATGCAGTACCAAGATATTACACACAATGCAGTACCGAGATATTACACACAATGCAGTACCGAGATATTACACACAATGCAGTACCGAGATATTACACACAATGCAGTACCAAGATATTACACACAATGTAGTACCAAGATATTACACACAATGCCGTACCAAGATATTACACACAATGCAGTACCGAGATATTACACACAATGCAGTACCGAGATATTACACACAATGCAGTACCAAGATATTACACACAATGCAGTACCGAGATATTACACACAATGCAGTACCAAGATATTACACACAATGCAGTACCATCCAAGCAAGAAGGCCTCCCCATCAACAACAGATAAGCTAAGAGTTGCTTATCTGTAAACTGTAAATGTAAGTAAAGGTACTCCATGCAAATTTATAAAAAGAGAAAATTAAAACATGTTTAATGCAACCAGTGTAATGTAGGCCTTATGTATTGATAGCAATTCTTGGACTGGAAGCAAGATCTCCATTTGCATTTAAAAATTGACATAAAGTACAACTGATACACAATTGTTAGGCTAAATTTCCCCATTCCTGCTCCTCACTACTTGTAAGTATCATGGGTGTCTTTACTAACCAATAGTGAGACATGAGAATTGGAAGGGGGTGTGCCTAGTTTAGACCCTGCCCCACGCTGATGAAGTCTTGCCCAGGATGTAACGCGTACGAGGGTCAGGGAGTGCGAGTGACGTCACCCGTGGCCATCTTGGAGTTTTCTATTGTACACATTCAGCGCTGGCACTCGCGGTAGAGTGCCAATTAATGTGAGTGTATTTCCTATGTGTGTTATTTGTGCATATTAAATATATTCAAAACGGAGAGCACTAGATTGTCCCCTCTTACTTTACATATGTATGCTGCTACTGCTGGAATTTTGGTGAGGTTGCTGCTGGAGTATTGTGAAACTTCCCCCTGCTGGAGATGAATTCCTGGTGGTGAGAGAGAGCAGAGTTTTAACCCACTACTTACTGCTTTGTGACCTATTGTAGGTCGAAGCAGGGAGGTGAGAGGCCACCCTTACTTCATTCGGTGAAGGGATCACCAGCACTAATATTTTACTGGACAATTTTGTCATCACTTCACTTAAAGCTGCATTTAGTCTTCATGCACTTGCACTTTATATTTTGGACTAGATGTATGATTATCTCTAGGACAGTCCGTGATCATTTCTTGCAACTATATTTAATATCTTTGCAAATTTAATGATTCTTTCTGGGACATTCCATGATCATTTTATGCGATTATATTTTATATTTATTTATTTCTTAGATTATCTTTTTGCGCTGCACTATTACATTTTTTGAGTCTATATGAGGTGTTCCTGAATTTACTTTGAGTGTCAGCAGGCATTCTAGGGTTTTATTTTATTTTATTATTTATTGCATGACTGCACTGAGTATTTCTCTCCTTTGTTTATAATGTGCCTAGTTTAGGACAGAGGTATGGCTCCCCAGCCCTCAAATGGCCCTGGCAAGCCATCTGAAAGTACTGCCAGAACCTGTAGGATCTGTACATATCTTCAGACACTTTAGTAGGATTACTTACTCAGGATCCCTTCCGTTCTATTTACCTACCAGCATTGTCTTGCTGTTTGGTGTTCTTGATATACGCTGAAAATTTGGAAAAAATGTCAATTCCGGCTGCGTTGGACTCACGATGCTTTGCTGCCAGCTTGGGGTATCTGTAGGAGGTGATAAATACACAATAAGAAATGAATAAAGTTGATGCAAAGTGAATATGGCAGCATTCAAGACAGAACAACATCGGCTACACATTTCCTGCATCTAAACTATGGGCATGTTCACTCCACTCATCCCGAGCTAGTGAACAATGGGCACAACCAGTTCTCACATCTGTACATGCCTATGGACCAGAGCAAGGTTTACATTTCTGCTATGGGCCTGTTTATTTGACAATCACATTTCATTACTTAATGTAGATCTAAAGGCCAAACTACTTTTTTTTTTTTTTGGACAGAGTAAGGGAGGGTTATAACCCCTGTCAGCTTTTTTTTTTGTTGCCATCTCTGCCCTAATGGGAAGGTTTGCCCTTACTTCCTGTCCCATAGCTAAAACAGCAAGGTGAGGAAACCCCTTTCCTAATATTCATTGAAGGATTTGCCCTCTATTCCTGTTTTGGTGACAACTCAAGATTTGGGATTTTCTTTCACTTTCGATTCATAACTGTAAACATGACAAAAGGAGAGGGCGAATCTCCCTAATGAGGGAAAGAGGTAGCAATAACAACCTGCCAGATGTTCTAATCCATCTCCACTCTATATAACAAAAAAAAGGTTTTGCCTTTAGTTATACTGTAACATAACACCGTAATACATACACTATATTGTCAAAAGTATTGGAACACCAATTGTAGTAAACATCTGAACTTGGATTTTTAAGGCAAAGGGCTCAATATTGAGTTGGCCCGCCCTTTGCAGCTATAACAGCTTCAACTATTCTGGGAAGGCTGTCCACAAGGTTTAGGAGTGTGTCTATGGGAATGTTTGACCATTCTTCCAGAAGTGCATTTGTGAGGTCAGGCACTGATGTTGGACGAGAAGTCCTGGCTCGCAAATTCATCCCAAGGGTGTTCTGTCAGGTTGAGGTCAGGCCAGTCAAGTTCTTCCGCCCCAAACTTGTGCATCCACTCTTTTGGGAAGGCTGTCCACAAGGTTTAGGAGTGTGTCTATGGGAATGTTTGACCATTCTCTGTTGACCTGAGCCATTGTCATCCCGTCATCCTATTCTCCTTCTCCCTCCCGATTTTGGCCATTCCTACTTTACTCCTTTCTTTCTCTCTCTCTCTGTTTCTTTTATTGAAGGAAAAGTGGAAATGAAGAATGGGCAGCCCTGTTCCCTATTTAGTATACCTTAATCACATATTATTGTATGAGACACTAATGTTCAAGCTAACTGCAAATCTTTCTATGACGTTTTTCAATGTACATAGTAATAATTTTTTGTACAACCTGATTTATTGTGATCTGATGATACGCAATTATAGTCTCACTTGTTTGTATGTTATTGCTGAACATCAGTGTTTTACCCTTTCTTGGAGTTCACTAAAGATTATATTTAAAAAAAAAAAAAAAAAAAAAAAAGCATGTATTTTTCTCCTTTAGTCAGTGGTAGTTAAAAAAATGTTACTGAAGAAAAAAACTATACATTAACATCATAATTTGTGATTAAAATTGCTACTAAAATTGTGATTCTGACACAAAGCATTGCAAAGGCCTACAATTCTGAGCTTTTTTTTTTTTTTTAAAGTTAACCACAAAAAAAAAAAATGTACAAACAAAAATTAAAAACGTGTCTAAATATTAATGGTTAGAAAAATAGAAATAAAAAATAATAGCCAAGGAAAAAGGGGTTATTAAGGTAAACTAATGCCACGTACACACAATCGAAAATTCGGCCAGCAAAAGACTAATGAGAGCTTTTGGTCGGAAAATGCGACCGTGTGTAGGCTCCATCGGACTTTTGCTGGCCGAATTCCCGCCAGCAAAAGATTGAGAGCATGTTCTCTGAAAAAGTTCCGATTGGAAATTCCGATCGTCTGTAGCAATTCCGACGTGCAAAATTCCTACGCATGCTTGGAAACAATTTGACGCATGCTCGGAAGCATTGAACTTAATTTTCTCGGCTTGTCATAGTGTTGTACATCACTGCGTTCTTGATGGTCGAAAGTTCAGCGAACTTTTGTGTGACCGTGTGTATGTAAGACAAGCTTGAGTGGAATTCCGTTGGAAAAAACATCAAAGATTTTTCTGACGGAAAATCCGCTTGTGTGTATGTGGCATAATGGTTCATATGGGGTAAATAAGAACACATTTTATTTATTTTTTTACTTAGCATGTTGCTTTAAAGTGATTGTAAAGGTTCTGTTTGTATTTTTTTATTCTTTTAAATAACAGACATGTTATACTTATCTGCTCTGTGCTGATTCTCCTCTTTAGGCTCGATTCACATCTATGCATTTTGCTTTTGAGCATTTTTGCAGTGCTTTTTGCGGTGCTTGCCGCGTTTTTGGACACGCGTTCTTACCGTGATTTTGCCGCGTTTTGTTTTTTTTTTTTTTACACTGTGGTTGCTATATACGGTGTAAAAAAAAATGAAAAAAAAAAAAACGCAAATCGCGGCAAAATGGCGGTAAAAACGCGGTAAAAACGCGGCACTTGCGTTTTGGATGTGGGTCCATTGACTTCTATTACATGCAAAACGCTGCATTTTGCATGAAAAAAAGTCCCCGACCCTTTCCAAAAAACGCAGAGGCACAAAAATGCATTGATGTGGACATGTTCCATAGGAACCCATGTTAAAAAATTTCCCTGCATTTCTGCAAAATGCATCAAAAAACGCGCTAGTGTGAATGGAGCCTTAAAGCGGAGCTCCACCCTAAAGTGGAACTTCCGCTTATCGGATTCCTCCCCCCCCTCCGGTGCCACAATTGGCACCTTTCAGGGGGGAGGAGGGGTGCAGATAACTGTATAATACAGGTATCTGCACCCACTTCCGGGACGCATTATCCGAGCTGTCCCGCCTCTATCCGAGAATGCCCTGTTGTGTCTTGGGAAACACAGTTCCCAGGACACAGCGGGGACCAATAGAGGCGCGCAGCGCGACTCGCGCATGCGCAGTAGGGAACCGGGCAGTGAAGACGTTGCGTCTTCACTTCCTGATTCCCTGACAGAGGATGGCGGGGGGCAGCGAGAGAAGAGCGATCGCTCGTCATCTTCTGCCGACACCGCTGTAACCTGGAACAGGTAAGTGTCCATTTATTAAAAGTCAGCAGCTGCAGTATTTGTAGCTGCTGACTTTTAAAAAAAAAATTTCAGGTGGCGCTCCGCTTTAAGGTTCCCCCGCTGGTGCTGTCTGCCCCCTGGTTTGACCGAAAGCAACTGGAGCCAATGGCTCCCACTTCTGTCTCTAAGCCTATGAGGAGAGAGAGAGAGCGGCACTGCTGCGAATGCCAGACGGGCACAGCACTGGATTCAGATCAGGCTCGGGTAAGTGTTTAGCAGGGGCTCCAAATAATTTTTTTTTTTTTTTTTTTTTTTACCTTAATGCAGACATCTAAGGCAAAAAAACCTTTAGCCTTTACAACAACTTTGACATTATATGTATATGGAACCTAACCCCTTGTGACCTACAGATGAATGAAACAGAGTAGATACAAAAGTAACAATGTTACATTGTGTCTCTCTATCTCACCTGTTTATACACTGTTGCTAAATGTCATTTTGAAAGTTGGAAGTTGCTGGCAAATGTGAGAGGAAACAAAAGGCCAGGGTGTGCCACACATGCCCTGTGTATTTGGATGAAGTTATTTTGGGCATATGTAGCACGCCCAGTGTCCACTACTGGTTATAGATGAAGAGTACAATTTGTCACATCCTGCGAAGAATGAGATGTGCCCCTATAAAAACAACAAATAAGGAATTACTCGGATCATCCACTAGGCAACCTACGCATGAACCTAGGGCCTGGGGGATGTCCAGGCATATCCAGGGAGCCCATCTACAACTTTTATGCTCCTGAACTAAACCAGGGGGTTAGCGCAATTAGTCAAAGCTGTATATAGAACATATATCACAAGGGAGGATGACAGTAAAGGCAATAATGGTGTGGATTCTCTGTGCACATTGAACGTCTTATTCTTGCATTCATGTATGATGAGATGTTATATTACAGATCACTTTACACCAGTGGTCATCAATGTTGGTCATCTTACTTTAAAAAAGTTATTAGTTAAGTTACAAATTACTTCTCCCAAAAAGTAATTACGTTAGTAACTCAGTTACTACATTGGAAAAGTAATTAGTTACGCAGCAAAGTAACTGACTTTTTTTTAAAATATTCTATACGTGTAACTAAGGGGCGGGTCTAGTATTACTGTAACCAAGGGGCGCATTTATTATTATTGTTATATATCGTGTAACCAAGGGGCTGCTCTATTATTACTCTAACCAAGGGGCATATCTGTTATAGCGTGTAAGCAAGGGGAGGGTCTATTATTATTATATCGTGTAAGGGGCGGATGGCTACAGAAAAGGGTGAATGTTAAATTAATGGGCAGAGCTCGATATATAACAATAATAATAAATGCGCCCCTTGGTTACAGTAATACTAGACCCGCCCCTTACTTACAAGATAGACGCCCCTTGCAGAGTAGCACAAGCATCAGGAGCGTGCGGGATTGCCTCGTACAATTACATGTTAACTGCACCTGCGCGGTGTAGAGTTCACTCAGAGCTGTTTAGGTTCGGCAATTTTCGGAAGCTCCGTAGTCCTTCGTACTGCGCAAGCACTGCCTCTGCGCAGTACGGGGGGTCCTTATCCGGCGGGGGAACTTTTTCGGCAGGACACCGGAATTACACTACTGCCATCTAGTGGCGGTAGATGTAATTGGGGTAACTAAGCCAAAGTAATGGGAACTGAGTTACCATGAGGGGAAAAGTAATCAGTTAGATTACTCGTTACCCTCTAAAGTACATCAACATCAAGCTCATCCCTAGTTGCCACTTGAATTTTAATAAAGACTTTTTGCTATATACTGCACTTAGTTAGCGCCCTCCGCTGTTTCCACTATATATTGCAGAGATTATTTCAGTCTCATTGAGGAGCTGCCAAGGATATCTTTAGACCTATGGACTTTTTAGTATAATCCTACACCCCCACAGCACATGTATGTACATGATTATGTTGTAGCTTAGCTGTATCCCTACCTGCGCCATTCTCCATACTTCCCTGTGTCCCCATTGGAAGATGTCTTCTATATTCATGTTCTGGTGACAACTCAAAATGTTAGCTTTTTCCTGGCTTTTGGTACCGATGACAATGGTCAACAGGATAAACAGGAAAAGTGACTCTCCCTAGTTCCCTGTTGCCCAAAATGCATGCAGTCTCTGATCATCTCCTGTACCATGTCCGCAGTCTTTGTCCATCTCCTGTACCATGTCCGCAGTCTTTGTCCATCTCCTGTACCATGTCCGCAGCCTTTGTCCATCTCCTGTACCATGTCCGCAGTCTTTGTCTATCTCCTGTACCATGTCCGCAGCCTTTGTCCATCTCCTGTACCATGTCCGCAGTCTTTGTCCATCTCCTGTACCATGTCCGCAGCCTTTGTCCTTCTCCTGTACTATGTCCGCAGTCTTTGTCCATCTCCTGTACCATGTCTGCAGTCTTTGTCCATCTCCTGTACTATGTCCGCAGCCTTTGTCCATCTCCTGTACTATGTCCGCAGTCTTTGTCCATCTCCTGTACTATGTCCGCAGTCTTTGTCCATCTCCTGTACTATGTCCGCAGTCTTTGTCCATCTCCTGTACTATGTCCGCAGTCTTTGTCCATCTCCTGTACCATGTCCGCAGTCTTTGTCCATCTCCTGTACCATGTCTGCAGTCTTTGTCCATCTCCTGTACTATGCCGGCAGTCTTTGTCCATCTCCTGTACTATGTCCGCAGTCTTTGTCCATCTCCTGTACCATGTCTGCAGTCTTTGTCCATCTCCTGTACCATGTCTGCAGTCTTTGTCCATCTCTTGTACCATGTCTGCAGTCTTTGTCCATCTCCTGTACAATGTCCGCAGTCTTTGTCCATCTACTGTACTATGTCCGCAGTCTTTGTCCATCTCCTGTACCATGTCTGCAGTCTTTGTCCATCTCCTGTACCATGTCCACAGTCTTTGTCCATCTACTGTACTATGTCTGCACACTCTGTCCATCTCCTGTACCATGTCTGTAGTCAAGGAAGCTGCCATCTTAGCCTCTGTTTGATCTTCAACTGCCATGGTGCTGCCCATGTGATCAGTTATGATGGTTTGCAGTGGCGGATGGTGGGTTCTTCTTTTGGAGGCTCTCCCTAGTCCCCTGTTGCCCAACATGCATGCAGTCTCTTATCATCTCCTGTACTATGTCCGCAGTCTTTGTCCATCTACTGTACTATGTCCGCAGATTCTGTCCATCTCCTGTACCATGTCTGTAGTCAAGGAAGCCTCTGTTTGATCTCCAACTGCCATGGTGCTGCCTATGTGATCAGTTATGGTGGTTTGCAGTGGTGGATGGTGGGTTCCTCTTTTGGGGGTCGACAAACAAACACACCCCTTCCCCCCTGGGGGCGTTCCGGCACTTACCCGCTGCTCGGGTGGCAGGGCTGTGGTGTCCTCACCTCCACTCCTGGGGTGGGGGCAGCAGTGGCTCCGGTATCTGCTCCTTAAGCTACCTCCGCTGTGTGTCTCCACTTCCGCCAAAGCGCTAGCCATCCAATAGGATCGCCTGCTGCTTTGGCCAATCAGGAAACATGTTTCACGACCTGCCTCATGATTGGCAGGGAGGATCTTTAGTGTGAAATAGTGAAAATTTATTTGCTATCATCACACAACTGGGTGGGCACGGAGCACAATGCTCTGCGATCCGAGGCCACCCTTTTTTGAAGCCTATTAGAGCCTATGGCTCTAATCAGGTGCATCAAAAAAAAAACACCCACCCTGCATTGGAATCCATGGTCCAGCGCTCTGATATGTAGATCAGGGGGCCAGACGCATGGATAGGGGAGGCAGCGCCCATGAGAGCACAACCAATGTGACAGTTAGCAATCCCAGCATTCCAGGAATGTAACTGTTTTTTGAAACCCGGTAATTTGATGGGTTTAGTTAATGTGTACCCTCATATTACATGGATTTTGAAAATCTCTATAGATTGTGAAAAAAGTGTACAAATTGATTGGCCAAGTGACAGTTTTTTTTCCTATGAGATAACTAGACAGGAAGGCAGCTGATTATTACCTTCATTTTAAATATTTTTGATAAGCTCTTGGTACACATCTGTCTACGTATGTTATTAGAACTCTTTCACAGATAGTGGAGAGGTGTAATCGGGGACAGGGCGATGACGGATTGTGTCGGTGTGTCTCAGCCGCAGGTGTTACTACAAAGAGCTACACACACTACTGCAAGACATGAAAGGCGGACATGAAGCAAAAATATTACAGACAAAAAAAAGTGGCGTTTTGTCATGGGAAGGCGAAGCAGCTATTGTCCTATAATAACACTACAGACAGGAGCAAACAAAGAGGGAGAGGAGAGATCATTGTGATCGGGGCTGTGTTCAGTATTCATACTGTCCTAGGCGGTGGGAATAATGCGCCTTTTTATACAGGCTCCTCCCCCTTCTGTCACTAACATTACATGAAACTATAACTATGAAAATTAAAGCAAACATGTACTACTAGAAGCCAAGTGAATGGTATACAGTATAAAACTCCCTTAGCTTGTTATTCCGGAGGCTGCATGTTATGTAAAGAAGACCAGTCATCGAGCTGGCCAATTGAAACTGAGCAAACGAAAAAAAAAAAGTAAAATGAAGTTACCATGAGTTACAATGTGCATGCAACAATTATCTGTAGATCCAAGGATATGCTGTAGGTAGTGCAAGCTTTTTACAGACTTAAAGTGGTTGTAAAGGCACAAAGTTTTTTACCTACATGTATTCTATGCATTAAGGTAAAAAACTTTCCGTGTGCAGCAGCCCCCCTAATACTTACATGATCCCCCTCTCGAGCCAGCGATGTCCACAAGAGCCTTGCCTCTCCAGAGACTCGCACTCCTGATTGGCTTGTGGCTCCCACTGCTGTCAATCACAGCCAGTGAGCCAATCAGGAGATGGTAGGGGCAGGGCCGAGCCGCAGTTCCGTGTGTGAATTGACACAAAGAGCCGCGGGTCGGGAGCGCGCCTGCTTGGGTGCCCCTACAGCAAGTTGCTTGCTGTGGGGGCACCAGACAGGTGGCAGGAGCCAGGAGCACCAGCGTGGGACCCGAGAAGAGGAGAATCGGGGCCGCTCTGTGCAAAACCATTACACAGAGAAGGTAAGTATAACATGTTTGTTATTTAAAAAAAAAAAAAATAAGGCTTTAATATCGCTTTAAAGAGGAGCTCCAGTCATGTTTGTGTTTATTAACAATCAGCAGTTACCAAAACTGTAATAAACAGACTCTCGACAGTCTCAGGATCCAGCACTGTGCTCACCTGAGTCATTCCTTCTCGTCCTCTTCTCTCCCCGGTGGCAGCATCTCAGCTGTGGGCACCTGGCTATGTCAGCTTACAACACTCACTGCACATTGTGAATGGTCCTGCAGTCTTCTGGGACCTGTGACGTGTCCCAGATGACTGCGAGGAGGAAGGGGGAAGGTACCCACTTACCCACTCACCCCCTCCAAAAAAATTGCCATTTGGAGAATAGGAGAGGGGGGGAGGCCTTTAAGCGAAACTTCCCCTTTTGGGTGGAGCTCTGCTTTAAATCAGTATTAAACCCAAAGCAAAAAATATCATCTATTTCAGCTTAGCAACCATTAAATGTGATGGCTGCATTCGTTTTCTTTTTTTAGTCTTTTTTCCCTCGGTTTTCACCTGGTAATCTGGCCAGTGCCAGATACTTACTTTCCCAGAAGAACGTTCCTCATATAATAAAATGCCTAAATGTTTGTTCAGCCAATCTTCATGCCAACCCTTTCCTTCAGCAGATGTCATGTGACCAAATGCCTAAGCGTTTGAACAATGTTTTTATTAGCAAAGCTAAGCATTAAGAATCCATTCACACTTTGGGACTTTACCCTACGACTTAATGTGACGTTGATGCAACTGTGATGCGACTTTGGATGAGTTTGACTTTGTTACGACTTTGGCTTTGACCAATGCTATGTTTTTTTTTTTTTTTTTTTAACAAATGGACCAATGCTATGTTTTGTTTGTGCTCTACAAAGTCATTAGACATGTGCAGAACGGAAAAATGTATTTAGTTTCATTTGGTTTCTTTACTTTCAAACAAATTCCAAATTTTCAGAACGATTTGAACTCACTCGGTTGAAAATTGATTAGAAATCTGTGTGAAGAATAGCTGGTTGTTAAGGAGCGGGCCGGGAAACCGACCGCCGCATCCTTAACAACTAGGGATGAGCCGAACACTCCCCTGTTCGGTTCGCACCAGAACCTGCGAACAGACCTAAAGCTCGTGTGAACTTTAGAACCCTATTAAAGTCTATGGGACTCGAACGTTCAAAATCAAAAGTGCTCATTTTAAAGGCTAATATGCAAGTTATTGTCATAAAAAGTGTTTGGGGACCCGGGTCCTGCCCCAGGGGACATGTATCAATGCAAAAAAAAGTTTTAAAAACGGCCGCTTAAAGTGAAACAATAAAAGTGTAATATTCCTTTAAATTTCGTACCTGGGGGGTGTCTATAGTATCCCGTGCTTAGAACTGTCCCTGCACAAAGTGTAATTTTTGCAGGAAAAAAAGCTATTTAAAATCACCCGCAACTATAATGAATTGCCGACTCCCATAATACAGAGAACAGTCATTGAAAGTCATTGATAAAAAAATTTAAAAAAGCGTGGGGGTCCCCCCAAATTCAATTACTTGGCCCTTCAGGTCTGGTATGGATATTAAGGGGAACCCCGGGTCAAATTAAAAAAAAATGACGTGGGGTTCCCCCTAAATATCCATACCAGACCCTTCAGGTCTGGCATGGATTTTAAGGGGAACTCCACGCCAAATTAAAAAAAAAATGGAGTGGGGGTCCCCCTCAAAATCCATACCAGACCCTTATCCGAGCACGCAACCTGGCAGGCCGCAGGAAAAGAGGGGGGCGAGAGAGCGCCTCCCCCCTCCTGAACCGTACCAGGCCACGTGCGCTCAACATTATGGAGGATGCTTTGGGGGTCTGTGACCCCTCAAAGAACCATTTCCCCACGTTGATGAGGAGAAGGGTCTCTTCCCCACAACCCTTGCCGGTGGTTGTGGGGGTCTGCAGGCGGGGGGCTTATCAGAATCTGGAAGCCCCCTTTAACAAGGGGACCCCCAGATCCCGCCCCCCCTGTTTGAAATGGTAAGGGGGTACAAAAGTACCCCTACCATTTCACAAAGGAAGAGTAAAAAATTGTTAAAAAAACACACCGACTCTGTTGGGAAAAGTCCTTTATTAAAAATAAAAAAAATTAAAAAAAAGATTCCAGCGGTGGTAATCCACTCTTGCAATCCAGCGACCGGTAGTCTCTGCTCCAGGGTCCAGCAATGGCTGATCTCTTCCGACGTCCAGCAGTGCGCGTCCTGTCTCCATGGAGACACTGAGGAAATCCTCTTAGCAGAGGAGGAGCGGGCCACTCCGTCACCTGACCCCGCCCCCCTCTGACGCAACGCAAGGGGGAAGCTGGGATTCCCCTGCGACGAACTGGTGACCCCGCCCCCCTCTGATGTAACGGGAACGTGCGTTACATCAGAGGGGGTGGGGTCACCCTTACATCACTGGGGAAGCCTGGGTTTCCCCAGTGATGTAAGGGTGACCCCGTCCCCTCTGATGTAACGCAGGTAGTCTCACGTCGTCTGTCAGCTCCACCATGCGAAAGCTCTTAAATGACCGGTGACGTCACCGTATGGCCCCGCCCCTTAGTTCTTTAAGAGCTGTCATGCGGCGAAGCAGGCAGATGGCGGGAGCCTTTGTCGGGACTGGCATTTTTTTTTGTTTTTTTTTTAGGGTTGGCGGTGGGGGCGGGTGGCGTGATTGACAATGGATCTACATCGGCAGACTTTTTTATTATTATTATTTTGCAAACAAAGTAATTGTCGAAAGCTTTTTACAATACACATTTTTTTTTTTTTTGGTAAATGGGTAATGGGTAAGGGTGCTATCTACCCCATTCACATAGGGGGGCTGGGAGACCCCCACAACCACTGCCGGCATTCTTTTTACAAGTTGCACCCAAATCGCATCTATATCATGCAGGTGTGACTTTCGTGCGACTTTTGAGGGTTTACATTAAGGTCTATGGAAAGTGCAGGATCTACTTTGAAGTCGCACAGATATAAACGGTTATCATAGAGAAAAAAGGGGTTTGACTTGTCATGCGACTTTGGGGTCCAAAGTCGCATGACAAGTCGCACAAATGTCAATGTTGTCTATACCAGCAAGACTGTTATCATAAGTTTAAATTTGAATACAGGTCCATCTTAAAGAAGAAGTAAAGTTCGACACATTACTTTTACATACGCATTCGCGTGAGTGACATTATCGCGGTTTCGGCCAGTCACAGAGCTGAAGTCTGCGAACACGGAAGCAAGACGGGTGAAGATGGGGGCCTGCTGCAGCTCTGAGATTTCGGGATGGGAGGGCTTTGTTTTAAAGAGGAAGAAAACCTCCTCTGCAGACATATATCTATAGGTAAGCCTATAATAGGGCTTACCTATTGGTAGTGTAAATATCTCCTAAACATGTACTCTTTAGAAGATATTTACATTACATGCAGCCAGTGACATCACTGGCGCATGCGCTCTGAAGGAACGGCCACAGGTGATGTTCCTTCCGAGCCCTGGGCAGTGAACGGCGGCTCCCGCGTGAGAGTGACGTTATCGTGGCTCTGGACAATGACAGAGTCGGAGCCCGCGAACCCGGAAGAAACTCCAGGGAAAACGCCAGCCACCTCAGTGGTGAGCAGACGCAGCTGGAACGCTTTAACCACCTGCTGCCCGTCCACTGTCATATGACGGCGGGACGAAGCAGCTCTTGTTCTGGGCCGCTGTCATATGATGTGATTTCCTTTGTGGCCACTAGGGGGCGCACGCGCGTGCCGCTGGGAACCCGATGCGCGTGCCCGGTGGCCGCGATGTCCGTCGGGCATCCGCGATTGCCCAGTAACTGAGCAGAACCGTGGATCTGTGTGTGTAAACACACAGATCCACGTCCTGTCAGAGGAGAAGAGACTGATGGTGTGTCCCTTGTACATAGGGACACCGATCGGTCACCTCCCCCAGTCAGTCCCCTTCCCCCCACAGTTAGAATCACTCCCAGGACACACATTTAACCCCTCGATCACCCCCTAGTGTTAACCCCTGCCCTTCCAGTCACATTTACACAGTAATCACTGCATTTTTATAGCACGGATCGCTGTATAAATGCGAATGGTCCCAAAAATGTGTCAAAAGTGTCCGATATGTCCGCCGCAATATCACAGTCACGATAAAAATCGCAGATCGCCGCCATTACTAGTAGTAAAAAAAAAAAAATCTATCCCCTATTTTGTAGATGCTATAACTTTTGTGTAAACCAATCAATATCAAAAATATGTAGAAGAATACTTATCGGCCTAAACTGAGGAAAAAAAAAAAATTGGACATTTATTATAGCAAAAAGCAAATAATATTGTGTTTGTTCAAACTTGTCACTTTTCTTTTGTTTATAGCGCAAGAAATAAAAACCGCAGAGGTGATCAAATACCACCAAAAGAAAGCTCTATTTGTGGGGAAAAAATTACAAAAATTTAATTTGGGTGCAGCGTTGCATGACCGCGCTATTGTCATTCAAATTGCAACAGCGCTGAAAGCTGAAAAATGGCTTGGGCAGGAAGGGGGTGTTCGTACCTGGCAGGCAAGTGGTTAAATTATTGCAGGGAACCCAACCTTCCTCCTAGGTATCTCTAATTGTCCTCCACTAGATTGTAAGCTCATATTGACCATCTTACTGTGTCTTGTTAGCCAATGGTTGCTCAGCTAGCAAAAACTTTGTAGCTACCAGTATCTTCAATTTCAAGATGGCATTGAGTCTCAGCAGACTGGTGACCTAGGTCTAATGACCGCTCTACTTAGAGAGGAAGTTCCAAAGCAGAAAATCATGTAACAAGGAGCTTCAGGTCTTCCTAAAATCACAATGTAAGATCTAAAACTCAAATTACCGGCAAAGTGAATATGTTTGCTGACTCATCATTCTTTGTGCTGAATAGCCATGCCTGATTTACTTGCTGTCTGGAGTTTTTGGTGAAGGTTTTGGTGAATGAAATATGTAGTTGTGGTGGGTGAGTGTCTTACCTTGGTGGTGCTAATATCTCCTCTAGGAACTCTTCTATCTTGTTCACATCTGTCTTCACCTCTCCGTTAAAGGTGAGAAAGGGAGGGTGAGTGCCCGGTGCGAGGTTGTGTAGATCTGCTGGCTTTCTGTAATACAAGTGTAGTAAAAACACTGGTGAGATGAAACACTGGTGGGATGAAACAATAAGCCTCAGGAGTAAAGAGATAAGTTGTCCTGTATACATATAACCTATGCGAGACATACCTCCCAACTTTTTGAGATGGGAATGAGGGACACCTATCAGAAAAAGTATGTAGGCATAGGACACACCCCCTGCCACCCCCCTTAAAGGAGAATTGTACAAAAAAACAAGATTGGTTAAACCCACAAGTGTTTTTTTAATACTAATATTCCTTTATATTGGCTTTGGGAATTTACAAATGCGACAATTTAGAAATCAGATGAAAGGTTTAGCGCTGGAAAACACTTTTTGATAGATTAAAAGTGCATTTTATATACATCTATATAGATCAGACCAAAATGAGGGACAAATGAGGAGGAAAGAGGGACAGAGGGACATTGCTCCAAATCAGGGAGTGAGACCTGGACAAATCTTCCCAAATCCTAGGAGTAAACCAGCTCAATAAATTTAGGAGCATGGAGCAATACTGTTTGGATCTGATTCATGCAGTTTTCGCCATCCCCTTTACATGACAGCAACATTATATACACTTTTTCTTAAAGTTTCATAAAAATTTAAAATGTAATATATTGCAGTTTACCAATCATTAGAAGCTACATTGATTTTCCTTTTTAGGTCTTTTTCACGCTGTTTTCACCTGGTGATCTGGCCAGTAATACACCTCCTGTATTAGAGCGCCCCCGCTCTGGATGAAGGAACACAGGGGCACCTTCAGACCAGTGGCGGCTGGTGTTTTTTTGTTTGGGAGGCGGCAACCATCCACCCCCCCCAAGGCACCTCAAAGCCCCACAACGCCCCGCCCCCCACCGCTGTCTGCCAGTCCACCGGCACTTATCCCATCGGTGGCGGGGATCGGCGGGCACATCGGGGATCGACGCTCACACAGTAGTGGGGCTAGAGCTTGACGAAGGAGAGCGGCTGTCTTGCCATCTCAGCCCGAACGCTCACGAAACCGGTCACATGCCAGTGACGTCATCATCCTCCGACTGCGCTCCATCCCTCGCTCTGTCTCCATGACCAGCGCTTCTTTCTAAGCAGCTCCCTGGACACAACAGCGTCTCTGCCAGCAGGACGATCAGACCGATCTGATGATCCCCACTCTCTGGACTACTTTTTAACCCATGCCTACTTTTAACTACCAAAATTTGAGTTGCCTGCATTTTCCTGTCTTACATGATTAAATTTGTTTTTAAATCTACACCCAGAGGCGCCTCTTCTTTTGTATTTTCTTGCACCCTGTTTTGAAGCCTATTAGAGCCTCTGGCTCTAATCAGGTGCTTCAAAAAACATCACCCCCCCCCCCATCGCCACCATAGGAATTCATACGCCTGGTGTCCTGAAAGGGGCCTGGATAGGGAGGGCGGCGGCAATGTTAGGGGGGGGTCAAATGCCTTGACTGGATCAAAAATCAATCCGATGTATCCATGAGTGTGTTTCATAGGCTGGAGACACGCAAGCTGGATCTTACCTCTTCAGGTCAACTGTGGTTACATTGAAGACAACTCCTTTCAGCCAGAGGATCATAAAGAGGCGCTGAGAGAAGGGGCAGTTTCCTATACTCTCTCCATCACTGCCAGCCTAAAAGAAAAGAAAATCCTCATTATAATTCAGAGGAACCTGTATACACAATCAGGATTTACAGTTCTATGAAAGTTATAGCATCATTGGGCATAAAAATAGTCATTGTTCTACTGACCCTCATTACCAGACAAAAGTGCCTCATTCACACCTGAGCGTTTTGTAGCTTGAAGCTGAAGCTACAAAACGCTAGAGGGGAAAAAATCCATTATTCTCAATGGAGATGGTTCACATCTCCACTCCATGTCGCCTGAAGCCGAACGCTTGAAGCTCAAACAAGTTCCGGACCTTTTTTTGACGCTCGAATTGGGCAGATTTGGGCGTTTTTTTCTTTACATTGGTGACCTTTTGCCCTGCACAAAATCGCAGCAAAACTCCGCAAAAAAAACTGCGAAATCACAGTAAAAAATGCTGCAAAAAAAGCCGCAAAATCGCAGTAAAATCACACAATTTTCTGCCTGAAAACGCGTAAGTGAATGTAATTCAAAACTTTTTTTTTTAGCTTTGGACAGATGAGGGAAAGCTTAGAACCTCTGTCAGGTTATGGTTAGCCTGGAAGAAGTGTGGGCCACTGGATTGTCTGTCCTGTTTGTTAACTTGGTGCTGGCCCAAAAGGAGGTTCTCTTTTTTTTTTTTTATTCAAGAGCTTTTATTAAAGTTTTAACAAAACATAAAAAAGAAGCGCGGATCAAAATAGGAATTAGAATGACGGATATAACATCAACACAAAACAATTAAAGTAGAAATAACACAATTATGTCTCGTAAAGTAAGGATTACGCATACATGCAATACATTACACCCTAATAACACAACATTTCAGGACAAGATCAAAGCTAACCCTGAGAGCATATGTTTCAAATCCAAACAATATCGCAATAAAACCCCTAATGGGTAAATAAAAAGAATAAAAGATGAAAACCACAGATTTAGAATAGTTTCAAACTACTATACAGATTGAAACTATTACTACTGTAGCTTTGAATCAAGTGGCGAGTGATGGAGAAGGATTCCAAGATAGCATTGCCAACCTTTTGCAATTGTGCAGATGTAGGAGGACAAGAAGACAACCCCCCTTTTCCCCTAAGCATTTGTGGGGAACTGTATCAAATGCTTTTGCAAAATCCAGATACACAACATCCACATCACTTTCAGACAATCCCTGAAAACTCATCTCTTTAGAGAAGCCTATCTGGCCCCCACCTAACAACTGTACATTTATCTTCTCAATCAGCACATCGCCCACAGTTATTACCTCTTGTATCTCTTGACCTTACCTCTTAGATTGTAAGCTCTAAGGAGCAGGGCCCTCTGATTCCTACTGTATTAAAGTGTATTGTATTTGTACTGTCTACCCTCAAGTTGTAAAGCGCTACTTAAACTGTTGGCGCTATATAAATCCTGTATAATAATTATAATAATAATCCACAGGCCTCCCCCTATCTACATGGCAGCTCACTTCCTCGTAGATTGTTAACAGATTGGCCTGGCAGGAATGACCCTTTGTAAACCCATACTAATGACTACTAATGATACTGTTATCTTCAGAAAATTCTTGGATATAGTCCCTTATTATCCCCTACAATAATTTACCTTCTATTGATGTTAGGCTGACTGGCCTGTAGTTTCCAGGAATATGTCCCTGCCCTTTTTTAATATTAGTACCACATTGGCTTTTCTCCAATCAGCTCGTACCATTCCTGTCAGTATGCTGTCCGCAAAGTTTAGGACACTTGAGTGTAAGCCATCTGGTATCTGTTCCTGGTGATTTATTTGCTAATCTTATCTAGTCTTTTCTTGACTCCGGCCTCTGTTAGCCACAAGGGTACGCCCTGTGATGTGTTACTAATGCCTTGTTTCCACTGAGCGGATCGGTTCGGGTCGGTACAGTTTGAAAGGGTTAGAATGGTCCGGCCTATTCAGGTGAGCATTTCCACTGCAAGTCGGACCACCAGGGTCCATACAGGATTTAGAAAAAATGCCTAGCGTGGCTTCACACTGATTGGCAGATGTTTTTCTGTCCACCAATCAGTGGAATGTATCGTAGCTCCACCCTAAACGAATCGTTCCATTTTCTATGGCCCCTCATCTGAAGCAGGACCATGAATGGTGCGGTATGGTTCGGGTGTATGGGCCACTTTCATAATGGAAACACTGAAAATAGCGTACCGTACCGAACTGTACCGAACCGATCCGCTCAGTGGAAAGGAGGCATAACAATCTGTCATGATCAGTATACCCCTCCTTTTCCTGTGTAAAAACTGAGTAGATAAAAGCATTTAGTACAGTTGCATTCTCTGTCCCATCTGTAACCATCCCCCCTTCATCATCTTTTATGTGGGCAATGTGCTTTAATGAAAATGGTCATAAAAAACAGGGGCAAATTGAGTGGGGGAAATACCCCCTGTCTGATCATTTGTTCATTTATCGACTCACCCACTAACTTTTGATAGGGTGCGGTCCTCGTAACCAAAACACATGTACCAAAAACTCTTAAGCCCCGTACACATGATCGGATTTTCCGACAACAAAACCGTGGATTTTTTTCCGAAGGATGTTGGCTCAAACTTGTCTTGCATACACACGGTCACACAAATGCTGGCCCAAAATTCCAAACGTGAGAATGCGGTGACGTACAAGACGTATGACGAGCTGACAAAAAGGAAGTTCAATAGCGGCTCCTTCTGCTTGATTCCAAGCATGCGTGAACTTTTGTGCAATGGACTTGTGTAAACACGATCGGAAATTCCGACAAGTTTTGTTGGTGGAAAATTTGAGAACCTGCTCTCAAAACATTTGTGGGTGGTAATTCCAAAAGCAAATGTTCGATGGAGCATACACACGGTCGGACTTTGCGACAACAAGCTCACATCCAGCATTTGTTGTCGGAAAATCTGATGGTGTGTATGGGGCATAAGACTAGGAAGTCCAAAAAAAGTGGTTAATTCCAGAGGACCAAACAAGGTCATAGGTGGTCCTCTAAAGGTAACTACTTTTTGACTTCCCTTAAGCTGGCCATACATGGATAGAATATTGTTCAAAAAACCTTTGTTTTGTTATAAAGATCTGTCGAACGACTGTGTGGTAATGCCAATCTTGTATTGAAATGTTTTCCACAATTTTTTACCAATTGATCACATGATCAGCAGTAATGATGTAAAGATTTTTGACCTTTGTGAACCCTCACACACTCAAACTGTATTCATTTTGCGAGTAAGAACACCTGATATATACATTAACTGTCGCTTGAGCCCTTATTCCGTTGGATGCTCAAAAGCAGAGGAAAGTAGCAATTGCAGTGCTGGCAATTATGGTACTGGAAAAGGAGGAACAAAGAAAGGAAAAAGAAAAGCAAGAGTACTTCAGGGTAACATTTTTACATGCACATGCGCTGTACATTTTTTTGAACTGTATACCGATGGCTCCGGTAAGCGGCGGAGACGACCGAATCGCGGCAGGAGCCCCCTCTCGCGCCCCGATAAGTGATCTCACAGGGAATTCGCTGCAGAGACCACTTTCATCTGAAAGCCGCCCACCCGCCGTTGAAGAGGATACTGGAGTTATGGCAGCTATCTGCTGCCATAACAACGGTATTCCACTTCAAATAGCGGACATACAATGAAGGTGGGCGGTTCGGAAGTAGAAGTGCTATTTTTTTACCACTACTATTCCTTTATACTGGCAAATGCAGGAATTTAGAAATTGGATGAAAGGTTTAGTACTGAGGAACACTTTTTGTAAGATAAATATTGCATTTTATATACAACTATATAGATCAGACCAAAATGGGGGACAAATAAGGAGGAAAGAGGGACAGAGGGACTTTGTTTCAAATCAGGGACAGTCCCTCAAAATCAGGGACAGTTGGGAGCTATGTAACTGTAGTGTCTACCATCAGATTGTAGAGCACTGCGCAAACTGTTGGCACTATATAAATCCTGTATAATGATGATAATAATAATAATAGAGGTTCAAGAAAACATGGGAGAACATGAGATTCAATTTGGCACCTGTCACTGGCTACACAGGATTGGAAGCTGTTTGAGGGCACCACCAGCCCAGAGAATCCCAGTCCACCTCGTGTCTACCCACTCCCTTCTTCCATGCTTCACCATTGGTCCCCATTGGCTGTGACACTTCCCTAATTTTTATTGTTAGGTGAGTTGCAGGGGTTGATTTACTAAAGGAATAGAGAATATTAACTTGGATGTTCACAGAGTTTCGTACACAAGGTGAAGCTGTGTTCACGTCGATCACCCCTTCAAGAAAAACACGATCTTACTGTAATCGTACTAGGCCCAGTAAACATTCACTTTGCTGGGTGAACTGTCTCTACTAAAGCATGCCCAATGACACAAATCGAATAAGTGTACTGACATGTTTGTTCCGGGTCAGTGATCTACTAAATAGTGAAGGAGGGATGGAGATGACAGCTGTGGACCTTACAATTTCCAAAGTGAGAACAATGGCAGTACTACGTAATATACAATATGAAAAATATAGAATATGTAAAACACACAACAAATAGAAAGAAAGACGAGAAAAGTGAACTTCACTTAACGCCACGCACTTATGTTCTTCATTACTGGCAGACTGAACTAGTCCATTCGCTAATACTGTGTGCATTTGTCATAGCTGTAACAAAAACATTTGGCCAGCCATAGACCTAGCTTACCGGATTATGTTTTTGGGGTGTCATTAGGATTATATTGGCACCCGCAGCAGATCTCACACCCATTGCGCTTTGAACACAGTACTGGGTACGCGCATGAAAAGTGGATCTGCAGTGTGAACAAGCGCTAAAGTAGATGGCAAGTATTGGACTGAAACATATGTTTGAGAGTAGCATGAACAACCCATTCAAATTAGCAAAAAGCATTTTACAAAACATCATATCAATTCTTTATGTAGCACCCTGGTCCTAAACAGGGCTGCTAGTAAATCTAGTTGTGCTAGGTGGTAACTAGCCTGGCTAATTGGTAGGGTGATCTACTGACTTTTGCACTAAACCTGAATCTGGTGCACCTCTCTCTTCTATCACTAGGTGGCGCTGCCGCCTGTGGCATTAGAATGACAAGGGCATAGTGAATTTGGGTTAGGAGTGTATAGGTTGTCCCAGCCAATTGGTAGAAGTCTCTTTGGCCCCATGGCCTGCTGCGAGAGCCTATTTATTCGGGAGGAGTTCTGTGCCACCCGGGTGGCTGTCTGGGTGGACATGTGTTGTATCGCTCCCGGTTGCTAAGCCAGAAGCCTAAGGCCTATCCGGGAGCACCCGGCTTGTAGGCTGTCTGAGGCCTATCCAGGACTGTGAGGTGCAACTTGGGGTTGGGGCTTTAGGTCAGGAGCCTAACCAAGTTGTCGAAGTTTTGTCGAATGGGGAACCAAATGTTGCCAGAGGTGAAAGAGAAGCAGTTGCCATAAGGGACAACCACTCCTGTTATCAGAGGCCAGTGTATTAAGTCTGAAGAAGTAGCCTAGTTCTATTTTTGGCTGTGGAGTTTGCCTTAATTGCTATTGGTATGCTAAGGGTGTCCTGTGCCCTAAACCCTCTCTCCCCATCGTTCCTGTTAAGAAAAAATAAAAACTCTCTCTTTGTTAATTTTTACAAAAAGTGACTGGCGCCCAATCTTTTCATCCTGCACCACACCCACTATGCCTAGTAACCTGCACCTTGAGGAGGAATGTCAGTTCTCACTTATGCCGCGTACACAGGACTTTCCGGCAGAAAAAGTCTGACGGAATCTTTTCATCGGATATTCCAATCGTGTGTGGGCCTCATCTGACTTTTTTTTTTTCAAAAATTCTGATGGACCTAGAAATAGAACGTGTTTTAAATATTTCCGACCGAATCTAATCCTATCGGGAAAACCACTCGTCTGTATGCTGTTCTGACGGACCAAAAGCGACGCATGCTCTGAAGCAAGTACGAGACGGCAGCTACGTCGTACGTGTTGTACGTCACCGCATTCTAGACGGTCGGACTTTGGTGTGATCATGTGTAGTCAAGACAGTTTCGGTGAAAAAAAAACGTTTATTCCGACGGAATAAACTGTCATGTGTACGCGGCATTACTCTGGGGGTCACCATTAGGCCTTTGGAAGTCAGGGAGACTGCTACATTTATAAAGATTTTTGCAGCGGTCACATCAGCACTGATGCTTTGCCCTGTGCTCTTCCTCTCTTCTCAGTGGGATTCGTTTCCTGACATACAGTAGCTACCAGTAAGGATGAGCCCGGTGTTCGATTCGAACCCATGTTCGAATCGAGCACCGGGTGTTCGCTCGCTCGGCGAGCCCAGAACTATTGGGACCGCTCGCATCAAATTCGTGTGATGCGAGCGGCCCCGCAATGCATTGCGGCCCGCGCAGTGCAATGCTGGCTGATGATTGGCCAAGCATGCACTGTGACCCCGCATGCTTGGCCAATCACAGCGCCGGCAGCGAGGAGAGCCATAATTGGCTACAGGCAGGATGCCTGTAGCCAATTATAGCTCAGGGGCTTTAATACACGCCCCACGGTATAAGAGGCCGCCGCGGCGGCGGCCTCGCATATTATGTTTCACTCACAGTGTCAGCGTGTCAGTGTGCTGCTGACTGCTGACAACAATATGTTCTTTATTTCTGGGGATATGTGTGTGCATGCTGTTAGAACAGCATTGCAGTATCACATCTGGGGGGTGTCTATAGGTAGCCTGTGAAGGAGGGCAGGTTTCCTGTGCTTAGAACTTTCCCTGCAAAAAAGTGTCATTTTTGCAGGAAGAAAGCTATTTAAATCACTCGCGGCTAATGAATTGATGGCTCCTGTAACACAGAGAGCTGTCATTCATTAATAAAAAAAAAAAAAAAAAAGCGTAGGGGTCCCCCCAAATTCAATAACCAGGCCCTTCAGGTCTGGGATGGATATTAAGGGGGATCCCAGCCAAAAAAAAAAAAAAAAAAATGGCATAGGGTCCCCCTCAAAATCCATACCAGACCCTTGAGGTCTGGTATGGATTTTAAGGGGAACCCTAGCCAAAAAAAATGGCGTGGGGTCCCCCTCAAAATCCATACCAGACCCTTATCCGAGCACGCAACCTGGCAGGCCGCAGGAAAAGAGGGGGGGGACGAGAGCGGCCCCCCCTCTCGCCTGAACCGTACCAGGCCACATGCCCTCAACATTGGGAGGATGCTTTGGGGGTCTAAGACCCCTAAAGCACCTTGTCCCCATGTTGATTAGGACAAGGGCCTCTTCCCCACAACCCTGGCCGGTGGTTGTGGGGGTCTGCGGGCGGGGGGCTTATCGGAATCTGGAAGCCCCCTTTAACAAGGGGACCCCCAGATCCCGGCCCCCCCCCTGTGTGAAATGGTAAGGGGGTACAAAAGTACCCCTACCATTTCACCAAAAAAGTGGCAAAAATGGTAAAAAGGACAGGAGACAGTCTTTGACAATTCCTTTATTAAAATCTTCTTTCTTCTTTCTTCATCCTTCGGTTTCTTCATCTTCTCCTTCCTTCATCTTCTTCCATCTTCTTCTTCCATTTTCTTCTTCCTCCGATCCGCTTCTTCTTGCGCTGGTCTTCTCGTCCTTCTCGTCCGGCATCTTCTTCCGTCGGCGTCGGCGTCGGTGTCTCTGTCTCTTCTTGGGCCGCTCCGCGCAATGGGAGGCTCCCGCTGTGTGAGGCTCCGCTCCGTCTGACAGGTCTTTTATAATGGAGGGCACCTGGTGACCCCGCCCCCTCTGACGCACAGGGACGTCATGGGGAATTCCATGATGGCTTTCCCCATGATGTCAGAGGGGGGCGGGGTCACCAGGTGCCCTCCGTTTTAAAAGACCTGTCAGATGGAGCGGAGCCTCACACAGCGGGAGCCTCCCATTGCGCGGAGCGGCCCAAGAAGACACCGACACCGACGCCGACGCCGACGGAAGAAGATGCCGGACGAGAAGGACGAGAAGACCAGCGCAAGAAGAAGCGGATCGGAGGAAGAAGAAAATGGAAGAAGAAGATGGAAGAAGATGAAGGAAGGAGAAGATGAAGAATCCGAAGGATGAAGAAAGAAGAAAGAAGATTTTAATAAAGGAATTGTCAAAGACTGTCTCCTGTCCTTTTTACCATTTTTGCCACTTTTTTGGTGAAATGGTAGGGGTACTTTTGTACCCCCTTACCATTTCACACAGGGGGGGGGCCGGGATCTGGGGGTCCCCTTGTTAAAGGGGGCTTCCAGATTCCGATAAGCCCCCCGCCCGCAGACCCCCACAACCACCGGCCAGGGTTGTGGGGAAGAGGCCCTTGTCCTAATCAACATGGGGACAAGGTGCTTTAGGGGTCTTAGACCCCCAAAGCATCCTCCCAATGTTGAGGGCATGTGGCCTGGTACGGTTCAGGCGAGAGGGGGGGCCGCTCTCGTCCCCCCCTCTTTTCCTGCGGCCTGCCAGGTTGCGTGCTCGGATAAGGGTCTGGTATGGATTTTGAGGGGGACCCCACGCCATTTTTTTTGGCTAGGGTTCCCCTTAAAATCCATACCAGACCTCAAGGGTCTGGTATGGATTTTGAGGGGGACCCTACGCCATTTTTTTTTTTTTTTTTTTGGCTGGGATCCCCCTTAATATCCATCCCAGACCTGAAGGGCCTGGTTATTGAATTTGGGGGGACCCCTACGCTTTTTTTTTTTCATTTTTTTTTTTTTTTATCAATGACTTTTTTTTATGAATGAGTTTCAATGAATCACTGTTCTCTGTGTTACGGGAGCCGTGAATTAACATTAGCCGCGAGTGATTTTAAATAGCTTTTTTACTTTCAAAAATGACACTTTGCGCAGAGACAGTTCTAAACACGGGAAACATGCGCCCCTTTACAGGCATACTATAGACACCCCCCAGGTACGAAATTTAAAGGAATATTACACTTTTATTGTTTCAATTTAAGCATTATTAAAATCACTGCTCCTGAAAAAACGGCCGTTTTTAAAAAAAATTTTTGCATTGATACATGTCCCCTGGGGCAGGACCCAGGTCCCCAAACACTTTTTATGACATTAACATGCATATTAGCCTTTAAAATGAGCACTTTTAATTTCGAACGTTCGCATCCATTATAACTAATAGGGTTCTAAAGCTCGCACGGACTTTAGGTCCGTTCGCGGGTTCTGGTGCGAGCCGAACGGGGGGTGTTCGGCTCATCCCTAGCTACCAGTATCAGCTTATTCTCCAAACTGACAACACCTCTAGGATGTGCGAACCAGCATGATGACGTCACTCCTGTGATGAAGAGACTCACATCTGAAGGGCCGACGACGCTGCTGTGAATTCATCAGTACAGCATTATCATTGGTGGCCCTCTTTAGGAAGCCTAGAATTCCAAGAAGCACAGGTAGATTCAATAGGTACATGAGATGAACTGAGGAGGACTTTTCATGATTAAGTGGTTTTGCTTGCATAACCAAAGGAACATGAATGTACAAATCAATATTGTTTTGGGGTGGACTTCTACTTTAAAGCCTAAGTATAGTTAAATAAAAAAATAAAAAAGTCAGTACTAGGGATGGTACTTACACTCAGTGTTCCTTGAGCTGGTGGCTGCTTTCATAGTTGAAATCTTATGTCCTCTGCCCACCCTCTGCGTTACCCTGCAGCACTAGAAGATTATCGCTGCAGCCGTCCAACCTGTCACAGGCCCTTTCCACACCCCTCCTCCATTCATAGAAGCTGTACTATAGCTTTCATCAATGAAAAGCGCTCTATGAATGGAGAATAAGGAGATGAATGGTCAGCCTCCTCCATTCATAGTGTTTTTCGCTACTGTATAGTACAGTTTCTATGAATAGAGGGGGGAGGGGGTGGAAAGGGTGGGCATAGTTGGCACGCTTGACAAATACCTGTGACAGGTCCATGGGCTGTATTAAAGCCCAACTCTGGGCAAATAAAAAGTGGGACTGTGCCCGCACTGCAATGGTTAATTGCTCGTTTATGTCTAGGCTCTTGGGCAGGGGTCTCCAAACTTTCTAAACAACGGGCCAGTTTATTGTCCTTCTGACTTTATGGGGGTCAGACTGTGGCCAGCAGGAGTGGAAATTTTCCTGGCATCAGTGGGAGTAAACATCACCCCATTTGGTATTCGAGGGAGGAATAATGGTTGGTATCATTGTGAGGAAAAGTGCCACACTGTTGATGTCAGTGGGAGAAATGGTGCCCCATTGTTGATGTCAGTTGGCAGAAGTGTGTCTTGTATCAGTGGGAGGAATAGAGCCCCAAAGGATAGATACAGGCAAGCAAACAGCCACATATGGCCCCTGGGCCACAGTTTGGAGACCACTGCTGTAGGGGAACAATAAAAGGAAATATTCTTACCTGATCCTCCGTTCCTCCCTGCAGCTAGATTAGTCTCCGCAGCTTCTGCACCCTCACGTTACAATGGTCTGGGGTTCTAATGTCATCAAGACCAAAACAAGTTCCATAGCCCTGAATTAGACACGAGGACGCAGAGGGACAGTCCACTGCGGGGGGGGCAGAGCATCAGGTAAGTAGAGCTGTTTCTCCTCCCCCCTGGACAAAATTAACCATTAACCCTTGTGGGCACACTCCCACTGAAAGGGATCATTTATCATCTGCTGGAGTTGGACTGTAATAGATAAATAAACCTAAAAAAAAAACGCTGACAGGTAGGATTTTTGACCTATTGGTCTCTTCTGTCTAAATGCTTCTCTTTTCCTTGTCATGTTAATGTGCACATGGGCATACCTCCCAAATTTTTGAGTTGGGAATGAGGGACACCTATCAGCAAAAGTATGCAGGCATAGGACACACCCCTTGCCACGCCCCCTTAAAGGAGAATTGTACAAAAAAAAAACAAGATTGGTTAAACCCACAAGTGCTTTTTTTTTTACCACTACTATTCCTTTATATTGGCTTTTGGAATTTACAAATGAAGCAATTGAGAAATCAGATGAAATGTTTAGCACTGGGAAACACTTTTTGATAAATAAAAAGTGCATTTTATATACAACTCAGACCAAAATGAGGGACAAATGAGGAGGAATGAGGGACAGAGGGACATTGCTCCAAATCAGGGACAGTTGGGAGCTATGCATGCGCAGAGCAGCCTACATTTAGGGCACCATTGGTGCGCATGCGCGGAAGTGACATCATCACGGTCCTACCCATCAACAGTCTGAACCAATAGGTGATAATTGTTTGCTGCAAATAGTGCAGCTATTAATATAATGACAAATACTAAACACTGATGCATTGCGCAGAAAATAGCAGCAAGCTCTGTATATAGGAGAATAGTAAACAAGCTTTATCATTCTAAGTCATACATATCCCGGGGACACGGGTGGAATACATCTGTCTTCAGTCTTCAAACTATTTCCCTTCAAAACAGAGAAAATTCCTCCATCCCCAGAGACAGGTCCACAGGAGGGGCGGTGATAAGGTCAAAGGGGAAGATAGTTGAAAGCCTCCCTAATGTGCACATGCATGTTTTCCTATGACTGTGTTCTATGATCTGCCAGATTTATCTGTCACTACCATCCCCACCTTTCCTGTATTGCTATGCCTGATACAGCGATGGAAAAAGGATTCACTGACAAAGGAGGCTTCCCCATGAACCGAGCCAAAAGGGTTGTTAACATAGAACGTGGAAGTGTCAGAAACTCTTTTTTTGTTGCAGTGTCCCAGTTTGGAAAGATTTCCCCTCACTTCCTGTTCTGTCTGACTTCCATCACATAGACAGGAAGTGAAAGGAAATCTCGGAGAACAATACAACTGCACTGAGGTTCTAACCCTTCCTCACTCTTTTGAAAAAGTATTTTATTGCTTTCTGCACCCATAGTGGGAAGATTTCCCTTGACTTCCTGTTTAGTCTTACACCCTTTGAACACTTTGCTGCCATAGCTGATTTTGCAAGCATGTTTTAAAAATCATATTAGGCCTGAAGATTACATAAAACCCCCAAACAATATATATTTTCTGAAAGCAGTTAGTGGACCTCCAGCTGTTGCAGAACTACAAGTCTCATGAGGCATAGCAAGACTCTGGCAGCCACAAGCATGACACCCAGAGGCAGAGGCATGATGGGACTTGTAGTTTTGCAACAGCTGGAGGTCCGCTAATTGCATATCCCTGCCCCAGAGGAAAAAATTGTGGTAGTTCCAATTTTTTATGTCACACAATATTAGCATAGTGGTTTATGAAAAGCATAATAATTTCAGTTGAAAAACACGCTAAAGTTCATTTTAAAGGGTGCACAAATGCAATATACAGTGCCTTGAAAAAGTTTTCATACCCCTTGAAATTTTCCACATTTGGTCATGTTACAACCAAAAACATAAATGTATTTTATCGGGATTTTATGTGATAGACCAACACAAAGTGGCACATAATTGTAAAGTGGAAGGAAAATGATAAATGGTTTTCAATTTTTTTTTTACAAATATGTGAAAAGTGTGGTGTGCATTTGTATTCAGCCCCCCGGAGTCAATACAATTATAGCTACAAGTCTTTTTGAGGATGTCTCTACCAGCTTTGCACATCTTTGCACACAGAGTGACATTTTTGCCCATTCTTTTTTGCAAAATAGCTCAAGCTCTGTCAGATCGGATGAAGAGCGTCTGTGAACAGCAATATTCAAGTCTTGTCACAGATTCTCAATTGGATTTAGGTCTGGACTTTGACTGGGCCATTCTAAAGGCCCGTACACACGATCAGACTTTTTGACAACAAGCATGCAAATTAGCTGTTTTGGAGCAACATCCGAACGTGTGTACGCTCCATCGGACAAGCTTTTTCGTTTTTCATCAGACTTTTGTTGGCAGCGAATGGACAAACTTTCTGCCAACAAAAGTCAGATGGAGCAAAGTCCGACCGTGTGTACACAAAACCATCGGACTTTTGTACAAAGTACAAACACGCATGCTCAGAACCAATGCAAAAGATCAGACAACAATACAGAAGTTGACCAAAGGTGGCGCTGGAGTATTTGAACGTCCTCTTTGTGAAGTGTCGTCAGTACGTTGAAACGTCACTACGTTCGTGTTTGTTGCCTAAAAAGTCAGATCGTGTGTATGCAATACAAACTTGGGGCCAACGCCCTTTGTACAAAAATCCACGGGAAAGTTTGTACAAAGTCCGATCGTGTGTATGAGGCTTTACACATGAATGTGTTTTGATCCAAACCATTCCATTGTAGCTCTGGCTGTATTAGGGTTGTTGTCCTGCTAGAAGGTGAACCTCTGCCCCAGTCTCAAGTCTTTGCAGACTCTAACAGGTTTTCCTCTAAAGCCTCATACACACGATCAGACTTTGTACAAACTTTCCCGTGGATTTTTGTACAAAGGGCGTCGGCCATGAACTTGTATTGCATACACACGGCAGGACTTTTTCAGCCAACTTTCACCAAATCACGTGTTTTTTATGCTCTTTACGGCCACCTTTGGTCAACTTCTGTATTGTTGTCTGATCTTTTGCATTGGTTCTGAGCATGCGTGTTTGTACTTTGTACAAAAGTCCTATGGTTTTCTGTACACACGATCGGACTTTGCTCCATCGGACTTTTATTGCCGAAAAGTTTGTCCGTTCGCACAGCCAACAAAAGTCCGATGAAAACCGAAAAAGTTTGTCCGATGGAGCGTACACACGGTCAGATGTTGCCTTAAAACAGCTAATTTGCATGTTTGTTGTCAAAAAGTCTGATCGTGTGTATGGGCCTTTAGATTGCCCTGTATTTTCCTTCCATCTTCCCATCAACTCTGACCAGCTTCTCTGTCCCTGCTGAAGAAAATCATCCCCACAACATGATGCTACCACCGCCATGTTTCACGGTGGAGATGGTGTGTTCAGGGTGATGTGCAGTGTTCGTTTTCCGCCACACATAGGGTTTTGCTTTTGGGTCAAAAGGTTAAATTTTGGCCTCATCTGATCAGAGCACCTTCTTCCACATGTTTGCTGTGTCCCCCACATGGCTTCTTGCAAACTGCAAACAGGACTTCTTATGGTTTTCTTTCAACAATGGCTTTCTTCTTGCCACTCTTTCATAAAGGCCAGATTTGTGTAGTGCACGACTAATAGTTGTCCTGTGGCTGCGGATCTCTGCAGCACCAACAGAGTTACCATGGGCCTCTTGGCTGCTTCTCTGATTATTGCTCTCATGTCTTGGTAGGTTTGCAGTTGTGCCATACTCTTTCCATTTTTGGATGATGGATTGAACAGTGCTCCGTGAGATGTTCAAACCTTGGGATATTTTGTTATAACCTAACCCCGCTTTAAACTCCTCCGCAACGTTATCCCTAACCTGTCTGGTGTGTTTCTTGGCCTTCATGATGCTGTTTGTTAACTAAGGTTCTCTAACAAACCTCTGAGGGCTTCACTGAACAGCTGTATTTATACTGAGATTAAATTACACACAGGTGGACTCTATTTACTAATTAGGTGACTTCTAAAGGCAACTGGTTTCACTAGATTTTAGTTAGGGGTATCAGCAGGGCCGGCCCTAGACATTGTGCTGCCTGGGCCCAGGAATAAAATTCTGCCCCTCCCCCCTCAAAAAAAATCAAACCCACCAAAAGGCCCCCACATTCATTATTTTATATCATGACAATTAAAACCAAAAATGTCAGGAAGTCATATTTACATGCAACAGTGGTGGCGGGGTTCAGACAGAGATGGCAGTAGTGGTGGTGATGGGAGGGGGGTTTAGACACAGGCAGGGGTGGTAGAGAGGGGGTAGACATAGGCAGGGGTGATAGAGAGGGGGTAGACACAGGCAAGTGTGGTAGGGGGGTTACACACAGGCAGGGGTTGTAGGGGGGTTAGACACAGGCAGGGGTGGTAGGTAGGGATTTCGACACAGGCAGGGGTGGTAGGGAGAAGGTTAGACACAGGCAGGGGTGGTAGGGAGAAGGTTAGACACAGGCAGGGGTGGTAGGGGGGTTAGACACAGGCAGGGGTGGTAGGGGGGTTAGACACAGGCAGGGGTGGTAGGGAGAAGGTTAGACACAGGCAGGGGTGGTAGGGGGGTTAGACACAGGCAGGGGTGGTAGGGGGGTTAGACACAGGCAGGGGTGGTAGGGAGAAGGTTAGACACAGGCAGGGGTGATAGGGAGGGGGTTAGACACAGGCAAGGGTGGTGGAGATGGGATTAGTGGCACTGCCACTTACTTTCTCTCAGTGTCAGGCATGCCTATAGCAATCCCTCTTTCATCATGGGGTCTCTGCAGAAAGCTCCTCCCCCTTCACGCTGTTGGCCGTCAGCCTGTCAGCTGACTTTCTCTTGTCAGCAGCAATGGGGGGGGGGAGGGTGCGGAGAGGATGGGCGGGTGGCCAGCTGGCCGGGTATGGCAGCGAGTGCTCTGCCATTACCTCTAATAGCAGTGGCGTCGGGCCATCCACACAGTGGTATATGGAGAGGAGCTTGGCGGGTGGAGTGGAGCGATCGGGTGGGACCAATGTCTTCTTGGGCGTCAATGTGCTGCCCCTCAGAACCTGCTGCCTGGGACCAATGTTCCCACCGGGTCCCATGGTAGGGCCGGCCCTGGGTATCAGAGTAAAGGGGGCTGAATACAAATGCACGTCATGCTTTTCAGATATTTATTTGTAAAAAAATTGGAAAACCATTTATCGTTTTCTTTCCACTTCACAATTTTGTGTCACTTTGTGTTGGTCTATCACATAAAATCCCAATAAAATACATTTACGTTTTTGGTTGTAACATGACAAAATGTGGAAAATTTCAAGGGGTGTGAATACTTTTTCAAGGCACTGTATTATCCATGTTTTTGTCAAATTTAAAAGATGATTGCAATGAGTAAATAGATACACATGTCAAGCTTTAAAATTGTGTGTGCCTGTGAAAACTCAACACATTTTAGTACCCTTTATTTTCTATAGGTTACATAGTTACATATACAGTAAACCCCCGCTATATTGCGGTTCAGTTTTTGCGGTCCCGGTATATCGCGGTATTTTAATTAGGACCTGTTATTCTGATATTGTGGTAATATTTCGCCTTTTTTGCAGTTATGTACTCTATTTTTTACTGTACTGTACTGTTAAGACAATATTTTTGTGTTTTAAAAATCCTCCTGATCTCTCTCTCTATCTTTAATGTGTTTCTATTGCATAAAAGTGTGTTTAAAGGCCTTTAAATGCTATTAAAAAATTAACATGCCTAGGGTGTATTTAAATAGGGTCTTTCTATTTCGCGTTTTTTCACTTTTCGCGGGTGGGTCCGGAACATAACCCCAGCGATGGAGGGGGGTTTACTGTAGTCACATAGGTAATCTGGTTGAAAAAAGACACAAGTCCATCCAGTTCAACCAACATAGAACCCCCACCCCCCCAAAAAAAGCACACAAATAGAAAACCTCCATATATATAATTCTATACCGACAGTTGATCTAGGTCATTGGTTCGCAACTCCTAACAGGCCAGGTTTGCAAGATAACTGAAATACATCACAGGTAATATCATTTGCTGCTCAGCGATTGCAGTATTCTAGTCTGTATCTACACAAGGTAATACTTAAAATCTGGCCTCTTAGTGGGTCCTGAGGACAGAAGATGAGAACCGCTGCTCTAGAGGAAGGCAAAAAAAACTGTGACACTTTAAAAGCCCCCTACAGGTCATCAGTTTAGATTTAATCGCGAATAATGGGCCTAAAATGTTCGGTGCCGTAGACCCGCACCCACACAGATGTCATATTGGAAATCCATGCAGCCGCTGTGTCCCAATTGGCATGAATGGGACCAGATCAGTATAAAACACCAATGTGCATGAGTCCTAGAGTTCCATTTTAAACCTCTTACCAACTTTATAACGCATACATGTGACAGCAAGAAAAGTGGGTCTTGACGCCCGATCTCCGATCGTTTGCATCCACATCGGCCTGAAGTTGTGTGCTGAGAGCGCACTCCCTGCGCGCTGACCGAGCTGTCAGCAACAGCTCTCAGTCACAGGCTCCCATCATGTGAGAGCCAATCACAGCGGTCACATGATACAGTAGCTGTGCCGCATCCTGGACATTAAAATCCATCTAAAGGGCCACTGGGAGGTGGTGTTAGGTAGTTAAAGAATGTACATTTAACCACAATAAAAGTGCTACAGCCATTAAAATGGCAGTTGGTTGTGTGATCTGTAATCCACGTTGCCAACCTCCAGCAGCATTGTCAAAACATGGAAAATTTACTGACTGAGCACATTTTTTTACTGACAACCTGAAAAATGACATAACCTCTACTAAAAACCAAGACAATTGATATTTAAACACAATATGGAAACACCGACAATACCCATAGCAAGTAATTTGCCTGGTGTTCACTTCAAAGTCAACACAAATTATCAGCCCCTGATATTTATAGACAGTTGTAGAAATCACAGATTTTTACAAACTGTCTGGAAATTTACTGGCGGTAGGCAACCCTGTATGTATTATTTATTACGTATTAAAGTTTTATATGCCTTCTGTAATAAAGTCATTCATGTATGTGAGGACTGGGTAGGTCTGTGCAGTTTTTTATGTGACTGGTTGCATTTCTGCCTTTTCATGGGCATCCAACAACTACATGACTTACTACACGGGACACCCAAGTATGTTTGTAGTGTTCTTCTAAGTCCCCGGACTACCCAGTCCTTTACAGAGAGTTGTGCAATGTACAGAAGCTGATCCACCATAGAGGGACCCCCTATGTGTGCACTGGGCTGCGGCCACACAGACAATGAGGGTAGTCAAGTGTTGAAAGTTAAGCTTGCTCTGAAACCTAAACCTCGGCTTTAATTATTCATTGAAATTCCATTACTAGACTTGCAGCAGAAGTACTACACACACATATAGTCTGTGATGGTAAAGGGTCCATGTTAACGGTGAAAAACAACTGCAGAATCCACAAGTGTACAGCATGGTCCATCCATCCAGACACAACTGCCCGATCAGCATGGCGGGCTTTCATGGGGTCTTATCACAATGGATGATAATTATTCATGCAGCGTGTATTGTGCTGCATATACCTTACTAATATCTGATCTCACATTGTAAAACTGGCATACATTGTGAAGAAGTGCGTTCGGGTAATCAGGAACCATCCAAAATTCGATCAGTGGTTGCCCCGTCACCACCTTCCTGCCCGACATCCTTTGATTGAAAAATTTTCAAAAATTCACATACAAATTGTCAACCAAACAGCAGCAGCATTCATTCCTTGACAGCTGTCAAAATATAATAGCCGAGAGATTTGTCCAACCACGCTGTATAGGGTAAATGGAGGTATATGTTATGCCCCGTACACACGAGCGGATTTTCCGTCGGAAAAATATTGGATGGTTTTTCCAACGGTATTCCGCTCAAGCTTGGCTTGCATACACACGGTCACACAAAAGTTTGCTGAATTGTCAACCGTCAAGAACGCGGTGACGTACAATACTACGACGAGCCGAGAAAATGAAGTTCAATGCTTCCGAGCATGCGTCAAATTGTTTCCGAGCATGCGTAGGAATTTTGCGCGTCGGGATTGCTACAGACGATCAAAATTTCCGATCAGAACTTTTTCCGACCGAAAAATTTAGAACATGCTCTCAATCTTTTGCTGGTGGAAATTCGGCCAAAATTCAGCCAATTTCTGATCGTGTGTACACGGCATTATTGGGTTCCTGTGCATCTTATTTCTTTGCAGTAGAGCATTAAAATAAAATGTTACCCACTTAAGGACCGTAAGGATTTACCCCCTTAATGACCAGGCCATTTTTTGTGATACGGCACACAGCTTTAACTGACAATTGCGCGGTTGTGCGATGTTGTACCCAAACAAAATTGTCCTTTTTTTCCCCACAAACAGAGCTTTCTTTAGGTAGTATTTTATCACCTCTGCTGTTTTTATTTTTTGGGCTATAAACAAAACAAGGGCGACAATTTTGAAAAAAAGCAATATTTTTAACTTTTTGCTATTATAAATATCCCCCCCCCCCCCAAAAAACACATTTATTTTTCAGTATTCAGTATTCTTCTACATATTTTTGGTTAAAAAAATCGCAATAAGCATATATTGATTGGTTTGCACAAAAGTTATAGCGTCTACAAAATAGAGGATAGACTTATAGCATTTTTATTATTTTTTTTTTTTACTAGTAATGGCAGTGATCAGCGATTTTTAGCGGGACTGCAACATTGCGGTGGACAGATCGGACACATTTGACACGTTTTTTTGTGACCATTGACATTTATACAGCGATCAGTTCTATAAAAATGCACTGATTACTGTATAAATGAGTTTATAGCAGGGAAGAGGTTAACATTAGTGGTGATCGAGGGGTTAAATGTGTTCCCTGGAAGGTGTTTTCTAACTGTATGGGGGACTGTGTGACTGGGGAAACACACAGATCCATCTTCCTGCTTAGCAGAAAGACAGGATCTGTGCGATCTCCCCTGTCAGAATGGAGATCTACCTTGTTTACACAGGCAGATCCCCATTCTGTCTCTGCAGGGAACGATCACATGTGGCTGGCGGACATCGAGTTCCCTGGACCCGCTGATTGGCTCCCCAATGGGACTGGCCAATGGGAGCGTGCACGCTCAACAAAAGCAAGTTCCAGAGCCAACGTAGCTACGGCGATTTGCAGGATCGTGCCACCTTGCCGCAGTATGACGGCGGCTGGTCGGCAAGCGGTTAATAAAAGAATAAACATGTTATCTGCTCTGTGCAATGGTATTGCACAGAGCAGCCCCGAACCTCCTCTTCTGGGGTCCCCCGTAGTTGCTCCCCTTCTGAATGACGGACATATCGCGCATGCGCCTTTGCTGCAGCTAGTAATGGGCTCAAGCGAGGACAGCAAAATGCATACCTCCCAACATTTTGAGATGGGAATGAGGGACACCTACTAACAAATGTATGTAGGCATAGAACACGCCCCCTGCCACACCCCCTTAAAGGAGAATGAACAAACAAAAAAGGTTAAATAAATTCACAAGGACTTTTTTTTAGCACTACTATTCCTTCATATTGGCTTTTAAGATGTACAAATGCAGCAATTTAGAAATTGGATGAAAAGTTTAGCACTGGGAAACACTTTTTGAAAGATAAATAGTGCATTTTATATACAACTATATGGATCAGACCAAAATGAGGGACAAATGAGGAGGAAAGAGGGACAGAGGGACATTGCTCCAAATCAGGGACAGTTGGGAGCTATGCATTTATAGCTATAGCTGCAGTGTTTGCTGGAAAGAGTTTGCAGTTAACTGATTGATTTCGCTTCTCACTGGTCCCAAAAAAAAATCAAAAGTGTCCGATCTGTCCACCGCAATGTTGCAGTCCCGCTAAAAATCGCTGATCATCGCCATTACTAGTAAAAAATGTTTTTATAAAAATGCTATAAATCTATCTCCTTTTTGGTAGACGCTATACCTTTGTGCAAACCAATCAATATATGCTTATTGGGATTTTTTTTTAACCAAAAATATGTAGAAAAATACATATCAGCCTAAACTGAGAAATACATGTGTTTTTTTTTTATTTTTATCTATCAAAAAGTGTTTTCCAGCACTATTTCCATCTGATTTCTAAATTGCTGCATTTGTAAATCCCAAAAGCCAATATAAAGGAATAATAGTGGTAAAAAAAGCCTTTGTGGGTTTAACCAATCTTATTTTTTTTGTAAAATTCTCCTTTAAGGGGGTGTGGCAGAGGGGTGTGTCCTATTCCTGCATACTTTTGCTGATAGGTGTCCCTCATTCCCATCTCAAAATGTTGGGAGGTGTGTAAATGAATCTCAATTCAGTTGCTGGCTAGAGGTGCATAATGTAATATATTGCAGCTTACTAATTCTAATGCCGCGTACACACGGTCGGAATTTCCGATGGAAACAGTCCGATGGGAGCATTTCATCTGAATTTCCGACCGTGTGTATGCCCATCTGTCTTTTTCTGTCGGAATTTCCGACTGACTTTGGATTGAGAACCTGTTCTTAATTTTTCAGACGGAAAACCTTTCTATCGTATTTTCCGATCGTGTGTATGCAATTCCGACACGCAAAATTTCGACGCATGCTCAGAAACAATTTGACGCATGCTCGGAAGCATTAAACTTCCCTTTTATAGTGCCCTTGAACGTGTTTTATGCTGCGGTGTTATTGACCGTCGGAATTTGGTGTGACCGTGTGTAGGCAAGACAGTTTGAGCGAAATTCTGTTGGAATTCCGACGGGAAAACCATCCGAGCGTGTGTACGCGGCATTAGATGTAGTGGCAGCATTTGTTTTCTTTTTTTTCAGGCTTTTATTCCTTTATTTTCACCAGGTGATCCTGCAAGTAGCACACTTCCTGTTCTAGGGTGACAGCACTCGACCTACCATAATCTATGGAGGAGCAGCATTGTCACCCTAGGACAGGAAGGGTTCTAGGACTACAGAACACCCCCCTCCCCCCCTCTGCTTTTCAATAGCATTAGGAAAGGGGGGGTTAATGAGACAATATGAAACAATAATAACTGATGACAGTCACCAAAGACAGAGATCAAAGGAAAGTATCAGCTCACTGGATTTCTGGCAGGATCAGAAACTAAAAACAACGGATTGCAATAGAGCAGGAGTCTCCAAACTTTTCAAACAAAGGGCCAGTCTACTGTCCTTCAGATTTTAGGAGGGCCGGATTGTGGTCAGTGGTGGTAAAAAATGTCCCAAGCCCAGCATCGGTGAGAATAAATATGGCCTCAGAGTTGGTGGTCAGTAGGAGGAGTAGTGCCCCATTATTGGTATTAGTAGGAGGAATAGTATCCCATCATTGGTATTAGTGGAAGACATAGTTCCCCATTGCTGGTGTCAGTGGGAAGAATAGTGCCCCAAGGGCCAGATAAAGGCTAGCAAAGGGCCACATCTGGCCCTCGGGCCGCAGTTTGGAGACCCCTGCAATAGAGCATGAAAAATAGTCTGTGGATTTTCTAGATCAGATAATGCAGAGCACATCTGTTTGGTCTGTACAAGAGGGCAGGTTGGTAGACTGTATAAAGGAAGCAGAATATTCTTAGAATGTTGTAGATCTCTGCTGTTCTATATTTATCCATTTTTAAAAGGCCAAGAAGCCACGTAAGTCAAAGACAGCCTCAAACGTGGGGCTCTGAGCAGACAGATAGGAGACTGTCATTTCCTTCCCTGATATTCAATCTAGTGTGTTTGAATTCAGCTTTCTATTCATCCAGCAAATGCAAAATAAAAGCAGTAACACAATATGCCAGTGAACAAACAAAGAGGATTGCCAGTCCAGAATATACACAACAACAATGGAAATCATGTGGCTAGGGCTTTGCAGTGTTGGACATTGATCCATTCCCCATTGTCTGCAGACAATGTACAGGTATTTGTAGCAATATTATCAAATGCATTGTTACCACAGCACTGTGACCAGACTTGAGGACAATCCACACCAACATATTACTCAAAGAAATCAATGCTAAACTGTATTCTTCATTTCACGGAACGAAATGAAGTAATGGCTTGGATTAATGTTAAAGAATTATTCTAACTTTCTCCTTAAAATAGAATTCCAGGTTTACTTTGATTTTAATTAGTAAGTTTGGTCCAAACTGGCCCAAACAAATGATTCCCGTAGTACAGGTCTCTGTCGGGCCCCGCTTCTGCTCTAGGTTCTCTTCCCATTCACATGAAGCCAGGCACACAACTTGGACAGTCTCACAACTCAATGACTAGGCAAGGAATGTCTTTTTATGCTTTAATGCTCATTGAACTTGGTTGGGGTGCAGGGTGGGCTTTGGGATACTCCAAGTTTAGCGCACTAAGAAAACCAGAGGACACATTCTGCCTTGTCTACACTCTTCAGGATAATTCTTGGCAAACAATAGGAGAACAACAAAACCTGGGACTGCAAGCAAAGGAAAGGTCCCAATCCAACATCACTGGAGCAGATACCCAAGGGGCTAGAGCCGCAAACAGTCACTAGGATCCCATATCCAGGCCTACACTCACAATGTCCCTGTATTCTTAAATGCCTCCATTCAATGTTGGCCAAACACTTCTCTTGTGAATCTTTAGGCCAGATCCTTAGTGAACCCCCTTGATTTGGCTCCAACTGCTTCCAGCAAATAGCAACCTCCCCTGCTCCCACTGTTCTGGGACCTCAATGAACTACTGCATACTTCCACTACACTGCCCAGAAGGGCAGCAGCCCTTCCGGCTGGGATCTTCTCCTCCTGGACAAAAACCTGGCTGCTCCAGGCCTCAAACTATTTAGATGCTTCTCAGCCACCTACTGGGCATTGTCCCTCAGGGATTGGCTGAGACCACATAAATATTCAGGCCAAGGCTCTGCCTCTTCCAACCTACTACATTCTAGAATCCACTGAGCCTGCAGCCAGAGAGACCCAGAACAGCCAAGAATAATCACACTGCGCTCCAATGTTTACAGAGGAGCCAAAGAACTAGATTTACCTGAGCCTCTCTAGCAGCCTATTCTAGGAGGGTTCTACATTTCCATTGCTAACTGATAAGACCCTTGTGTGCGGAACTATATCGTAGTAGCATCAACTACATATAGTAAAGGGTGCTGTGTTCCTTAGAAGTACAGATGACTTTCTATCTTCTGACAAAGCTACCTGATTGTTTCTCCACATTTCAGGAAATTATTTTTATAAATGACTACCTCTGATTGGCCGAGGTAGAGAGGTGGGCGGGTGACTTTACAATTTTCACCTCTGCCAATAATAGGAAGACTAGTATTTAATGATAAAAAACAAGGCTGCTCCTGAATGTAAGGAGAAGCATTCAGTATGATTCAATTTATTTCTGACAGCAGAAGGAAGTCGCCAATATTACTACAGAACAGAGCGCTGCATGCTGAATGTAGCTGATGCTACAACAGTATAGTACAGCGAGTACAGCGAACACGGCAGCCACATCTGTTAGTAATGGAAATAGTTTCTTTGGGCCAGCATGGTAAACCTGGAATTCTTCTTTAAAATTCTGACTTTTATCTCAGACTTCTGACTTTTATCCCAGATTTAGGGCCAGGAGTCCATCTACTCAGTGGGAAATCTGTCAGCTGATCCCCCGCTTATGCAGAGTGGACACAGACACAGCCTGCTCTCCTCTATGGGTGGTTGGATGTAAATGGACCACCTGTTTACACCAGGCAGCCATCTGATCTGATCCGCTGGCTAGATGGATGGGGAATCTGTCTGTTTTTAGCGGATAGGATTGGATATGGGCAGGTGTCAACCGAAACATGTCCGTTGACACCCGCCACTCCATAGAGGGTAAGGGATGGTCCGATTGGGTCTGCCTAAAAACTGACAGGCGGACCTGATTGGTCCGCCTGTGTGAAAGGGGCCTAAATCTCAAATTATGACTTGTATTCCAGTATTTTAGCTTTACCTCAGACTTCTAAATTTAACCTCAGAATTCTTTATTTCGGAATTCTGACTTTATCTCAGACTTGTATCTCAGAATTCTATGCTTATCTCAGGATTTAGAATTCTGTCTTTATCTCAGATTTAGGGCTTTAATCTCAAATTGTGACTTGTATCCCACTATCTTGGCTTTACCTAAAACTTCTTAATTTAATCTCAAAATTCTGATTTTATTTCTGACTTTTATCCCAGAATTCTGGAATAGACAACCAACTCCAAGTGACATCAGAGAAGAAGATGGAGGTGAGGGATCTGACCTGCAGCCGCATAAAAGAAGATCACAACAGGACAATGCTGGATTCACTGTGTGAGTCAGTGTGTGAATTGAGGACACAACAAACCAGGTAAAATCAGGTAAAACAATTATTGTCAAATTATGACTTGTATTCCAGTATTTTAGCTTTACCTGAGACTTCTAAATTTAACCTCAGAATTCTTTATTTCGGAATTCTGACTTTATCTCAGACTTGTATCTCAGAATTCTGTCTTTATCTCAGATTTAGGGCTTTCATCTCAAATTGTGACTTGTATCCCACTATCTTGGCTTTACCACAAACTTCTTAATTTAATCCCAAAATTCTGATTTTATTTCTGACTTTTATCCCAGAATTCTGGAATAGACAACCAACTCCCAGTGACATCAGAGAAGAAGATGGAGGTGAGGGATCTGACCTGCAGCCGCATAAAAGAAGACCACAGCAGGACAATGCTGGATTCACTGTGTGAGTCAGTGTGTGAATTGAGGACACAACAAACCAGGTAAAATCAGGTAAAACAATTATTGTGGGGCGTGGGGATGAAGTTCCTCTTTAAAGTGTATCTATTGGGAAACATCACATTTATTTATGTGTTGTAGCCATGTGCTTGATTGTGCCTATATTAAAATTAACAACCATTTAGTCCCCTAACATACTTGTTGATCCTGACAAAGAACTGCATTGGAATCCACTTCCTCTTGACAGATGACAATGCTTATGTAGGTTCTGAATTTGCATGCAGTGTTGTCACCCTTTCCAAAGCCCTCTACATGTAGACTACTTGTGTTTATCCCAATGTAGCAATTCGTTCAATCCACTGGCTCCTACGTCTCTATAATAAAGGGCAGGAATATGCAATTAGCGGACCTCCAGCTGTTGCAAAACTACAAGTCCCATCATGCCTCTGCCTCTGGGTGTCATGCTTGTGGCTGTCAGAGTCTTGCCGTGCCTCAAGGGCCTTTTAGTTCTGCAACAGCTGGAGGTCCGCTAATTGCATATCCCTGATATAGGGTTTTGGTGGGAGGAAACACAAAGTATATAGGGGGAATAGGAATTTGACAGTCCCAGAAATGTTGATTTCTAAAGATTGTTTAGTACTACTGCTAGGGTTACCACCTGTCCAGGATTCACCCGGACAGTTCGGATTTGGAATCATGTGTCCGGGTTTCAGACTGCCTGAAACCCGGACACTTTATTTAGACTGGATTATTGCTTCCCAGCAGGGTTGCTGGGTGCAGTTGTCTAAGCTTAGATTGTCTGTTTCACTCTTTTACACTGCCCAAAGCCAGCACTAACAAACAACCCCCCCCCCCAAACACACACACAGACGGGAGAGGAGAGAGGGCTCGATCTGCACCTCTTCCCCCCACCCTACCCCTCTGGGTCTGCCCACACTCAAATCCCCGGCGCTGTGCCTCAGAAAAGGAAAGTTGGGGCTAGAAATTTGAAGTCCAGCCACCTAAGATACATCTGGACGAGAGGTGCCAAGGGGTGAGTGAGCTAACCATCCATCCCTGTCTGTGACTGAAGTATCCCCCTTCTTTCTCCCCTAAGACTAACACTAAGGCAAATGAGGGTTCTCAGAGCACCCCTTACATCAGAGTTCCCTTTTACACCAGAGGCAACAGTGTTTCCCCTTACATCAGAGTCCTCTCCGTGCATCAGAGTTCTCAGTGTTCCCCCCTTAAATCAGGGTTTCCAGAGCATCGCTTATGTTAGAGGCCCCAAAGTTCTCCCTTACATCAGAGTCTGCAGAGTCCCCCCTTACAGTGAAAGGGAACTCTGGGAGTTCAGCTGTAAAAGGGGAACTCTGTGGACTCTGATGTAAAGGGGGACTCTTGTTATTAACTTCATATGATTAGAAATTTTATTTAATAGCAAAATATATGTATAGTTTATACTATAAAAAAAATTGCTGCGCGCCGCTAAAGTGTTCGGGTTTGAAAAAAATGTGGCAACCCTAACTACTGCAGCGATCAGCAGTGGGGACAGCAGGGGTGGTATCTAACTTTGCAGGAAAATCTTTATTTCTAGAATTATTTTTAGTGGAGAGTCAATTTAAAAGTAAAACGTAACTCTGTATTTTCTTTACATTCTATTTGACCTTGCTGAGATGACTTTTTATTGTTATTGCTAACATAATTCCACTGCCCAAGCAATTACATGGGTGACAACTGGAGTCACAGCCATGACAACTCCCACCCTGTCTGTCCACATCCACCATCGATATCCACCTAGACACTCATGGTCATCCTACTGGACAAAAATATTTTCTTTAGACATGCTGGAAATATGTGGCATTTCAGTGTAGTTTTAATTAAACAATTAATAGTAACAACACTCCCTAACACATTTCATTATTTTAGTATTTGGACATTCCATCCTCCCTTTAACACGGATCATTGTCCGCACTGCAGCATACTCCCATACATACCTGAGTTAGCTATTTGATGGTTAAATTAAACTTGTTACAAGGGAAATACGATGACCCTTCCTTACTGCATAACAATGCACATGTTTAATTTCCATTATTCTCTCTGTTGTCAAGTGAACCTGTCATCATACAGGAAAATGTATCACGCATAGGATGATATGACAAGGCACTATTTATTGCCAGTGTCATTTTTATATAATTTTTTTTTTTTTTTTTTTTTCACAATATCAAACTATATCGTTTGTATCAGGTTGTACCTTTTGCCTAGGTTCACATTGAAGCGATTTGGCATGCGATTTGACATGTCAAATCGCATGCCAAATCAGCGGCTGTTGCCGGAAATGGCACCGTCCGCATCGGTGCGCCGGCAACTTTGCTGCGCCGCAACGATTCCCAAAAGTAGTTTCTGTACTACTTTTTGCGACTGCAAAATATATAGACATCTGTGCATGAACCCGCACAGATGTCTCTGAAATCGCTCCTGAAGTCGGACTGACATGCGGGTATTAAATCGTGTGAGTTCAGTTGAACTCGCACAACTTCACTCCCGCTGTCAGTGTGAACCTAGGCTTTATCATTAACCGCTTCCCGACCGCCTCACGCAGATATACTACAGCAGAATGGCACGGGCAGGCAAAATCACGTACCTGTATGTGGCCCTTTAAATGCCTGCCCGTGGGTCGTGCGCGCGGCGCGCTCGCGACCCGTTCGGGAGCTCCGTGACCCCGGCAGCGGGACCAGCGGACCCGATCGCCGCTGGTCTCCCGCGATCGGGTCACAGAGCTGAAGAACGGGGAGAGGTTTGTGTAAACAAACCTCTCCCCGCGCTTCCTACTCTGTCTGTCATTGATCGGCTGTTCCCGGTCATCGGGAAAGCCGATCAATGACGTCAGACGTCAGCCCCGCCCCCTAATGTAAAAAAACACACACACGTCAGAGCCCATAACCCCTCCCCTCCCCCTAGTGGTTAACTCTTTCACTACAACTGTCATTTATACAGGAATCAATGCATTTAAATAGCATTGATTGCTGTATAAATGACAATGGTCCCAAAAATGTGTCAAAAATGTCCGATGTGTCCGCCATTATGTCGCAGTCACAATAAAAATCGCTGATCGCCGCCATTACTAGTAAAAAAAAAAAAAATTAATAAAAATGCTATAAAACTATCCCCTATTTTGTAAACGCTATAACTTTTGCGCAAACCAATCAATAATCGCTAATTGCGTTTTTTTTACCAGAAATATGTAGAAGAATACGTATCGGCCTAAACTAAGGAAAAAAAATGTTTTTATATATTTTTTGGGGATATTTATTATAGCAAAAAGCAAAAAATATTGCATTGTTTTCAAAATTGTCGCTCTATTTTTGTTTATAGCGCAAAAAATAAAAACCGCAGAGGTGATCAAATACCACCAAAAGAAAGCTCTATTTGTGGGAAAAAAAGGACGCCAATTTTGTTTGGGAGCCACATCGCATGACCGCGCAATTGTCAGTTAAAGCGACGCAGTGCCGAATCGCAAAAAGGGGCCTGGTCCTTTGGCTGCCAATTGGTCCGGGGCTGAAGTGGTTAAAAGCAATACATGTACTTCTGTCAAGTATCTTTGTCTATGCTGAGATGATAACAGTCTGCTGCAAGCACTCTGCCCCAGTGATTAGTTGCAACCTTACAACATTGTATCAAGTCACAAGGTGGGAGGTTACAGTTAGGTTACAAAGGCAAGAACTGGTTCTGTCTGTGTTGCCTAATGACAGTTCAGACCATAGGTGTGCGCAGCCTATTCCATTAGGGTGTGCACCCCAAAGCTCAAACACACACGCCTCTCTCTGCAGCCTCAGTTGTACTAGACAGTGAATGAATGGGAAGTGCTCTGTGCTGAGAGGCTTCCTGTTCATTCACAAACGGAAGCCTAGTAAACAGTTTACTATGCTTTATTTATGAATGAACACAGTGAGTGTGTTTATTTAGAAAAGGAAGGGGCCAGTAAATGACATTTACCAGCCCGGAAGCCAGCAGCACTGCAGGGGTGGGGATTAGGGAGCGGGGGCGGGCGGTGCAACATGGGTTGGAAGCCCAGGCAATAGAGGTAATCGGCACCGACTCAAAGTGATTAGGGCGTGCTCACACCTGGCACATCGCCTGCGCATGCTTATGGTTCAGACATTCATATAAAATAACCTCCAAGCACTTCCATTTTAACAGACAGTATACAGCCACAAAGGCCTTAAACATAATAATTCCAAAATATACTAAAATCTTAAAGTACCATAAACATATGGTGAGAATATGGTCATTAAAATGCCACTGCTACTTCAAGTGCCAACACCCCAACTTCAACTTTTTGTTTGTTTATAGTGGACCTTCTTTCTGCTCTTTAAAGGAAAGGGGAAAAGGAAAATGTACCTTAAGGGCATAGAATTTCACATATGGTGACATCTCTGTTAATAGAATGCCACTTACAGCTAAAAACAGCCACCCCTAGTGCCTACATGCTAGCTCCAGCTTTAAAAAATGGAATGCCCTCATATGCAAGTAGTTGCCACCTTCTGTGATCACCAGATCAAGCCCATGATTGCTGTAGTGGTCCTTCAAACAGCAAACTAGCAAACCGAGCAAATGTACCGTATATACTTGAGTATAAGCCGACCCGAATATAAGCAGAGGAACCTAATTTTACCACAAAATCTAGGAAAATGTATTGACTCGACTATAAGCCTAGGGTGAGAAATGCGCAGCTACTGTAAGTGGAAAAGAGGGTCAACAATGCCCATTTGCAGCCTCACTGTGCCTATTTGCTGCCAAACTTCAAACTCGTAGTTAAGGGTTCCTAGATGCCCTCTAGCTGCAGCCAAAAAGCTGGACCCAAAGGGTCCCTGTATCTCAGGGCCACTTAGTGCTAGGAACCCAAAATTTGGTGTGCAAACCCAGTGGAAATAGCACTACAATATGGGGTTCCTAGCACTAAGTGGCCCCGAGATACAGGGCCCCAAAATCAGTTCGGAAAATGTCAAGCACTTTTCTGAAGCAGAGAATGACATTTTCCGAACCGACTTTGGGGCCCCGTATCTCGGGGCTACTTGGTGCTAGGAACCCCATCTTTGGATATGTTGTAATGCTCACACCAAATTTGGGGTTCCTAGCACCAAGTGGCCCCCGAGATACGGGGGGCTCCAAAGTCTGTTCGGAAAATGTCATTCTCTGCTGCAGAAAAGTGCTTGACTCAAGTATAAGCCGAGGGGGGCACTTTCAGCACAATAAAAAAGTGCTGAAAAACTCGGCTTATACTCGAGTATATACGGTACTGTACCTTAGGACAAACAGAACTTCTGCTTCGTTAAGGGATTACTGACAGGTGAGAGGGATCACCTGCTAGAAACCCTGGTGTCTAGCATCTTCCATGTGACCGTGGCTGTCAACGAAAGGTGTGTTTGGAAAGCAACCTCTTCATTTAAACGTGTATGCTTCAATAAAGAGAGAGTGTGGATTTATGCTCTTGGTTAAGAATGCACTAAAAATTAGGATATAGATGTAGGTCCTATGGGCAGTAATGTGTTGCGGATGAAGATCTCCCTATTTAAAAACTATCCACAACTAGGGTTCCTCCAGAGGTTGCTAGGGGTTCCTTAAGTATTGGGCAATTTCGGCTTATGAGATAAGTTCCCACTGACACCATTGATCTTTTTAGCTGTCTGTAAGGAGGTAATTCTTCCCAATGACCACAAGTGTAAGGACCATTCTTCCCACTGACCATCACACTAATGTATCATGAGATGTAGATTTCTAATTTTTAGCAGGGGTTCCCCAAGACCGGAGAACTATTTCAAGGGTTTCTCTGTGTTGAGAAAGACTGCTCTAACGGTTCCTACAGACCGGTTCACCTGATCTAGTTGCTTAGAGTTGGATCACAAAGTGAGGTAATGTCTATATTGCTCCCCTCTTGGTGGAACGATCCTGAGGACTGTGACCTAGTACCAACTTTCAACAAAACCCATCTCCACCAACAGGAGCTCTGGTGAATAACGGTTAGTGCTTAGACCCCACACCTCAGGCAAGCCTGTGTCATCCACCAGGGTGACCCATTTGTGCAATTATCTAGCTGGTAGGTGCGAGCCTTTCTACTGCTATAGCTACTTGTTTTCAAGCCTGACCCCTGACCGTGACAGGTACATTTTGGTAGATACTGAAGAGTTAAGCCTTCTGGCAATCTCTGGGATTCTTAGTGAGATCTCTACAATGAGTTAATGGTTTTGCACACCTGTTGTCGCCATTATAAGGATTCCCAGACTCCTCGTTGGAATTTGTATTCATTTTATATGATGTAGAATGTAATAGGAGGTGCTGGAATCCATAAATTAGGGGCACCAGAACACCTAGGTGGACAGGAACAGAGCCTGGATTTATAACAAGGAGATCTTACTGATGGAGTAACCAAAACAGCAGCATAGGTGATACACAGATCTATATGTTGACATGTCTATGTGAGCTCACCATCAGCTGCTTGGGAGCTGTAGAGGAGGGAGCATAGGTGACACGTAGAGCTATATGTTGTCATGCCCATGTGAGCTCATCAGCTTCTTCAGAGATGTAGAGGAGGCAGCATAGGTGATTTGGAGATCTAAAAGTTATCATGTCCATGTGAGCTGTAAAGGAGGCAGCATAGGTGATACTTAGATCTATATGTTGTCATGTCCATGTGAGCTCACCGTCAGCTGCTTTGGCACAATAGACGGAGGCAGCATAGGTGACACGTAGATCTATATGTTGACATGTGTATGTAAGCTCACCATCAGCTGCTTGGGAGCTGTAGAGGAGGCAGCATAGGTGACACGTAGAGCTATATGTTGTCATGTCCATGTGAGCTCACCATCAGCTGCTTCAGAGCTGTAGAGAAGGCAGCATAGGTGGCACGTGGATCTATATGTTGACATGTCGATGTGAGCTCACCATCAGCTGCTTGGGAGCTGTAGAGGAGACAGCATAGGTGATACGTAGAGCTATATGTTGTCATGTCCATGTGAACTCACCATCAGCTGCTACTATATGTTGTCATGTCCATGTGGGCTAACCATCAGCTGCTTCAGAGCTATAGACGGAGGCAGCATAGGTGACACGTAGATCTATATGTTGACATGTCTATGTGAGCTCACCATCAGCTGCTTCAGAGCTGTAGAGGAGGCAGCATAGGTGACACGTAGATCTATATGTTGACATGTGTATGTGAGCTCAACATCAGCTGCTTGGGAGCTGTAGAGGAGGCAGCATAGGTGATACGTAGAGCTATATGTTGTCATGTCCATGTGAGCTCACCATCAGCTGCTACTATATGTTGTCATGTCCATGTGGGCTAACCATCAGCTGCTTCAGAGCTGTAGAGGAGGCAGCATAGGTGACACGTAGAGCTATATGTTGTCCTGTCCATGTGAGCTCATCAGCAGCTGCTTTCTACCTGTCCTTTCATTTTCTATTTCTAGACTGGTAAGCCGTAAATGACTTATGCGATGACACATTGTAACCACGTGTCCGGCTCCTTGGGGAACATTTAAGGTACTAAAGTGCTGTCACTATAGACTTTGTGACACCAAAATGTCACATGGATCGAATGTCAAGGCAGCACAGAAATAGCCATATGAAGCAACGTCAGCCCAGGGAAGCAGATGGGAAGAATGGCTCTGGGTCCAGGCTGCCTGTAGGACATAACTGTGATATTTCTTCCCCTCCTGTTATCTCCATGGAGTAATGATGATATAAAGCTCCAGAAGCGTTGATGATAAAATGTGAATCTTCACACCCTGCAGAGAGTTGACATAAAACTGAATCATTTGCCCATTTCACCTGTGCAATACATTCCGTACAGTTCAACTATCGAGTGGATGCTATTTTTAAATATGATATGACAAGTTTTCATGTGATTAGGTTCTGACGTTTATTTTACTAGGACTGTATCTTCAACAATTACAACATTTAAAGCCCAACTCTATGGTGCTCATCAATCTCTTTGCCATCAAATTTCGATTTAGTTTTAGTCATAGTCTATCGCCTAAAATTCCATTTTAGTTTTTAGTCATATGTTAGTCATCGGAATTGTTCTAGTTTTAGTTGTATTTTAGTTGACTAAAATAGTGTTAATTTCGTAGATGAAAATATTTTAGTCAATAAAATGAACACTGCTTGTGAGCCTGGCCCAGCGTGAGGACATGGGGGTGTGTCCATGACACCCTGGGCTCACAGGAAGTGGTTTGAATGTAGCTGGCTGTCATGCAATGCAAAGTAGAGCGGCACTAAACCTTGGAGAGGAGCTTCTATAGGGGTCAGCTCGGTAGAGCAGGTAAGTACAGAAGTAAGAACAATTTTTTGTTTTTATAAAAGCTGGTCAGTATTATTTTTATTCACAGCTGGGTTCTGCTTTAAATTATTGTATCACAAATATAAAACAGTTTCAGTGCTTTACTCTGCTGTTTTGCATTTTGATTACAGTATTTTAGGCTCTAGTGAACTACAGCAGTAGTACTTTCGATATCTACTACTATTTACTATGAGCCTGAATATTACTACTGAAATGTGAGTGTTTTTAATCTGTTTTTACCACATTAAAAGTATTTATTACGGTATCACACTATGTGAGTTTTTCTCTCAAATATGACCCAATACTTATGAATACGGGAGAATTATCGGAGTGTTTGATGACCGCATCCTACCTGCCTTTTATTACGCATATACCTACCTTGGAATCCATCCGTGGAATAGGGACCTGGCAACCCTCCACACTAAAGCTTGTCACGACTTATGAGGCGTACGTCTCACTAAGTCTGTGACTTTTGGTAAGCCTCTTTTCAATAAGCTTTGGCGCCGACAGGACAGGATCACCATCACCCCACCTAGAAACACCATTATTGTCTATTGTCTTCGGATACCCACACATACTGTGTCACTTATATGGACTATATCACTTATATGGACTATATCACTGTATAACTCACATATACAGTTTGGTGTCTTTTCACTTAATATCCACTTGTCATTTATTATCTGATTGATTTTATGTTTGTATATTCAAAATATCAACAATTTTTATTGTTCACTATTATTGAATTTTATTGAATTTTATCCATCACAGGATCACCTTCACAGTTATTTATTCACGTTTTATCCTTTTTCCATATATATATATACTTTTATAAATTATGATATTATTTATATAACTTATGACATATATTTATGTTTTCTCATCAAAACCTATATGTATGCAAGCAATATATAAGGGTAAATTTACAACTACGTACACCATCATTTAAGCGCAACATATACATCTTTTCCAAATTATCTTTCCGTTAGTCTATCGGCAATGTTTGCAGCTTCTCTATAAATCTTCCATACTCAGCGCAATATTTCCCAATCCTTAATTGGAAAAACGTTGCCTGGTCTGAAGAGTTTCATTTTCAGATGGTAGGGTCAGAATTTGGCTTAAACATCATGAAATCATGGATGCATCCCGCCTTGAATCAACGGTTCAGACTGGTGGTGGTGTAATTGTTGGGGGATAATTTCTTGGCACACTTTGGGCCCTTAGTACCGATTGAGCATCGTTTAAGTGCCACGGCCTACCTGAGTATTGTTGCTGACCATGTCCATCCCTTTATGACTACAGTGTACCCATCTTTCCAGTAGGATAATGCACCATGTCACAAAGCTCAAATCATCTCACCACTGGTTTCTTGAACATGGCAATGAGTTTACTGTACTCCAAAGACTCCAGATCTCAATCCAATAGAGCACCTTTGGGATGCGGTAAAACAGGAGGTTCGCATCATGGGTGTGCAGCCGACAAAGCTGCAGCAACTGTGTGATGCTATCATGTCAATATGGACCAACATTTTGTTAGCAATGTTTCCAACACCTTGTTGAGTCTATGCCACAAAGAATTAAGGCAGTTCTGAAGGCAAAAAGGGGTCTGTGCGAATTGTAGCCTCAGTTACTAGCAATGTGTACCTAATAAAGTGTGAGTGTATTTTCATTGTTGGTACATTATTTAGGCCTTGATGAAGGGTACATTTTTTGCCCCCAAAATGCGTTGGAGACAGTTTGCCTTCTTTGTTATCAGGGTATCGTTGGAAATAAAGAATTATGGACTCTTATGCCCGTACACACGATCGGAAATTCCACCAGCAAAAGTCCGATGTGAGCTTTTGGTTGGAAATTCCCACCGTGTGTATGCTCCATCAGACTTTTGCTGGCAGAATTCCCACCAGCAAAAGATTGAGAGCAGGTTCTCTATTTTTCGGTCGGAAAAAGCTTAGATCGGAAATTCCAATCGTCTGTACCAATTCCGACACGCAAAATTCCTACGCATGCTCGGAAACAATTCTACGCATGCTCGGTAGCATTGAACTTAATTTTCTCGGCTCGTCGTAGTGTTGCACGTCACTGCGTTCTTGACGATCGAAAGTTCAGAGAACTTTTGTGTGACCGCGTGTATGCAAGCCAAGCTTGAGCGGAATTCCGTCCGAAAATCCGCTCGTGTGTACGGGGCATTAACCACTTTCAGACCGGACCATTTTGCTGGCTTAAGACCAGAGCACTTTTTGCGATTCGGCACTGCATCACTTTAACTGACAATTGCGCAGTCGTGCAACGTGGCTCCAAAAACAACATCCCCCCCCCCCACAAATAGAGCTTTCTTTTGGTGGTATTTGATCACCCCTGCGTTTTTTTTTTTTTTTTTTTTTTGCACTATAAACAAAAAACGAGCGACAATTTTGAAAAAAACTAATTTTTTTAACTTTTTGCTATAATAAATATCTCCCAAAAATATATAAAAAAAAAATTTTTTCCTCAGTTTAGGCCGATACGTATTCTTCTACATATTTTTGGTAAAAAAAATCGCAATAAGCAATTATTGATTGGTTTGCGCAAAAGTTATAGCGTTTACAAAATAGGGGATAGTTTTATAGCATTTTTATTAATAATTTTTTTACTAGTAATGGCGGCGATCAGCGATTTTTATTGTGACTGCGACATTATGGGACCATTGTCATTTATACAGCAATCAGTGCTATACAAATGCATTGATTGCTGTGTAAATGACACTGGCAGTGAAGGGGTTAACCAGGGGGTGGCAGTGTAGGGGTTAAGTGTGTCCTAGGGGCATGTTGCTAACTGTGGGGGGCGTGGCTGTGTGTGCCAGTTACTGATCTCTGCTCCAATCACAGGGAGCAGAGATCAGTGTCACTTGTTGCTAGGCAGAACGGGGAGATGCTGTTTACTTCCGCATCTCCCCGTTTGTCCTCCCGTGAGATGATCGCGGGTATTCACAGAGGTCCAGACCAGCGCACGCACGCGCCGCCAGCGGCATATGCGAAGGGACGTACCTGTACGCCCTTATGCCTGTCCGTGCCATTCTGCCGACGTATATGTGTGTGCACCGATCAGGAATTGGTTAATGCTATTTAGTTTCACATGGATTTCACAATTCGAGAGGCCCCTACCTCTTGGGGTAGCCCCCACCTTGTTGTGGAGCTGCTGAGGTCCTCTCCATCATGTCTCCCTCCCACAGTCCAATGCCTCACATTTACTGTTTCTTGGTCTGTCTGTCTTTTCTTTTTCCTAGTCATTGACCTGTAAGCATGTAGTAAGTGAAGTCAGAACTCCTATTCTAAATGCTTGTCCACATTAGTGACCCAAAAGGAGCCCATTGGCTCTATTAGTCATTTCAGAAGTAGGTCAGCAGCAGCAGACTCTGTTATTATAGTACCCAGGCATGTGCATTGTTCGTAAATGGGACCTTAAAGGGATAGTCTACCTTTACCACAAAACTGCCTATGCAGATAAGGGGTGTCTGTAGACGGAATCAAACTGTGCCGCTCTGACTGAAGTTGAATAATGCCTTTGCTATAGGTGCAGGCCATTTATTTACATACCTTATCAAGCCTGACTGGAATACTCCCAGGTAGGCTTGCCATCTCATCCCTTTAAACTCGAATACATATGAATTACACCGGTTCTGAGGGTAATTCAATTCAATTTAATTACCACCTTAATCAGCCACTGAACCTGTGTAATTAATATCTGATCGGTTTCAAAGGGATGAGGTGGCAATCCTACTCCCAGGACGTTGCTAAGTACTCCCAGGATGTTGATAAGTGAGGCCTAGTCATCACTGCTCACCTCCACCATCACAGGAGTGAGCTCTCAACTACTGAGCTCAGAGCTACTGCATCAGTGGAGAGAAAGAGTATGTGAAGGGGTTTGAATCAGAGAAAGAGCTCACTCCTGTGATGGTGGAGGTGAGCAGGGATGACTAGGCCTCACTTAGCAACATCCTGGCAGTACATAGAAATGGCCTGGGAGTATTCCAGTCAGGCTTCGGGAGTTATGTAAATGGCCTACACCTATAGCAAGGGTTTTATTCATGTTTAGTCAGAGCTGCACAGTTTATTTTAATCTACAAACATCCCTTACCTGCATAGGCAGGTTTTTTTGTAAAGGTGAACTATCCTTTTAAAGTAAACCATAGTGGTTTTGCCAGGGTGAGCGATATTCAGCAGATGTAACACCTGACAACTGCCCTTAGGTCTCAGAGAGGAGGAACACAACACACGCTGGCTATATTGGGATATGTTCCGGTTCTTAAGTGAATACTTGACATATGCTTGAGCAGCTTCCTTAACGGGAGTTTGAAGCCAAAGGCCGTCGACCCGCTGAAGCTCTTCACCCTCCCTCCTCTCTTACTCCCTTCCTACTGTCTCCTCTCCTTCTTACTTCCCTTCTTGACACCTAAGGTGTCCTCCCTTTTCTCCACTACCCATAAAAAATCTCCCGATATGCGTTGACCAATAGGTGCTGCTCCCGCAAAGACGGGACTGAGAGACGTATTTTGTATGCTATCCACGTTTTGCTCCCTACCTTACGATGGCTCAGTACCTGCTAATTATGGTTATTTCCGGTTTTATTTTTTTATTTTTCCCTACTGGTATGTGTATGACAAATAACGCTATTTTTTGGGGGTTCCAACCACATTACAGGTTAAAAAACAGGTTATATTTGTTGTAGAGGCTATTGCTCACAGTTTACAGATACTTCATATTGCTGTAATGGAGCCTGGCCTGTTATTTCCTTGATGTCCATTGACTCTTTGACATGGTGGTTTTATTGTCTATTCATGGATTTCCTTGATTATGATATGGAATGCCATACCGTTTTGTTCAAACCTCATACCTTAAATAAAAGAATCAAAACAAAAAAAAGTAAAACTGATGCAAATCTGGGCAATCTAAATGGAAGATATTCGGAAAATTCCACCAGTGACGTTATCTTCAGTGAAAATCGATCTGTAGCTCCAAAGAGTACTGCCGCGTACACACGAGCGGACTTTTCGACGGACTAGGTCCGACGGTCTTTCAGACGGACTTTTGACGGAGTTCCGACAAACTTTTCGAATGAACGGACTTGGCCACACACAATCACACAAAATTCTAAAGGATTCGAACGTGATGATGTACGACCAGACTAGAATAAGGAAGTTTGTAGCCAGTAGCCAATAGCTGCCCTAGCGTCGTTGTTTGTCCGTCCAACTAGCACACAGACAAGCGGGTTTTTCGATAGGAACTGGGTGCAGCGGAGTTCCGGCGGGAAAATTTAAAACATGTTCTATCTCTAAAGTCTGTCGGATTTTTCGACAGCTAAAGTCCGATGGAGCCCACACACGCTCGAATTGTCCGTCGGACCTTTGCTGTCAAAGTCCTCTCGTGTGTACGCGGCATTAGACAGCTGAAGTTATGTGCAGATTTTGCCTTTACTCGCAAAAGTCAAGCTTAGACCTCCTTCCTGCACCTATTGGTCATTTGATCTAGCGGGAAGGTCCTCGCTAGATCAAAATGCTCACATTTTTAGATTTAGTGATCATGTTGTCACGCCATTTTCACGGATGACAATCTTTTCTGATGCCCTGTTTATATTTTCTTAGAATTACTGTAGCTCTTCAAAGCACTGATGTTTTGTTAGACGGATTAGAAGAGGTCTGTGCAATGTTTACGGTGTCTGCTGTTTTGCTCAGTTGCTAAAAGTGAAAGTCCTGGAATAACGCTGACTTTTCCCCGGCTGATATACCTCCCAGCACTTCCTGTGATAGTCTTCGCCGTGCTTTTTGGATGATTCCAGCTTGATTCATTTCCTTTTTTATATCAGATAAACAAAACAATCCCATTGTGACAGTGAGCTGTTTTCCTTCATTGCCATGCAGCACCCTTGGTGTATATTACCCAGGAACGTCTTTTCTGGCTGTGTGTTGTTATGAAAAGGACAGTGATTAGGAGCTGGGACAAAACTACACCCATAGCCAGATTAAAGGGAAGAATGATCATACTCTACCTCAAGTTCTCATGAAAAGCTCAACTCCAGACCACGCAGATATGAAAAATCACTATTTAACGACTTGCTGCAATTTTTTAATTCTTCACACACACACACATTAAAATCTAATGCCGCGTACACACGGTCCGAATTCTCATTGGAAAAAGCTCTGATGGTTTTCCCGTCGGAATTCTGACGGAATTTCGCTCAAACTGTCTTGCCTACACACGGTCACACCAAATTCCAACGGTCAATAACACTGCGACATACAACACGTTCAACGGCACTATAAAAGGGAAGTTTAATGCTTCCGAGCATGCGTCGAATTGTTTCCGATCATGCGTCAGAATTTTGCGTGTCGGAATTGCATACACACGATCGAAAAATCCGATAGAAAGGTTTTCCCTCTGAAAAATTTCAGAACAGGCTCTCAATCTAAAGTCCGTCGGAAATATCAACAGAAAAAGACTGATGGGCATACACACGGTCGGAAAATCCGATGAAAAGTTCCCATAGGACTGTTTCCATCGGAAATTCCAGCCGTGTGTACACAGCATAAGGTTTTTTTTTTATTTTTTATTTGTTAAACAAAATAAAACTGAAAATTGTGAAAAGAAAAAAAAACGATATTTTTCACTTTAGAAAAAAAAATCGAATTTCTTCATGAATTTAGGCCAAATGTATCCTGCTACATTGTAAAAAAAAAATACCAATAAGTATATATTGTTTGGTTTGTGTGAAAGTTATAGCGTCTACAAACTATATTGGAATTGTTATTATTTTTTATTTTTATACTAGTAATGGCGGTGACTTATAGTGGAACTGTGATAGTATTGCGGGCAATCTGACACTAGCTGACACTTGCTGGGTGATACACTAACTGACACTGACATCACCAGTGACACTAATACAGTGATCAGTTCTAATACTATACACTGTCACTGTACTAATGATACTGGCTGGGAAGGGGTTAACGTCTATGGGGAGCAAGGGGCTAACTGTGTGCCTAACAATGTGTAATGTGTGCTGCTTTTTCTAAGTGACCTTGTTGTTTTTGTAAAAAAAAAAAAGAAGAGAAAGATCGCAGGTTTTCCGACAAAGTTCCGATGGAGTTTCGCTGAAATTGTCTTGCCTACACACGATCACACTAAAGCCCGACCGTCTAGAACGCGGTGACGTACAACACGTACGATGGGACTAGATAAAGGAAGTTCAATAGCCAGTAGCCAATAGCTGCCGTCTTGTACTTGCTTCAGAGCATGGTTCGTTTTTGGTCCGGTGGAACAGCATACAGACGAGCGTTTTTCCCGATAGGAATTGATTCCGTCGGAAATATTTAAAACATGTTCTATATCTAGGTCCGTCAGAATTTTCGAAAAAAAAAAGCCTGATGAAGCCCACACACGATCAGAATATCCGATGAAAAGATTCCGTCTGACTTTTTCTGCCGGAAAGTCGGACCGTGTGTACGCGGCATCAGTGTACAAAGTTGTTGTTTACATCACAGAGCTCTCTTCCGTGAATGACGGAGCTGATCAGCAGATCCTGGCGATCAATCTTTGGCCGGGATCCCGCTGATCGGCTTGTGCTGTAACAAATCACAGCACAGTTCGGACAGCAGCGCACACACGTGCCCACTACCTGGAACCGCTGATCACGTGTACCAGATATGGGATCCACTGCACAGCGGCTGCCCTGCCACAGTAGATGTATTTGGGGCAGATATAAAAGATGTTGTTGCATCAAGTAAATAGATACCAAACATGTCAAGATTTAAAACTGCGCACACCTGTAAAATGGCAACAAACTACAGTGCCTAAAACTCTGTAGTTGATACTTTAAAAGACTTTACAGTTTATCAGGTTACAGTTAATCAGAAATGATGACCCTGGAATTATTTCTCTCACTTCGATGTTCACATCGATACCCCACATGTGTGGAGCAATCACTGTTTACATATGTGTGCCAGTTCTACGCATGTGCTTGCATTTTCATGTACTGTATGTGCGAGGGGGAATGGGGTGTTTTTTTTTTTGTTTTTATTTAAATGTATTTTTACACTTTTTTTAAATTTTTATTATTTTACTTTGCAGAGCTGTAAAAGGCAGCTGTAGCCATGATCTTGTAGTAGCCGCTTGCTGATAGGACGTTTATATAGGTACTTTGGTCGGCAAGTGGTTAAAGTGACTGAGCCAATGGAATAAAAACAAAAAAGCACACAAATAAGGAAATGCATTCATACCTGCCCTGATGCCCCTCATGGAATCTCTGCTCCATTGGGCAATGCACATCACAGAGCATGCAGAAAAAAGGTAACAACTATACATGTCCCCAAAAAATGTCTGCACCACATTAAAATGCTACATCAGCCTTTCTCAACTTTTTTTTAGCAAAAATAAATGTCAGGACTCAGGGAACCCCCAACAATATTCAATGTTCAGAGTGCTTCTCAACTCCTTCCCATCCAGCCAGGCATCCCTTTAATAAGGTCTGTATGTCTGTATGCCTAAGGGGGAGGAGTGACCACTGTGTTTGGCTGTCACAATGGTCACATGATTAGGAGCCGATCCCGCCAACTCACAATCATTAGTACAGGTTGAGAGCTTGTGGGTTGGTGCAGTATATACTCCCCACTGCGGGTGATACTCGACCGAATCGGCAATGCAGAAGGGGAAGGAAGTTGTGGGGAACAAAGTTCCTCTATGACTTCCTGCGGTCACAGGATGACAGCTGTCTTATTGGACGATGATGCCCCATGTGACTCCAGTGGCCATCTTGGATAAAGAAGAGTCAATTTAAGACTCTGACTCCCAGGTTTGGAGTGCTTTGTGTAAATGGCTAGAATAGGGAAAGGTATACTTATCTAAGAGTCAGAAATTGCTTATGGTTCAAGGAACCCCTAGTAGCGTCTGGAGCAACCCTGGCTGAGGAAGGCTATGCTACATCATATACTGTACGGAAAGCATGAGCTATGCATGGAGTCTGCCCCACCAGTCACATTGCATTGGATGCTACCTGCACACACACACTCGAGCAGCCCCATGTTTTCATTCGCTCAAGTTATTACAATTAGTTCTTTCAGTACTGTATATGAAGTAGCGTTTTGATTTTATTGCTTATGTACTTTGCTCTGTAATTCTTTATAATGTTAACATTGTAAATTCTCCATATAGTCATTTCAGCATGGGGCTCGTAATGGGTTTCCCAGTAGTTGATTTATTGACTTTATTTGCTGATTGGCAGATGGGTGTTGTTTGGAGATGGTTCTAAATGATTTTAATCTTGTATGTGTGTTATCTGTACTGTGACATAGTCCTTGAGAAGTATATTGTTGTTACTCAAATAAAGTGTATAATATTTATTACATGATATAATAACAATATTTTTTTTATAACAATTTTTTGTTGTTGTTGTCTTTGCTCTATTCGGCAATCCTAGCAACCAATGATGGCAAAGAAGATTGCAGGGGGGGGGGGGGCAGAAGTGCAGCGCGCAGGAATGCCCTGCTGGTCGGGATCCTCACTGACTCTAGCCTAGATCCACAGGACCCCGGGACATACTTGAAAACTCAGGACAGTCCCACAGAATCCGGGACGGTTGGGAGGTATGTTTAGCTAGACACTCCCTGTCTCTCTCTGCTGCTCAGTTTTTAGTTTAGCTTTCCAAGCAAAGAAGAGGCTCAAGAAAGTCATTATCTACTAACACGTCAGAAGACTGAAAAAAACACCCTGTCTGGTGATCTTGTCTGGTAGTCTTGTAGTTACATAAAAATAGGAGATGTAATGAGCAAATATTGATGTCTCCTGTTCAAATATATATAAAAACTATACATAGAAACATAGGTTTAAAATTCACATGATTGTGTTATTTGCATTAAAATCTTTTTGACAAAATCTGAAAAGCTATAGTTCTTAAAAATTCTTTAGTTTTGTGTTATTAAAAAAAAACCTGGACAAGTCTAAAAAAATACTTTGATCTTCACAAATCCTTAACAAATCCTTCTGAATTCTAATTGCCCCTAAAGTATAGGTAAACTCAATCACTAAAACATCATACATCTTCAACGTGTTACCGTAATTTCAAAAGTTCTTTTCAAAATTTTTAAATCAACTTCAAAATAATAGATGATGATCCTGCCATGGAGGTCCTTGTTCAGGCACTTCCTGTTATAGGGTGACAACTCCCTGACCCATTTTCCGACCTGCATTGTCACCCTGTCAAATTGTGTGTTTTCAAAGGACACTACAAGTGACCATTTCAACGGACATCGTGCAGGTATGGTCCACTGTTGTCACCATCAGGAAACCCACCCTAAGAAATGCAATGCAACCATCAATGGAATGCATGTAGACAGATAATGGCTAATAAAGAGGCTGCAGGAGATCAGCAGCACTGAGAGGAAACAAAGAATTAAATGGGGTACAAACAAGTATTAAAAATAATTGCAATTGTTTAGGATATGCAATTGAAATGTAATTCAGTTAGGGTTTACATCTACTTTAAAATATAAGTTCACCTTTTAAAGAAAAGAATAAATGCACATATTTTTGCAAGTAAAAAAATGTGCATTATTTTTTTTCCTTTCTGGAGCCTGCAGAGCATTATCAGAATCTCAGTATAGCTGTCTGCCCATACCTCCTGTAGACAGGAAGATCAATGAACTACGAGAGCGCTCACCAGTGCCCTCACAGTTCATTGAGAACTACAAATCTGCTGTGGTGGCAGACGTTAGTTCATTCATTCACAGATCACTGGTAATGAAAGATGAAGCCGTGTGGGTGGAGCCTTGCATGGCCATGCTCTTTTTAAACTGTGACAGTGAGTGTGGGAAGAAGATCCCCCACCCGCTATCACAGCGGGGGATCGGAGGGGCACAGGCAGGTGCTCTTTGGTAACATGGTACATGTTACACCAGAAATACGGGTGCAACATGTAACATGTTACCAAAGGTTACATTATCCTTTATTTAAACAGATCATTGTATGTTCCCTCTCTTAGTCTCCTGGCAAGTAAAGGAATAGTGACTGCTTGGGCTAGTTGATTTCTGGTGTTAGGTAGGAGTGTCCCTAGTCCAAATTTAGTGGGGCAGCTAGGCTGTAGTCAGCCTGATCTCTGATCGGTACTGTTTCTGTGCTTTGTTCGGTTACCCCCAAGTTCAGGATATTGTTTGTTTCTGTCTGTTGCAGAGAAATGTTCCTTATCAGGTAGAGAACACAGGAACAACCTATGACTGATAAATATTTATTTCTCTTTGGCCAATCACTAGGAAGTTTATTGCCAGTGAGGAAATAAATATTTGAGGTGACCTTCTTGAAGGATCTTCGATCTCGTCTCCAGGATTTCTCCAGAGCCTCTCCCATCCTCTGGAACTCGCTGCCTCAACCTGTCCGGCTATCCCCTACTCTAGCTACCTTCAGGCGATCCCTGAAAACTCATCTCTTCAGGGAAGCCTATCATGTCTCCAACTAATCTTCTACCACTTCCATCAGCTCATTCCCCACAGTTACAACCTTTTGTATCACCTTCCCCACCCTATTAGATTGTAAGCTTTTCTGAGCAGGGCCCCCTTAATGCTCTTGTATTTTATTGTATTATAACTGTATTGTCTCCCTTTTTATATTGTAAAGCGCTGCGTAAACTGTTGGCGCTATATAAATCCTGTAATAAATAAATAAATAAATCTTCCCTCACAGGCTGTTGACTGTAGAGGATGCCAGTGTGGGAGAAGTTTAGTCTTTGCCCCCCGGGCCGGCTGCCCAGGCAGGGTGTTGCTGGAAGAAGGCCCTGGACCTAGGGGAATACAAGTTGGCCGTGACTTGGGGCCAGAATAATTTTGCTGTCCTGCTGTAAGGTGCATCCAGATGAAGCAGAGCAGCAAGATGGCTGCCTGTACAGATGAGGCCTCTGTGCAGAGAGCTGGCTGGAAGCTGCTGCCAGTGGACATTGCAAGTCCTCCCTGCTCACCGACTAGGGTATCTATGATTGATTGGGTTTTGCTTGTCTGCTCTTAAAGGGCCAACTTGCTAGTATTTTTGCCTGTTTTAGTGTATTGTGTGCCTTAACCCTCTCTCGTACGTGCTAAATAAACCTCATAAACATACTAAAGTGACCAGCTCCCAGTTTCCTTTTACCTCACAACAAGCCAAGGATTCCACCCTGAGAGTTGAAATGCTATCCCACCGAGCGTCCTGGGGGTCCTCCTGCCCAGGAGTAATGGAGTGCTAAATTAAGGTCCCACCTCTCCCACACTCACACTATAAACCAACCATACAACTTCTGCAGTTGCATATCAGGTTTTGATGTGTGCGGTGCAAGAACTGGAAATGTTTTTGTATCTTTCTTTAACAACTAAAAGATGTACAGTATGCGCTGCTGTTTAGCGGAACTAAACTTTATGATTTGAACTGTTTCCCAATTCCTTACATTCATGGAATGCCATAAATGATAACTGTAACAGTTGCCTGTGCTCTCAACTGCACTGTCAAGCCAAATGGCTGGTGTCATAGCTGATCACAGCACCACAGCATCTGCAGATCAGGCGCCAAGGTGGCAGCTTCCTTGGCTGCATTTAGTTCCACTTTAAGTCCAATTTATGTTCTAACTAGCAGGGTGGTATAGTATAAGGTCCTACTAAATATAATGACATTAAATGAGAAGTATAGCCAAAGCTTATTTGGCTGTACTTCTCCTATGGATCACAGGAGTGCAATTCGTTTTTTACTCTTGAGACCCGTTTTTCATTCAACAACCATGTTTGGCCCCAAGACAGTAAATGCAAGTTCTAGGAAGATTGGACTTTGGGAGAGGTTATGCATTAGGATTATGCTTTTGCGAAGGGCAGAAAAGAAAAAGTTACAATATTGGAAAAACATTGTTCCATTTTTTTAGCCTGGAGTTGGGCTTTAAATAAAAATGCTTGCACCCAGAGTTCTACCTAAATTTAAAAGTCTGTGAGAGCGCACCAAATATAGCTTTAGCACATCCCTTGAAAAAGTCACGTGACTGCGACGCAACGCGTTGGGAGGAGGAGCCTAGTGACATCACCGTGTAAGCTAAGAGAATAGCCGGAGTTACATGAGTGAAGTGAGGAGAAGCAGGGCGCGCAGCCCACAGAGCCTGACTGTTCAAACAGCTACCGCTATTGAAAGCGCTGGGTGAGTAGTAGAAGCCTGTACTCACTTCACATTTCACACACATGAATGAATGAATGATTTGTATAGCGCTGCAACTGCGTACTGAATCGCCTGGACACACAGCGCTGCGCAATGGTATGCTTGTTTTTTTGTCTTTCCCTATGTAAACTGGAGAATTGATAAGAGGCAAAGAAAAGGAAAACTCTTTCAAATAGAAGGTTTGCAGCACATGAATCTTCGCAACACACATAAGGAAAAGGGAAGTTGTCTCTTTGTTTCTTTATTGAAATATACATATACTCTCTAGATATGTGCTGTATGTAGATGTGTTTGCTATAAGGACGGAATATTTAAAGGTTGGATGTAATCCAATGTATTACCCGCAGAAAACCTTTTTTTGTTGTATACATTTTTGCTAGTGGATCCCATCAGGAGGAGATCGTGGTTTGCCATGGTCCTTAATTTAAAACACTTGACCAATCAATTTAGGAAGATTGGCCAGTGTATGTGGACTAAGCAGCACGGAAACATAAAATGAGTACACTTATTTACGTATTTATCTACCTAGCCCATTGGCTCAATCACTTGTTTATATTTTAGAGGCTTTTTATGAACACAGACCCGGATTTATTTATTTATTTATTCATTCACTTATTTATTTATTTTTTTCACTGTATCAAATCTTATAAAGTAAAGCAAATAATCCTATGTGAACAAGATATGTTCCAGGAAGCACATTGCACTTTATTTAATTAGTTATCAACACAGGATAATACACAACAAGGTCTATTATTATTTATTTTAAGGTTGATTAAGCGCACTAATTGTTTAGAGTATTGTACACTTTATGTCAGCTTTAGCTATCGGTCTTAATCCTGAGGTCAGTCCCAACTATTCAATACACAGGAGACCCACCAATGATATTACCATTCAAATGGAATGAGCTCCAGGTTATTAAATGCCAGTGCATCTAATGGAGGAGGAGGAAGTTTGGTTCGTGTGGCCGGGAGCGAGCGCCATCATCTTAACCTTGGAACAGTAAATCACAGGGATGAACAGAACGCATACATTTGTGTGCTTTTTTTCATGTACAATTTGTGTATGTGGTCCATTCATAAGGATTTGGGCATCTGGAGTTAGGAATCATTTGTTATAATCTGGAGCTCATTCCATCTGAGTTATAATATCATTGCCAGTTCTCCTGTGTACAGAGGGGTTGTGACTGGCAGAAGGAAAGTTAACATCTTACCCAAGAAAATATTATTTTATCAAAAGAGTATTTGATACTTGGAACACACATCAACTTTTAAAATGTGGATGGGACAAACATAGAACCATACTCAGATAAAAAGTTTAAAAAAAAACACACAAAAGCACACTTGATGGACCACTTGGTCTTTATCTGCCATCTCTCTTTTATGTTTCTATAACTATTACATTTTGGATTTTCCATCACTTTCTGTCAGGGCCGGGATAAGGGGGGGCAGGAGGGGCGGCCGCCCTGGGCACAGTGGTGTCATGTGAGATGGGGGGGAACCATGAGGAGATTAGGGGGGATTTGTGTTAGGAGGAGGAAATTGTGGGGCGGCAGGGAGTAAGAGTTGATGATGCGACTATTAAGTCAAAGTAATGCGAGTTGAGATAGATAATTCCCTTACTATACAAGATAAGGGGTATGGTGTGACCAATACAGGTTAATAAAAATTGCTATTGGTGAACCCAGGTAAAAATATATATAATAATAGAATTGTAAATAGTACTAAGGTGCGAGAGTGTAAATTTAACTAATAGCACCTAAATAAAACTACTAATAAAACACCATAAACAGGTAATAAAAAAAATCAGATATACATATAAAATCATATAAGTGAACATATGGTAAAAATGCGTCTATAGATAAACAATTCCAAAGTGCATAGTAGATGGTGAACAAAATATAAAATCCTTAAAGTGCTAGTGCAAGTGTGCACAGGCTAAAAATGCGACTGAGTGATTGAGTGACGGATAAAACGATAAATATAATCGAATTGGAGATATGTGATGAGTAGAGGTATGTGCAGAAAAGTTGCACTGGAGTGAACAGTAGAACAATAAATATAAAGTGCAAAGTATGCGAGCATACAAAATAATGTATAAGCTGGATGAAACTAGTCAGCGTGACTATAGATGAAAAAATCCCTGGCAAAATATAAAGCTACCAGTAAACAAAGTGCAGTAGAATAAAGTTTAAATATAAAATATAACGAAATGCTAGGTGCAGACGCAAAGTGCACACACAGATATCCTATAGGTAAAATCGCATAATGCAGGATGCGTAAAAAATAGTCATATGCGACTAAAATCGCATAGTCATATGCGACTAAAATTGCATAGTGCAGGATGCGTATAAAATAGACACTTTGCGTCTGCACCTAGCATTTCGTTATATTTTAATATATATTTTGCTGGGTGGAAAGGAATTGTGCTTTGAGAGGACATCTGAGGGCTTTGTGCTAGGCGGGGGACATTTTTTTGTGTGGGGGGTGCAGGGATTCGTGCTGGGGGCATATGGGGAGAGAGGAATTTAGCTGTGGAGATGGGGGGCAAAGATGTGCGCTGGGAAGGAGGGAATTTTAGTAGGGGGGCAGATTTGTACTGGGAGGAGGGTGAATTTATGCTTTGGGGGTAAGGATATTTTTATAGGGCTGGCAATCTTTGCTGACACATATTGCTCATACATCTGTAGAGGCGCAATTAGGCATGTGCGCCCTGGACTCTAAATGACCTTGTCCCGACACTGCTTTCTGTCTTGGTGACCATTGTTACACTGGGACTGGAGACCCTGATGGAAGATTTCACCTTACCTCCCATTGCCGCGATCACTCTGAAACTGTAGATTGTCTATCACTTTTTTACTTGGTGGCAATGGACAAGTAGAAAGGGTGAATCTCCCTCCCCATCAGGGACACAAGAAGAATATCACAGGAATTTGAACTTTTTACTGTGCTATTCAAAACTTAAAAATAAAGCTTTAGCGCAACATGCACCTTTAAGCTGGCCATACACATTAAGATTTCTCTCACTCAGGCTTATCAAGATAAGGCACTAGATTCCACTATTAGTGCTAAACGGTGTAGATGCACAGATCGGCATTGTTGGCTACTGTATTCTGACAGCTGGCACCCATGGCAGTGGGAATACTCGAATGGTTGCTGCATTTAATTGGATGCAGGAGCTGTATGGTCGAGGTATTTCCCCCCCAGCTCTTCAATAAACCTCAATTGCAAAATTGACTTTGACAAGCTGGGTGGTGCCAACCATCTGACAGTATCCAGAAGCTGTTTGGACAAGAATTTTCTACCCAGCTCCTCAACAAACATCAGTTGAAAAACTGGCTTTTGGCAAGGCAGGTGGTGCCAACAGGGCTGAAAATTTTCCACCGGGCTGCCCAACCAATGTCAGTTGAAAAATCGACTTTTGGCAAGCCAGGTGGTGCCATTAGGGCTGACATTTTTCCACCTGGCTTCCCAACAAACGTCAGTTAAAAAATCGACTTTTGGCAAGCTAGGTGATGCCAACAGGGCTTAGAATTTTCCACCCCAACAAATGTCGATTGAACGATCGACATTTGGCAAGCCAACAATTTGATTAGATGCAGGTGCTGTTTGCACAAGCATTGTCCATCCGACTCCTCAACAAACTTCAATTGAAAAATCAACTTTTGGCAAGCCAGGTGGTGCCAAAAGAAAAGAATTTCAGCCAATTCAGCAGGAATCAGCCAAATTTTGAACCGTGTTATAGAGCTGCCTGGCTGTGTTCATAACTGATATAACTGGAATTAACAGACATTGGTTGGCATCTCTGTGCTTCCACCTGGTTCCTGGGGAAAGGGAACACAGATTGCCCCAATCGTGTGAGTGGAAGACATGGCCCACCCACGTGCCTGAGCCTGGTCCCTACTTTTAAAGAAGTGTCATTTTCCCTGTTCTGCACATTATAGAGACTCAAGCAAAGGTTGTCATCTATGTGCTTCCACATGTTTCCAGGAGAGAGGGGACACTGAATGCCCCAAGCATGCGAGTGGAATAAAGACATGGCCCACCCACGTGCCTGAGCCTGGTCCCTACTTTCGACAAAGTGTCCCTTTCCCTATTTTGCACGGCATAGAAACCCAAGCAAAGGCACAGTACATGGCTCAATGCGCAGCAGCCCATAGCAACCAATCAAATTCATCTTTCATTGTTCAGAATGACATTTAGTTGGTATGAGTTACTGTACATCATCACTGCTTTCAACTTTCTTATTAAATAAGCCTGCTGGAGCATAAAACACATTGTTTATGCTGAAAGAATTCTACAGCATCGCCCTGAATATTATAAGTGCAGCGGGGCACATCGCCCTTAACTCTTCCATGCCCAGTGAGACGAAATGCGTTGTTTTCAGTGTGGGACTGTGCTTTGTAATCCCGTGGGTAGTTATTGAAGCCAGGCATTGGGATGGCTAGGGAGGGAGCCAGTGACTGATAAGGAGCCACACAGAAGGTATTGGCTGATAAGAAAGCCAGGGACAGCCTTGCTCTGCGTCAGGGTGTAGATTTACGGGTCGCCGTGTCCCATCTAATTACATATTGGTGATTCTGAAAACACGTCTGCTTCCAATAGATTAGAGCATTAGTTGCAGAACAGCCATCAAAGCGAGCTGCATAAGATTTTCCCTAATTGTTCAGACTGGCAATGTGAAATGATACCATACAGAAAAAAACAAACCTGTATAAGGCAGTCACTGCATTGTAGTTGCCTTGATGTCATGCTGATCCAGCAGCTTCAGTACTTTCCGAGCTGACCCAAAGCACATACATGTATCAGGACGTTCTAATCTCAATGCTTTATTGAGGTCAGTGACAGAAAATGTATTCAAGTCAAAGACAGGCAGTCAACCAGAGCGAAGCCAGAAATTATTATTATTATACAGGATTTATATAGCGCCAACAGTTTGCGCAGCGCTTTACATCGGGGAAGACAGTACAATTACAATACAATACAGGAGGAATCAGAGGGCCTTGCTCGTTATGCCATGTACACACGACCAGACTTTTCGGCATCAAAGGTCCGACGGTCTTTCCTACGGACTTTCGACTGACTTACGACGGACCATCGAACGACCGGACTTGCACACACACGAAGGGACTAAAGTCCATTTGAAAGTCCGTCGTTTGAACGTAATGACGTACGAAGGGACTAGAATAAGGTAGTTCATAGCCAGTAGCCAATAGCTGCCCTTGCATCATTTTTTGTCCGTCGGACTAGCACATAGACGAACAGATTTTTTGATCGGACTTGAGTCTGTCGGAAAGATTTGAAACATGTTTTATTTCTAAAGTCCATCAGATTTTTCGACCGAAGAGGCCCGATGAAGCCCACACACGATCGTAATGTCCGGCGGATTCGTTCCGTCGGACCAGTTCCGTTGAAAAGTCCGGTCGTGTGTACACGGCATTAGAGCTTACAATCTAGAAGGGAGGGTCAAGTGGAACAAAGGGTAGTAGCTGTGGGGGATGATCAGATGGACAAAATGAAAATACAGTTGTTAGGTGTGGGTAGGGTAGGCTTCTCTGAAGAGGAGGGTTTTTCAGGGATCATCTAAAAGCTAATAGAGTAGAAGATAGACGGACAGATTGGGGTAAGGCAGAATACCTCAACAGTGACTGCATCTGATTGGATGCAGGCACTGTTTGGACAAGAATTTTCAGCTCAGCTTCTCAACAAAAGTCGATTGAAAAATATTTGCGAACTAGGTGGTGCCAACAGGGCCACCAATGGAATACATTTCTGCCAATTCAGTGGACATCAGACAAAATTTGATCTGTGTATGACCAACTTTAGAGCTGCCTGGCTGTGTTCATAGCTTATAAAACTGCATCCAATTCCCATGTCAGGAGATTGTGACTAGCTCTCTATGGAGCCGGTTCACACATCTCCGCAGCAGCTCCGGTGCAAATTGCACAGGAGTCCTGTGCATCTTTTTGGTCCACTTCAGGTCTGAATTCAGCCCAAAATTCAGGCTGAAATCGGATCTGAAACGGTAAATGGGGGTGCACCGGACTCCTGCTGTGAGCCGCTCTGTGCTGCGGTGTGAACCCAGCCTGAGTGCAAAATCTGGTGCAGATCTGTATAGAAACCGGCTTCTAGTTTTTTTTTTTTTTTTGTCAAAGCTTAATTGAACAAGCTGAACTTAGAACCAGATCAGCAGCACCAGATTTTGCACTCTTCCGTTTTAGTCAATCAACCCCATTTAGTGGCACCACGTGGTTCCTGGGGAAAGCGGGCACCCAATGGTGCAGACCAAACAAAGAAAAAGCCCACCCAGATGGTCAAGTCCGGTCCTTACATTCAAAGAAATGTCCCTTTCCTTATTCTGTATAGAGCATAGAGACCCAAGCAAAGGTACTGTACACAATTGTATTTATTGTTTTTTTATATATGAGTTTAAAAACTCATTCAGCGAGACTCTGTAGATGTTTTTGATTATTATGGTACTGTGTTTATATCTCACAGCAGAGTTGCTGCTTGAATAATTGGTGTATTATTGGGTTAATTTTTTTAGGAAGCGCACTTTTTCCTTTCCTTTTTATAAAGGTACTGTACACAGCTCAACGAATGGGTATTCAATGGTACTCCTGTGACTACAGCGTCATAGCTGTATATCTGCAATGTGAGATCTAAGGTACTGCTGCCTCTGGCTGCTAGTCTCAAGAGATTTGGAAGGAAATTTGCTGATGTCATCCTGGACTCCATTTGGAGGTTCTGATATGACAAAGCAAAGCCCTGACTCTACCAAGGTGGCCACCTCCATACAGAGTTATTGTCCGATCGGACCATGTTGTCGGAAAATCCGGCCATGTTCGGGCACCATCGGACTTTTTCCGTCGGAATTTACGACGGAAAAAATTTGAGATCCTGCTTTCAAATTTTCCGACAACAAAATCCGATCTGACTTTTTCCAATCGTGTGTAGAGAATTCCGACGGACAAAGTGCCACGCATGCTCAGATCAAATTACGAGACCAAAGCTATTGGCTACTAGCCTCTACGTAGTTCCGTCGTACACAACGAACGTCACCACGTTCAGAATGATCGGATTTTCCGACAACTTTGTCCGACCGTGTGTATGCAACACCAGTATAGGACAAAATCCGTCGGATTTTGTGGTCGGAATTTCCGACCGTGTGTACGGGGGCTTACAGTGCAGAACTGGGCATGGTAAGCCAGTAATGGGGAAAGCTCAGCTGCAGTGAGACTTCAGGCAATACTGGTGACTGGTGCCATGCCCTTGCCTGCCTTTTTTTTGTTATTTATTTTTAAGCACAGCTTCCAGAGTTCAGTTCCTTTATAAAAGCTACCAAAAACACCTACATTTCACCTTCCCCATTAACTTCAATGCATTTCACAGAAATCTAAATTTTTACATAAAAATTTGGAGAACTAAAAATTCTCAGTTTCACTCCCTAGTGAGCAGTTCTGCCATCAGAATAGGCCTTTCCAAATGTTCCTTGCCTCAGTCTGGAAGCAAATTGAATGTTTGGGATAGACTTTCCTTACTGTCCACTATTTTCTGAGAGACATCCTTCACCTGTGGTACTCCTAATCTCCATAGACATTTAACAGCATAGGTAATCGGCCAAATGATCAGACAGTGAGCATTCACTGTCAGGATGGAAAAAAATGCTTACACTGCAGAATCTAGCTATGAAAGCTGCACAAACACGTCTCTGTGACTCAGGGTAGCATGTGCTGCATAGCAAAGGACAAAGCCCCCACCACCACTGGAACTGAAGGGCTAAAGTACTAAAGTACCGTAGCAATCATGGAGCAAAGGGTCTTTCGGAGAAGCTGTGTGCTATTAGGCTCTGGCTACTTCCCACCTGTTCTGACAGTGGAGGGCCTCTCACCTGGCTGCAGATCATTTGCCCAGCTTTTCCTCATCGGGTGTGGTCTCTGAGCTGCTGAGGGAAGGAAGTAGAGAAATCTTCCCTGGGCAAGTCAGGGAACCCAGGAAGGTATGGAAGTAGAGTTAGAGAGCCTTCACTACATCTGAGCATGGTGAGTACATGGGCACTCCTCTACAGGTACACATGTGCATGTTTGACTGTTGCCAATATGTTTGTATAACAGTTGTTACTGCGAATGCTTGTTTGGCGACCAGATTTTTGCATGCTCAGTGAGTTTTTAACTTAACTAGGACTTACCTCTTCACCCTCAGTGATTGGTGGTAGCTGGAAACAGCATAAGCAAAGCACAGATTTACTTTAATGCCGCGTACACACGAAGGGACTATCCCGTGGGATTATCTGCTGGACTCGAGTCCGGCGGATAATCCCCTCGTGTGTGGGCCTTCGACTGACTTTTTTTCCAAAAAGTCCGGCGGACTAGGTTTTAAGTTTTGTTTTAAAATTATCCGCTGGACTTGGCAGTCCGGCGGACAATACGGCCGTCTGTAGTATGGTCCGGCGGACCAAAAAGGACGCATGCTCAGTAGCAAGTATTTTTCTAGTATTTTTCTTTTTCTAGTCCCGTCGTACGCGCTGTACGTCATCGCGTGAACCGCTGGACTTTTAGCGTGATCGTGTGTGGTCAAGTCCGTTCGCTTTCAAGTCCGCCGAAGCCCAGCTGGAAAGTCCGGCGGATTGTCCGCTGGACTAGGTCCGGCGGACAAAGTCCCTTCGTGTGTACACGGCATATGACTTACCCTTCTTTCCCAGGCTTTGCTCACCCTATACTGTCTGTTATCATCTGCACTCTACACCCCCCACCCCAGCTGGATTAACAATTTTACATACAGTATGCACCTTCCCTCTTCCCCTGGCTATGTTTATTTCACTTCCCATTACCCTTTTCCTATCATTATCAAGTGCCCCCTAAATATGAAACAGGTTGCAAAGCACCTCTCCAGTTCCTCTTTCTATATCTTCACATCTCTGTACCTCAGGTTTCTGTTCAGCCTGGGAATTTTACTGCTCTTTGTATGTGATAATAAATAAAAGGAGATTTACTATCTTAAAGCTGAACATCATGCACTAAAACCTGTATATATATATATATATATATATATATATATATATATATTATATACACACACACACACACACACACACACACACACACACACACACGCACACACACAGTATCTCACAAAAGTGAGTACACCCCTCACATTTTTGTAAATATTGTATTATACCTTTTCATGTGACAACACTGAAGAAATGACACTTTGCTACAATGTAAAGTAGTGAGTGTACAGCTTGTATAACAGTGTAAATTTGCTGTCCCCTCAAAATAACTCAACACACAATCATTAATGTCTAAATCACTGGCAACAAAAGTGAGTACACCCCTAAGTGAAAATGTCCAAATTGGGCCCAAAGTGTCAATATTTTGTGTGGCCACCATTATTTTCCAGCACTGCCTTAACCCTGTTGGGCGTGGAGTTCACCAGAGCTTCACAGGTTGCCACTGGAGTCCTCTGCCACTCCTCCATGACGACATCACAGAGCTGGTGGATGTTAGAGACCTTGAGCTCCTCCACCTTTCGTTTGAGGATGCCCCACAGATTCTCAATAGGGTTTAGGTCTGGAGACATGCTTGGCCAGTCCATCACCTTTAGCAAGGCAGTGGTCGTCTTGGAGGTGTGTTTGGAGTCGTTATCATGTTGGAATACTACCCTGCGACCCAGTCTCCCAAGTTCGGGGATCATGCACAGCTTTATTATGTCACAGTACATGTTGGCATTCATGGCTCCCCGAATGAACTGTAGCTCGGCCGGCAGCACTCACGCAGCCCCAGACCATAACACTCCCACCACCATGCTTGACTGTAGGCAAGACACACTTGTCTTTGTACTCCTTACTTGGTTGCCGCCACACACGCTTGACACCATTTGAATCAAATAAGTTTATCTTGGTCTCATCAGACCACAGGACATGGTTCCAGTAATCCATGTAATTAGTCTGCTTGTCTTCAGCAAACTGTTTGCAGGCTTTCTTGTGCATCATCTTTAGAAGAGGCTTCCTTCTGGGACCAATTTGATGCAGTGTGCAGCGTATGGTCTGAGCACTGACAGGCTGACCCCACCACCCCTTCAACCTCTGCAGCAATGCTGGCAGCACTCATACGTCTATTTCCCAAAGACAACCTATGGATATGACGCTGAGCACGTGCACCCAACTTCTTTGTTCAACCATGGTGAGGCTTGTTCTGACTGGAACCTGTCCTGTTAAACCGCTGTATGGTCTTGGCCACCGTGCTGCAGCTCAGTTTCAGGGTCTTGGCAATCTTCTTATATCCTAGGCCATCTTTATGTAGAGCAACAATTCTTTTTTTCAGATCCTCAGAGAGTTCTTTGCTATGAGGTGCCATGCTGAACTTCCAGTGACCAGTATGAGAGAGTGAGAGCGATAACACCAAATTGAACACACCTGCTCCCCATTCACACCTGAGACCTTGTAACACTAACGAGTCACATGACATTAGGGAGGGAAAATGGCTAATTGAGCCCAATTTGGACATTTTCACTTAGGGGTGTACTCACTTTTGTTGCCAGTGGTTTAGACATTAATGGCTGTGTGTTGAGTTATTTTGAGGGGACAGCAAATGTACACTGTTATACAAGCTGTACACTCACTACTTTACATTGTAGCAAAGTGTCATTTCTTCAGTGTTGTCACATGAAAAGATATAATAAAATATTTCCAAAAATGTGAGGGGTGTACTCACTTTTGTGAGATACCACATATGTGTGTGTGTGTGTGTGTATATATATATATATATAGATAGATAGATAGATAGATAGATAGATAGATAGATAGATAGATAGATAGATAACTCAATAGCTACAAAGGATATACAGTGGAACCTTGGATTACGAGCATAATCCGTTCCAGGAGAATGCTTGTAATCCAAAGCACTCGCATATCAAATCGAGTTTCCCCATAGAAGTCAATGGAAACGAAGATAATTCGTTCCACATTGACCTCTCTTGTATGCAGTACAGCATGTTGCCAAAGGTTTTGGGGGGCGCTGGAGAGACTCAGAAATACCCGGAGACCACTCGGAACCGCTCAGATGCACTCGGAAACCCTCGGAGAGGCTCGGAAACACTCGGGAATGGAGTGCTTGAACAAAACCGATCAGTTGGGTCGGTTTTCAGAAGGTGTTTGGCGGGTGTCTGGAAGGCGTTATGTTGCCTCTTTACCACCGGTTTTAACCTAGTAGATCCCCACCACAACTGTGTGCATTGCATGCACTTTCAGCACGGCCCCATTCCCTTGAATGGGTCACGGTCAGTCACAGTACTATCCCAATAGGGGGTTTTATCCTTGTCACGCAGCAAAGCATCATGGCCGTGCAATGTAAAGGTGGGGGGGGGGGGGTCTCAAGAGATAAACAAATTGTCAGATGGATTAACCCTTTAGCAGTAAAACTGAAACATCAAATAGCAATAGGTTTGGGATTGTAAATACAGAAATAAGGAAAGGACATACAAACCCTAGTAAGTGGACACTGAACCCAAAGCTCCGGTGCTGCAAGGCGTCCTCACCAAGAGATCAGACTACCTGCTTCAGCACTTTGGGGGATAATCTCTCACCTGGGGATCCCGCAGCCTCATGTGATCAGACTGGCCATAGACATCAGACAGCACTTTATGGACATCTAAACAACCTTTTTGTACAAAAATCAATTAAGTGCCAAAAAAATGGCTAAATAAAAAATAAAATACAGATTTTGTAACAATAATGATTAGATGAATGAATATACAACTCAAACGTGTGCTTTTTATCAGCACGCTTATGGGAAGTCTAAATCTGTCCGTATACCAATAGTCGCTTGAAAGTTCCCGTTTTTGGATACGTTCCTTCAATTTTCCTTCAATTTTCTGATCAGTCGTTTTTGACAGTGATCAGAAAATTCGAAGGAGCAGGATGGAAATGTTTTTCTCGAATGAATGAATTCCTAATGCCGCGTACACACGGCCGGAATTTCCGATGGAAACAGTCCGATGGGAGTTCCCATCGGATTTTCTGACCGTGTGTATGCCCATCAGTCTTTTTCTGTCGGCATTTCCGACAGAATTTAGATTGAGAGCCTGTTCTTAATTTTTCCGACGGAAAACCTTTCTGTCGGATTTTTTGATCGTGTGTATGCAATTCCGACACGCAAAATTCTGACGCATGCTCGGAAACAATTTGACGCATGCTCGGAAGCATTAAACTTCTCTTTTATAGTGCCGTCGAACGTGTTGTATGTCGCGGTGTTATTGACCATCGGAATTTGGTGTGACCGTGTGTAGGCAAGACAGTTTGAGCGAAATTCCGTCAGAAATTCCAACGGGAAAACCATCAGAGCTTTTTCCGACGAGAATTCCGATCGGCATTACAGTGATCGTGGTAGGTCGGTTTTTCGTTCAGGAAATTGCATTCAGGGCTAGTTCACACCACATGCAGTCCAGTGTGTTTTTTTTTTCCTGCATCAAAAACGCATGGAAAGTAAGCTATATGGTTTCCAATGGCATAGTTCACACCGGTGCAGTCAGTTCCAGGGCTTTCCAGTTCCAGAAAAAAAGTAGAACATACTTAATTTTTCCTGCACTGGACTGTACTGTAACGCAGTAAAAAGCATCACAAATGCACTGAAACGCACTGGAGTGCATCAAAAACATACTGGACCCTATTATTTAAAAAAAAAAAAAAAAAAACAGGAAAAAAGAAGAAAAAAAGCACCTGGAATGCATCCGGAACGGCATCAAAAATGCACCAAAAACTTACTGGAACCATCAAAAACGCATTAAAAACGCGCATGCAGAAATGCATCCGGATGGGATCTGGAGTGCGTTTTTGTGGTGTGAATCAGCCCTCATTCCAAAACAGCAAACAATATTTTGAAGTACTTTCAAACAACATTTGTCAAGTCCCTGTAGGCAATATCGAATGTACTCAGCAGATTTTTCACTTTCCTATGAAAATCTACCAGTGTATGGCCATGCGTCAAATTGCATGTGAAGGCAATTTGATTTTTTTTTTGGGGGGGTTTGCAAAGAGTTGGGTTTTCCTGTTTTTTTTTTTTTTTTGCTGTCTGGACTGGACTATGGATTTTTACATTTGTGTTCTTGCGGGTTTTTTTCTGGCTTTAGCACCAGTGACCACTCCGTGTGAGTCTTGAGATATAGAGATGAAGACTTTGGGGGATTTTATTTGAGATATTTTTTTTTTTTCTTTGCTGTCTATGTCCCCACTGGCTGATTGGGGTTCACTTGGGTGTGCTGGTGACAATTGTTATGGAGACAGACAGTGATGAAAAATTTCAGTTTTCACCAGAGCGTTCTCCAATGGGGACACTTGGTCCTGTGACAGTTCTCTTAGATGGAATTCTATCCACTATAGGGAATTTTCCTCTCATTTCCTGTTGTTTCAACCGGACAGGAAGTGTAGGAAAATATTCCCAGGGGGCATAGGCAATTTGATAGAGTTTTTGACCCTTCTCTACTTCATCCAATACCGAAAAAAAAATATGATTTTGTTCTATGATTGAGATGGGAATTCCCTGTCCCAGTGTCGGCAGACAGTGTTGTATACGATATGTAGCTGGTGCTATATACCGTTAATACAGCGCACCCAGCAAGTGCAGCATCATGATTAAGTACCGGTGGTGGAGCGAACCTCGTTGGAGGCCAGGCTGAGGTTGCCACTCTGAACACCACCATAGAACCACGCGGATGTGTGGCATTTGTGATTACCTCCTTTTTCTCCCTTGAGTTCATCACAGTAGGGACGGGCTCCATCCCTCACCAGCACTCCCAACAGCAGATGTGCTACAACCCACATCTACTGAGCCCGAGCCGCACACTAAGACACCATGGGTCACAGCAAGTGCATCTGTTAGCGTAGGCTCCTATGGCCCATGCGTTGTCGGCACTCCCTCTTCTCCCCTGCAGCGGTCGCTTGCTGACACAGGGGAGCCAATCACGTGACCCGCATTTTTTTAATTTATTTTTTGGATAGAGTGGAGAAGGATTAGAATACCTGTTATGTTTTTATTGCTATCTGAGCCCACATTAGGGAGATTCACCCTCTCTATTTGTCCTGTTTTCTTTTTTTTTTGTTTTCTTTTTCATTTGTACTCCTAATGTAATAGTAATATTAACTTGTCTTAAACTTTTTTTTTTATTTCTTCAGTTACTTCCTAGATTCCTAGATTGTCATACATCCCAGAGTCTTCAGGAGGGGAGGAGGGGCTTTCTCAGCTAAGCACACCCTCCAGCATGTATGCCTGAGGTAAGGACAGATGAATTACAGGAAGGAAATGCTACATGAATCATCTGCCCTTACTCAAGATGGCCGTGGCTAGAAAAGCTAAGGGGTGTTTTTTAAAGTGATTTCTCAATAAAATAAGGAGACATGGATGGATGGGTGGGTTTGCTTTGAATATCAAAAATGAATTAAATAGAATTTTTTGGTTTGTGGTGCTTGGATACAATTAACTACTTCAACCCCGGAAGGATTTACCCCCTGAATGACCAGGCCATTTTTTGCGATACGTCACTGTGTCGCTTTAACTGACAGTTGTGCGGTCGTGTGACGATGTACCTAAATAAAATTGAGGTCCTCTGTTTGCCACAAATAGAGCTTTCTTTTGGTGGTATTTGATCACATCTGCGCTTTTTATTTTTTGCGCTATAAACAATAAAAGACTGACAATTTGGGGAAAAAAAACAATATTTTTTTACTTTTTGCTATAATAAATATACCAACTTTTTGAAAAAATCTAAAAAATGTCTTCATCAGTTTAAGCCAATATGTATTCTTATACATATTTTTGTTAAAAAAAATTAGCATTAAGCGTATATTGATTGGTTTGCGCAAAAGTTATAGCGTCTACAAAATAGGGGATATATTTATGGCGTTTTTATTATTATTATTGTTTTTACTAATAATAGTGGTGATCAGCGATTTTTAGCGGGACTGCGACATGGCGGCAGACAGATCAGACACTTTTGACACTTTTTTGGGACCATTGACATTATTACAGTGATCAAAGCCGAAAATAGACACTGATCAATGTATAAATGACATTGGCAGGGAAAGGGTTAACACTAGGGGGCGATCAAGGGGTTACGTGTTCCCTGGGATGTGTTTCTAACTGTGGGGGGAGTGTACTGACTGGAGTAGAGAGAGAGAGAGATCACTGTTTCTGATCACTAAGAACAGATGATCACTCTGTACTCCCCTGACAGAACGGGGATCTGTTTGCTTACATTGACAGATCCCCATTCTGGCTCTCTGTGGATCGATTGATCATGGGTGGCTGGCGAACATCGTGGCTGCCGGCTCCGCGCATCGGCTCCGGCGATGCCTGCTATAGCCATTAAAGGGACTGCCATACCGGTACGGCTATTTGCGCAGCCGAGTCATTCTGCCACCGTATAACGGCGGCGGCTGGTCGGTAAGAGGTTAAAGTAGTACTATAGGCAAAACATTTTTTTATTTTGGATACAGCAAGGGAGGGTTATAAGTCCCTGCCAGTTTTATTTTTAACCATCTGTGTCTCGTGGAGATTTCCCTTCACTTCCTCTCCCATAGCCAAACTGGAAGTGATAGGAAATCCCTGCAAATTAAAGAAGAAGTACAGCCAAAGCTCATTTTTGTGCATGACATTTTTTTTGTGCACAACGAAATAATTATTTTTGTTTAATTTTGTTTAGATTTGTTAATCTAGTTATTTAGTTTCATTAAATTCAGTTTATTCCTTCAATTCATATTTGTAATTTGTTTTATGTACTTTATCGAATTTTCATTGAATTTATCGGGTTTTTTTTTTCGTTTCGAAACTTTCAAAACGATAAATTTCGAATCGGTCGAATCACAAATTTTAGATTTTTCTCCATTCGAATGCGGCAGCCTAAATATTTACATTTAAAAAGTGCATTTTGATTACAATGACACTTTAAATCACCTTTAGCTTAACTAAAACAGCATTATTTCGAAATGGCACTAATAACACACAGTCTTTGATTTCAGAAATATGTTTACAGTTCGAATTCAAATGAAATTCGATCTAAAATTCAATTTGAATTAGAATTTTGGAAATTCGGATGAATTTCATCTCGTTATTCAGCGCATTCAGTAAACTTTACACTGTAATTCGGGTATTCGGATATATCCGAATCTCCGAATAATGAAAAATTAGTCTATTTATTTGGAACGAAACGAACCGCACATGTCTAGTTGCTATATTTCTTTTGTGGATCACAGAAGCGCAGTTCGTCCTCCCATTTTCAGCAGACAGCGGGCTGAAGTCCGCTGTCGGCTGACGTGACAGAGCCGGCCCAGCCGGTCTGGGAGAGATTGCGACCATATGATTGGGATCCGCCCACGTGCCTGGACCGACACCCGGCTCAGCCACTCAGCATGCCACTGAAAGCCTGAGCTGGCCGATACCCACCCCCTTCACAGCTCAGTGCTCCAGTGGGGGGCAGAGCAGAGAGCTGGTTACTGACAGTCACCAGCTCTCTGCTCGGGGAGCTCTGAGAGCTGAGTGATTGGTGGCGTTTGATTGCTCGGTTCTCAGTCTTGGAGCCAATGCTGCATCTGCCTAGATAAATCAGATTCCCCCAAAAAAATTGAGGATACATACAGCAATAAAATCCTGACAGGGGTTCTAATCCCTTTCCACTGTATCCAAAACTTGTATCTTAAAACTTAAAATTAAAAAAAACAAATCCTTTAGCTATACTTTTAAAGGATTGAGGGGCCTCTATGGACGCCGACTGCTGGACTCAGGAGCGCGCCCGCAAGTTAATCCCCCGGGGGTTATCTGATGCGGAGAGGAGCCGTGAGAGCTCCAGAGGAGTAGGTGCGGGGCCACTCTGTGCAAAACAAACTGCACAGTGGAGGTAAGTATGACATGTTTGTTATTTAAGAAAAAATAAAAACGATCCTTACAATCACTTTAAGTTAAAGTTTAAGCAGCAGATGTTTCAGCATCAGCCTGTAATTCATATATTGTATATACTGTATCTGTTTTGGGAAAGCTGATATGTAAATCATGGCATGCCGTTGTATCGGTGATACTCCTAGTCCAGTTCACACAAGGGTGGCAGAGGGAGCCGTCAGTCTAACACTGGCAGGCATCCAGCTGTCGTCACACAATACAATTGCTTTGGTGCGGTTTACACACAGCTGATCAATATGAACTGATGGAAGTCATTGTCAGTGTATTTGCCTATCTCTAACCACAGGCTACATTCCCCAGGCTGGGTGTAACCGTCCTGAGCGCCTCGTACACACGGGAAGGTTACAGGAAGGATGCTCATACATTGCTCCCACATTACACATTTATTGTCTGCAGAAGGATGATTCATGGCTGTTTGTTCAGAAGGTGTACACCAGATTGTGGTTCCAAACCTGGACTTGTAACTAAGCAATTCTGCCTTATCTACACCGCTGCTCATGTAGTGTATGCAAACAGTTCTTATTATAGGGCCTAATTACATTTCCTTCTAGTACAACTGGGCTTCCAGGGAATAACATGCCATGAAATTGGACCTGAGGACATGCTATGGTTGGGAAGGCTGGCCGATGTTTATTTATTTCTAAGGTGATAAGTCTTGGCAGGCATACCGTTTTTCTTTATTATGTTCAGAATGCAAAACTTTAATTTCTTTTTCATCATACAAATATGGACTATTGAATATGTGTAATCCATAGGCATGCGCACAGGGTGTGCCAGGTGTGCCCAGGCACACCCTAATCCCCCTGTGCAGCACAGATTCCCCGTATACCCCCCCTTTTACTCCCACAGCGTCTCCAGCTTCACTCCTCTCCTTTCCCGCCGGCTGCTACTGTGGAGATGTTTTAGGATAAGTGGGGGAAGGGGCCGGTAAATATGTAATTTACCAAATTTAATTTTGGGACTGAGCAATGAGGGGTCAGAACTAGGTACCACATCCCATTGAGAACAATTGGTAAAGAACAAGCGGGACTTTAAAGGTACCAACATAATATGAAAAAAGGTTTATAAAAATGTTATTGGACGTACGTTTCTTTAAAATGACAATAAATGTTCAAAAGCATAATATCCATACAACATGTGCAACCACTTCTTACATGTTTCGCTCATAAGAGCTTCCTCGGGAGCTTTTGAAAGTGTTGCATGAAGTTAAATACTACAAAACAAACGGACAATAATGAAAAATTGTGCTTGAAGATTATTGTTGTATTGTGTCAAGAAAATTACATAATCATGATTGTATACATTTTACAAAAAATAATAACGAGCTGAGAATGCATGCCTACCAGATGTTTTTATTCACAATGATACTTGAATTAATCGAAAATTCGGATTCCTAGACTGGAGCCTGAGTTAAGGCGCCATACATGCAACCATAGAGGATAAAAAGTATAAAATCCACATGTAAGTTTATTAGCTTCTATGGCCCTAACTGATTAGACCAGGATCATAAAAAGGGTTAGTCATTTTAAAGCAAGGCAAAATTTACCTTATTCAAAGTCGCAAAGTAGAACCAATGCAATATTTTTTGTTCCCAAAACAGGGGAAAATGGTTTATTGCTGGGATATCTGGTAGAGGAACAGCAGAAGGTTTTTGCTGCGCCTTAACAAGACCCAGGTATAGACCAACAGCACTTCTGCTGCCAAGTCTGTTTTCCAGGGGAATCAGTCAGCAAAAAAAATTGTTTCCTTTTAGTAGGAATTTCTATATGAATATCTGAGACTTTATACATACGCTCACATAGATTGTTCCCTTCCTGGATGAGGGCCGGAGCCTCTTCCCTTTCCGAAAGAACATTGTGAGTTATCAATTATGTGTGTTTGAGCTTTGGGGTGCACACCCGAATGGTGTAATCCATTGCTACTAGGGTTGCCCCACCTGTTGGATATTCACCTGGACAGTCCGGGTTTTGAATCCTGTGTCCAGGTTTCGCCTCGCGCATGCGCAGTGCGTGCCCGGCAGTTTAATCGTAAGCTGTCACGGCCGGGTGCCCACATTTGCTATGACGGCGCCAAGGAGAGGAGGGGGAGAGGAGCGAGGCTCTGGGCGGCCGCTTCGTTGGACCGCGGGACAAGTGCCGGTTTATTAAAAGTCAGCAGCTATGCTTTTTGTAGCTGCTGACTTTTAATAAACTAAAAAACATGTGGAACTCCGCTTTAATAACAGCTGGATCGAATTTGGATATTGTCAGTAATGTTATTTTATTGTTTACGTGTCAGAATTTGTGCTTAGTGCCCTGTGAAGAAAAGCTGGTGGCGGCCATCTTGGCTGTGGGCTTCTTTTATACTCTCTATCACGTAAGCAAATAAAAAACATTTATATGGACTTCAGAGTTACCAGCTCTATCATTCGTTTAATTATTGATGGTTGGAGGACATCTAAGCCAGAGCACCAGTCTGTGGATTTCACTTCGAGTTTGTATAGCGGTTCCTTCGTGTTGAGAGCTGCGCCTGTTTTCTACTCGCTGTGGGCGTCTGAAGCTGGCATCAGCGAGTTCTGGGATTTAGCATACCTCCCAACATTTTGAGATGGGAATGAGGGACACCTACTACCAAACGTATGTAGGCATAGGACACGCCTCCTGCCACACCCCCTTAAAGGAGAATTAACCAAAAAAAAGGTTAATTAAATCCACAAGTGCTTTTTTTACCACTACTATTCCTTTATATTGGCTTTTAAAATGTACAAATGCAGCAATTTAGAAATTGCATGAAAGGTTTAGCACTGGGAAACACTTTTTGATAGATGAAAAGTGCATTTTATATACAACAATATTGATCAGACCAAACTGAGGGACAAATGAGTAGGAAAGAGGGACAGAGGGACATTGCTCCAAATCAGGGACAGTTGGGAGCTATGGATTTAGTACAGCTGGCTACACAGCATGCACCTCCTGTTCAAGCATGAGCATTAGTGGCCACGAGGTTAGACGATTAAGCTACCCGAAGACTCCTGGGATAGATGATGCTGATGTCCCAGGAGTCAACGGGATAGTCTAATGACGTAACCGCCTAGGCGGCCGCGACTGGGAGTGCCAGGCAAAGTAAAAGAAAAAAAGGTACATATAAATAATATAAAATATTTATAATATCCATTTATTAATCTGAGCATTATGATGAGCATAACTTGAAAATATGGGTGAATATCATGTCATGACATGCTTCATCACACATCAACCTGCGTTAATATATATTGGTGTGCAGTGATGCAAGGCAAAGTTGACTGCAGTGCATGCTGGGACGCTTGGGCTCTAGAGGAGAACGCCAATAAATGGCATGAATGAAAAGTGGTAATGGCGATTCTACTGTAGAGGCGAATGAGCCAACGGGCACAAAGGAAGCTTAGTACTCATGGATTTCTGCCTTCTTCTTATGGCCTCTTCACATTAGTGTTACTGCTAACCGCCCTCTAAAAAGCGATCTGCTGTGGATCGCTTTCAGAGGATTGTATGGCAGCAGCTGACAGGCTACTGCCACCTCCTAAATACCTTTTTATTTTTTTAATTTCATTTTTTAATTTCCAAATGGCAGCTTTACATTGTAGGGACCGTGCTACAACTACAAAGCTATATGGACCCATTCACACCCATGTAAGTCCATTACTACGCAGGAAGCAGTGTGCATCCAGTCAAAGTGAACAGCAATAACAAAGCATTTTTTTCTGAGAATCTGTAAATGGAATTTTTTTCCCCACCTCTCAGCACATTTGTATGAATGGTAGGAAATATATTACTGGGAAAAAACAAGTGGCATGTTTGTCTGTCTTGGCCTAGTAGAGGTGTTGATTGGAGCTGACTGAGTGGAACAGGTCAGGAACGTTATCACTGGCCCAAAATGCTGTTTGTATATGCTGGATTCACATGCATGCATCTTCCCGATGCGTTTTTTTTATTGAAATCAGTGTAAGAGCTACAAAACGCATATCCCCGTGCCTTGTTGCCCATTAACGTTTGTTGTTGTGTGTTTTCAATGTGGATTGTATCGGATGCCAATGCATGTCATAATGTACATTGCTGCACATTGATGCGCATCACAGTGCCACTACGTGCGTTACGATGCGATTAACCTGTGTTTCCCATATGCATGGCATTGTTTTGAAGTGTGTTTTTAATGTGTTTTTAAATTTTGAATTTGGAGTGGATAGGCTTGTTAATACCTGTTCCCAATGTTCCACTAACTTCTGTATGCAGTAAAATGCAAAAAAAAATTAAAAATCGGACATGCCGTATTTTTAAAAAATGTGCTGAACTGCAGCCCTGAGATAGGAAAAGACATACAACACAACACAAGCGTTTTAGTGCGTCGGAATGCATGCGTTAAAACGCAACAGTGTAAATGAGCCAACAGACTACCCATAGACATGCGGACTGTTCTCCTGACCTGACTTATGCCGCGTATACACGAGCGGATTTTCCGTCTGAAAAAACATCCGACGGAAAATACGCTTGTGTGTACGCTCAAGCTTGTCTTGCATACACACGGTCAAACAAAAGTTCGCTGAACTTTCGACCGTCAAGAACGCGGTGATGTATAACACTACGACGAGCCAAGAAAATTAAGTTCAATGCTTCCGACCATGCGTCAAATTGTTTAAGAGCATGCGTAGGAATTTTGCACGTCGGAATTTCCGATTGAAACTTTTTCCGACCGAAAAATTTAGAACTTGCTCTCAATCTTTTTTGCTGGCTGGCCGATGGAGCATACACGCAGTCGCATTTTCCGACCAAAAGCTCTCATCGGACTTTTGCTGGCGGAATTTATGATCGCGTGTACGCTGCATAAGGCCTCGTTTACACTCGCGGTTGGGACGTAGTAAAAACATGTGGTTGCGCTGACTTTTTACTACTCCCCCTGCCACTACTACTTAAGCTGCAAAGGCAGGAGACGGGGGAGTACTACCTACCAAACCGAACCCATTCAAGTGACAAGGGCCGTGCCACAACCGCAGCATTACATGCAGTTGTGGAGCTGTGGTACGGGGGCTTTAAGGGGTTAAAGCAGACAGTGAGGAGGTGACATATCGCCTCTCCACCTGTGAAACACCTTCTGATAAGTGATCCACCCCAGAACACTCTTCAGAGGGTGAAGCTAGTGTAAACAGGAACTAATACAGGTCCCAGGAACCCCAAACATTAGGGTACATGATTATGCAAATATCCCCTTCCGCTTGCCGTGTTGAGGCAATCTTATATTTCAGGGTGGGAGAGTGTGGTGTTGGTCCTGTCACTTCTGGATAAGTATGCTCATACATTTAGTCCCCGTTCACACCAGTGCGACTTGTCATGCGATCTGACAGTTCCAAATCACATGACAAGTCACACCCTATTGTCGGCAATGGAGCTGTTCAATCTGGTGCGACTCTGAATTTTCGGTGCCGGACCAATTTGAAAGAAGGGTTCCTGTGCTGTTTTTGGCGATTTTAGGTGTGACTTGCATAGACATCTGTGCATGAAGTGGCCAAGTAGCACCTGAAATCGCGCTAACCTGCTACTTTGAAATCGTGCTACTTCAAGTGAAGTAGCACGATTTCAAAGTAGCATCAATGTGAACCAGGGATTAGGGTCATTTAGTGTAGCACCCTCTGTGCTACTAGTGTTAAGCCCCATACACACTACTAGATCTTCTGCAGATTTTTGTCTTCAGATTTTCCAAAACCATGTAGTGCAGGGGCCTGCCTGATTGCATACAAATTGAAACTCTAAGGTTTGACCTCATATTATATGGTTTTGGTAAATCCAAAGACAAAAATCTGCATAAAATCTAATAGTGTGTATGGGGCTTTAGTGTAGGCAGATTTTTGACTCATGGTAAGTTATATGAGTTAAGGCCCGTTACACACGGTCAGAAAATCTAAAATGTAAAATTTCGTCCGATGAACGATCTTCCGATTTTCTGATCGTTAGTATGCTGCTTTTGACAGCCGATTACGAATTTTTGGCAGACAAAAACTGGATGTGCAGGCTCCAAAATTTTTGTCTGATGTGACCACAACGTCGGATTTCCTTGTTATTAGTACGGTTTTCTGCCAAAAAAAAATCAGAAGAGCAAGACTAGGCATGCTCAGAAATGAAAGAACACATACAAAACAATTCAACACCTTACGTCACTTCTGACGTTGAATTCTGTCCGAAAATGTTCTGATGGTTAGTAGTAGTACCCTCTTCACATTCGATTTGATACTAGCATCAAACAAAAAACTGATGAAAATTCGTCCAATAATCTGACCGCGTGTACAAGGCTTTAGTAATTGGGTCGGGTTACTGCAGGTCAGGATGGATGCTTCACAGATGCAGGTCTATGGTACTTCCGCCTGGATCTAGAAGCTTGTAGAAGCTTCTGGAAGTTAGTGGGCGGAGGCCAGGAGGTTCTTATCTACATACTTGGGGAAACCTGGTCAATTCCACAGCAGAATTTCCTGGCAGGGTGGCTAGGCCAGCCCTTAAATATGGTGGAGCCATGCTATCAGAGTATTCAGGTGGAAGATGGAATGCTGAGAAGGCGGTTGAGGGCTTAGGAGGGGTCCCCTAGGTAGGGGGGGGGGGGATCACTCTGTCTCCAGGCTGGGCTCAGGGTGGCTTGGGAATATCTCTTCAGCAGAACGGTGTGAGAAGGAATCATGCCTAAAGAGCTGCAAGGAGGACAGAGTGAGTACATTGGAACACCCAGGGATTCACAAGGGGAGAAACTGCCACATGTAGCAAGCTTTTAAAAGGACAGCGCAGTGCTTAACCCTTCCCATCTCTTGTCCTGGGAGATCTTCAGAGCAGCCAGGTGGGCTGGTAGACAAGCAGTCAAGAGGACTGGTAGTACCTGCAGGCAATTTAGCTGGGAGCAGTTCTACAGAGGAGAGGAGATACTCCTGCATGCAGTTTGTAACATTTTAATGCTTCTATCAAGGAGGCGGCTGGTTTGACAGAAGGCACTTTTCTCCACGTCCAAGCACTTGCCTGAGAAAAGCGTCTCACATGGGATTGGGGAGGGGGGCTTGTCAGCTAATATGTTTCAGTGCTTGGAGACAGAGAAAAGTGGTGCCTGTCAAAGCAGGCACCTCCTTGCTAGATGTGTTGTTGGACAGCCAGGGAAGGTAGGAGGGGAGTCTCGTCTGACCTCACAGTTAGCCTTAGACAGCACCTATTAGGATTAGACAGATTACTACTACTACTACTACTACTATGTTGTTTTTCAGTCTTTCTGTGCCATGTGATCTCGTACAAGTCATAGCAAGCTTCCAAATCCAAGATGGTGGCACCAAGGATCCTCAGTGGTGAATCAGTTGTGGGAAGGCAGCACTGGAATCCAGGGAATGGTAAGTTTTTGTAGCTTCTGGCTTTTCATTTTTAACCTCTTCACGCCAGCCGCACGCATATATGCGGCCTCTCGACAGGTAGGCCTTAAAACCGAGAGGCCGCAAATATGCGTACCAAAATGTAAACGATTCTCTGCCAAGAGCGCACACCCTGAGCACTCCTGGCACAATTACCGGTGGGTAGCAGAAAGCTTTCAGATCATGGGACAGCTGTGACAGCCAAACATGGCGGTCACGTGACCAAAATGCCCACCTCTGTCTCCTGGGGTCTCTAAAAGGGCACTGGCGCTAAGGGGTTAAAAAAAACAGTGAAGTTCCTCTTCAAGGATTACTAATTCTGGAAATTATTTACTATTCATTTCAGCTGTTGAAGCAATATATTTTATTGTACCTGCACTAAAAATAAATACATATATAGTCAGAAACTGTCCTCTGTCGTAGTCCACAGCCGAGAATCTTATTACGTAAAGTATGGTGAGGCCAATTTAAGGACATCCGTGAACGATGGATTACAAGGATTTCCTGCACGTCCCTGGCCAGGTGTTTTCAACATAATTGCTCTTTCTAGTTCCGATCAGCAAAAAAAATACAGACTTCCCATGAGCACAAGAATAACGCCCACATAGATGCCAGCTGTCCTAGATTTACCCACATCTAGGTGCTCTGTCCCGATGATGAAGAGTTGTGTCCCAAGATCATAGCATCGCCCTTATTTGAGTCACTGAACACGTGCAGTTATTCACATAATAGGTATTAACTGTGGAGAATGGGGGTGCAAGTGAGTCATTCCCACATAAAAAAAAAAGTGAGATGACTTGGAAAGTAGACATGATCCAGAACGTGGACATGTTTACTGCGGGCCATGGTCATGGGTGATGGTGTCTCAGGGACTGGTGCAAATATGTTGCCAAGTATGTACCTGGAGTCTACCAAATGCCCATTGCTGGCGTAACTTGGGCACCATTTCAGTGGGGTCCACGATGGGCATGAACTCTCCTCACTCACTAACATGAGATTATCTCCTTACACCGTTATATAATGTGCCACACATAATCTCAGTTATGTATTTGATTTTTATGATTCTTTGCCTGTTAGCCCTGAAGAAGGGGGAGATAGAAGGTGGAAATGCCGCACACTGGAACCCAGCCACTATATAGAGAGGTGAAGATATGGCTTCAGCCTGAACTCCTCCTGGCTGTGCTCCTCTGACATGTTTTTCCCCACCTCTCTATGATTAAGCCCCATAGGCAGGGTGAAACATGTCAGAGGGTTGAAGGTTTGGGACATGGTGGTGCATAGATGGGGAATCTCCTCATTGCCAGGCCCACTGACACTGATACTGGGCAATCCGGGCTTCCCCGGTAGTTTTCTGCGCTGGCAGATGGGGTTGCTCCCCCCAATACAACAAGCATATAATGCTGACGCAAATCTTCCATTAGCTGAGCTTACAGCAGGCAATTGGCTGCGCTATTTCCAACTCAAATTTTTTTTGGGTGAGCTCACTAAGTAAGGTCTAAGTTCTTCAACTCCTATAGCGATTTTGTGCCTTCAGAAAACAACTGTCCATGAGCAATATCTACTATTTATGATATACGTCTTCAACATGCCTTCTCTCATATTCCATTGTACACTATATTGTCCAAAGTATTGGGACGCCGGCCTTTACACGCACATGAACTTTAATGGCATCCCAGTCTTGGTCTGTAGGGTTGGTCTTGGTCTGTTCACTATTGAGTTGACCCACCCTTTGCAGCTATAACAGCTTCAACTCTTCTGGGAAGGCTGTCCACAAGGTTTAGGAGTGTGTCTATGGGAAAGTTTAACCATTCTTCCAGAGGCGCATTTGTGAGTTCAAGCACTGATGTTGGACGGAAGGCCTGGCTCGCAGTCTCCGCTCTAATTCATCCCAAAGGTGTTCTATTGGGTTGAGGTCAGGACTCTGTGCAGGCCAGTCAGGTTCCTCCACCCCAAACTCGCTCATCAATGTCTTTATGGGCCTTGCTTTGTGCACAGGTGACCACTCGTGTTGGAACAGAAAGGGACCACCCCAAAACTGTTCCCACAAAGTTGGGAGCATGAAATTGTCCAAAATGGCTTGGTATGCTGACGCCTGAAAGCGGTTGTAATGCCCGCTTGGTCCTTTTTACCTACAGGTAAGTCTATAATGAGCCTTACCTGTAAGTAAAATGAATATCACGTTTAGGAGATATTCACCCTTCATGCAGCGGCTGACGTCAGTGGCGCCTGCGCGGTGAAGGTCCGGTGGCTCGTGTCGGAACTTCCCGGAATGGAGGACTCCCGCGTGCATGCGCAGGAGTGACGGCATGGCGGCTCTGGCCACTCACATCGCCGGAGCCTTTGAACCCGGAAAAAATGTCTAGGGAACATGTAAGCCCCCTCAGCAGTGACCGGGTGAGCTTTGGGAGCTTCGTTCTAAGGTATTTCATAATGTGCTCGTATGTGATGCATACTAGCACATAATGCTATTGCCTTGCAGGTTTTTTTTGCGGGGGGTTTCGGCGGTTTACTAACACTTTAAGAGTTCCCTTCACTGGAACTACATAAAGAGAACATGCATCAAGTGCAAATGAGGCAGCCCCCTTGGACTTTTAAGGCAGAGGTCAAATAGAAGTTATTGTATTGGTAAAAGGCAACACTGTGCCACTTTTATTAAATACAACACATGATAAACAGTGCCCACTAGTGCTGCCAATCTGTACCCATCAGTGATGCCTGTCAGTGGCAATCAGAGCCACCTATCAGTGATGCCTATCAGTGCCACCTATCATTGCCACATATCAGTGCAGTCTCACCAGTGCCTCCTCACCATTGCCCATCACTGCTGCATATCAGTGCAGCCTCATCAGTGCCTTCTCATCAGTGCCCATCAGTGCTGTATATCAGTGCAGCCTCATCAGTGCCACCTATTAGTGCCGCATATCAGTGCAGCCTCATCAGTGCCTCCTCTTCAGAGCCCATCAGTGCCACCTATCATCAGTGCCACATATCAGTGCAGCCTCATCAGCGCACATGTGAACGAGAAAAAATACTTATTTACAAAATTTTATAACAGAAACTAAGAAAAACTTTATTTTTTTTTCTCCAAATCTTCCGTCTTTTTTCTTTTGTTTAGCAAAAAATAAAAAACCCAGTGGTGATTGAATACCACTAAAAGAAAGCTTTATCGCTCTCAAAAAATGATTACAATTTAGTTTGTGTACAGTGTTGCATGACCTTGCAATTGTCATTCAAAGTGCGACAGCGCTGAAAGCTGAAAATTGGCCTGGGCAGGAAGGGGGTGGAAGTGCCCAGTAAGCAGTGGCACGTGGATAAAGTATAGCTAAAGGCAAAACTTTTTTTAGTTTTGGGTAGAGTGCAGAGGGATTAGAACACCTGTCAGGTTTTTATTGCTGTCTCCCCATTGGGGAGATTCTCCCTCTCTATTTATCCTGTTTACTTGTATCACTGACAGTGTAAGTAAAAGAAAATCCGAAATTTTGAGTTGTCCCCAGAAAAGTAATAGAGGGGAAATCTTCCAGTGGGGACACCAGTTCTGGTGACCTGGGGGTCCCCAAAGGGATTTCCTCTCACTTCCTCTTTGGCTTATTTGATAAGAAGTGAAGAAAAATTCCTGCAATGAGACACAGATGGCGAAAACAAATATGCATTTTTTGTAGCATACATAAACGCATGTGCACAGGTTTGCCTTTGTTATTAGTGGTGCTAGCTTATACTGTATCTGTGCATTGACCAAAAACGTTTTTAATGTGCCAACATTCATTAAAGCGTACATCCACACACCTGCCCAATGCAAAAAAAAGGACAACGCAGAGATTAGGTGTTCAGCCAGCTAAATAAATGTACACGCTGAAAATAGAATCTCCCTTTACAAACGACTCCAGTTACAAGGTATAGAAAACCACGAGGGCCTACTCACACTGTAACGCACACTAAAAAGCCACAACGCATTGCAATGCGCCAGTCTATTGTGCATGCTATGACACAATACACTTGGTGTAAGCAAGCCCTTCCCATGATCTAGCTTGTCTTATTATATGGGCAGCACAGTACCTTAGTGGTTGGCACTCCAGCCTTGCAACACTGGGGCCCAAATCCCAACCAGGACATTATCTGCATGGAGTTTGTATGTACTCACTGTGCAAGGACTGATATAAACATTTTCCACTACGACTGTAAAGCAAAGTTTCAGCACTGGAAGTGAGGCCGCCGTATCCCAATCCTGGGAGGTGTTCCGGCCTTCACACCTATTTAGTGTCAACACTCACCAAATACATTGTCCATTTTCGGCATTACTACACTAGTGGAGTACTTCATGTTACTTCATTCTTATTCCTCAGCTTGCCGGGACCATAAAATGCATAGTGACCTCTATAAATGCGCTGAGGTCTGTGTGCATTTTGAACATTCTGGTGGTGGTTTATCACAATTGGACTGAACATTGAAGGCACAATAGGATTGCGTGCATCACTTGGGTTTTGTGACCTCTTCTAGCCGTGGTTTTTAAAGTGGCCGGATGCGGCGATTAGCTCGCCTTTATCTGGCCCTTGGGGCACTATTACATCCACTGACACCAACTATAGTGCACGCTTTCTCCTTCTGACACCAAGGATGGGGCATAACTCCTCCCACTGACAATGATTGGACACTATTCCTAACAATGACACCAATGATGGGTCACAATTCCTTCCACTGACAACCAAAGATGGGGCATTAATTCTCCTACTAACAACAATGATGAGACACTATTCCTTCCAATGACGACAACAGTGGGGTACAATTCCTTCCATTGACAGCAACAACGGGACACTATTTCTTCCAATGACACCAATGATGGGACACTAATCCTCCCAAGGACTCTAACGATTCTTCCCAATTATGCAAACAATGGGACACTATTCCTCCCTCTGACACCAAGGATGGGGCACTATTCTTCCCAATGACCCCAACAATGGGGCACAATTTCTCTGAATGACATCAACGATGGGGTACACTTCTTCCCAATTACACCAACAATGGGGCACAAATTCCTCACAATGACACCAACGTTAGGGCACAATTATTCCCAATTACGCCAACGATGGGACACTATCCCTCCCTCTGACACCAAGGATGGGGCACTATTCCTTTAATGATACCATCCATGGGGCACAGTTCCTCCCAATGACTTCCACAATGGGGAACAATTCCTCCCAATGACACCAACGATGGGGCACAATTCTTCACAATTACTCCAGCGATGGGACACTATTCCTCCCTCTGATACCAAGGATGGGGCACGATTCTTCCCAATGACCCCAACCACGGGGCACAATTTCTCCCAATGACATCAACGATGGGGTACAATTCTTCCCAATTACACCAACAATGGGGCACAATTCCTCCCAATGACACCAACGTTAGGGCACAATTATTCCCAATTACGCCAACGATGGGACACTATCCCTCCCTCTGACACCAAGGATGGGGCACTATTCCTCTCAATGACACCATCGATGGGGCACAATTCCTCCCAATGACTTCAACAATGGGGCACAATTCCTCCCAATGACACCAACGATGGGGCACAGATCTTCCCAATTACGCCAACGATGGGACACTATTCCTCCCTCTGATACCAAGGATGGGGCACTATTCTTTCCAATGGAGCACAATTTCTCCCAATGACATCAACGATGGGGTACAATTCTTCCCAATTACAGCAACAATGGGGCACAATTCCTCCTAATGACACCAACATTAGAGCACTATTCTTCCCACGGACACCAATGATGAGACATTGTTTACTCCCACTGACACCAGTACATTTTCTACTCCCACTGGCCACAGTCTGGTCCCTCTAAAGTCTAAAGGACAGTTTGGCAGATTTGTACTATATCTGGAAATGATCTCATGCCTTCATGTTTTGAAATGTAAAGTATGTTTTCTGCAGATGTGGTTCTGCTCTCATACTTTCTGTTCTGCACTAGCAATGATGCTGTTTATTGAATTTCTGAATTAATGTTTGTTTGTTTGTGTTTCTATGCAGTCTTCATGTTTTCTTTTGTAATTGCTGGTATGATAATGACCCTTTGGGTCTCTTGTGTTTTATATCTATTCTCAAATAAAATAGTTTATAAACAAAAAAAAGTTAGTTTGGAGACCCCTGCCTAGCGGTTGAGGTCAATGCATCTGGTGAGTGTTGGCACTGAATAGGTGTGAAGGCAGGAATACCCCCCAGGAGTAGGGACTGGAAAAGGAAGGTCTCACTTCTATCGCTGCAACTTCATAACATTTGCTGCCTAATTTGTCAGCACTATATAATCACCTGTAGAATAGTTTATACATTAAAAAAAAAAAGTTAGTTTGGAGACCTCTGTCTAAAGTGGTCGGGGTCAATGCATCCGGTGAGTGCTGGCACTGAATAGGTATGAAGGCAGGAATACCTCCCAGGAGTGGGATTGGAAAAGGAAGGTCTCATTTCTAGCGCTGCAACTTCATAATATTTGCTGTATAAATTGTCAGCGCTATATAATTAACTGTAAAATAGTTTATAGACAAAAAAAGTTAGTTTTGAGACCCCTGTCTATAGTGGTTGGGGTCAATGTATCCGGTGAGTGCTGGCACTGAATAGGTGTGAAGGCAGGAATACCCCCCAGGAGTGGTATTGGAAAAGGAAGGTCTCACTTCTAGCGCTGCAACTTCATAACTTTTGCTGCCTAATTTGTCAGCACTATATAAGTACCTATAAAATCATTTATAAACCAAAAAAAGTTAGTTTGGAGACCCCTGTCTATAGCGGTTGGGGTCAATGCATCCGGTGAGTGCTGGCACTGAATAGGTGTGAAGGCAGGAATACCCCCCAGGAGTGGGCTTGGCAGGTCTCACTTGCTGCGTAAATTGTCAGCACAATATAAACACCTGTAATAAATAATATAATAAAACTCATCCTGCATAATATTGTAATGACATGCCCAGAGGGAACCTGTGACGAATGACCTGGCGTACCTAATTTTCACGTACGAGAAGCTCTTCTGTTTACCTTGTAATTAAATGCTAATTAGTCTGGACAGAGACAGCACTCACAAAACAAGTACGCACAGCAACAATGGAGAAAAAACACAGCAAAGTGCTTAGTCGTCAAATATGAATTGACAGAAATTCTTGTCCCTGGTCCCCAGGCTGCCTCTATTCACCGCCAGCCAACCCGCAACTTACCTTTACGAAAAGTTCGATTTCAGGGTCCTTCTCATCTCCATTACAGGGGACAGAGTCTGTCATTTTTGTTTGAGTAAACAACTTTTTTTTTTTTTTTTTTTAGTTTTAAAAGAACAACAGTGCTGGCTCTAGGTGGACTAATCCTTTAAGTAGATGAGTTGGAGGAAGTTCCTTGAAGTCAGTGCAGCATCCCACAGATGAGCAGCTGTCCCGTAGTGTAGGTTGCAGAAACGCAGCGTATTTCTGTATACAAGAGCTACATGTCTCACGCTGGGCTGGTGACTGTATCCTCATGTGTCAGTGATCTGCTCTCAGTGACACACCAAAATAGCCCAGAGCTAAAGAAGAGGGGAGGGGCTTAGTGGAAGGGGATGGTCAGGCTGCACCTATGGTAGGTCTGGGTGACAGCAGGGCACACCCTCCACCCAGTGTGGATGACAGAAGTGACAGCTCTGTGCTGTGTACATAGGAAGTGCTGCAGTCCTGGCTGTACCTCTCAGTATCACCACTGACACCTTCATACCCTGCACCATTACTAAGCCACCTCTCAGTATTACCACTGACACCTTCATACCCTGCACCATTACTAAGCCACAGCAACAGATCACTAATAAATACATACATCATCAATATAATGCAACCGTTAACCCCCTCATGATGAAATCAATCAAATACAAATGATAACCCCCTAGGGCTCATTAAGGCTGGATTCACACCTATGCAGTTTTAGTGCTTTTTGCAGATTTGCACTACAGTCCATATAACATGGTTTCCTATGGAACACGTTCTGTAGTGCAAATTTGCAAAATGCAAAAAGCACTAAAGCTGCATAAGTGTGAATCCAGCCTTACACCACAGTTCCTGTGTTCGGTGTGCAGTCCCTGCATGTGCGTTTACATGCGTTTGCAATGCAATTGTTTTTGTAGTCCAGTTTGGGATTTCACTTTGTATGATTGTTAGTAGTATATTCTTATGAATGTTGGGTAACTTTGTCTGCTGCAGCTTCTTTATACATTTGGTTCACAAACAAATAGGTGAGTGCAAAGAGTTTGGTGAATAAATAGCAATTAATTTGCATAATTTTTTATTTTTTTTGCATTATTTTCTTTTTTATTTTAATTATTTTCTTTTTTTTTTTAAATGAGTTGCATATACATGTATTAGCAGTGTGTTCACGGTACATTTTACGTGCGTTATTTAAATACACATGAAAGCACCACAAGGGTGTGAGCATAGGCGTTCCGACTGCGTTTTACCACGCGCTCGACTGCCTCTGGTGTAAACGAGCCATGAATGATAAAATTAATCAATACATAAAATCCAAAAATGTTAACCCCGTAATAATGACATAAATAAAATAAAAATACAGCGGCTAACCCCTTAGTGATCAAATAAATCAATAGAATTTAGCTGTTAACCCCGAATGATGAAATACAGTAAGATCTAAAACTTCGATTTTAACCCCTTAATGATCAAATAAATACATCAATAACATGTAGCTGTTAACACATTAATGATGATATAAAGTAATAAATAAAATGTAGATGTTAACCCCTTTTTAATAAAATAAAGAAAATGCAGCTGTTAACCCCTTAATGATCAAATATACCAATAAAATATAGATGTTAACCCCTTAATGATTAAATAAATCAATATATTGTAGCTGTTAACCCTTAATGATGAAATAAAGTAATACATAAAATGTAGACGTTAACCCCTTAATGATCAAATGAATAAAATGTAGACGTTAACCCCTTAATGATCACATAAATCAATAAAATGCAGATGTTAACCCCTTAATGATAAAATACATTTAAAAAATGTAGATGTTACCCCACAATGATGAAATAAAGTAATACATAAAGTGTAGCTGTTAACCCCTTAATGATCAAATAAACCAATAAAATATAGATGTTAAAGCCTTAATGATTAAATAAATCAATATATTGTAGCTGTTAACCCTTAATGATGAAATAAACGGATACATAAAATGTAGACGTTAACCCCTTAATGATCAAATAAATCAATAAAATGCACATGTTAACCCCTTAATGATCAAACACATAAAATGTAGACGTTAACCCCTTAATGATCAAATAAACAATACAATTTAGATGTTAACCCCTTAATGATTAAATAAATCAATATATTCTAGCTGTTAACTCTTAATGATGAAATAAAGTAATACATAAAATGTAGACGTTAACCCCTTAATGATCAAATAAATCAATAAAATGCACATGTTAACCCCTTAATGATCAAATACATAAAATGTAGACGTTAACCCCTTAATGATCACTTAAATCAATAAAATGCAGATGTTAACCCCTTAATGATAAAATACATTTACAAAATGTAGATGTTACCCCACAATGATGAAATAAAGTAATACATAAAGTGTAGCTGTTAACCCCTTAATGATCTAATAAATTAATAAAATGTAGATGTTAACCCCTTAATGATCAAATACATCAATAAATTGTAGCTGTTAGCCCTTAATGATAAATGAAGTAATACATAAAATGTATATGTTAACCCCTAATGATCAAACATAAAAAATCAATGAAATGTAGCTGCCTTTATGATGAAATAAAGTAATACATAAAGTGCTGATGGTAACCCCTTTTGAATGAATCAAATAAAATGCAGCTGTTAACGCCTTAATGATCAAATAAATCAATAAAATGCACATGTTAACCCCTTAATGATCAAACACATAAAATGTAGACGTTAACCCCTTAATGATCACATAAATCAATAAAATGCAGATGTTAACCCCTTAATGATAAAATACATTTATAAAATGTAGATGTTACCCCACAATGATGAAATAAAGTAATACATAAAGTGTAGCTGTTAACCCCTTAATGATCTAATAAATTAATAAAATATAGATGTTAACCCCTTAATGATTAAATAAATCAATATATTGTAGCTGTTAACCCTTAATGATAAATTAAGTAATACATAAAATGTATATGTTAACCCCTTAATGATCAAACATAAAAAAACAACGAAATGTAGTTGTTACCACCTTTATGATGAAATAAAGTAATACATAAAGTGCTGATAGTAACCCCTTTTTAATGAATCAAATAAAATGATACATAAAATGTAGACGTTAACCCCTTAATGATCAAATAAACCAATAAAATTTAGATGTTAACCCCTTAATGATTAAATAAATCAATATATTCTAGCTGTTAACCCTTAATGATGAAATAAAGTAATACATAAAATGTAGACGTTAACCCCTTAATGATCAAATAAATCAATAAAATGCACATGTTAACCCCTTAATGATCAAATACATAAAATGTAGACATTAACCCCTTAATGATCACTTAAATCAATAAAATGCAGATGTTAACCCCTTAATGATAAAATACATTTACAAAATGTAGATGTTACCCCACAATGATGAAATAAAGTAATACATAAAGTGTAGCTGTTAACCCCTTAATGATCTAATAAATTAATAAAATGTAGATGTTAACCCCTTAATGATCAAATACATCAATAAATTGTAGCTGTTAGCCCTTCATGATAAATGAAGTAATACATAAAATGTATATGTTAACCCCTTAATGATCAAACATAAAAAAACAACGAAATGTAGTTGTTACCACCTTTATGATGAAATAAAGTAATACATAAAGTGATGATAGTAACCCCTTTTTAATGAATCAAATAAAATGCAGCTGTTAACACCTTAATGATCAAATAAATCAATAAAATTAAGCTGTTAACCCCTAACGATGCAATAATGTAATACATAAAATGTAGATTTTTAACTCCTTAATGATCAAACAAGTAAATCAATAAAATGAAGCTGTTAACCCCTAATGATGAAATAATGTAATACATAAAATGTAGATGTTAACTCCTTAATGATCAAACAAGTAAATCGATAAAATGTAGCTGTTAACACCTTAATGGTGACACAAAGTAAAAAAATAAAATGTTGATGTTAACCTCTTTTTGATGATGTCAATAAAATGCAGCTGTTAACCCCTTATAATGGAAAAAAATCAATGCATAGAATGCAACTGTAAACCCCTAATGATAAAATAAATGATAAAATAAATGATAAAATAAATGATAAATTAAAATATAAATGGTATCCCCTAGGGGTTGTTTATACCACAATCCCTGCGCTCAATGTATGGTTCATCTATGTGCATTTACATGCATCAAATTTTTTAGGCATTATTTATGAATTTTTTTTTTTTTTTTGTTTTACAGATTTGCATGCATACGCAGTGTGTCCTTATGTATTCAAGTTCAACCCTTTTTTCATTAAGGCCGGGTTCACACTATAACACGCTGCGGATCACACAGGAGCGCTGTGCGTCCCTGTTCCCCGTTTTTTAGGGACGAATCGGGTCGATTCTATGCCTGAATTTGGTCCTGAAACTGAGCCAAAGACGCATTTTTGTCCATAGGGAGCCAGTCACATTCTACTGCTATGCGAATTAGATGCGGGGAAATGCGCATCTAATTCGCATAGGTGTGAACCCGGCCTTAGACTAGAGTAAGAGTGGGTTATAACCTCTGTCAGTTTTTCCCCCCATCTGTTTCCCATAAGGGAGATTTCCCTTTACTGTCTGTCCCATAGCCAAGACAGGAAGTTGTCACTAGAACTAGTGTCCCCATTGGAAGATTTCCTCTCTATTCCTGTTCTGGTGACAACCCAAAATTTGAGATTTACTTTCTATTTAGATGATAATGGTAAACAGAACCCCTTAATGGGCACAGACAGCAATATAAACCTGACAAGGGTTCTAATCCGTAAAACAAAAATAAAAGTTTTGCCTTTAGTTATACTTTAAGGATGAAATAAATGAGATACAACTGTTAACCCCCTAATGCCTTAAGGTAAAACAAACCTTACTCCTGAACCCAATTTTGCACCTTAGGCATGTGTTAGTAAAACTTTTCATGTAGGTGTGGCCACAGCCTGGGGTATCCAATCAGGGAGAGACCCACAGTATATTGTATATAGGTTAATGGTAACGAATAATGGCAGTTTTGTAGGCACTGATATAAGCAACCCACATAGTGTTACCAGGCTTGGTCCTGTATTACCAGGGGGCGGCTTTTGCTGGAGGGGTGCTGGTTTGCAGTAAACTGGAATGGGGCTATAATGCTGCTGTGGAGAGGCCCATGCTACTAGACTGGACACCGGGATGTTTCTTTTAGGCAGACATAGTCCCTGAGCTGACCCTACTCGCCAGGAACCTCTCCCTGTTCTATGCATTTTGCCTAACCTGTGGGGTCTCTGTACCTGCCCTACCACTGGCAAATGATATGGGTCACCCTATTTGATAGTGTCCCACACCAAGATGGCCACCTGTGAGACTAATGGAGTCCATAAGGGGACAATTCTCCTAACAGACTCCATTCTGTCTGTAATAGTAGCACAATGCCACCTACAGGATGGAGGAGAAACCTGCACCTGCCTACATAACGTGTTATCCCGAAATTAAGGCCGGGTCTTATATTAATTTCTGCTACAAAAAACACACTAGGGCTTATCCCCCTCTCCCCCTGTCAGCTCAGGAGTCATCATTATGACATCTTTTATCCCAAAAATAAACATAAATATGTAATCTGTTTTGTAAAAATATTATATAATGGCCAGTGAAGTCTCCTTTTGTAACTTTATTGTCGAAAATACCTTATTTACAGCGCTGCGGGGCACTCAAGTGATTCGCCGGTGCTCTTATTCTCCACTCCGAGCACTCCCGAGAGAAGAGCCGAGATGCCTGCTAACATCAGCCATCAGACTCTAATAGGTTTCAAAAAAGGGTAGGCTCGGGGCGCAGAGCACTGCGCCCTGAGCCCACCCAGTTGTGTGACAATAGTGAATTAATATTCGCTATTGTCACACTGATCCTCCTCCCGGCCAATTAGGAAGCAGGTCCTGAGACCCAACACCCGATTGGCTGAAAGGACAGGTGATCCTATTGGACGCCTAGGAGGAGGAGGGAGGAGATGCACGATGGAAGCTTCCGCCTGTCGCCCGTGGGAGCGCTGCCCGCCCATGACCTAGATGGGGTAAGTGGGGGGTAGTTGTTTACCGCAAAAAAAAAAAAAAACAGCCGCCACTGCCGAGATGCCTGCTGATGTCAGTCCCACTCAGAGCACTGCCAAGGAAATGGTCGAGATGCCTGCTGACGTCAGCCTCGCTCAGAGCACTGCTGACGGAAGGGGCAAAGTGCCTGCTGGCGTCAGCCCCCCTCCCAGCACTAAAGAGGGAGGGGCCTCTGACGTCAGCCAGGAGGAGAGGAGAAGATCTCCAGCGGGTCACGTGAGTGCCCAAGCGGCGCTGTAAATAAGGTATTTTCGACAATGAAGTTAAATAAAATTAGATATTTTAAAATAGGCTTTACTAGGGCATATTTTAGGGTAGGGCTTATATTGCAGCCCTCCCTGAAAATCAGGCTAGGTCTTATTTTCAGGGCAGGGCTTATTTTCGGGGGAAACATGGTACTGTACATATCATCACAACTACAGTAGAATAGAAAAGCCCTCTTTATTTCACATTTTTTTTTCCGGGAATAAAAAACATAAAATAACGTTATGCTGAAAAGTATGCTGCCAAAGGATGTCCGTTAGTTTATTTATAGCAAAAAGATAAAACATCATTAGCAGATGAAGCTACACACTCCAAAATGGGAACTTTTCTCCAGTCATGAAGGTGTAAATAGCAATGGTGGTGATGGAGTGGTCATGAGGTTCACAGCTATATTAGGAAAGGAGGAGAAATGTGCTTGTATGTGTAACCGACCGCAAAACAAACAATGGAGGAAAACTAGTCTGTGGTTTATTTAGAGAGAAAAGTTCATCTTTCAGCTTTCATAACAGAAAGCGCCCAGCTAATGGAGGCTCAAGGAGGTATTTAAGGCCGAACTCTAGGCATACAGATGTGTAAGTCTCTGGACTATTGAAGGGGGTTGTTTTTTACCAGAAATTAATATTCTCTTTGTAAAAGAAATACAGCGGGGAATGTAAAAGATGCATGGCCCAGAGATTGTGTCGAGGCGGGGGGGTGGTTAGGGTGTCAGAGGTAGCATGCACACAGGGTCTTGTGAACAGGATATTAAAGTGGACCTTCACGTAAGAGTGCAAGTACCACTAATTCCCCTCCCCCCCAGAATATTTGGTTGTTTTTTCTTTTGGGAGTGGGTACCCACAATTTTCTTCTAGCCCAGAATTACGTCAGCTTTAACGGCCCCTCATCCCCGCCCACCCATAACCTTCTGGGACATATCACATGGCACAGGAGCCTGAAGACCCAATCTGACAGTTCAGTGCAATCTCATGCATGCCCAGTGGGAAGCCGGCTGTGAAACATCAGGAAGTCACAGCCGGCACCCACAGCCAAGATGGCGGCACTGAGGACACAAAGACCAGAGTAGAACTGGCCCACGCTGACAGGGCTTCCATCCTTACCTGGTCTTTCTTACGGGTTTGCGGTTTCCGGCTACATGGTATGCCCGTCCTTCAAAGGGCATGCTCTTAGTTCAGCCAAGTACACACCGTAGAGGGATATGTTATTCATATTTTATGTCTGAGGTTTACAACCACTTTAAAGGGGACAGAGGATTCAGCTTTGAAATATGTATACAAATGATTTAGCTATGCAATTTTCTCACTAAGTTATTGTTGAATTAACTCTGATGCTATAAAATTTGCCCTGGGTATATAGGCTTCAATGACTTCTGGTCACAAAGGAGTTAAATAAACGTTCCTAATAGAAAGAAAGAGCTACCTGCCGACCCCACAAAACATCATTCTGATGTAGAGAAATCCCCAGCTGAAGTTCCTTCTGAAACTGACACTTTAGGAAGTGTCAATCTCTTGTGTTTCATGTTGCACTCAGTGGTTCCTGAACAGTTTGGCCAACTTAAAGTTCAGCCCGAACATCACCCAAACACACAGTCAATATGTTGTTAAGGAGTGGGGCCGGGAAGCCGGCTGCCGTGTCTCCAACAACGGATGAGTCATCAGCTGTCAACAGGTTTCCCCACTGACAAATGAAAGAAAAAAGAAATGCCTGTTAAAAAAAAGCAAAAAAATGGCATCCATGCTGGGACCTTTGGGTCTGGCATGGATTTTACGGGGAACCCCATGCCAGATTTTGGAAAGGGGGAGGCCAGTAAGTGCCCCAGGCCACATGCCATCACATTGGGGGGGTGGGTACTTTGGGGCAGGGGGGGCTCTGCCCTCCCCACCCCAAAGCACCTTGCCCCATGTTGATGGGGACAAGGGCCTCTTCCCCACAACCCTGGGCTGTGGCTGTGGGGGGTCTTGCGGGTGGGGATTTATCTGAATCTGGAAGCCCCTTTTAACAGGTAGAGCACAACACTCCCATGTTGAGGGCATGTGGCCTGGTATGGTTCAAGAGGGGGGGGGGGGGGGGGGCACGTTGGCTTTTCTTTATTTTTTTAGTCAGGTGCCGGAAATTGCAACCATGAGTCAATTTATATGTGATTTGACTTAAATTTTTGCTGCAGCAGGCTCTATACACACTACAGATGTGCCACTTTACAGGAAGACTAAGGGGACCCCCCAGGCACTATATTTAAAGGAATTTTTTATATTTTTATTGTTTCACTTTAAACATAATTAAAATCACTGCTCCTTTAAAAACGATTGTTTTTTTAACAAAATTTTGCATTGATAAATGTCCCCCAGGGCAGTACCTGGACCCCCATACCCTTTTTAAGACCAGCAACTTGCATATAAGCCTTTAAAATGGGGGCTTTTGATTTCTCATGTTTGGCTCCCATAGACTTCAATGGTGTTTGCGGTTTGGGAATTCTGCTGCAAACGGAACAGGGGGTGTTCGACCCATCTCTATTAAGGATACTCTCCTCATGAGCAGTATTGTTAAAGTATATATTAAACTCTCACTTTTAGCAGCTGATTTCATCACTTAGACCCCTTTCACACTAGGGCATCTAGCACGTGAAAAACGCCTCCCTGCAGCCCCAGTGTGAGAGTCCGAGTGCTTTCACACTGGGGCGGTGCGCTTGCAGGACGTTAGAAAAAGTCCTGCAAGCAGCATCTTTCGAGCGGTGGAGGAGCGGTGTGTCCCTTTAAGTAGACTATTATGCATGGAGGATTGGAAAGTCTGTGTAATTATGTGACCATTGTGATTGGCTATCACAGTGGTCACATGATCAGGAGTCGGTTCAGCCAGTTCCCGGTCATTAGAACAGACCAAGAGCCATCTTTGACGGCTCGGTCTGGGTGTTGGGAGCTCTCTGTATAGAAATCTCTACTGCCCATACACCAATATGTGCACAGCATGGGCGTTAAAGCCTGCTCTCTTTGCGAATGCAAATATGCGTTATGCAGATGGAAAAAGGTTATCGAAGAATTCCAGGTATACCATTTTTTTTTTTTCATTGTTTACTTTCAAGAAGAAGAAGGTTTCCAAAATGCACCAAAAACAAAGTAACAGATACCTTTATCAAAGAATGTAATAAACTAGAATGCACAGGGCAGGTAAGTTCTGCATAGATAATAGGTAACATCAGAGAGAACTTTAACACTCTGAGAGTAAAATAAAAAATGAGTGTCCAAAATGAGGGAGGTAAAAAAGTGACCAAGATGGGGTAAAGTTGGAAAGAGAGGTGAGATAAAACAGACGGGAGAACGGACAAACTATTTCAGTGGACTAAAGGGGGAAAAGCTGAAGGCGTTGCAGGGAATCGGGAGAAAGAAAAAAACAAAAAAGGGAGGGGAGGGTGGTGGACAGGGGAGAAAACCTTGTGTGGTGGGTCAGCTGGAGAGAAGAGTTAAGTGTCAGGTATGGCAGTTTTTCTATAGTTACATTGGACCATCTTTATTTATAAAACATTTTTTGGATCAGGATCACCCTTAAAAATCACACCAGACTTGAAGGGCCTGGTATGAATTATGGGGGAACCCCCCATTTTTTTCTCTATCCAGGCTTATTTGCTTACATGGCCGTGGATTCCGGTCAGCACCTGTTGGCATCCTTAAACAACCACTGGGCAGTGGGAGGCTGTATTTTATATTAGTAGAAGTAATTCTATACATGATGTTCGTTTACAGACCAAACCTTAAGCTCATCCCTACTCTTTACCCCCTATTACTTTAAGATTACCATAAGGATCCAGGGCTACCCTTTCAGGCTTTTTGTATAAGAATATAACAAAAAGCCGCGCTAGTGACTTAAATTAAATTATTATGTGATTTGAAAATAATACAAATCCAAAAAAAGGGGGGTTGAACCAAAAAATGAACAAAACAATTAACCAAAAAAGTCCAGTGATATAAATTAAAGCAGTGTTCATATAAGTGACAAGGTAAAACTCCAAAATCCAGTGACTGTGAAAATCGGGAACACCGTGATCCACCACCGTAAATTAAGTGCGCTTACCAGAGGGCAAGCTCAAATAAGCCCATATGATGTAATCGGGATATCTCTTAACATTCAGAAATGGCACCAAATCGGATCTCTTCTTATGGGGTCAGCCAGGGACGGATAGATTCCTGTTCCTCCTTGGGGCCAATATTGGTATAAACAATCTCCAATAGCACCGGATCCAAGATCCAAGACCGGATCCGGATCCAAGATCTATGGTATTTGACAGCTGAATTAAAGGGAATGGTTAGCCTCTAAAGCCTGGGCCTAGTATGCAAGAGACTTCAGGTACCAATCTCCCAACCGCCCCTGAATGTCCGGGATGGTCCTGCAAACTGAAGGCTGTCCCGCTGTGTTTTTGTATAAGAAGCCATAGGGCTGACTCAGACCGCCAGGCTCTACCAACAACCAAAATATCACTCTTGGGTGGATTGACCCCTTGGAGTTGGTGTGCAAAAAGATCATTTGGTGACAGACAGTTGTACATTTTTGCTCGTTTGATAAATTTTTCTGCTGCCTACAAACATTGAGGCTGATTTACAAAAAAAGAGTTGAGAATGTCCACTCTATTCACTTCAATTTTCCAATAATATGAAAAGCAAATCTCTGTTTAATTAGTTAATCTGCACATGACTGAGTATTCACCCCATATAATTATAGTGGATAAATTGTGGATTGGTCACCACAAAAATTGATGGAAAATCTCATGTTAAAATTGTCAAAAGAACAAGAGGAGAGCGCAAATCTTCCAATGGCACATCTGTTGTCAAATAGGGAATTTCTGCTTATTCTGTAGTAAGCAACTTTCATCTCCTGGACAGAAAGTAAAGTGAAATCTCAAACTGAACACAGCTACAAGTTATTGCGTGAAGATTCTCAACTCCTATAGTAATCAACCCCAAATAGTTTCTTAAAGGAAGGAATGTTTTAAATTACATATTTCTTCAGACTCCTATTTTATGTATCTACAGCAGCTATTCTGAACCAGGGTTCAGTGGATTCCTAGGTTCCTTCTGAAATTGCTAGGGGGTCCTTGACCTGTGGATGATGGCCTCCAATTTGATGGTGCCTGGAGAGTTCCAGAGCCAATGTCACTAGGCCAAACCAGTAACATGACACTGATGATCTTTTTAGATACCTGTAATGCCACGTACACGATCGGAAATCCTGCCAGCAAAAGTCCGATGAGAGCTTTTGGTTGGAAAATGCGACCATGTGTATGCTCCATCGGACTTTTGCTGGCGGGAAAAGATTGAGAGCAGGTTCTCTATTTTTCGGTCGGAAAAAGTTCCTATCCGAAAATGTGTTCGTCTGTAGCAATTCCGACGTGCAAAATTCCTACACATGCTCGGAAACAATTCGATGCATGCTCGGAAGCATTGAACTTAATTTTCTTGGCTTGTCGTAGTGTTGTACATTACCACGTTCTTGACGGTCGAAAATTCTGAGAACTTTTGTGTGACCGTGTGTATGCAAGCCAAGCTTGAGCAGAATTCCATCAGAAAAACCATCCAGCATAAGAGTGACATTCCTCCCACTGACCACCACTGTAAGGGGGGTTTTCTTCCCAATGACCACTAATGTAAGGGGGGTATTCTTCCCACTGACCACAGCTGTAAGGGAAGTATTCTTCACATTGATCACCACTGTAAGGGGGAATTCTTCCCACTGACCATAATTGTAAGGGGGGTTTTCTTCCCACAGATCACCTTTCTTCCCACTGATCACCATTGTTAGGGGGATATACTTCTCACTTACCACCTCTGTAAGGTGGGTATTTTTCACACTGACTATCACTCTAAGGGGGTATTCTTCACACTGATTACCAGTGTAAGGGGGTATTCTTCACATTAACCTCTTCTGTAAGGGGGGTATTCTTCAAACTGACCACCAATTTAAAGGGGGGTATTCTTCACACTGACTACCACTGTAATGTGGGTATATTTCACACTGACCATAACAGTAAGGGGGTATTCTTCAAATTGACAACCACTGTAAGGGGGTATTCTTCACACTCACAATCCCATTTAGAGGGGTTTTCTTCCCATTGACCACCACTGTAAGGGGGATATTCTTTGCACTGACCTCCTCTGTAAGAGGGGTATTCTTCACACCGAATCTCTTCTGTAAAAGGGGTATTCTTCCTACTGACCACCACTGCAAGGGAGGTATTCTTCCTACTGACCACCACTGCAAGGGAGGTATTCTTAACACTGACCACCACTATTAGGGGGTTATTCTTCCCACTGACCACCACTATAAGAGGAGTAATATTCACATCAGCCACTATAAAGCCCCATACACACGGTCGGACAATCCGCGGACCAGGTCGGTCGGATTCTGTCCGTCGTACTTTGTCCGATGTTGTTGTTGCGTACACACGGTCGGACAACGTTGTCGGAATATCCGGTCTGCAAGAACGTCGTGACGTAAGTCGTCGTCCACGAGATTAGAAAAGGGAAGTTCAGCACCACGTCAGGCACCCGTTGGGCTCCTTCTGCTGATCCCGTGTTTATCGAGATTTAGTCGAAGTTTGGTGACTTAAGATTCGCGCTTCTCAGTTTTCTGACTCAGATCGTTACTGCTCTTCAGTTTGTGCTTGTCGTGCGTATCTGTTTATTAGTGCGTGTAGTCAGTTCGCATTTGTTGGTCATTGCGGCCTATATCTTGATATAGGACGCTTTGATTTGCACTGCTTATTGTCTGCTCGTTTCTGGTATTCATTTCGTTCTTTCAGGCCTTGCTGTTTATCGGTGCTTTCTGTTTGTCCGTTCTGACCAGCCGACCTTTTGTGACCTTGTGAGCGATGTTTCCCGTGCGTACTCGTCGCCGAGTTAGTGCCGTACGCGGAATTGGTGTCTGGCTTTTAGCTTTGAGCCAAGACCCGTCCATGAACAGAGTGACGAGGAGTATGTGGACCAAGAATTGGTTGCTTCAGCGTGACCAATTCTCGCACATGCCTTTGCTTCGTGAGATCCGGGAGAATAATCCTGATGATTTCAGGAACTTTCTCAGGATGACGGACCCCGATTTTCACCGTCTTTTGGCTTTGCTGACCCCCTTTATCAGCCGGCAGGATACCTGCATGAGACAAGCCATTACTCCGGAGCAGAGGCTTGTTGCTACGTTGAGGTACTTGGCGACAGGGAGAAGTCTTCAGGATTTGAAGTTCTCTTCAGGTATCTCTCCCCAGGCCCTGGGAATCATTATTCCAGAGACCTGTTCTGCCATCATCGAGGTCCTGCAGGAGGACTATATTAAGGTAACATTTCTCCTTTACTATTCCCTTCTATGTATGCTCTGTTTGCTAATGTCTTGTATTTTTGACCTCCTTCCCTAATTACCATGTTTGCAATATGCTCTAATATGCTGTGCCCCTTTTCTCCTTCATGCATTTTTCCCTTCACTTACCTCCCCAGCATGCTCTTCTGCCCCAATAGACACCTATGGCCTAGTCACTTAAGCAATGTATTTTGTCTGCTGCATCGGATTTTTTGCCCTCAAACACCCCCTAAAATATGCACAAATGTTTGCTGTGTGTTTTACTTCATGTAGACCCCCTTTTTTTTGTTTGTGGGGGGGGGGGGGGGGGCCCCAAACTCATTAGGAACCCCCTCCCCCAACTGCTCTGTCAGATGGTACCAATCCTTTATCTGCTGGCTTTCCCAAGGTCCATACACACTATATACCTACCTCTTTATAGTGGGCATCTTTAGGGATGAATTCAGCAAAGCATGTAGTGCAAGGGGCTGGCTCCATACTTTCCATTTCCTAATTTTTGGTGTTCTTTCCCTCCTATTAGCTTGCTTGGTAATTTCATAATGTCCCAATGTGCTTGCCTTTTTTTGGGGGGGGGGGGGGTTGAAATGTTATTTTATCTGTCCTGGGGGCTGCCAATAGTGTTAAGTACAGAGGGTCTGCCCTAACTAGCACACATTATTGAGCCATTTGCCAATCAATGAAGTGCAGAGGGTTACCTGTCCACCACCCCCCCCCCCCCCCCAAAACCCTAGTTAGTGCCAATGGCCCATCAGAAGTGTGGGGATTGATGGGGGGTGAGTAATCTGTGAAGGGGAGCCTCTACTTTTCTCTGCAAATACTTTCCAGCCTCCAATTTTATACAATGCTCTTGTTCCAAGATGTTGATTGTCTAATCTGCTTGCAATGTTTAGGTGCAAAGTGACTAATTATTTTTTCTTGTTTCACTCCACAGTTCCCTTCCACGCCACAGGAATGGCAGACTGTGGCCTCCCACTTTGCCAGCCGTTGGGACTTTCCTAACTGCAGAGGGGCAATTGCTGGGAAACACGTCCGCATCGTCCCACCGCCCAACTCGGGGTCCTACTATTATAATTATAAAGGGTTTAATAGTGTAGTGATGTTGGCGGTGGTGTCGGCAACATACGAGTTTATGTATGTGGACGTGGGGATGAACGGCCGGATCTCGGATGGTGGTGCCATTACGCACACGGAGTTCTACTGGCGTCTCCAAAGTGGCAGTCTGTGCTTGCCACCTCCAGAGGAGAATGCAGAAGGACTCCCCTTTGTCTTTGTCGCAGATGAAGCGTTTGCGTTGACTCCCCATGTGATGAGGCCGTTCCCGATGAGGACCCTCACCCCAGACCAGAGGGTCTTCAACTACAGGCTGTCCAGAGCCAGAAGAGTGGTGGAGAACACTTTTGGCATCCTGGCCAGCCGCTTCCGCCTGTTCTTGACGGCTTTTAACTTGGCGGAATACAAACTGAACCACATAGTTCTTGCCTGTTGCATATTGCACAACTTCCTCAAAAGACATAACAGGAACTATGTGGTGCCCGTTGGGCCAGATGTGGAGGGCCCTCCAAATGCGGACCTCACAGCCCTTCAAGTGGCACGTCCAGGCTTGCCCCCTCTAAATGCCCGCGCGGTCCGCGAGCAATATATGGAGTACTTTGTGGGTAGGGGGGCCATTGCTCTGCCTGACGATGTGTGAGAGGCATTTTTTAATAAATCTGATATTTCAACCAACCTATGATTTCTTGTCATTTCAGTATTCTTTTTAGCTTATTTTACCTTGAAATTTTTGCCCTTTGCCTTCGACAGTGGGAATGCACTTTCTGGGCAAAAGGAGGTAACAGTCTCTTCTTCCCAAAAAGATTCGTCTCATGTTGTGTGTTTGCTACCTAATCTTTGGTCTAGATAAGGTTTGTACTGCATAACTGACACCCAAAATACTCCTTTTCATCACCAGGTCAGACATGTGTGTATTCTCAAAAATGCTGTGCTCTGTGTTTTCGTACAAAGCACTGTGGGTGTCATTTACATAAGTCAAATCCACTATGCTCTACAAGTGCAGTGAAAAAGTGCCCTGGAAAAGAAACTTGCAGTGCAAAGTGGACTTGCCTTTAGTAAATAACACCAATTGCCCCCCAAACCTTTTACATTTGACATACATAATGCATTGTGTTTTTAAATAAGGAAGCCACACATTTAGAAAAATAAAAAAGTTTACTTGGAAAACATTCACAAGTGCGTTTACAATCTTCACGCCCAAACTGACAACATCTTGGTTATTTACAACATTGTTTACAAACATTCCGCAATTGGTAAAACCAGGCATGGAGCAAAACAGAACCTATGAACTTGGAAAGTTCAACTTTGTAAAGTGAAGACAAGATCAGACATGACTATATGTTCAAAGTGTGTTTGATCTTGCCTTCATCACATGGGGGGGTCACCCCTGGAAAGTGGAAATTTAGAACATGCACACAATTTGGGTCTGAAAATGGTCATTAGATGGTAAAACACATGGCTAGAAGCTTCAAAAGTGCCATTTTCCATCATGGGGATGAATGGACGTTTTTTGGGGGTGCAACCCCTTCACCACAACCACTTTCGTAGTTCGTAAAGTGTTTGCACCCCCCAAAAAACGTTAGCATTCATCCACCATGATGGGAGCTAGCACATGTGGACACAATGTGTGCATGTTCCAAATTTCACACAGTTCTTAAGTTGCAAATGTGTTCAGAAGCTGGCACAAATGTGTGTTAATTACTTGGTGCGTTTTCATATTTTTCCTAAAACATCAATGATGTTCTTCAATTTTTGTTGAACATCATTGATGTTTTGCTTTATGTAATCTAGATCTCTATTGCAGACCATTATCTCCCCGATGAGTACGTGGGCACTCTCTGTGGTAAAGTGCGATTTTTCTTCCACAACATCCACGTCACCTAAAAACCACAAACAAACAAAAATGGGGTGTTGGAAATGAGGCAGCCATACATTGATTAGCTTACCAGTAGCTGTGTTCTCCCACACTCACCTGTTGTGGTGACAATTTCTCCAAGCTCGATGATCTCTCCTTCCTCCTCCTCCTCCTCTGCTTCTGCTCTTTCCCCTTTTTTGGGAGGTGTTGGTTTTGGGGTTTCCTCAGACGGCCCAAGTTTTCGCTCCCCTATGAGAATGTACAAAAGGAAGATTTAGCAACACAATCTATTGAGGGCAGAAATAGGAAATGACAAACATTGCTTGAAAGTGACGGACACTATTTTTGTTTGGCCAGTTACAAATGCCAACTACATGAATGTAGTCACTTTGTAAAGGTGCTAAACTGACTAGCTTTTTGGTAGAAGTTTGTGTGATGGAGACACCCCTCTAGTATCCACTGGAGCACATGTGTGGAAAAGCCTAATAAAAAGGGGGTTTGGGTGTCCCAGCACTAGTGCTCTAGAGTCCAGATGGGTAAACAGCTACTGGGTGACCTCTCCTTTACATTGAATACATTGGTTTTACATTCTTGATGACATTTCTAGTGAGAACAAACTTCCTTTCCCCTAAAAAAAAACCAAACATCGTATTATAAGTGGTCGAACGATCGAGGTTGTGTACGATCGAATGGACAGACACACACGACCATGACAGTGGCAGAAAGATCGAGGCTGAGTACGATCGAATGCACAGACGAACATGAAAGTGGCCATTTTGGAATGTACAACTTTGTAAAAATCAAACCACATGGAGCAGTATGCAAGCAAGAAATCAAACACAAAACACAACTACTTACTTTTTTGAAGAATTCGCTTGATCTTTCTGTACTGATCGGCCTCCCTCAGTTTCAGGTCTGACCAGCGTTTCCTGAGTTGCTCCTTGGATCGTTGTACCCCAAAATGATTGTACAGCCTCCTCACAACTTTAGACATGATCTTGGCCTTGCGGACATTGGGGTTGAGGTAAGGGCCATACTTCCCATCATAGTCGCTCCTCTTTAATATGTCCACCATCTCCAACATTTCTCCAAATGACATATTGGAGGCCTTGAATTTCTGGCTCCGGGATCGGGACGTTTGTGCCTCCGGACTTTCCTCATCCTCCTCCTCGTTGGTGGGATATTTGGGGCGCACCTGCTGTGTCCCCGCCATGTGCTCTCCCCACTGCGCCGTAAAGAGAAGGGGTGGGGAATAGACGAGAAAGATCGTCAGGGGCGGGCGGAGTTTTACGCATGCGCACTGTATATAAAACGTCACACACCTGTGTCGTAGCCACGATCTGGGAGACGAGGGGAGAGAAAGCTCACGCACGAGACGATCGCTAGAAACGAAGGTACAATTTGACGTTGGTACATAACTAGCCTAGACTGATTAGAACTTGAGGCTTCTTTATGGAGAAGATTAGGAGAGTTTAGGCTGACATTATTTATATTGTTTGGTGTGGTGTTGTGTCTTGCAGAGGTGATGGAGGCCTTCTATGACGTGAGTTTTCTCCCCCTCTTCATTGATAAATACCGGGAATTCCCCCTCTTATGGCAACCTAAACATCGTGACTATAGCAACAGACCAAAGAGGTACGCAGCCCTGCTGAAACTTGTGGCATTTGTAAAGCCTAACCTGCCCATGGCAACCGTGGCAAACTTAAAAGTGAAGATTAACAACATGAAGAGTACCTATTTCCGGGAGCGCAATAAGGTCCGGAAGTCCCTAGCATCTGGAGCTGCAGCAGATGATGTCTATGCCCCCACGCTCTGGTACTATGAGAGGCTCCACTTTCTCAAAGACCAGGCTACTGTCAGGAAGTCACTCTCGACTCTTCCTTGCACGCGTCCTTCCGCGCACGCCACCCCTGATGAGGCTTCCGAGGACCAACCTGGCCTTCCAGTATGGAATATGTGCAGGAGCCCAGCTTGTTCCAGGTATAGTAGTTTTGTAAGCATTTTGGGGAATAATGAATGATGTTCAGTTAATTCTGGATCCCCAATTGCTTAGTTCCTAACGTGATTGACATATCAACAGACAGTAGTGTTGGAGACATTTTTGGGAAGAGTCTAAACTGCAGGGCTGAGAATTGTATGGTTTTCTATTTGTAAACATTTTGCAACAGTCACTAGATGAGAATTGTGTGTGTTTGATGAACAAATAACTGAAACTATGTCCCTTTTTCATACACAGGAAGACCTCAGCCAGGAGGTGGCTGTGGAAGGTGGCAGTCAGGAGGAGGCAGGGGGTAGTGGCAGCCAACAGGGGGGTAGGCGTAGGAGCCTGACTGTCTCCCAAGTCCCTCCCCTCCGCCTTCCCTACAGAAGGGCGAAAAACATGGGGGAGGTGGGAGAGTCAGCGCTCCAGCTGATCCAAGATGCCTCAGCCTCCCTATATGCCACACCCACCTACGAGGAGGCCTTTGCCTCCTTGGTTGGCAGTAAAATGACGGGTATGGAGGCGGGGCAACGCAGCATGTGTGAGGATGTCATCCTCAAAATACTAAATGAGGGGATGGCTGGGGAGATGACTCCCCTCACACATGTTTGCGAGAGTGATCTTGCTCCGCCTCCTCCTCCTCCTTCTGCCACCCCACCAGCACCAGCACCACGGCGTGGAAGGAAGCGTACAAGGAAGACAAGAGAGTGATGACCTTGATTAAGTCTGGTCTGAGAGAAGATGGAGCCTCTCGTAGGACCAGAGCCTGGGGACCTAGATGGCATCTGCTGCAGTTCCGGATGTTTTGGACTTCAGGACCAGATTGCGCTCCCTTATGATTTAGATAGGTACTCTTCATGCCCCCAATTGTTAAAGCCTGAAAAATGATGGTTGCCATGGGTGTCCAAGGCTTTGCAAATTCCCCAAGTTTCACCATGGCTGCGTTCCTCTTTGGTTTGTTGCTGAGACCTAAATAAATGTTTTTGGATTTGAAATTATCATTGACTATTGTGTTTTACTTTTCTACAATGACAGTTTTTCTTTGAGTAGGCAGGTACATTTCACTAATCCTAAAGTAGAATTAACAAGGGGCACCAACAACCAACAAACTCCTAGTAAATTTAAGCAAGAAATACAAATGTTAATAATGTGGTTTTGATAAGTTGAGACACACAACCCCCCTCCAAAAAAAAAAAAAAAAACCTTCAAATATGTATTCCCCAAAAAAAAAAAAAAAAAAAAACAAATCAGGGTAAAAATATAACAAAGATTCTTTTACGATCTGAGTAAAAATAAACATGTAGTGTATAAATGCTGCAAAGTAATAAAGAACTAAGTTTGTGAGAAGTGCGGGTGAATAGGAGCAGCTAAAACATGTCATTCTTGTTGCATTGTAAAGAAAAAGAGAATGCGCTGCATTAAAGACATTTTAACATTGCAGCGTGACGAATGTGCTGTGTTGATTAGGAAAGGTAGTTTTACCTGACCGAGCGCTTCCGTCACAGAATTTCCTCTGAGCATGCGTAGCACTTTGTCCGCCGGACAACCGTACACACGATCGGATTTGGTGTGATCGGACCGTGTTGACGGCAAAACTTTCCAGCAGGAGATAAGACTTTGTCCGTCGGACAAACCGACGTACACTGTCCGATGGTGCATACACACGGTCTGATTTTTCCACAACATTGTCCGATCGGACAGAATCCATGAAAAAGTCTGACCGTGTGTATGGGGCTTTAGAGGGGTATTCTTAACACTGATCACCACTGTAAGGGGGATATTCTTACCACTGTAGGGGGTATTCTTTACACTGGCCTGAAACGTAAGCAGCATTTTTTCCCACTGATTCCTGATGATTTGGTTTTAGCATGGGGTTCCCTGGGACCTGAAAGTTATTTTAAGGTTCCACTGGTGTAAAAGGTTTGCGAAAGTTTGGTTTACATAGAAAGAGAAAGCAGCAAAAGAACAGAAAGGAAAACTTCTGTGTAGCTTTAACAGTTCTAGTGTTACTACAACAAACATGGTCATACATTATTGTTTCTCTCCAGGCTGGGAATGACTTCACAAATACGGCACAGTCAGATAATCAATGTTTGTTACAGAGATATGGACACTAATGTAGGCTGTTGGCTGGTAAAAAGAAAACTGATCTGAACATAGTAAATCAAATTTCCTTATAGTCCTTTGAGGGACACAAGAATGTAGTATTTTTTTAAATCTCTTAAAAGCAGCAGAATAACCTAATTGTCAATGATTTACTATAATCTTGTGTCCCTCAATGAGATTTTACCGTAAATGTGCTAGTTTTATGACAACTGGGTTATACTGATGCCTTCAGGAGGTTAAAGTGATTCTAAAGGAAAGTATTAAAAAATAAAAGAACAAACAAACATGTTATGCATACCTGCTCTGTGTAAAGGTTTTGCATAGAGCAGCCCGATCCTCTTCTTTATGGGTCCTTCTTGCTATGGGGGCACTCAAACAGACCCGCTCTGTGTGTCCATTCACACACAGTGTTGCGCCCCCCCCCTTCCTCATTGGCTCACTGGCTGTGATTGACAGCAGCAGGAGCCAATGGCTACCACTTCTGTGTGATCCAATGAGGAGAGAGACCCGGGAGAGCCACTGCTCTCGTGCACATTGCTGGATCGAGATTGGGTCAGGTAAGTATAAGGAGGGCTGGGCTGCACCCAGAAGGTTTTTTACCTTAATGCATAAAATGCATTAAGGTTAAAAAACCGTGAGCCTTTAGAACCAATTTAGAGAAATATTACATTCCTGTGTCCCTCAATGGACTTCAAGAAAAATGTTTACTGTAAATATGAAAATCCTATTATTTGTGTAATTTGGCAAGACTTTTGTACTGTTTGGGACTGTGAAATGACTCGCTATTAAAGAGTCAGAAAGCTATGCTGGAGGCGACAGAAATTGTTACCTGATCCGGCTGTGTGGACTAAACACGGGATCAAATGTATCTCTCAAATAGTGGATCAGGGATCCCTTACGTCCCTAAACCAGTCTGAGGACTTTAATGTACCCCTCACACATAATTTTAGCTATTGTCAGCTCTCTCATGCCTTCAATCGTCAATTCGCTCGGGCCTCTATTAGGTTAATGGAGTTAGAGCTTAAACAGGTACTCAGAACAGATTGCACTGTCCACATCTCACATCTATGCTCATCTAATGTTGTTAGCCCTACCTCCTTTCGAACCACTTTGAAACAAGTGGCTGGGGAATGCTCCACATTTAGACAATGATGATTGGGATTATATATGGGATCTCTCATTTAAAACGCTTGTTTCTTTACGTGATTGATTCAGTTCAAAATAGTGAACAGAGCCTATTTAACCCCCTCTAGACTACACACACAAATCCCCGTTCTGGCTCTCGTGCCCGTGATTGCGGGTTCCTGGCAGCGATCACGCCTGCCGGCCACGCGCATTGGGTCCCCCGCCGTGCAGTGGGTGCTATGGTTTTTAAAGGAGCCGGCGTACAGGTACACCGTTTCGCGGGAACGAACCACTTGCCCCAATAGTATGTAACTCACCTCCCATCCCCTTTATATTATCCCCTACCCCACTAGTATGGGACTTACCTCCTATCCCCTTTATATTATCCCTTACCCCAATAGTATGGGACTCACCTACCATCCCCTTTATATTATCCCTTGCCCCAACAATATGGGACTCACCTACCATCCCCTTTATATTATCCCTTACCCCAATAGTATGGGACTCACCTACCATCCCCTTTATATTATCCCTTACCCCAATAGTATGGGACTCACCTCCCATCCCATGTATATTATCCCTTACCATAATAGTACGGGACTCACCTCCCATCCCCTTTATATTATCCCTTACCCCAATATTATGGGACTCACCTCCCATCCCCTTTATATTATCCCTTACCCAAATAGTATGGCACTCACCTACCATCCCATTTATATTATCTCTTGCCCCAATAGTATGGGACTCACCTCCTATCCCCTTTATATTATCCCTTACCCCAATAGTATGGGACTCACCTCTCAGCCCCTTTATATTATCCCTTACCCCAACAGTATGGGACTCACCTCCCATCCCCTTTATATTATCCTATACCCCAATAGTATGGGACTCACTTCCCATCCCATTTATATTATCCCTTGCCCCAATATTACAGGACTCACCTCCCATTCCCTTTATATTATCCCTTACCATAATAGTATGGCACTCACCTACCATCCCATTTATATTATCTCTTACCCCAATAGTACAGGACTCACCTCCCATTCCCTTTATATTATCCCTTACCCCAATAGTATGGGACTCACCTCCCATCCCATGTATATTATCCCTTACCATAATAGTATGAGACTCACCTCCCATCCCATTTATATTATCCCTTACCCCAATAGTATGGGACTCACCTCCCATCCCCTGTATATTATCCCTTACCATAATAGTATGAGACTCACCTCCCATCCCATTTATATTATCTCTTACCCCAATATTACGGGACTCACCTCCCATTCCCTTTATTTTATCCCTTACCATAATAGTATGGCACTCACCTACCATCCCATTTATATTATCTCTTACCCCAATAGTATGAGACTCACCTCCCATCCCATTTATATTATCCCTTACCCCAATAGTATGAGACTCACCTCCCATCCCCTTATTATTATCCCTTACCATAATAGTATGGCACTCACCTCCCATCCCCTTTATATTATCTCTTACCCCAATAGTATGGGTCTCACCTCCCATCCCCTTTATACCATCCCTTACTCATTATTCCTGCAATCATTTCTGCTGTCCCCTACAACACACAATAACTCCTAAATTGCTTTAGTAATGCTAAAATGTATTTGTTTCTATCAATAAAGTATATCTGAATCTTGAGAAAGAGTAAAAGAGAAACAGAAAGAGAGAGGGAGAAAACATGATAGAGAAAAAAATATCTTTTATGGTTAAACATTTTGCGATTGAACATATATTTAGGTCAGCTCTCTAAATATTACAAATAAATATTAAATACACCATACTATATTGAGCCAATGAAAAGTTTTTTAAAAAATGATGGCAGCATTCGTAATTCAGAAACAGCTGTCAAAATATTGCAGTACCACCATTATTCCACTTGACAGCAGTGTTTCCTCTTTTGCTAGCGTTATATGAGTTCCTATTCCAAGAAAAAGAAACTAAATTGCCTTTTATAGAACAAAAAAGCAAAAAAAATACTTCTTAACCATCTTTTTTTCCCCAACCCAGCTAAACTGACAGTGTCTGCTGGTATCACAGGGTCCCCATAAAACCCTGGGGCTATTGATTTGTAAATAACAGCAGTGATTTCTACTAGCTTTGTGTAGTAGGACCTCCAGTCTCTCACTTGTCTTGTGCATTACATGTAGTGTATGTAATGTGTGGCCAATGCTGATGTTAAGGCAGGCTCGGGTGCTAGGGTGGGCAGTGCCCACCTAGATTATAGTTGCCCTTGTAATAAGGCACTCTGATGGGGACACCTAATGTAAGGGGAAATATGATGGGTACCTTGATGTAAGGGGGGACTTTAATGGAGACCTTGATGTAAAGGGGAATCCAATGGGGACCTTGATGTAAAGGGGGACTTTGATGGGGACCTTGATGTAATGAGGGACTTTAATGGAGACCTTCATGTAAAGGGGAATCCGATGGGGACCTTGATGTAAAGGGGGACTTTGATGGGGACCTTGATGTAATGAGGGACTTTAATGGAGACCTTCATGTAAAGGGGAATCCGATGGGGACCTTGATGTAAAGGGGGACTTTGATGGGGACCTTGATGTAAGGAGGGACGCTAATGGTAACCCTTGATGTAAGTGGGAACTCTGATGGAGACCCATGATCTAAGGGGGAACTCTGATGGGTACCTTGATGTAAGGGGGAACTCTAATGGAGACCCTCATGTAAAGGGGGACTCTGATGGGGACCTTAATGTAAAGGGGACTCTAATGATAACCCCTGATGTAAGGGGAAACTCTGATGGGGAACCCTGATGTAGGGGGGACTCTGATAGGGACCCTGATGTAAGGGGGAACTCTGATGGGTACCCTGATGTAAGGGAGCTCTCAGATGGGGACAATTATATAGGAGGCAATTGGTTTAAGATGGGCTCCTGTTGGGGACCACAATGTAAGGGAGCACTCTGATGGGAACCCTGATGTAAGGGGGCACAGGTTCTGCTTAATCATCCTAATTTAATGACATGCTAATGCATACTAGTGTTCTCTGTTCCCGCTTATACCACCTTGATACTACCTATGGGTCATGACTTGTAGTGTACAGAAGTGTGCTGAGTGAACAGGGAATACTGGTTCCCGGCATCTCTATTACTCTATGTAACAGACTGTGAGTCACTGACATTTTTACTGCCCCCCCCCCCCCAGTTTTGATAGGCTAGAACTGGCCCTGTGTTAAGGGCTGCATTGAGGACCCCTGTACTTTGGATGTTAATAACTACTGCCATTAATGTCTGGTCTAGCAGAAAATGATCAATAGATCATTGGATCATCAAATGATAATCTAATATGTGTAAGACATCTTTATACAGCACATTAATATAGCTGTACAATGTTCTAATCATATAAAAAATAGTTTGTATGTGCAAACAATCATACAAGCCTTAATACCACCGAGTGATGACGTGGCTTGGAATTTTTAAATTTTTATTTCTATTGATAACATAGGAATGGACAGGGACAATCCAGCACTCCCAGTTACTTTATGGTTGATAAAGTAAGACAAACATCTCAGGCTACAGCTACATAATACACAGAAACTGGGAAACCATGTTATCAGCACAGGATCAGACAGTGAACAGAGCAGTAATTGTCAGACTTCAGTGGAACCTGTAAATTTTAGGGCCTATTTACAATTTTGCCACCAAGGTTTGCATTAGTGCACTGCAGTGAAATGAATCTTCAATGGCACCCCAACAGAGCAATCCAATGGACTTTGGTGTGTTACAATGGAAAAAGTGCTGTAAAGCCATTTTGTCCGCTCTAGTGCATTGTTGGCATTTATTTGAATGGGCTGCCTTAACACAACGCCCATTAGGTGCAGCATAACGCATGCTGAAGCAACCTACCATAACTTGTTCTCTTTTAGGACAGTTCCTTTTACAGAAAGTAATAGACAAGGAAGACGTAGATGTGTATCTTGGGCAGGGCTTTTTTTCAGCGGGAACGTGGGGGAAGGCAGTTCCGGCACCTCCAGCCCTGAATGTATTCTATGGCAAAGTGTGCTGGAGAGTCAATTGATGCTGACTGATGGGGGATCTATTGTCACTGGGGATCAATTTTTTTGTGGGGGTATATTGTTGCTGGGGTGGTATTTTGTTGCGGGGGATCCATTGTTGCTGGGGGGAGGTCTGTCATTGTGTGTGGGGAGATCTATTGTTGCTGTGGTGGGGTCTGTTGCTGCTTGGGTGGGGTCTATTAAATTCCATACAATTTAGTAGCACAAAATGATACTTGGTTCTGTGTTCTCTAAAAAGGGGTGGTACTGAGAGGTGGGTAGGGGGTGGCGCCAAGAGACAGTGCTCAGAGGTGGGTAGGGGGGCAGAGACGGAGGGTGACTCATAAGGGGTGAGTTCCTGCACCTATTCTCTGAGAAAAAAAGCCCTGATCTTGGGTGAATAAAGAATTGTGCCAGAAGGTCTAGTCGTTCCTTTTTAAATAATCATGAATATCCAACTTTGCAAAGATCACAAATTACCCAATTGGTCTACGTAAAACCTTAAAGCGAAGTTCCACTCAAAAGTGGAAGCTCCACTTATCTGCCTCCTCCTTCCCTCCAGTGCCACAATTGGCACCTTTCAGGGGGAGTGGGTACCTGTTTTTGACAGCTACCTGCTCCTACTTACGGGTGATCTCGCCCGAAGTTAGGCCCCCTCCTACTTCCCCCGTCACCAGGCCATTCAGAAAGCGCAGCGCTCTTCGCACATGTGCAGTAGGGAACCGGCTGTGAAGCCACAAGGCTTTACTGCCAGTTTCCCTTGGAAGCAATGGCGGCGGCAGCAGCACTCAAGAGTAGAGAATTATCGGCTTGGGTGCTGACATTGCGGGATCCCTGGACAGGAAAGTGTCCTAATATTAAAAGTCAGCCGCTCGGCTACAGTATTTTTTAGCCAGGGCCGGTACTGGGGGTGGGCGGGATGGGCAGCTGCCCTGGGCGGAATGATTTAGTTGGAGGAGGAGGGCGCTGTCTGCCGGGTGTAACCACTGCATGCACACAAACTAGGTAGATTCAGAAACCCCCCTCTCCCCTCTGTGCTATTGTACTCTGATCCACTGATCAGAATACAATGTTTTAATTATTTTTATTGATACATTTTTTCACATATACAAAGAACATTTCATATTATTACAAATTCTTATATATTACACATATACAATACTTGTACATAAATAAATACATAACAAATAAATAAACACACAAAAAAAAAAAATAAATAAATAAAAAACCACAATCAACAAAACACATGGATCAATCTCGATATATTTTTCAAAGAAACCAATAGTAGTCCCCCGTCTTCCCCCTCTTCCTGATATAATTCATTACCCCCAGAATACAATGATCAGCGCTGCAGCCCGCTGATCAAAGGAGGATTTCCAGCAGGGCCATTTGACAGAAGCCAAGGTCAGCTTCAGCTAGTTCTTGAGCTCCATTTACAGTCTTCAGAAATCAACCTTGGGCAGCCATTATTGCTATTACTCCTTATTGGCTGTAAACCAAGCCATCATCAAAGCAATCTAATTGGCTCTGTGTGTATGTGTGTAATACTGGTGTACTCCGCAACCATTACATATGTTTTGGTGCGCTGCACATGCTTCAACTAGCTCCGCCCCCTGCGCATTTTGGCATCTTCGCCCTGGGCACTGAATTAACTTGTCCCACCACTGTTTGTAGCAGCTGACTTTTTTTCTGAAGGAGGCTGGAGCTCCTCTTTAAAGCACAGGTCCATGTAATGACCCACATTTACCCTTTAACCCTCCCTTTCCCTTTCCCTTGTCCAACATTATTTTTATTACCTTGTTCCTGCATTGATAAACAACATTTAATACTCCTTGAGACATCAGGAGCAGTTGGCGGGAGCTCAGTTGCTATTGAGCTAGCAAAAGCCCCAGAACTATATCTCTGAAGACTCCTTTGCTGCACATGGTGTGTGTCAGATCAATAGGTATTTGTCTGTAATTGCAGCATTTTTAAAGAGGAAAAAAAACTAGGAAATTGTATTGCAGGGCCACATATTGATTTATAGAGTCCTGCCAGTGTGGTAACCCACACTGAAAGGAATATAGAGGCCAACATTGTTGATCTCTTCTAAAGCCCCATACACACGGTCGGAAAATCCGACCACCAAATCCATCGGATTTGGTCCGACGGATTTAGTCCGACACTGGTGTTGCATACACACGGTCGGACAAAGTTGTCGGAAAATCCGATCATTCTGAACGTGGTGACGTTTGTTGCCTACGACGGGACTACGTAGAGGCTAGTAGCCAATAGCTTTGGTCTTGTAATGTGATCTGAGCAAGGACTATAGAGGCCAACATTGTTGATCTCTTCTAAAATTCTTCATTACTTGTTGCATGCTTGTTCTGGGTTAATGACTCAGAAAGAACTGAAGCTAAAGACAAACAGATAGTATTTTCAAAAGAAGGTCACCAATGGTAGCCTACATGCATCTCCCATTGAAATGTTCTACTAAGCTACAAGCCAATTGAATTCTCTACTAAAACGTTGATGCCTTCTGAAGTCTAATAATAGGGTCCAAAGCTTCCAGATATGCCAGGTAATGCTCTGTATGTACTTTCGTTGATGACAGATAAATGATAACCTCAAATGAACTGAATATCCCTACAACACAGCATGGTTATCTATCTGTAAGTTATTTATGATGTATATGTAGTCTGAGATCATCCAGTGCCAAATGTAGCTGTGCTTCTAGAGAGTTATGTTCTTTTGACAAATGTACAAAGCTAGAAAATTTTGCCTCAAGTATAAATTGGATGATTTTAGCTGGGGTGTACTTGCTATGGACAAAATGTGTCCTTAAAGGGGTGTTTCAGCAGCTAAAAAAAAAATTTTTTTTAAAAGTCAGCAGCTAAAAAAAAAGTAGCTGCTGACTTTTAATAAGTACACTTACCCTCCCAGGGCGCCCGCGATGTCGGTCGTGGAGGCCGAGATGTCCCCCAGCGCACCGGTCCCAGCGCCGCCATCCTCAGTAAGGGAAATGGGCAGCGAAGACTACGGCTTCACTGCCCGTTTCCTACTGCGCATGCGCGAGTCGTCGTGCGGCCTACTGCGTATGCGCGAGTCGGCGCGCGGCGCTTTGTGAATGGAGAACGCGATGTGTTGTGGGACACACAGTTCCCATAACACACCGCGCCCCATTCACTAGAAGACGGCGCTAGGAGCAGAAGACAGAACAGCTCCGCGGAACAGGAAGAGGCAGATTAGGACGATCTGCCCAGCAACAGCCATTTCTGGTAAGTAAAAAAAAAAAATTTTTTTTATTTTTCATTTTAAATTTTTATTAACATTTTTATCAATTTTTTTTTTCAGGGTGGCCCTTCACTTTAAAGTGATTGTAAAGTCATTTTTTATAAATAAACATGATATACTTGTGGAAAAATTGAGACAGAATCCGCAATATGTGGCACCACATCCAATTATGTAGAAAGAATTGTGAAGAAAATGGAAAGACAGACTTTGAAGGCTCTAGTCCTATATTGGACACTATACACCAGGGCTCAAGTCCTGCAGGAACGCATGGGAACGGAGTTCCTGTACTTTTTCTACAACAGGAACGCAGTTCCCTTTAGCAGATGTGTCCTGCAAGATTTTGAAGTATGCGAGCTGTGTGGCAGATGCTACACCAGCAGCCGCTGACACAGCTCGCAATAGTAAGTGACGCACACCAGGAGTGGACTGACCATTCAGGCATTGCCAGTAGGGGCCCCATGACAGCTTCCACTTTGTTTTACCTGTCAATCACAGCTAGCTGACGGGTAGATCAGGTCCCTGCTGCTAAGAGATTGTGTTTAGTCAGACCTCTTGTGATGCGCTCCTCCCCACCAGCCCCTCCTGATTTTCTTTCTCCTTATCTCCCCCCCCCCCCAGTCTCCTGCATACTTGCGCTGTGTGTCCCGCTGAATCCCCCCCTCCTCCATCTTCAGTGCCATATGGTGAGAGAACCCAGAGGAGGAGCACAGCTATTCTGCTCACAGGACATGCAGGGAGAGAGGTGAGCTGAGGGAGGAACATCAGTTTGGGGTGGTAAGCTGAGCACAATACCTGGCAAAGTTTAATGCCAGGAGGGAAGTTTATGTGAAGGGTTGGAATAGCAGCGAGTGTGTGTTGGAGCCCTGCAGAGTTTGCAGCCCCCCAAGCTAACATACATCTCCTAAGCAGGGACACATCACTATCTCCCCAAGCATTCTGTCCAGATAATGTGCAGTTCATTTATGACCTTTCCGTTTAACCCTGTGTTATCCAAACTCTGTTCAATGAAAAGTGTAAACTCACCACATAAACACTCTATATACAAAATTCAATTCCCCAATAAAGATCAGAACATGATGTTCACATTTGCATGGAAGCACAATTGAATGAATGCTGATTATTCAGAGAATCACTGTATTTATGTTTATTGAGGCTTTTTAAGCTTCATACACACAATACGAAAATTGGATGAAAAATACCACTTTTGAAGCGTTCGTGCATATGAGCGTATCATTTTTTTTGGTGGGGGAGTGGCTCTTGGGTGGGAGTTCCCACACTTTTTTCAACAGGACTTGACCCCTGCTATACACTGTGGCATACCTATGTATCCACCCTTGCTGCATGTTTTAATATGAGATTTAATACATTTTTATATTTTATTTTACTTCTGAGTAATATTTCTTCCCTACTGGGATTATAGTGGCAGCCTTCAAAGTCCGATCAGATCAGAGTCATGCATTGTCATAGTGCAGCTGCCATCATCATATCAACAAATTACACCGCGTGTCCTGGCCCTAGTTGGTATGGTGCTGGAGGCTGGTACACCAATACTATAGAAACCCATGACACTGATCCAGGGGAAGCCTGGTTGGGAAATACTGGTCTAGTGAGTGACATTGGGGAAATACACCATCAAACATGCATTTTTACATCCGCTTAATGTGTAAATGGGAAAACTGGAAATTGAAAACGTGCAAAATAACCAGTTTGGTTTTAACCATAAATAAGCCTCAATGGACTAGGGGAGCATTAGTATACTAATGAAAACAGCAATAATAATCTGAAAAGGTCAGCAACCCCTAGCAGTGCTAGGACAAGGTCACCTGGAACCCAGGGCGAACATGCCAAACGTCGCCCCCCCCCCCCTCCCAAGATGGATGAACATTATGTCAGCATGCTTACCCCTAAGCATAAATTCCTCCTCCTGAAATGCCCCCTCCCAGCACAAATCTTTGCCCCCTCCCAGCTCAAATAGTCTGTCGTCAATCCCCCCCCCCCCCCCCCCAGCACAATCCCCCCCCCTCAAATTTCCCCTAAGAGTACACTTCTCCTCCCACTCCAAATCCCCAACCCCCCCTCCTAGCCCAAATCTCCCACACACACACATTTCCCCTCCTGGCTGCGATCATCCCTAGTAGCACAACCCCCCCCCCCCCCCCCCCAAAAAAATTTTTTATTTCCCCTCTCTACCATATCACCTCTTCTAGCACAAACACCTCAAATCCTCCTTTCTAGCACAAATCTTCTTCCCCCTATCCCTCTTCCCAACACAAATTCCCCCAAATCACCTTTCCTAGCACATTCCCCCCCCCCCCCCCCCATGTTTCCCCACCTAGAAAAATTCTTACCACCGGCTTCCCCCAAAATTCCCCCACTCAACACAAATCCCCTCTCCCCAATCTGCTCATGGTGCCCCCTGACTCACATGATGCCAGAGTGCCCAGGGCAGCCTCCCCCTTCCTGCCCACCCCTTGTCCCGGCCTTAACCCCTAGCAACCAATCAAAGTTCAGAATACTGAGGTCCCCTCGGATATGCGATTATCTCTAATCAGTTGCTATGTACTACAGCACTTTGCACATCATTATTCTTTTCTAAAATCTCTGATTAGATAAATTACTCATCATGGACACTTACTTCCGTCAGCTGTGCATATTAAAAATGATTTTTTCGGTTGGGTAATAGGTTACCATGGGGAAAAATGGCTTTCCTAATTACAAATGTGCGGCAAGGCTTTCATGCAGTCCACTTTGGCATTGATAAATCAGAGAGGAGTTTCCACCTCTTTCAGGCCATAATTTAGGTGTCGCCATGGCGATGTGTTCGTCGTGACCACTTTCCTTCAAATTGAATGTAATGAAGTCATTTTCTTGTTGTTTGAACAACTTTATTAGCATAATAGCGACCCAAAACAAAGCATATTCATTTTCTTTCTGCATTGCTATTCATTACAGTACAGAGACAGCTTTACTTATATCAGAAGGTGAGCACGCCTCAAAGGCCTGGAGATACAAATTCTGATTTTGTGCTGCTCTATGACGATAGGTTATAGGCGCAATCTAATTATTGACTTGTACTGTGGTAATAAATACTGGAATTTACAATATATTTTGCTGTGGTTACATCTATACGGTCCCAGGTCAGTGGATAACTGGCACCAGGGGGGGGGGGGGGGGGGGGGGCTGGCACTCAACACACCCAGACAGCCAGCGTAGCTCTTCAAGACAGTGAGGACCAGCAGCACAGGCAGTAGGACAGGTAAATATTAAAGTGGAGTTCCACCCAAAAGTGGAACTTCTGCTTTAAGTACCCCTCACCCCCTGACATGCTACAATTGGCATGTCATTTTTTTGGGGGGGAAGCGGGTACCTAGTTTTGAAAGCTCCCACTTCCTGGTCTGGTCGCTTGGCCGCATAGGCGACTCCTCCCTCCCTGCAATCTTCATAGGTCCCAGAAGATTGCCTGGCCACTGACAGAGCGCAGCGCAACTCGCGCTTGCGCAGTACGCACCCGGCTGTGAAGCCGCAAGCTGTCACAGCCGGATGCCCACACTTACAATGCTGATGCCGCGGAGAGGCGGGGGAGAGGAGTGAGGCTTCGAGCGGCCACATCGCTGGACCGCGGGACTGGTGAGTGTGTGTTTATTAAAAGTCAGCAGCTACACTTTCTGTGGAACTGCGGCCTGGGGCCAGATGTGGCCCTATGATTGATTTTATCTGCCCCTTTGGGCATTACTCCCCCTGCTATCAGCAACAGTGGGGCATAGTTTCTGCCACTGACACCAACAATGGGGTAATATTCCTCCCATTGACACCAATAATAGCGCATTATTCCTCCCATTGACACCAATGATGGCGCACTATTCCTCCCATTGACACCAATAATAGCGCATTATTCCTCCCATTGACACCAATGATCACGCACTATTCCTCCCATTGACACCAATGATGGGCACTATTCCTCCCATTGACACCAATGAGGGCACACTAGTCCTCCCATTGATACCAATGATGGGGCACTATTCCTCACATTGACACCAATGGCCCTTGGGGCATTACCCCCCCTGCTATCAGCAACAGTGGGGCATAGTATCTGCCACTGACACCAACAATGGGGTATTATTCCTCCCATTGACACCAATGATAGTGCACTATTCCTCTCATTGACACTAGTGATGGTGCATTATTCCTCCCATTAACACCAAAGATGGTGCATTATTCCTCCCATTGACACCAATGATGGCACACTATTACTCCCCCTAAAACAAATCATGGGGCATTGTTTACTCCCTCTGACACCAAGACATTTTCTACTCCCACTGGTCACAGTGCGGCCCCCCTTAAAACACCAGGACATTTTATTACTCCCACTGGCAAAAGTGTGCCCCCCCCCCCCTTAACTTTGAAGGACAGTAAACTGGCCCTTTGTTTACAAAGTTTGGAGACCCCTGCTTTAAGGGAACAGGATCCATTATTTTATTTTAGGGTAATAAACGCTTTAAGGAATTGAAATTGTGATTTTTGCTTAATTGTATGCAGTGCGATGGGGGGCATAGGGGGCGGGACCATTTAAATGGTAGGAGTCCTTAACATGTTAATTTAATTTCAAAAGTAATTTATTTACATTTGGCACTTCCATTAAAAGAATATTTGGTCATCCTGCGATGAAAGTCTATGTTCATTCACTTCTTTTCAAGGGGTGGCCACTGCTTGTACTCCTGCATTGTCACCTTGTTAAATGTGATCCTGGTGGAGATTACAAGGGGCCAAGCTGATATACATTGCTTAGGCATTGTCCACTGTTGTCCCTATCAGAAAACTTGTCTTGAGTAATGATGTGCTGCCAATACTGTCAGAGGCGGCTCTCTAATTAGGCAAATTAGGCAGTCGCCTAAGGCCTCGCACTCTTGGGGCCTCACGGCCGCCTAATTCGCCTGATCTGTGTGTTACAGTTGAAGGGAATATCATGCAATTTATACAGTTAATTTCTATTGCTTTAAATATTTTTCCCATTTTGGGCATAAGTGGGGCCTCATGTCTAAGATTTGCCTAAGGCCTCACAAAGCCTAGAGCAGCCTCTGAATACTGTAAGTGTAGAGTCTAATGGAGCTCAACATGGCTGAACTGTAAAAAAAAAAGGATTAATAAAAGGTGAAAACAGTATTTTATGGAAATTTAAAGCAGAACTATACTCACCTTGTCTCCAGCGATGTTGCATCCCGGAGCTCCCTGCCAACCGTTGATACCCTATATTACCAAAAGTATTGGGACGCCGGCCTTTACACACACATGAACTTTAATGACATCCCAGTCTTAGTCCATAGGGTTCAGTATTGAGTTGGCCCACCCTTTGCAGCTATAACAGCTTCAACTCTTCTGGGAAGGCTGTCCACAAGGTTTAGGAGTGTGTCTATGAGAATGTTTGACCATTCTTCCAGAAGCGCATTTGTGAGGTCAGGCACTGATGTGGACGAGAAGACCTGGCTCGCAGTCTTTGCTCTAATTCATCGCAAAGGTACTCTATCGGGTTGAGGTCAGGACTCTGTGTAAGCCCCGTCAAGTTCCTCCACCTCAAATTTGCTTATCCAAATCATTTGGTGGAGGGGGGATTATGGTGCAGGGTTGTTTTTCAGGAGTTGGGCTTGGCCTCTTAGTTCCAGTGAATGGAACTCTTAAGGCGTCAGCATACCAAGACATTTTGGACAATTTTATGCTCCCACATTTGTAAGAACAGTTTGGGGACGGCCCCTTCCTGTTCCAACATGACTGCGCACCAGTACTGGAAGAATGATCAAACATTCCCATTTTACAATATAGTGTAGCTATATAGATAGATAGATACTGTATCTTATAGCCGCTTTCATTGGCTGGGCCGATATGACATCAGTCCCAAGCATGTGCGGGAGTGCAGTCAAATTTGGCATTTCAAATTTCTACAGCGAGCTGCTAATGTTCAGCTCACTGTACAGGAGTGAACAGGTAGGGGAGTCATTTTAATGCAGAAGAAACAAAGCATGTCTCGTCTGCATAACATATCCTGCCTGCTTCGACCATTTTTGTTTTTATTAAAGTGGAAGTAAGCCCTCCAATCGCTTTCAGTCAAGGAAGCTGCCATCTTGGCCTCTAATAATTCTTCAACTGCCATAATGCTGCACATGTGATCAGTTATGACACCAGCCATTGGATGGTTTGAAAGTTTGGTTGAGAGCACAACCAATGTGAACGTTAGCATTTACGGCATGCCAAGAATGTAAGTGTTTTTTGAAACTGGGTTTACTCCCGCTTTAAATATGGCAATGGTTTATCCAATGTCAAATATTTCACATGCAGCTCCTGGCGAGATCAGGATCCATACTCCAAAATCACATCTCAAGTGCTGGCTCAGCTCATCTCCACCGAAGGATTCAAATGTACAAGCAGTAGAAATGCTGCACATATAATATTCTCCCTTTAAAAAAATAGCCAGCAGGAACAAGTTCTACTCTGACATGTTTCACGCCAATCACATCACTTTCTCAAAGAATCAGAGAAGCTGTGCCTAGCACAAAACATATCAGAATAGACCTGTTCAGTCATATCAGAATGTTACTGCTGGCTATTTTAATAAAGGGAGAGCATTATTTGGCATATTGGTGTGCAGCATTACCTTTTACACAGAGCAGCTAAGTATACTATTTTTTGTAATTAAAAAAAAAGCTTTACAACCACTTTAACAGCAATGTATATTGTTATACTGGGTCAACCTGTGATCAACTTGCTTTCATGCTGTCTCTCTCTAATTGCAACTCTGTATAGATTAGGCAGGGAGGGGGAAGGAGGGAAACAAATTATTCTCTCTAATCTATTTAGCTGTTTGTGTAAACTGAGCGTCTGCTTACTAATAACAGACCCATTTTCATTTCTTTATTTTTAGCTAAGGCTAGCATTATTCCTATAGCCTACTAATTTAAATAAGAGCCATTAATATGCATTATTTCATGTTCAACTGAAAATGTGAACATATATTGCATTCCCATGACAAAAGCTGAGGAACAACTCTTTATATGATTCTGAGGGAAATATTTGGAATGACCTTGGTGCTTTTGCAATGAAAGAAAACTACATCCGGATCCCTGCTGTGGATAACATGCACAAGTTAAGACTTGTTTGAATTACAACATTGTTGGTTTCATTTGTATTGTTTGCCAATCGTCTGATAATACATTTTTATTTGCAGTAGTCAGACCTCATGTAAGTAAATAGTGTGGAGATATAGGGACCTGAGCCGCATAAACTTCCTCTTTGCAGTGAAAGCTGAAGTTGATCCAATTCCTGCACCTTTAAACCTCCGATCACCCCAATTCCTGTACCTTCAAACCTCAGATCACCCCAATTCTTGCACCTTCCGACCTCAGATCACCCCAACTCCTGCACCTTCAGACCTCAGATCACCCCAATTCCTGCACCTTCAAACCTCAGATCACCCCAATTCCTGCACCTTCAGACCTCAGATCACCCCAATTCCTGTACCTTCAAACCTCAGATTACCCCAATTATTGCACCTTCCGACCTCAGATCACCCCAACTCCTGCACCTTCAGACCTCAGATCACCCCAATTCCTGCACCTTCAGACCTCAGATCACCTCAATTCCTGCACCTTCAGACCTCAGATCACCCCAACTCCTGCACCTTCAGACCTCAGATCACCCCAATTTCTGCACCTTCAAACCTCAGATCACCCCAATTCCTGCACCTTCAAACCTCAGATCACCCCAATTCCTGCACCTTCAAACCTCAGATCACCCCAATTCCTGCACCTTCAGACCTCAGATCACCCCAATTCCTGCACCTTTGAACCTCAGACCAGTCCCAATTTCTGCATCAAAAACACAGAGCTTTTACATTGATACCTGCTGCAGAAATTCCAAATAAACATAAGCCCATCAGAGTCCCTCGTTCCCATCAGGATCCCGTTACATAAAAGTTCCCAATAAGGTTCACCCTTACAGAGTCCCCTTACATCAGGGTCCCCATCAGAGTATTCCTTACACAAGGGTGCCCATCAAAGCCCCCCTTTAATCAGAGTACCCATCAGAGTCCCCCCCTACATCAGGGGTCCCCATCAAAATCTCCCCTAATACTAGGGATCCCCATCAAATTTCACCTTACATCAAGGGTCCCCATTAGAGGCTCCCTTACATCAAGGTCCCCATCAAAGTCCCCCCATACATCAAGGTCCCCAGCAATTTCCCCTTTGCATGAGGGTCTCCATTAGAGTCCCGCTTAGCTAATACACTTAAAGCATAGTCAGGAGCCTGGAGACCCTGAGAGTGTGGCTGTAGCAGCAGGCAGATGCAGAGCAGGTCTGGACAGAAGAAGTACAATTCTCTTATGAATGCTGGGGTTTTTGGTTGTTGGTCTGAAGTTGGCGGTCCAACAATGGTACAATGACAGCACAGCCAGGGGAACCTGAGCTGGAGAGCGGAAAGGGTTGGGTTGTTGATGTTGGGGAGAAATTGAAACCACAAACTGACCTGAAGACCTGAGTGAGAGTCCACTGAACCTAGATGTGGGCCCTGCACTAGAAGGAAAAAGAGGGTAAGCGGTTGGGCTTATTCATATAACAATGTTTGCAGCCAGAGGTAGGCCTATGCTGGTACTGGGAGGTGGTTCAACATCTGAAAGTCTTGTTGTGACATCTGGCAGGTCTCTGTAAAATATCATGGATGTGGTTGGGCCATGGGTGCAGCAGGACAAGCTAGGCATTGTAATTGACAGCCTAGTGAACTTATGGCAGCTGTACTGCATTGGTAGGACAACCAGGACGTAGGGGCCCAGCGAAGTATCCTCAGGCTAATCCAAGCCTGCACTCATTCCATATGACTATCTTCCAGGTGCAACCTTATTTTCAAAGAATCCGCATAAGGGACTTCAACAGACTGCTCATCCAACTAATCATACCCAAAAAGAAAATTTGCATTCCGACAAATAATAAAACAATGAGTAGAACTGTGTCCCCTAAAAATAATTTTTTCTTACAACATATAAAATATACACCGAAAATACAATGGTAAATACTTAAACAAATAGTAAAAAAGGAACACTATAACAAGTGTATCCTGGGACTTACTATTATACATATTGCGTAAGGATTGAATGCTGAACTGAATGCCACTGAAAAAAAAAACATCTTAAGCAATTGTATTATTACAAGTGTGGAATCTATGTCAGATCAAGAGGGTACAGACAGGTGCCATGTCTCCGAGGACTTGTAAATCTCTATAGGATAAATCACACTTAAATAGACTTCACGTCGAACTTCTTGGCATGAAGCATATGGTAGAAACATATCTCCCAACTTTTTGAGATGGGAACGAGGGACACCTATTAGCAAAATAATCTAGGCATAGGACAAACCCCCTTAAAGGAGATTTATCAAAATAAATGATTAGTGAAGCCCACAAGTGCCTTTTTTTACCACTACTATTACTTTATATTGGCTTTTGAAATTTACAAATGCACCAATTTAGAAATTGGATGAAAAGTTTAGCACTGGGAAACACTTTTTGAAAGATAAAAAGTACATTTATATACAACTATATACCATAGATCAGACCAAAATGAGGGACAAATGAGGATGAAAGGACAGGGGGACTTTGTTCCAAATCAGGGACAGTCCCTCGAAATCAGGGACAGTTGGGAGCTATGTAGAAATCACCATAGCACTGCATTATCACATAACTATAAATATACAGTATATTTGAATATTGTTGATATACTGTATATACATAATCAATATTCCACTCCCAAATGTGGGAGTAATGGTGTATGGCTCCAGTAGCTGGCTCCCTTGTATCTGTATGGTGTGCACCAAGGACTTTGTATAAATATAAGGATAACCCAATAATCGCTGTAAATAGTCCAGTTAATTAATCACAATATATAATAAGCCAGTGTTTATGTATGACAAAGTGTGTCATCCAACAGTGTAGACTTTATAGTTAACTCTGAATCATAAACCCCATCCAACATAACAAATGTCAAAAAAGGAGTAAATATAATTCAGATGAGTATGGAAATTATATAGTGCAACTATCCAGGGGTGTCTATTGATGGTTGTTCAAGGCCATGAAATATCCGTGCAGCTAAGACCCCTTTCACACCACACCGCCCATAGCGTCGGCGGTAAAACGCCGCTATTTTTAGCTGCGTTTTACCGTCGGATTTGCGGCGCATTTCGGCCGCTAGCGGGGCGCTTTTACCCCCGGCAAAACGCTGCAATAGTGGCGTTTTGCCAGCGGTATTACAGCGCTGCCCCATTGATTTCAATGGGGAGCAGCGGTGAGTTCACCGCTCCAAAGAAGCTGCTGGCAGGACTTTTTGTGACGCCCTGCCAGCGCACCGCTGCAGTGTGAAAGCCCTCAGGCTTTTACACTACAGACAATGGTGCAGCTGTTTTAGGGCGGATTGCAGGCGCTATTTATAACGCTATAGCGCCTGCAAAACGCCCTTGGTGTGAAAGGGGTCTAAGGCTCAAATTTAACAGCTCAATTAGCCCAGCCAGCATATGTGCTGTATGTTGCCTAGCAAGAGTGTTGTACTGTAGCATAGCACTGATAACTGGACCAATAAGGCTACCCCCCTTGTTTGAAATTTCACAGGACCAATATACATTATCCCACAAAAGTGAGTACACCCCTCACATTTTTGTAAATATTTTATTCTATCTTTTCATGTGACAACACTGAAGAAATGACACTTTGCTACAATGTAAAGTAGTGAGTGTACAGCTTGTATAACAGTGTAAATTTGCTGTCCCCTCAAAATAACTCAACACACAGCCATTCATGTCTAAACCACTGGCAACAAAAGTGAGTGCACCCCTAAGTGAAAATGTCCAAATTGGGCCCAATTAGCCACTTTCCCTCCCGGTGTCATGTGACTCATTAGTGTTACAAGGTCTCAGGTGTGAATGGGGAGCAGGTGTGTTAAATTTTGTGTTATCGCTCTCACTCTCTTATACTGGAGGTTCAACATGGCACCTCATGGCAAAGAACTCTCTGAGGATCTGAAAAAAAGAATTATTGCTCTACATAAATATGGCCTAGGCTATAAGAAGCTTGGCAAGTCCGTGAAACTGAGCTGCAGCATGGTGGCCAAGACCATACAGAGGTTTAACAGGACAAGTTCCACTCAGAACAGGCCTTGCCATTGGTCGACTGTATAATAATGGGGTCGATGAGCCAAATGTCACAGCAACATGAGTTTTCACCACAGGGTAGTGTACATAAATGCATGTATTTTTCTTTCTGAATAAGGCTGAATCATACTGCAAATAAGACTGAGGACTGAGTGGTATTCCCTCTGTATTCACTGTGGCTTTAAATTAAGCATCTAATCCAGGTACTGCAAATAGTGCATACAAGTGTCTTTCAGTCATAAAGCAGATGCCCACTCACAGCTCCTTTGGTGGCAAAGGTTCATGCCAAGACTAGTTTCAGTTCAAAGATAGAATAGTGCATACCAGTCTCTATAAATTACAGGGAAAAACTCAAGTCCTTTTAGGCTAGGTTCACACTGCTGCAGTGTGACCATGTGATGCAACTTGGATGCTACTTGGTTGTGGTTTGCATAGTCTTTGGAGCCAGAATTGAACTGGAATCTCACCAAAGTAGTAAATTTTCCCAAAATCACGGTGTACTGCATTGATGTGAACAGGTCCCTTTGAAAGCGATCTGATTTCCATTGTCATGTGATTCTGTGAGACTCAAAGTGAATCGGAATTTGCACTAGTGTGAACCAGGCCTTAGCGGCAAAGGTTCATGACCAGAATCGTCATAGGTCAATAAGTGACACAGTCCATATTCCCATTGCACACATTCCTGGAATGAGCTCTCAAGGTACCGTGTGCTGCAGCGACCACCAGCTGGATACTGGAACATACACAGCCAAATGTAAAAATTTGCCAGCACACCAGGGACCTTCAATTACACTATATGTTTAAAAGTATTGGGACACCTGCCTTTCCATGCACAAGAACTTTAATGGCATCCCAGTCTTAGTCCGTAGGGTTCAATATTGAGTTGGCCCACCCTATGTCCAAATGATTTTTTATTGAAGAAAGATCACATCACAGTGTAGTGCAACATTTCAGAGCTACGCAGGACCCCTTCGTCAGGCATGTCATCACATGCCTGACAAAGGGGCTCTGCATGGCTCCAAAACGTTTCACTACACTGTTTGTGATGTGATCTTTCTTTAGTAAAAGAACTTTTGGACGTAATTGAAGATCTTTGGTGTGCTGGCAAATATTTACATATTTAGGTCAATAAGTGAGATACAACAGGAAATTAGAGGAAATCTCTCCAAAGCGAACAGAATCACCATCTTAAAACGCTGTAACAGGAACAGGCATCCCCATGGGAGGATTTGCCTTCACCTTTGAGTGACAACTCAAAATGGTTATCAGGGCAAATAGAGGGTGAATCTACAAAGTGGGGGCACAGACTGCAATAAAAACTTAACACAGGGTCTATCTCTTCTCTACTCTATCCAGAATTTAAAAAACTCAATATCATGGATTCAGAATGTGCCAAATCCAAATTTCAGTGTTATCTTTGGTTTTAATTTTCAAAATGCTTCTAGGAGAAGGGATCAAAGACTGCTTCAAAAGCGGTTTCTGCCTCATATTTGCTTCAGCCGCTCCCTTTAGCTTGACTCCCAGTGTCATCATACACCATCCTTTTATATTGGTTTCCCTAGTAGAATATTTATGGAAGTGACTCGGGCTGTTTTTGAGCCCCATTGTCTCATCAGACAGGGCTGCCAGGAACTTCCCAAACCACTCTATACAATTTTACACAATTTCTTGCACTATAGGACACAATTTTCTGAAAATTACAAATTTCCGAGGTTCGAGAATTTTTAAAAAGCTTTACCAAACCACAGCTGATTGAAGTTCACTTACAGTATCTCTAATGAACCATATGCAGTGGGGAGAATAATTATTTGGTCCCCTACAGATTTTGTAAGTTTGCCCACTTACAAAGAAATTAAGGGTCTATCATTTTTATCATAGGTGTACTTTAAATGATAGAGACAGAATATCAACCAAAAATCCAGAAAAACACATGATACAATTGTTATAAATTGAGTTGCAGTTCAGTGAGTAAAATAAGTATTTGATCCCCAAGCAAAACATGACTTAGTACTTGGGGGAGAAGCCCTTGTTTGCAAGCATAGAGGTAAGACGTTTCTTGTAGTTAGTGACGAGGTTTGTACACATCTTTTTGACAGATCTTCTCTAAATCCTTGAGGTTTCTAGGCTGTCGCTTAGCAACTCAAAGTTTCATCTCCCTCCATACATTTTCTATAGGATTAAGGTCTGGAAACTTCATGACCTTAATGTGCTTCTTCTTAAGTCACTCCTTTGTTGCCTTGGTGGTAAGATTTGGGTCATTGTGTGTGTTTTTAGAAGGCAGTAAATGTAAAGCTCCCCGATGGGGCGCAGCCAGCATAAAATAAACTGGTAAAGGTTTTTGCTCTTCCCTACTCAACCCAAAACATTTTAAAATTGTTTTGGCTATAGACTATACATACATTTTTAGATTATCAACAACAATACCAGAAAAACACCAGCTAGGTGGCACCTCTATCTGGCAGGCAGAGAGGTTTGTCATCACAAAGAGAGACCTTCCAATAATGTAAAATTCACTATTTTGTTGAGTGAAGGGAGAAAGTATCAGGCATGTACCATAACCAGGGCCGTCTTAATAGCATCATGGCCCTTGGACAAGTAATGTACTGGAGCCCCTACCAGCCTGCCCCAATTTACGCACCTATTCTCAAGAATTAAAGTATAAATATTTGATAGAATAAAAATATATTTATCACTACTTTCAATAAAATCTATTTAAACCAATTAGAAAACATGCCAATTATCCAAGACTAAATAACACAAAGGGCACAGTACAGGGAGGGAAGTAGAAGGGCACTGTCCGGGGGGGGGAGCAGGAGGGAACAATACTGGGAGATCAAGAGGGCACAGTACAGGGTCTGCGATGCTTCCCATGACACAGCCATTCTGGGACAGTTTAGTAAAAAGCCTGACTGTCCCGGCAAATCCAGGACAGTTGGCAAGTATGATGTAATGCAAGATTGTCATGGGGCCCCCAGGCACCTGGGGCCCCTGGGCAGTGCCCAGAGGTGCCCATGCGCATTAAGATGGCCCTGACCATAACCAGATACTGGTGAGAGCCTGAAGCTCTGACAACATCTTCAAGGACAGTCAGATATCTTCCCACCTACTCTTCTAAAAAAAAAAAAACTATCTACGGGCAGTCTAACATACAAAAAATAAAAAGGTAAACATTTTTGGTAGGCAAATAGTACTATATAGTAATAGTACTAATAGTAATCAGATCTAAATGAGGCAAAAAAATGTTTGAAAGATACACAGAGGAATTTGAAGTCTAATTCCAACTTTTGCAAAAAAAAAATGAGTTTACCCACATTGATTAAAACATGAATTTATGATTTTTTTGCAATGAAGCCTGCAAAGCATCGCAACCATGATCAGTGGATCATGGGTGCAATGCTCAGGCTCCTGCAGACTATTCCTCCAGCTGCAGGTCAGTACCAAGGTACCGACTTTTGATTATTGAGATTATTGAGTCAATGAACTACAAGTGCGGGGACGTCACCACACTTGTGCTCCATTGAGAACTACAGTTTCTTCTGCCACAGTGGCAGATGAGACTTGTAGTCTTTTCATTCAGAGATCCTGTGAATGGGTCTGAGAAAGAATGACACGGCTGTGCAAGCGGAGCCACTCATAGCCGTGCTAAAATCAGGAGTCAGTAAGCAGAAGAACCCCTCGATTCAGTAAGGGTGAGGAGTGAGGTTTGAGGGTGCGAGGCTGTGGACCATGGTCTTTAATATTGGTGTAACATGAAACATGTTAAGAAAGGTTGACTTATGCCGCGTACACACGAAGGGACTATCCCGCGGGATTATCCGCTGGACCGAAGTCCAGCGGATAATCCCCTCGTGTGGGCGCCGGCGGACTTTTTGGCGCCAAAGTCCGGCGGACTTTTTGGCGCCAAAGTTTTAAGTTTGGTTTTAAAATTATCCGCTGGACTTGGCAGTCCGGCGGACAATCCCGCCGTTAGTAGGCAAGTCCGCGGGACTTTTGAAAATGAACGGACTTGCCGCTCATCGGCAAGTCCGTTCATTTAGCACGTGACTTCAGGTTACGTAGCTAGCGTAGGCACTAAATGCCGCCGCGCTGGCTCCGTAAGCTGGCATGGATTTAAAGGGACTCCCCACGCCGAAAAAACGGCGTGGGGGTTCCCCCCAAATCCATGTCAGACCCTCATCCAAGCACGCAGCCTGGCAGGCCAGGAAAGGGGTGGGGACGAACGAGCGCCCCCCCCTCCTGAGCCGTACCAGGCCACGTGCCCTCAACATGGGGGGTGCCCTGGGGAAAGGGGGGTCGTGCGGCCCCCCCACCCCAAAGCACCTTGTCCCCATGTTGATGAGGACAAGGGCCTCTTCCCGACAACCCTGGCCGTTGGTTGTCGGGGTCTGCGGGCGGGGGGCTTATCGGCATCTGGGAGCACCCTTTAATAAGGGGGCCCCCAGATACCGGCCCCCCACCCTATGTGAATGAGTATGGGGTACGATGTACCCCTACCCATTCACCTAAGGTGTAAAATGTAAAGTACAAAAACACACACACTTTTGAAAAAATATTTTATTGCACTGCTCCGGGGGTCTTCTTCCGTCTTGGGGGTCTTCTCGCCGGACTCCTCCGCTCTCTTCTGCTCTTTTACCTAGCTCTTTCACGAGCGGAGGAGTCCGGCTACCTTCTTCGTCGTTGCCGCCGTCGTCTGGGGGTCTCGATCCGCCTTCGGGGGTCTTCCGGGGGTCTCTTCTGTTCTTGCAGCGGTCGTCGTCTTCCGCGCCGCCGGCGCCGCCTTCTTCTTCTTCTTCTTGTCCTTCTTCTTGTTCTTCTTCTTCTTCCGATGTTGACCCGACGCTCTCTCTACCCGGAATGCCTGTGCCGCGCTGCGCTGGGACTTATATAGGGGCATGGGGACAGGGTCACATGTTCATGTCACATGGTGACCCCGCCCCCTTGCGATGTCACAGTCCCAGCATCCTCCGGGACTGTGACATCGCAAGGGGGCGGGGTCACCATGTGACATGAACATGTGACCCTGTCCCCATGCCCCTATATAAGTCCCAGCACAGCGCGGCACAGGCATTCCGGGCAGAGAGAGCGTCGGGTCAACATCGGAAGAAGAAGAAGAACAAGAAGAAGGACAAGAAGAAGAAGAAGGCGGCGCCGGCGGCGCGGAAGACGACGACCGCCGCAAGAACAGAAGAGACCCCCGGAAGACCCCCGAAGGCGGATCGAGATCCCCAGACGACGGCGGCGACGACAAAGAAGGTAGCCGGACTTCCCCCGCTCGGTAAAAGAGCTTGGTAAATGGTGGGGGAGTCCGGCGAGAAGACCCCCAAGACGGAAGAAGACCCCGGAGCAGTGCAATAAACTATTTTTTCAAAAGTGTGTGTGTTTTTTTTACTTTACATTTTACACCTTAGGTGAATGGGTAGGGGTACATCGTACCCCATACTCATTCACATAGGGTGGGGGGCCGGGATCTGAGTGCCCCCTTATAAAAGGGGGCTCCCAGATTCCGATAAGCCCCCGCCCGCAGACCCCGACAACCAACGGCCAGGGTTGTCGGGAAGAGGCCCTTGTCCTCATCAACATGGGGACAAGGTGCTTTGGGGTGGGGGGCCGCACGGCCCCCCTTTCCCCAGGGCACCCCCCATGTTGAGGGCACGCGGCCTGGTACGGCTCAGGAGGGGGGGGCGCTCGTTCGTCCCCACCCCTTTCCTGGCCTGCCAGGCTGCGTGGTCGGATAAGGGTCTGACATGGATTTGGGGGGAACCCCCACGCCGAAAATCCATGACAGGTGACGGAGCTAGCGCGCCGGCATTTACTGCCTACGCTAGCTACGTACCTGAAGTTACGTTCGAAATGAACGGACTGCTCCGTGTGTGGGCAAGTCTTCATTTTCAAAAGTCCCGCGGACTTTGGCTGGCGGATTATCCGTCCGTGCGTGTGTGGGCAAGTCCGCACGTGTGTGGGCAAGTCCACACGCTCGGAAAGTCCAGCGGACCTAGCTGGAAAGTCCGGCGGGATTGTCCGCTGGACTAAGTCCGCCGGCAAAAGTCCGCACGTGTGTACGCGGCATTAGTCTTTAAGTCCAAAGGGGACTATTAGGAACTATAATATTTTTTGCCTTCCAAACTTGTCTTTCACTGTCAAATTTGGCACTTGGGTATCGCCATAGCTGATTGTGTATATAAACCTCAACAAAATTCACTCAGTAAAAAAAAAAGAAAACTACTAATTTATGCTGGTCTTCAAAGGTCAGTATAATCTTAATTTGGACTTTGACTGTTCATCTTCAAAGTATCAAGAAAACGATTTATTGCTGAGGTTTGTTTAAAGCACAGAAAAGGACTGAAGTACACTGCCACACCCGCACGTACTAGATTGGGCCTTAATTCCTTAGAAACCCTGTAGGGTGGGACAGTGGCATAGCGCAGGTTGCCAGCAAGTATTGCACTCCCTAACCTATAGACCGTTACCACTCCTCTACCAGAATTTATATATATATATATATATATATTTATATTTATATATAACACGTAGTAGGAAAAGCTATACCTTACCTGAATTTCCCTGTATGCCCAACTTTCTCATCTTTCCAATGCACTCTCCTAAGTGGGCACCCCCCATTCTGCACCCATACCCCCTCATTGTACACCCCCACTCCCTTCACCCCCTTCACCCCTAACTCCATATACCCCCATTGTGCACCCTCAGTCCCTTCATCCCTTTATTGTACACCCCAACTCCATATAACCCCCCCTCTCCCCAGGCTCACTGGTAGTTGCAGGAGTTCCAGTGCGTGAAATGCCGGTTGGTGGTGGTTCCAGGGATGAGGGAGAAGAGAAGAGGGAGGAGAGAAGAGGAAGGTGAAGAGAGATCAGAGCCACCCTCAACTGCACTGAGCAATGCAAAGTTTTCTCTGAGAGGTGCTCATGCACAGCGGTCAACCTCCTGTGTTCACTAAGCAGCAGGGCAGCCACTTGCCACAGGACCACCCAGAAACAAGAGAGATCAATGTAGCAGCGGTGCCTGCAACAGTGATTTCCAGCTTACAGTGGAACAACCAGGAATGGCATATGCATAGTTAAATTGGTCCAAGCTGGACCAATGTAACTATGTAAAAATATCCTTACCTGATGCTCATCTTTAATGTTCAGGGCTATAGGCCAGGTTTTGTTAAGGGTTCATTTTTGGGGGTATGTTAAGTGGTAAAGTGATTGTAAAGGCTTGTTTATTTTTTTTTACTATAACAAACATGTCATACTTACCTCCACTGTGCAGCTCGTTTTGCACAGAGTGGCCCCCATCTTTGACTTCTGGGGTCCCTCTGCGGCTCTCGCGGCTCCTCCTCACTTCAGATAACCCCCTAGGAGAAGCTCTCTCCTGGGGGGTTACCTTGCGGGCGCGCTCCCGAGTCCAGCATTTGCGTCTATAGACACGAATGCCAGACTCGGACCTGTCCCCCGGCGCCCACGTCATTGGATTTGATTGACAGCAGCGGGAGCCAATGGCTGCACTGTTATCACTCTATCCGAAAAAGAGCCGGGCCCCCGTGCTGAGAGGGACAGCGCCTCTCCAGCGTGGGAATTATGGGTCTCAGGTAAGTAAAACAGGGGGGGGGGGGCTGGGGGGCCGGTGACTGACATAAGTTTTCAAAACATGAGGGTTTACAACCTCTTTAAGGTTAGGTGGAGGGAAAGATGATAATTGTTAGAGATAGGCAAAAAATGATGGGGGCATAAGTTTAGATTTGCTCTAGGTTTTGGGATTCTAAAACATTGTATCAGAATAGACAGATAACTGGAAATGTAAGTCCTGTACTAGAGTCAAGGCTCAAAATTACAGTTCTATAGCTGTGAGACACATCATACAAGGAATATGACAGTTCCAAGTAAACTAGGGGATAACTATTGAAATAAAGCTCTCTTGGTTATGGAGAAGGACTTGCATTTTTAGCTGGCACATGTGGTGTTCTTTGGTGCCAACAATTTGGTCATTGTGTGTTCTCAATTCCATGATCCAAGCAATCACCCTAAAATAATCTACGCACCACACCCAACACTAATAGGCTGCATGTCACCAAACTATAGCGGGGAACTCAGTTACTCTCTCATATCTTTTCAAATAAGTAATAACTTTTTCACCTTGTTTACACTTACACTTTGTCTGATCAATATGGATTTGCAAGAAAGACCTTAACAATCAAAACACTTCAATGGAAGAGTGCAGTAGTTACTCAATAAATTATAATCTTTTTTTATATTTATACAAATTACAGGATATTAGCATCCAAATTCTGTTCATAACCATGTGAGACATTTAAGAATAGACTGGCCACAACAATTCGAAATATTTTTTTCTGAAAACTTCAATACAACATTTATTAATATAACATAACATAACATAACAATAACATTAATTAATTGTATTAATTAATTAAATTTACTGCTATGGGTTGAATGGCTCAATGCACACAAGAGCTCAGTGAAGCATTCGCAGAGCAAGGAAAATGTGGACAAACAGTGTCTTGAAATTTAAAGGGTATAGGGGCTAATCTTAGGGTTAGTGGTAAAGGATGGGTTTAGCGTGTTGGGGATTTGGGGTTTCGTTTGGGAGTTATAGTTAACAGTTGAGTCTAAGAGAGAGGTACGGTAAGTGTTAGGAGGTTGGGTCCTGGCACTAATGTAAGGGGGTCAAGTTTAGGAGAATAGAACCAGTGCTTAGTGTTGCAGGTTGGGTTTAGGGGTTACTGTTAGGAGATTAGATATAAGGGTTAGTGTTATGAGGTTGGGTTAATACATAAGTGATAGGAGCTTGATTTAGAGTTCTGCGGCGGAGTGTTAATGTTAGGGAGTTGTGTTTAAGGTTTGCGTTAATGAGCTATTTTAGGGTTAGCGTTATGCCCCGTACACACGGTCGGAAATTCCGACAGCAAATGTCTGATCGGACATGTTGTCGGAAAATCCGACCGTGTGTGGGCTCCATCTGACTTTTTCCGATCCTGCTCTCAAATTTTCCGACAACAAAATCCGATCTGACTTTTTCCGATCGTGTGTAGAGAATTCCGATGGACAAAGTGCCACGCATGCTCAGATCAAATTAGGAGACCAAACCTATTGGCTAATAGCCTCTACGTAGTTCCGTCGTATGCAACGAACGTCACCACGTTCAGAATGATCAGATTTTCCGACAACTTTGTCCGACCGTGTGTATGCAACACCAGTGTCGGACAAAATCTTGTGGTCGGAATTTCCGACCGTGTGTACGGGGCATTAGAGTTAGGGTTTATTTGTTAGTGCTATGGGGTTAACTTTTCTAGAACTGTTCTGGTTCAGGAATTGTTCTGGTTTTAACCTGCTAGCACATTCATTTTTCTGCACCTTGCTCAGATGAACTCTACCGTAGCATTCATCAACATTGATGCCTCTTCCAAATACCTGCCTCCCTATTCAATACAGTTATCTTTCAAAAAATTCAAACAAAAAGCACTGGGGCCACTGTAGTTCTTTTAAATGAAATTTTACTTACCCTGACATAGAGGGAGATATCGTGCTCTTGTGCCTCGTAGTCCACCTCATCCTCATTGGTGCTCATTTGCCTGGCGGGTTCCAAGACACGGGTGTGGAGCCCAAGTGGCGCTACATACTCCCTTGGAGAGGTGGGTGATGTTGGATAGGAGTTGATCTCTGTTGATGAGAATAGGGATCTTGTGTTGTCAGGGGATGTTGGAGTTGTGGAAAGTGGAGAAATAGATGTGCTATGGTTGTGTTGACTTTCTCCAATGATCAATTGCAGATTGGGCTTCTCTGGAGGATCCTCAGTATTTAAACCTAAGTTATCAGGAATGCAGTAGATATTCTCCTCATTCACCCAAGTCTGGGGCATTGCATTTTCATAGATACTCTCAGCTTCCTGTATGGTTGACATGATGCGGTTTAGGAACAATCAGGTTTTAACCTTCAGCAATCAGTTTGAAATGCACAATGACAAATAACAGCTAGTAGAGACCCAGAGAGATGCAACTGCTGATCTTAGACTCCCATGAAGTGTAAAATGGGATCCAGCAATCATTGACCAGCAGTCGCAGCCTGCTCAGAATCTGTAGAGATCAATGTGCAGAGAGTTGAGTATAAACTGTGCCTGAGGGAGGGGCAGCTTGATAAGCAGAGAAAGAAGCTGGGCACAGCAGCTTCTCTTGTATATTCAAGCAGGACAATGCAAAGTATTTCATGCTGCAACAGTTGCTATGTACCTGTATGCCCTAATTATTTTGTTCATGGTTGGGATTGTTTGTTAGCGCTGAAATACTGCTGGCCATAAAGTATAACCTGGATTTAATGACAGTTGGAGAATAGTTAATGAAGATTTAAGCATCCACTAACACTTTATTACCACCTTTACCTGTCAGCTCACCCATGCATAACTTAAAGCGGTTCTCCACTCTTGAAAATAAAATAAATGTCAATAGCTACAACTCCTGTACCGTGCTATTTTTTGTGCATAACCCTGTTACCGTTAAAGTCACACTCATGAGGGCTTTTTTCATGACTTCCATCGTCGTCATACTCAGGCTAGTTCTTTACTAGCTTTTTGGTTCCCGGCACTGGCATGTGGGCTGCCCACTGCACATACGGCTGCGCTTTGTGAATGGTCCTGCAGTCTTCTGGGACCTGTGACATGTCCCAAAAGACTGGGGGGAGGGAGGAGGAGAAAAATTATACTTGGATCGCCTAGGCAGAGGGAAGTGGAAGCAGGTACTTTACCATACTACCCCCCCCCCCCCCCCTGAAAAAAATGACCTGCCAAATGTGTCAGAGAAGGGGGAGGGGGGACTTAAAGCAGAACATCCCATTTTGGGTGAAGCTCTTCTTTAAAGTTTTTGAAATCTGATGTTTAAGACATCATTTAACACAGGGGTAGATTTACTAAAACTGGCGCACTCAGAATCTGGTGCAGCTGTGCATGGTAGCCAATCAATCTCTAACTTCAGCTTGTTCAATCGAGTTTTGGTACCAAAACCTAAAAGCTGATAACCCCCACAATGTTTGCTTTTACATAGACATGTAATACGTGACAAAGAATTCCCAGAGCAATATGGGTGTGCAAAAAAGTCAGCATGGCAGAAACTGTTCCCTTTTAGGTACTGTGTCTAGTTTGAAACTTGGACTGCACTGTATAGAGAGATGGACAGTGGATGAGACTGGTCACTGTTCTGTCTCATTCACCTCTGTGTATACATTTCAGCTTGAGATTCTGAGCTCTGTGAACAGGATCTTTTCCAAGTGTAGGGCTATGTGAGGTCTCATCCTCACTGACACCACCAGTATACCTTTCTGTAAGCCCCAGCAGGCACACAAGTAATACACTCACAACTCTTTAAGCCCGGGTTCACACTTTTGCGAACACAGATATCGCATGTGATTCGCACCCGCACTGCGGTGCCGATCGCATGCGATGTCTGTGGAATGCGAGTTCAGCCATACAGTTGTATGGCTGAACTTGCATTTGATTCGCAGGAAAATAGTGCAGGGGCTTTTTTTTTCCCGAACTGGAATCGGATCGCGTGGGTGTTCTCACCCATGCGATCTGATTCCTGTCTGAGTTCACAGTTTGCACTGCGATCTGTGAACAAATCTGGGGGTGTCAATAACATTGTAATGTGTCAGAAACCATGAATCAGACTGAGACAGAAGTACAGTTAAATCACACAATTGTTTAATAATAATAAAAAAAAGGTAAACAGAGTAAACGTAGTACAAAATAAACAGGGGTTTAGTAAAAAGGGTCTACAAGGATTTGATAGATCCTGACTGTCATGTTTCGCCATACAATGGCTTCTTCAGGGTCAATGGATAGTTTTGTACCAAATGGGAAAGGAGTCTATGAAAATATAAGAAACAAGAAAAATTAGTTATAAAACTCAATTAATGCATATAAATTTAATAAGCAGAACCACACCAAACATGTCGCCACAAGGCCCTATGTCCCCTCCCACACACACACGCAGCCAGCGCTGGTCCCAAGGAGTCCCCTGAGGGGGCAAGCAGAACGTACCCCTAAGTTGCTGGAACAGCCACTTGATTCGCAGGTGTGGTCAGATACATTTTCCCATAAGGCGAGGAACTGTCGAAGGCCTAAAGGGAACCTGGTAAGGTATAGTGGATAATAATATATAATGTAAAATGGCAACTCAATAGAGTTAATTTGCCATACATGGCTAACATAGCCTAAAATTTACAGAAACTTACCGCTATAAAATAAATTGATCATATATATGGAGCGCCAAACAAGGATGATCCTGGGAGAATCATGTATGAAGATATAGAAAGGCCACTGATGGGGCAACAAAAGAAAACTAAATGAAATGTACTGAATGAATTAACAGGGCTACATAGGCAAAATAGGGAGTAAAAAAGCTCACCTACAAGTAGTATGTCTATTTGGATTGAGCTGAACGCTGAGAGTCTGAAGCCAGACAGTTTGAAAAGACAGCAGATGTCAATGGTTCAAAATTATTCAGAGAGAGGAGACCAGTGGCTATGGATAGAAGACATTGAAAAGTATAAATAAAATGTCAGACTATGCTTGCAAAGTATGAGCAAGGACTAGAAACAAAAGTATCAAACCTGCATTGATAATGATCCCAACCAGAATGGCGCTCCAGTGTCCATCACCTGAAGTGGTGAGGACTAAGCAGGCTTTATAGGCCCTCCACACCTGATCATGGTAAACCATGATGAGGCGGCGGGCAGAGGAGCCGTTCGCGCATGCGCAGAAGCGCCGGCGCGTATGCCTACAATTCCCATAATGCTAGAGGACCAGTGAATGCGCGCGCCGCTCTGCGCGCGTGCACACAGATAGGTCCAGGCTCAGGAGCCTTCCTGTGGACAGAAGGGGTACTGAGGGTAATAGGCCACATAGGTCAATAACGAATGTGCTGATTCCTATGGAAGAGATGGAAAGCCATTGATTCCAAGGAAGGGAGATGGAGACAGAGCTGAAAATTACCAGGTGGTGGTGGAGCATCAGGGAGGTGTGAAGGCAATAAGGCTAAGCGGGCTGCGATTGTGAGATCGCAGCCCTGGGGTGCCCAAACAGATACCAATGCAATAAGGGAGTATAAATGACCAAGAGTGGAAAAAGCGAAGGTGGGGCAGCCAGAGCTATACCGGGCTACGTTTTGTGCCACATAGATGGCATGGGGAGAAGAAGGGAAAGCAGCAGCAGGCTGTGAGGCGGGGAGGGAGGGCCAGGACCCGATTTACCCCATTGTTGATGGGGTCCCAAATGAGGCGGCATGGAGGTGTATCTGCCAGGCACAAGCTAAATATTAATATTCAAATGGCAAACATATGTATTAGAAAATGATATATAATTGACCAAAGTAAGTTAGCATAGAACCGAGAAGAATATGATGTATTAGGTAATATACTAATGTAATAAAGACCCAAAGGGTTGAAATGGTCACTTTAAAGCGGTTCTGCACTCATTTCATTTAGTAAATCTCTTTGCCTTCCAAATCAGGCAAAGAGTACTAAATGAAATGTTTTTTTTTTTTTTTTTTACTTACCTTGTAATTGAAGACTTCCGGTCTTCTCCCTCTGCGGCGGCGGGCGGGGTCTTGCGTCGATCGTCGTCACGCCGCACTGTCTCCTGGGATCTGGTGTCATTGATCCCAGGAGACAGTGCGGGCATCTTCCGAAATCTCGCGAGATTTCGGCCACATCTTCCGAAATCTCCCGAGATTTCGGCCGCATCTGCCGAAATCTCGTGAGATCTCGGCAGATGAGCCGTTACTGCGCACGCGCGAGTAACGGCAGTGCATGCTGGGCCATCTAAAGTCCCTGTGGGTGTTTCACATGCCCACAGGCAAGATGGCCCCCAGCACTAAAGAAGAAGACGAGCAACTTCATCAGACGAAAACCGGCGGCGATCGAGATGGAAGATGGAACAGGTGAGTCCCCTAATAAAGGTAAGCACACTTTATATTACATCCTAAAAAAAAAAAATTTTTTTTCAGAGTGCAGAACCGCTTTAAGAAGTAATACAGTTAGTTAAAGTATATATACAAACAGTATAGTCAGCCTATAATCAAGATGTACAGAATAAAATATTCATACAAACATACAATGATTTGTGGGGTACAGCTGTTAAGGTGCCCAAGCGCTCCAAGGTAACCAAACTGACGCAGCAGCGTGGAACCGGAGTAAAGCAAGGAGGGATACATAATAATATATTTAATTGAGATGTATATATAGCAAACAATGTGGCAATCCTGTATTCAAGATATGTAGAGAATTATTATTATATAACATGAAATGATCCATAGAGAGCAGCTGTGAGGGTACCCGAATGCCCCAGAGTGACCAAGCTGATACAGCAGCCTGGACCCAGGGTGCAGTAAGAGAGGACACATAGGTAGCAATGGGTATCTCTGGGTAAGTGAGCTGATGTAGATATCAAAATGAGGATATGGAAATTGCAAGTCCATAAAGTGTCAGATAATCATAAGAAGGATTTGAAACTTATATATTCGTTCAGACCTGGATATTTAACAGCATTAAGGTTATGTATCCATTTCGTTTCGATTTGCAAAAGTTTCTCATCGATGCCTCCTCCTCTCACATGTGTCTCGACATGTTCAAGTGCCGAAAAACATATATGTTGAGGATCATAGTTGTGTGCTAGACCAAGATGTCTGTTAATGGCTGTAGTGGCAATATGTTTCAAAGTGGGTTTAATATGGTCACGTATTCGGACCTGAAAGGGCCGTTTGGTTTTACCAATGTAGAAACATCCACAAGTACAAGTGGCAAGATATACAACGCCTATTGTTCTACAATTTACATGATGAGAAATTTCATGAAAGGATCCATTGGGTAACAGGGTAACCTTGGAATTAGAGACATATTGACACATATCACATGACCCACAAGGGTATGTGCCATTGTCAAGACGAATCTGGGTCGTTAATGGAGCATGATGACTTCTGGTAAGACGATCCCGAAGTAGTCAAGTAGTCAAAACATAGTCAGAGTTCAGGAACAGATAGTCAGACAAGCCAAAATGTCAGGGAGCCAGAGATGAGCGCAGTAGAACAGGAAGCAGGATCTGGAGCCAAGCAAGTATTTAACAGGAACACAGGGGAGAGTCTCTAGAGATGTGACCAAGGTGAAGGCAGAGATCATCTGGACTGGACGGCTTAAGTAGGCAGGACGGGCGAGCAGGATATCATCAACAGGTGAGTCACTGTGGAGCGAAAGGCGCTGGCAATTAGCCGACAGCTGAGCGGCCAGCTTTGAGAAGTAAGTGCTGAGCCCAGCCCTGACAGTACCCCCTCCTCAATGACCCTTCCCCCTCGGAGGACCACCAGGCTTGAGGAGAAAACATCTATGGAAATCACGGAGGAGGACAGGGGCATGTACGTCCGAGGATGAGACCCAAGAGCGTTACTCCGGACCGTACCCTTTCCAATGCACCAGGTACTGTATGTGCCCACGAAACCTACAGGAGTCAACAATGGACTGTACTTCATACTCCTCATGGTTCTCAACCTGTACAGGGTGAGGGCGAGGCACCGAGGTGGTAAAGTGGTTGAAGACCAAAGGTTTTAATAAGGAGACATGAAATACATTCTAAATATGCATATTAGAAGGAAGGTCTAATGCGTAAGCCACTGGATTAATCCTGCGAAGAATACGGAAAGGCCCAATAAACCGAGGTGTGAACTTCAGAGAGGGAACACGAAGTTGGAGATTGCGAGATAACAGCCAGACCCTGTCCCCAACCTGGTAGGAAGGTGCAGGCTGGCATCTGCTGTCAGCATGGAGTCTGTACCTATCATTAGCATGTTGCAAAGCCTCCTGGACTTGTGCCCAAGTGGAACGAAGTCCACGGAGATGCTCCTCTAACGCAGGAATACTCTGCGGAACAAATGAGTCAGGCAACATGGGAGGTTGGAAACCATAGTTCGCCATAAACAAGGACAATCGGGAAGCAGAATTCAAGGCACTATTGTGAGCAAACTCTGACCAGTTGTTATGATGGTGAGAAATATAGCAACGTAGAAATTGCTCCAAGGACCGATTGGCTCGTTCTGCAGCCCCATTAGACTGCGGGTGATACACAGTGGAGAAAGAAAGCTGAATTCCCAACTGTGCACAAAAGGCTTGCCAGAACCGGGACACAAACTGACTACCCCTGTCCAAGACAATCACCTTGGGTAGCCCATGTAAGCAAAAGATCTCCCAAGCAAAAATGGAAGCCAGTTCCTTAGAAGTGGGCAACTTCTTAAAGTGGAGTTCCACCCCAAAAAAAAAAAAAAAAATTCATTAATGTACATTTGGAAAAATATTTTTTTTACTCCCCTCTAAATACCTGTTGCTAGGGGGTCCCTCGTAGTCTGTCTCCTTCAGTGCCTGGGCTCTTGACGTCACTTCCCTTGGCTCAGCTCTCCCCCCTGCCCTCTAGGCAGTCATCTAGGACACGTCACAGGTCCCAGATGACTGCGCGGCCAATCACGGCGTGTGGCTCGCGTATGTGCAGTGGGTGCCTGGCTGTAAAGCCACAGTCGGGTGCCCACAGTTACAATGCCGGCACCGCCAAGCGGGGCTTTGATCCCCCGCATTGCTGGCTGGACCCTGGGACAGGTAAGTGTCCAATTATAAAAAGTAAGCAGCTGCAGCATTTGTAGCTGCTGACTTTTCATTTTATTTTTTTAAGCGGAACTTAATAGTACAGTGTAGTACAATGGGACAATGGGACATTTTCAAGAACTGGTCAACCACCATAAGGATAACTGTGTTGCCCTGGGAGTTGGGTAACTCCACAATGAAATCCATAGACAGGTGGGTCCAGGGCCTCTCTCCATTGGGTATGGGTTGTAGGAGGCACACTGGGAATTGTTGTGGAATCTCACTCTAAGCAAACAAGGAACAGGCAGCTACAAAGGCAGTTACATCAGCACGTAGACTAGGCCACCAGATTTGTTGGAAAATGGCCCAAAAGAGTTGATTCTTCCCAGGGTGGCCAGCAGCCTTGGGAGAATGGTAAGTCTGGAGCATGACAGTACGGAGACTCTCTGGGACAAAAACAGCGGTCACAAGATTTCTCAGGAGGAGCATGGACCTGAGCAGCAAATATGGTTACCTGATTGTAAGGGTCCCTGTCATTGGTTGCTGGTTTATGCCATGCTGACTCTGAGTAGGACAGCTACCTGTGCAATTGTTCACCAAATTGTGTCACACTACTCTGGGCCTGAGGTCTGCTCACACACACATTCCCAGCCAGAGGCCTGTTACCTGGAATAAACAATTGTCTAGTCAAAGTGCATTTTAGCCGCTTTACTGCATAACATCTTTACTGCACATTTCTTATGGTTACAGGCACTCTGCAGTACATTTACCAGTTGATACTGTTATCTGATAGATCACTGATAGAAGTGCAGAACACTCTCCTTATTCTCATAACTTTCCATGCATTGGTCACACAAGTGTGGAACACTTCGGAGTTGCCAAATAATAGTCAAAGCCATCTTCCCTCGATGTTACAGTCTCTTTTAGCCAGAGGTGTTACTCATGCAGAGTGTTCCTTCCTCACACAGAAAGGAGATCATCCATAAGCCCAGGGGCCACTCTAATCCAAAGCCACAGGTCAAGGTGGTCACAGTATCTCTCTCTGCTCCTAAGTGTTCTTACTCACTACCCTGGTGGCTTGGCCCTGCAGTGGGCTGTTAGGTCAGCTCCAGTATAGGACTATATTACCTGCAAACGAAGCCTGCGCAGTCCCCACTGGTGGGCACATCCATCTTCGCCCCTCTTCCTTCCAGGGCCACGGACACCGGTTCTGTGACTGGCCGGAGCCACGTGACGCCACTCCAAAGCATGCACGTGGGAGCCGTCAGTCACTGCACTTGCAAGTGAAGAAACGGCATGGAGGACATCATTGGCGCAGTGTACATCAAATATCTCCTAAACGGCGCACATTTAGGAGATATTTCCAATACCTTTAGGTAAGCCTTATTCTAGGCTTATGCCCCGTACACACGATCAGAAATTCCACCAGCAAAAGTCTGATGTGAGCTTTTGTGTGTATGCTCCATCAGACTTTTGCTGGCGGAATTTCCGCCAGCAAAAGATTGAGAGCAGGATCTCTATTTTTCTGACGGAAAAAGTTCCTATCAATGGAATCAACAATCTAGCAGATGTTCCCGGGGAATTCCCACAAAGATCTTCCCCAGGGCCATCTAACAACCCGGCTGGGAAAGTCCCCTTTGGGGCCCAATTGTTCTACCAACCTGGGGCCCCAGGGTTTAAGGTCGCTCCCCGTAAGCTAATTACCGACCTGGACCACTTGGGCATCCATTTCCCCTTTCCTCCGGGGCCCCGGCACCGGTCTTGGAGCCACGGGGCCCCCCCAAACTATCCCGGGAAGCGCATCCATGACTTGAAATGAAGAACGGGAATCATTCGATGACATATACCCAAACGGGAAAGGAAATTCCATTATTGGTAAAATTTTTAGGTTCCCACGAACAAATTCCCCCAAAAGGTTTGGAGCCCAATCAGTCTTTTCGGGTTCCCAGCAAAGGTTGAACCCAACATTTTCTCAACAAAGGAATCAACAAAGCTTACAAACGTGGTTCTAAACCTTAATGGGGGCCAGGACGAGGGTAAGCGTGCAGCAATTTTTAAAAACTAATATTTAGTTACCCATATTAGGAAGGGGTAGCAGCGGGTTTTAGGACCCTAGGATGGAAGGGGGCCCAAAAACCGAGCCACGAGTGGGAACAGGATCAGGTTCAGAGCACCAGATTCCACCAGGAAAAGGGGCAGCCAGCGGGTGCGCAAAAGGACTGCCTACCGAAGTAACCAAAAAAGGAAAACCGAACCATCCCTTTAAACTGGGAGGTTTGAAATGCCCAAGTTTTCAAACCTCAAGTTCGGCGTCCTAGGGAAAACTTCAAATATCCCCAAACCTTTAAAAGCACAATTTTCCCCAAATTTTCCACTCACGGCGAGCGGGAAGCCTGTGAATTTTCCTTCTGAGTTTGGGTACCAAGGGGGAGGACAAGGCGGGCGCATTTGGCCTGAAAAATTGAAATGAAATTTTATTCTTTTTCGGGAAATATTCTCTTAGGACCCAACAGGGAAAACAGAAAAGGGCCCTTGTTCCACCAAAGCTCGGGGAAATCTTGGCAAAGGGGATCGTTGATGGAAGAGGACTTTACAGGGAACGGAAACATTTGTTTTGTTTCCAAGGGGGGCAAAGCTCCCCAAAAGGTTAATCCCAAAACATTTGTTCTGCCATAGGAGTGGCATTATTATAATTTTGGGAAACTTTGTATAATGGTTTCCCCCAAGTTCAGGGGGTTTTGATAACTTTAATTTAAATTGGGCGGGGCTGCAGGCTGGAGTCAGCAGGCGGCTTTTACCGGAATTACCCAAGAATTCCAGGGAAACTCTTTAGGTTCTGAAAACCTAAGAAAATACCACCGGTGCATCCAACCTGGAAAAATATTACCGTTTTACTGATTTAAAAGTTCCCTGTAAAAGAAAGTAGGGCAATGCCATCAAACACATTGTTCAATTTTTATAAAGAAACGGGGAAGAGCGAGGATAGCAAAAGGATTCAGGACCAGATCGGTACCAGGAAAGGGGGGAAACGAAGAGGTAAAAGTGGGAAAGCAAGCAGGATGGAACCAAAACATCCGCAATTCTTTTTAAACCCCGGGGAATTTAGATTTTTGGAAAGGAGGGGGAATGATAAAAAGAACCAAAGGGAGCGTTTTCATCCAGGTTGACCTTGGGAATTAAGGGCTCAACAACAGCCCATAGTTTAGACTCACACTGGAAAAAAGTCGAGGCTTTTTGGTCTCAAAACTTCCATTTTGGGGGCTTCAGATGGAACTGCACAACAACAGTTGTTCCTTCCTGCCTTTTTTTGGGACCTGGACCATCGAAGATCAAAAAGTAGGCCTTGCCTTGTTTTAAAATATAAAAACAATGCGGGGAGTTCCCTTTTTTAAAAAAAGGGAAGTTTTACTTCGAGGGTCCTACAAGACAAAGGGGAGGCTCCCACTCTTTTATAATGGGGGGGGGTTTGGAAGTTTAACCCTTTAACAGGGGCCTTTCCTTACCTGTCTAGGCAAAAATTTGTGAATAAAATAAAACAGGTTCACTAAATTTCTTTTGTTTATTTCGCCTACTTCGTTTTTTTGGTTTAGCAATGATAAATGACCTTATTTTGCATTTTTCAACATAAGGGGCCTGAAAGGGGGTCAGGGCGGGCAGTTGGGGGGGGGGAGGAATTATTAAAAAGGCCCTTTTGGGTTTTAAATTTAAGGGGGAGCCTTAGTTTGTGAAAGAGGAACAGTTTAGGATACAGGGGCCCGGAAATGAAGGGCCCCCAGTTAACCCAAAAGGGGCTTGAGCTTTGAGGGGAGAGTTTTTTTTTTTCACTTCCGGGACCCCAAATTTTTTTGCGGGAGCGTTTTTCGAAATTCCCGGGTTAAATTTTGTGGGGGGCAGAAAAAGAGGGAAGTTGGGGGGGTTGGGATTTTTTAAAAGTTTAAGGTTGACCGCGAAAAAGGGGGTTTAAACACGGGGGAAAAGGTAGGGGAGGCAGTTCGGGGGGGGCCCAGGAGTGGGGGTAGAGGCTCGGGCCCAAAATCAGTTGGGGGTTGGTTGGTGGGGGGAAAAGATGGTAAGGTTGAAAGCTTTGCCCGGGGCGACTTCGTGGAAAAGTTGATGAAAAATTCAGGAGGGGTCGCGGGTGGTGTTTAAAATTGGGGGTGGTGGTTGTGAAGGCGCCGTGGGACATGGGTTTTTCAGGGGTTAATTTGATAAAAGAAAAGAATTTTTGTGCCATTTACTAATTGGTGTTTAAAGGGTATTGACCCCCAAATCCATGGGGGGGGGGAATGGCCAATGGTTTGGGCCCGAATGTTACCAAGGGGTGGAAAGAAATAGGAAATTTTTTAAAAGGGGGGAAAGGGCCTATTTAGTTAGGAAAGGGGTCCCGGGCCGGGGTTTTGGGTTTGACTGATTACAGAGGGTTCACCATTAAATGGAGGTAAGGCCGAAGTGTTGAAAGGGGGAAAGTTGTTGGTGCGGGGAAAACTTTTTGGTTGTGCATGGGAAGGTGTTGAAAAAGGCTTTTCCTTGGGGGGACTGTTATTCGCCATTGGACAGTTCGAATTCCTATGAAACAGAAGACAGGAATGGTACGAAAATTAAAAGTTTGGCGAACCTTTTTTCCTTATGCCACAGGAAGTGTCAGGTCCCATTTAAACCCCGGGTTTTTAGAAAGAAAATTTTAAGGGGTAGGAATGCCAATTTTTTCCCGGCCCCATGGAAAAAAAAGTTGTTTGAACTTCAAGAATCAGGAATTGTTTTAGGCATGGATTGATGATTAGTTTATACCACAATTTTGGGACAAAGGCAAAATGATTATCGGGGAGTTAAAGAACCTTTGGTTGGTGAAATGCCTGAAACAAATATTGAATCCGATTTGATAAAAGGAAGGCCTCAAAAATTATTGGCCTTGTTCGCCAGCTTAAGGTGGGCAACCATAGCCAGGTCGGGTTATAAATTCCCCCCCAAGGACATGGCCCAAAGATGTCAAGAATTAAAAGAACTGCCAAAGGTAAAGTGTGCATTTACCCTATTGTTATCCAAGTTTACCAGGTCCAAAGTAAAAACCTTGGCATCTTAAATCCATCCATGGTTGGGCATTAACAAAAATTTTGTCTACGAAAGACGTAAGCCCCCACCCTTATAGTCCGACTTACCCGCATTTTTATTTCCCAAAGAAAAAAAAAGAAAATATGAACTTTTTAAAGCAATAGGTTTTTAACAAAAGGTTTTACATTTAAATTTCTGTAGCAGTTTTTTATAATTTTTAATGTTGCCATAATTAAAAAAGTTCCTAAAGAACCGCTTTTTTTAAAGGGTTCTGCTTTAAAGACCAAACACAGGATCTTTTGATTTTGGTCCCTTGTCAACAAAAATTTTGCTCCAGTTTGTCAAAAATTTTTACACCCAAAGGTTACCTTACGGAAATTTTTTCCCCCCGGGTTCCATTCCCTCCCCGCCCTTGCCCAAACCCCTTTTCAAAGGTTTTAACGACGGCGGGCACTGCCCCCAAACAAATCTCCTTTTTCCCCAAAAAGCTTTTTTAACCCTGGTTTTTATTTCCCTTTAAACAACGCCAATGCTTTTAAAAACACCCCAAAAATTAAAAAAGAAAAATTTTTTCATTTAGCCATTATCCCATAAAAAAAAATGTAAGTTTTTCCCTTCGTAAAAGTTAACCAAAATGGGCTTTAAGGCTAAATATCCCTAAATTTGCATCGCATTTTTCGAACTGCAATTATGCTTGGGTTTTTTTTACCACACTAAAGGTCAACGCATAAAACATATTTTTTAAAAAGGAGAATTAACCAAGGGGCACTGGGGAAATTCCCTAAGTAAAAAAGGGGACCCTATTTCCCCCTGCACCTCCCGACCAGCTGTACCTGCCCATCCCAAAAAGGGGGGAAGCACAAGCATCCCCATTCCTCCCGGAAGACGGTTTGGGACATCACCAACGTTTTCCCTCACTTCCCCACCAAACCGTTTTAAGGGCGGTACGTTTTAATATCCTTTGCTTTTTCCATGTTTGGGTTTTCCCCAAGAAAAGGGCTTTCTTTCTTTTTTTTAAAAGCCTTGCCTTCAATATAACCGAAACACCATGGTCTTTTGTTATGTCAAAATGCCGGTTAACAAATTAAATTTTTCCGCCAAGCTTTTTGAAGGCATGTTTTTAAACATTCCACGTGTTTTGGGGCCCCAGTTTTTTGCTTTTTTTTTACCATTAAAACCCCACCAATTGGGGCAAAACAACCCTTCCGACTGCCCCTTTTAAAAGGGTTTTCGTTGTGGACGTGGCACCAACAAAATTACTCTTTCCAAAAAATTTTTTTTGGATATACCCTTGCTTTTTAAAATTCCTTATAAAATGCGCAATTCCCTTTTCATTCCCCAAAAATAAAAAAAAATTTTCCTATTTTACCTTTTATTCTTTACAATTTGAAAAAAAACATAAGGTTATAGATTTTTCCTAAAAGATGGCGTCTCCCAAAATAGGGAAATTTTATGGAAAATTTTTTTAAATTTTTATAAAAAAGGGGCCCTTCGGGTTTTTTATTAAAAAGGCCCGGTTTAACAACTTTCCATTTACACCCAATTTCAGCGAAGTGGATTAAAATCATTTGAAAGGAAATTTGACCATAAGGGGGTTTAAACCCACCAGGGAAGGTTCTAATGTTTTTTTGGGTGGGGGGCTAACTTTGTACGCCTGTACCACGATCAAAAGGCACCTCGCCTTCGTGAAATCTTTTTAATTGCACCCCCCAAACCCTCCTAATTAGATGCGGGACCCCGGCCACAGCCGGGGCCGCCTCCCTAAGTTGCGGCGCACGTCCAAAAAAGTGGGCCCTTAGGGCACCACGGGCGCTACGGTCCAGGGGGGGCCCTTACGGCATGAGCGGCCGGCAAGGGGGGTTTCATTCCCTCCGTGGTGGCTTTTTCGAAAGGCTTCAAAAAAACCCATGTTGCGAAGCCCGTAATCTGACGTGCCAACCCCCAGGAACCGTTCCGGGCCGCTTTTACCCCCTCCCTGGATGTCGGGGAACCGCTTATGAGGCGATTTTTAATTCCCGCCACCCCCTTTGGGGGCTTTTTTTGGGCAGAAATAGTAACGATTAATTCCATTGCGTTTGGCTCCCTTATCCAAAATACTGTTCCCGTCTTTTCCCCATTCTCCCTCGCATCAATCCTTAAGGTTCCGGAAAGATTCCGGCTCCCCATCGCCTCCCCGGGAAAGGGGACCCCCAATTTATTTCCATTTTCCCCCACGGGGGCCCAGTTCCTCGCCCAGGTCTCCTTTTAAAACCCAAGGCCCCCAAGTGGCACCCCAAAGTTCCACCCCCCGGGGTTTTTGGGGAAGGTCCTTCCTGTGCTTTTGTTTCACTTGTTCCCACCCACCAAAAATCCTTGTCGGCCCAGCCCTAGTTAAATCTCTACCGGGGCCCGCCGTATCCCCCCACAGGTTTCCCCCTATGTATCCCAATTTTTTTCTGGCTGGCTAACTTAAAACTGACCTTTGCTTCCAGTCCCCCTTGGGCCCTCCCCCCCTTGGTTGTCCGTTTCTCCGCGGGGTTTCCAGGCAAACCCCCCGGCTCTCGCCCCGGCCCCGGGGCCCCCTATTTTCCTGTGCTGTCCAAAAACGTGCCCCTGGCCCCCCTTTTGGGCGGCCCCCCCAACGTCCATCCCCCAAAAGCACCTGACCCCGGGTTGTCCAGCCCCCCGTCGCTCCCTGGCCTCCCCGAAACTGGCTCTCCGCCCCCATTCGCGGCTGCTACCTATCCCGTCTACCGCCTTCCTTGGCTGCCCCTGGCGCCCCCCCAGCTTGCCCCGGGCCGTGGGGCCCCTGTGTGCCTGCCCTGGTGTAACCGCGTGCTGGGGCTGACCCTTTATCCCGCCCCAATGCCCTTTCCTCTGCCCTTGGCTGCGGGAAAAAGTGTTCCTCCCCTCTGCAGCCCCCCCCGTCCTCTTCCACCTTTACTGTTCCGTCCCCCCCAGTCTCCCTGCCCCTGGTCCCGCCCCCCCATCTCTGCCCACAGCTTCCTGGCCCCCCATGCTTCCCCCTGTGCTTCCATCCCCCAGTGCTCTTCCCCTGGTTTCCGTCCCCCCCCCCAGTGGCTCTCTGGTCCTGGTGCTCCCTGGCTCCCTCCCCCCACTGTGCTTCCAGCCCCCCCAAAGCTCTCTCGCTCCCCCCGGGCCCCAGTCTCCCCCCCATTGCCTCTGCCCCTGTGTTTCCCGTCCCCCCCGTGCTTCCCCCCCGGGGGCTTGTCCCGTCCCCCCCCCCAAAGTTATGCCCCCAGTCTCTCCCCCTTTGCTGTCCAGTCCCCCCAGTGCTCTCTGCCCCTGTGTAGTCCCCCCGTGTCTCTCCCCGTGTTCAACTCTGCCCCCTGTGCTGTCCCAGTCCCCCCCATGCCTCTGCCCCTGTGCTGTCATTCCCCCCCCAGGGGTCTCTCCCCCTTTGCTGTCCAGCCCCCCCCAGTGCTCTATGCCCCCTGTCTGTCCATCCCCCCATGCTCTCCCCCCTTGCTTCCTCCCCCCCCGTGCTTTTTTCCCCCGTGTGTCCCAGTCCCCCCCCAGTGGTCCTCCCCCCTTGCTCTCTGCCCCCTGTGCTGTCCGTCCCCAGTCCCCCTTCCCCGGCCCCCCAACGGGGCCTGGGCCCCGGAGCTGCCCCCGGCTTGGGTACCCCATTTTTCCTCCCCTCCCTTTTCCCCCTCCCTTCTTCCACCCCCCTCTTTTCCCCTCTTTCTTTCCCCCCTTTCCCTCTCCCCTTCCTTTAAAACTCCCCTGGGCTGGTCCTCCCCCCCTTCTTTTGGGTTGGGTTTCCAGCCCCCCATTTTCCCCCGTTGGGGCCGCCCCCCCTTTTGCTGCCCCCCCTTGCCGTCCCCCCAGTGATCCTGCCTGTGTTCATCCGTGTTGGGCCCGTTTCCGGCCCCTTTGGTCCGTCCCACAGTCTCTTGCCCGGGGTTCAAGCCCCCCCCCCCACCTTTCCCTTTTCCTTTGCTCCCCCCCCAACTTGTCTCCAGAAGCTTCCTTTCCCCCCCTTGCTTCTCCCAGTTACTCCCCTTTATTGCCTCCCCTGCGGGCAGCCCCCCTTTGGTTTCCCTGTTGTTTTTGGCGGGCCCCGGTTTCCTCCCCCTCCGTTATAAAACTCTGCTCTGCCCCCCCTTACCTCTGCCCCGTGGCTCCGGGTCGCCCCCGGTCCGGCCTCCCCCCGTCTCTCTGCCCCCTTGCTGTACCCCCCCCCTTTTTTGCCCCCTGCAAATTCCCAACCATGTCTTACCCTTTCGGCCCCCCCCCTCTTTATCCTCCCCTGTCCAGCCCCCCAGGTGTTCCCGCCCCAAGTGCCCTCCCCCTTCTTCACTCCCCCTCCTCCAATCCCCCCATGCCCAAAACCCAACCGGCCCCCCCCTTTCCTTATACCTACCTTACAAAAACCATCACCACACTTACGGGGGCCGGAATTTTAAATTTTTTGGGACCCTGAACGGCAAAGGAGATGATTCCTCCTCAAACCCCTTTTTTTTTCTTTCTTTTCCCTCTCCTCCCTTTCCTTCCTTTTATCTCTTTTCTTTTTTTCTTTATTCCTTCTCCTATCCCTTACCCTTCTTGTATGGGAATTCCTGAATTTTTAGGGGGTGGGCCTTTTTAATTTCCTAACCTTCAAACCTAGCCCCTCTGAAAAATGATCACTGTCTTCCTAAACTATCATTTAAGCCAGACGCCCTTATTTATTTTAAAACCCCGGCTATTACCCCTGATCACTACCCCTCCCCCCTTCCCTCCTTTGTCATTCCAACTAATTGTACTCACAAAGCCTTGAATTTTGTTTCTACTCTACTCCCCCTCCTTATGTTTTACTCCGTTGCCGTTCTTATTCAATTTACAGGGTTTCTTTCTTCCGCAATGTGGCTCCCTGATCCTCACCCTTCGTTTATCCACTCTGGTGCTTTAACCCCCGACCTTCCTCTCAGGCTGGGTTTGAAACCGGTTTTCCCCCCTTTTCCCTCCAGGTTCCCCTTTAGCATCCCTTTTTTGGGCCCCATTGCCGTTTTTAAAAATTTGGGTAATCCATTAAGGTGCCTTTTCTTTTATCTACCACCGCAGAGTTCCAGCAATGGTAAGCTCCCCCCCATTACAACAAGTTTCCTTTTGGGCGGCCCAGAACAACCCCCCACCAAAATTTTACCCACTACCTCATTAAAAAACCCTACATCCCTTATTAATTTTAAATTCTTATAATTTTTATTTTAAAAATAAAAAAATATAATGGCCCTCATAAAACCCCTGAAAAAAAGGGCCATATACTATGAAACCCCCCAACAAAACAAACCTTCCCAAATATCGTTTTAACTTTTTTTAAAATTTAATAAATTTAAAATTTCAACAAACCTTTCGCCTAGTCCCCAAATACTCACCCTTTTTTAGTTATAAAGGGCCCATATTCCACATTCCCGATAGTTTCCCTAAAATGCCCTTTCTCTTAAACTCTAGCATACAAACTCCGCCATCAGCTCCTTTACTTAAACGTATTACCTAAATTATAAGGGGAAACTTCTTTACCTGCACTTTTTTAATACTCCTCCTCTTAACTTTGTACCACTCCCCTCAACTTAACCCATCCCCGACAGTGTTTTTTACAGCCTTGCCTTTGTTGTTAACTCCGCGTTTAGTACTTACTTAACCTTGTTTTGTTACACCCCTTTCCCTTCTCTTATCACACCTGCCGTGTCTAAATCTGATCCGCTGGCAGTCCTTTTTAAAAAACAAAGTTTTAAAAAAACCCAAAAATTATTTAAGCACCCCTTAAAATAATTACCACACAAAGTTTTTTGCCTCTATGCCCCCCCCCAAAAAACATAATGCCTGGGTCATGGGAATCCCCCTGTTACAGCCTCCACAATGGCCCCAAAGCAAAACATTCCCCATAGTACCTTTGGCTCCACTTGAATCCAAAACCCTCCTACCCAAGGGAAACCCAGTCGAGTTTTTGGGGGGGGGCTCCTTTATTATACAAAAACCCCATCAAAACTTATAATAACTTTAACCACAAAAAATTTCAATAGATAACACTCAATAGGACGTAGCCCATACTAGTCTTCCCCAAAAAACCCATATCACCTTCGTGCCCCGTTCACTCAATTTCCCTGGCCTAAGCCAACCTCAGAACAAAAATTTCTCGTAATTCCTTATAAGTCACTAAGGGAAAACCCAAAAGGGGCCTCTCATTGGTCCGACCAAGTTTGTGGGGGGGCCCTAATCCCAAAGTCAAAACCCCCTAGACTCATTTTTCCTGGCCCAAATTATTCCCCCTTTAAAGGATAAAAAAGGGGGCCTTCTCCAGCAAACTGAGTTTCCCGGAGAGGGCTCCCCTTTCCGCCCACCCCCCCCTATTAAAGGCCCATCCCCTTGGGGATAAATTTTGTTTTCACCCTCCGCTGTCTCCCCTTGCTCGGGCGCTTAAACCCAAATCAACGTTGGAGTCCAAGAGACACTCCCCTTTCCTTCCCCCATAATGAAACAACCTTGCGGATTAAAACCCTTTCAGCCCCTTTTTTAAATCAAAAATATAACATAACTAAAAAAACTTTTTCCCAATCCCAAAATTTTTTAAAACCTTCAAACCTACCTTTCTAGTGTTCCCCCCCCCCCAAAAATATAAATCTGCATTCCCCAATTCAACTTTAATTTTCCTAAGGGCCCCTAAACTAGAGACAACATCCCCCCGTGCAGTACCACATAACCTACCCAAGGTCCCGCCCATCCCGGGTCCCCACAGTTTTGGGGGAAGCCTTTCCAAGCGGGAAAAATTGGCCCTGAAAGAAAAACCCTTTAAACCCTTGCGCCCCTCCCCTGTGTCTCAATCCAAACATCCAAAGCCCCAACTGTGCCTAGTTCCAATCACCCTCTGCTTCGGGAACCCACCGTTCCCATCCAACCCCCAAAAAGGCAACCCGGTTTCAAAAATCTCCCTTCCCGGAAAACTTTTGGGGTTTTTGTAATTACCACTGCCCGGCAAAAGCCACGGTCGGCGTCGTCGCCCCCGACTTTGTTGGGAACGGCCTAAGCGGCAAACGCATTCATCCCGACACCTGTTGTCCGAGCCCTCTCCCCTCGTTTACATAAAACCTCGGGCCTTCCACTAAACTTGCCCCGGGAAACCGCCTCCATGTCCGGGAAAAAATTTTAGGGTCCTTCCTCCCCTTTGCGTCTACCGCGGGGCATCTCCCATCCTGTCCGCAATTTTGTCCTTCAACGCTTCGGGCCTGAATAGAACAGCAAAATCCGGGCCATTTTTCCCAAAATTCCATGCGGCCCCCACCCCCCTTTTTACGAACCCAAGGATCAAACCCAGCCCCAAACCTAACCCCGAATCCCACCTAAATTGTTTTACGCTTCTCCGGCAAACCCCTCCCCGCCTATCCCGAACCGGAATCGGAAACTACCCCCCAAATTTTAATTAAACCCTTCGACCCCGGAAAAAACCGAACGCTCCGTCTTTCCCAGCGGGGGCCTCAAACCACCTGAAGAACCCCTCCTACCAGACGGGCCAGGGGGCCCCGACCGAAAAACCCTTCCGCTGGCCCGCGGCGTTTAAACCAGATGAAACCAAACCGCCCGCCCCCAAAGGCCCTCACCATATTTTGTCCGAAACTCACCAATTCCCGATCCGAAAGGCCAAAAAGGTCACGAAGGCCGGGCGACCACCCCCACTGGTCCGGCAAAAACCCCCATCAGGGTACCCCCGCCAGCAGTTCCCCCACCTGCGGGGGCCCTCCCCTTTTCCCTTTTTTGCCAACCCCTTCCCCAAGACCCCTTGTAATCCTCCCCCCATCCATTCACAAAACCATACTCCCTTTGCAGCCTCGCCGGAATTCCCCCTTGTCCGGGAAACTAAATAAAACCCCTGCCCTTTCCCCTTTTTTACCCGAAACCATTCGTCGGGCCCGAGCTTCATGTCCCTGTGACCCCGTTTCCAACCGCGTTTTCCACCCATTTCCCAAAACCGCCAAAAATTCGATGCCGTGGCCCCTTAAATTTTCCCAGTTTTTTTTGTTAAAAACTTTCCGGGTAAAACCCGAAGAAAAACGGAACCGTTAAACCCCCGGCTTGCCCCGGCCCCTAAATTTCCCCCGAGACCGCGACCGTCCAAGCGGTATACCGGAGGTTGGCCAATCCGTGTTCACCGACCCCCCGGGTTAAAGGGGGAAACGTTTTTGGCCCCGGGAACCCCAAACGACAACACTAGGGGAGGCTAAGAAGGGGCCCCGACCCCCTCCGTTTTTATTTTCCGGGAACCCCACCCCTTGGAAGCCCCAAACCCGTCCCCGGGCTCGGAAACCGAGAGAATTAACCCCCCCGTACCAAAGCCCTCCCATTGAATTTCCAGAAACACGGCAATTGAAATCACTTTTTTTTTGAATGTCCTTGCCTCGCTAATCCCCATCTGGTGATTTCCCCTAAAAAATCCGCCCATCTGTTTTTTTTTAATCTCGAATTCAGCTTCCCAATACTGTAGGCTCTACTGCATTTGCGGCCCCACCTCCCTCCCTTTAATGCCCCTTTCCCGGTCTGATTCAGCTACTGATGAGTTTCCAAAGCGTTTTCTGCTGGCCCTTCCTTGCATGCACGAAGCCGTAATCCCTCATTTTCCAATTGTTCAGCGAAAATTTAAAGGTGCGGCCGACGCCGGTTTTTCCAATATACCTTGATTCAAACAGCAGCCCTAAACCCCCTTTTTTTATTTTTTTTTTTAAATAAAGGTGATTTTTTGTGTTTTTTTGTTTTTTTTTGTGTTTTTTAATGATTGGGGGTTTTTTAAAATGGGCGTTTTGTTTTTTTTTTATTTTCCCTTCATTTAAAAAGTGTTTTTTTTTAATGTAGGACCTGGTGGTATCCTTTTTTATCCCCTTTTTTTTGAATGTTGTTGAGTTAAAATTTTTTTAGTTTTTTTTGGGTTTTTCAATTAAAACCCTTGGGATTGTTGGGAGGGCCCCTTCCCGGTTTTTTTTTGTAATTTGTTAAATTTTTTATTGATTTCCCATTTTGTCCTTTGTCATACGCAGGACTTACCAACCCCCCAAACTTGAAACAAATGACCCCCGGGTCGGTACTCCCCAAAAGGAGCATTTTTTATTTACGGCCTTCCTTTTTGGGAGGGGCCTTCCTTTCTGCATAAACACTACTGAGATCCCAACCAACACTTTTTGATACACCCCTCCAAATAAAGTCCCCTATCTCCCAAACAACCCCTTTTTTCCCCGGATAACTGAAGCCCCGATGCCCCCTTGAAATGCCCCGTTCGTTCCATCACCACCAAGCTGTTTCCGTGGTCCAGAAAGCGCCGGCATGCCCTTAAATTCTCATCTAACGTAGCCACAAATTCATAGGTCCGAGGGCCTGATCTAGTACGAAACACATCCGGCTCTTTTCCCCTTCCTCTTCGATTGCAACGCCTAACCCAAACTTAAAATCCGGAAAAACCAAAATTTTCCCTCTCCCCTTCATTTCATTTTTACCCTATCCAGAAAAACCCCGGGGGCACAAAAATATCTACTCCCCCTCCCAAATTTTCCTGCCCCTGTTTGGAGCCCCCCCTTCCCCCTCTTCCCGCCGGCGGTTCCGCGGCGTACCTCCCTTGCCCCCGCCCTTTCCCCCCCTTTCCCCGGCCCCGCGGTTTCCCCGGGCTCCCTCCCCGTCCCCCCCCCCCCCTTTCCCCCCCCTTACCGGCCAACCCACCCCTTTTCCCTGGCCCGGCTGGGCCCCCCCTCGCCTTGCCCCCCGTCCAACTCCCTTCCCTGGCCCCGGCGGGGGCCCCCCCCGGGGCCTTGGCCACGCACCCCCCTTTTCCGGAGCCCCGAAGGCCCGGGGCCCTCCCCCCCCCCCGGTCCCCTGCCGGAAGGGCCCCCTGAACCCCGGAACAAATTTCCCCCCCAGCCCCCCAACCACCGCCTCCCCCCCGAAACCCGGAATAAAAGCCTCCGGTCCGGCGCCGCCCAGCCTTCCCCCGAATCCACCTCCCTTCCTCTCCGCGCCTCCCCGGGATTCCCCCGGACGACAGCTCTCCCTCAGTCCCTCCCTCCTCCCAAACACCTGGCCCCCGGGGTTCGCCCCCGGGGAAAGGGCCTCCTTCCCTGGGTTCCCGCCCCTCTCCCGCTCGGGCCCTTTTGGGGGCCTGGGCACCCCCGGGGCTCCTCAGGGTTGCCGCACCCTCGTCCCTTTGCTCGTTTGTGCCCCTGGCCGACGCCCCCGCCCCCGGGTGGTTCGACCAACCTTGCGGCCGTTCTCCCCCCGGGGCCACCCTTGGGGGAAACCGCCACCCCGGGTTTTCGCCTTCGGGCCCGATTCGGCCCCCGCGCACCCACTCCCCCCCCCTGGGCCCTTGGTCCCCCCCTTTGCCCCCCCCTTCACCCCCCCCCCCTCCCCCGGGGGCCCGCTGTGGGCCCCCCCTCTGTTCCCCCCACCCCCCCCTCCCCCCCTTGGAGGTGGGCCCTGGGCCGTCCCAGGTCCCGCCGCCCTGGCCGCCCCCTCCTTGGGGGCCGGGAGCTGGCCGCCCCCCGTCCCGGGGGCCCACCCGCCGCGCCCCCTGACCCGGAGCCCGCGGGTGCTGGACCTCCCCGGCCGGTTGGGGCCCCTTCCGGCTACCCCCCGCCCCCGTTCCCCGGGGTGGGCCCCCCCCCCGGCGGGCAAAACGGTCGGCACGGGCCCAGCCCCCGGGTGCTGCGGCCCCCCCCTCGTCCCCCCCGGGGCCGGCCCGTCTTCCCCGGGCCGTTCGCCGCCCCCCCCCTGTCCACCCCCAGGGCCCGTCCACCTGTTCCCCATTTTTCCCCTCCCCCGCGCCCCGGGGTCCCCTCTTCCTGTTCCCCCCCCACCCTTTCCCTTTAAACGACTCCCTTGATGGCTTCCCTTTCCTGTACCCGCTACTTTTCTTAAACGGGCCTGCCCTTCAGGTTGGTTTTATGTCCCCTGGCTGATTTTTGGAAAAATTGTTAACCAGGGGGTTTTCCATTTCTTGATGGTTGAATGGAAATTTGTTGAAGACAGGGATTGTCCATTTAAATATTTTATAATTTATTTGAAGGGTAACAGGCGTTAATGGGTGCACAAAAACCTGTTATTTTTAATTATAAATGTTATAAAAAGGTTTATGGAGGGAATACGTTTTGGGGTTTAATTATATGGAAAAATTATAAGTTTTGGGTTTTTTTTGGGTTTTTATTTTTGCCCCCAAAAGGGTTAACTTTTGGAATTTTTTATTCCACCCTTTAAAGCTTTTGGGCCATTTAAATTAAACATAAAAAATTGTTTTTGCTGCATTATGAATAAAACCGGGGAAAATCAAGGGTTTCCACATCCCAAATTACATTTTTGTAAAATATTAAATAGACACGGAAAAAACAGAGGCACCTCATTAAACCATCTATAGTAAAATAATTTTAAAAGGAAAAAGTTTACCAAAACCCTGATTACAAAAGGAGAGGCTTTTTTTGGAGATTCCCGCCCCTTTAAATCAAAAGGGGCCACAATTTTTTGGTAACCCCATGCCACGTTGTTAGGATTTTCTTGGGCAAATAAGCGATGGTAACCAAAAGTTCTACCTTTAATTTGGGTTTCAGGGCATGTATTTAACAAATTTAACTGGGTGGGCCGGTATAAAACCTTTCCCACTTTGTAACTTTTCAGAAATAATATACATTCTTTTTAGTGAATTTTCTAGAAAATACAGAATTTTTCTTTTAGGATTTTTGGACCTCGTTTTTCAGGAAAAAACAAAAATTTCCCTTTTTTAAAAGTTTGACCCACGAATTATAATATGTTGACTAAAATGATGTAGGGAAAATTTTTTTATTGTCGGGCCACAAATAATATGGAATTTCATACCCTTTTTCCCAAATCACAAAGGTAACTTGCCTCTCCCTCTTTTTCGTGTTTAACGGAAATTTGGGAACTTGCCTAACCTTTTTTTGATTAAACCCTTTCCTTTTCACAGCCTGCAAAATTTTTATTATTCCCACCCCACTTTTTCGCTTGAAAATTGTTGTCCCCCCTTTTGGTGATTTGAGCTGAAGTCTTTGGGGGAAAATTTTTGGGGTTTACGGAGAAATGATTTAAAGGTGTAAAATGGGGGGGAAACTTATAAGCTAAGGGGGGGGGGGGAGCAGAACACAACCCACCATAGCCAGCCCCCAAAAAAAGCATTTTCATGTTTTGCAGGAGGGCCCTTTGAAGATAAAAATTGCAGAGTTTAAAAATTTGAAAATCCCTTAGTTTGAAAGTTAAGGGGGGGTTTAACCCACTTTATTTGCACTTAATTTTAATAAATATATTGCATTAAATTTTTAAGTATAAAAAACAATTTTTTATAAATAATATTAAACATTTCTTATTTGAAGTGACTTTAAGGCAGGTTTGGAAACGCCACAATAGGAAAATTATTTTAAAATTTAATTAAAATTAATTTTTTGGATTTTTTTAAAAAAGTTTTTTATTTAATTTTGAAAAAAATTTTTGTTTTCACCCTAAATCCCTTTCCCCTAAAAATTCCATTTTATTCAAAAATTTATTTTCCCTTTTAAGAGCTTTCCCCTGATCCTAGTGCCAAGAAAATACAAGTTTCCAGGTCGGACTGCATGAAAACCCGGGGGCGATTGTGCAGGGGCCGTATCATTGGTAAAGGGGACATTTAATTATTAAAAAGGGGCTTTTATTTACCTAAAAGGCTTATTTTGAAACCCATGAAATCCCAAAAAACCCACGTTTAAACCCCAAGGCCCATTAAAATTTGGGGGGGAAATTTCAAAATTGGTTAAAAGTTTTCCAAAAGGACCTTACAATTTCCCCAAAAGCAGTTATTTGTTCACAAAGTTGGGGTTTTTACAAAAAAATGGGATAAAAAAAAAGGAAAAAAATCCGGTTTAATTAAATAAAAAACCTCCGATTAGTAAAAAAAAAAAGTCCGCGAAAGTGAGTACGAAGGAGTATGTTAAGGGTTATAAGAAATGATAGTTTAAAGAACTTATAAAAATAAAAAGGAAGATTTTGCCATCCAATAGAAAGGGAATATGGCCGGCCAAAGGACACTATATAAAGGAGGGAAAAAATCAAAACATTTATAAAAGGGGAATTAAATGCCAAAACAAGTATAAAAAAGTGACCAAGGCATAAAATAAATAAAGTGAAAGTAATTAAAAATTAAAATAAATAATTAATGATAAATTGATAAAAAAAATAATCTTAGGAATAGATACAAACAAATTAAAATACGAAAAATCTATAGGAATCCAAATAGGAATTGAATCAAGTTGTAACCAAAAAATAATAATAAAAAAAATAATATGGAACAATAAGAAACTCATGGTGATAAAATGGAAAAAGGAGGGCCCCGTGGATAAATACAGCAATAGCTGTAAAGTAAAAAAATACCAGAATATCAGATAAGTGAAAATTAAGTAATTAAATAAGTGAATAGAAAGGTAGTAAAAGTAGAAAAAATTATGTGCAGTAGTGCCTGTAAACTGGAAATATTTCCACGAAAACCGATCCACTGGGTGTAAACAGGGAAAAAACCCTTCCCCAAACCGGTTCCACCGAACACCACCCAGGCCATGGGGCGCCACACGTCTTGCGGGAGGTCACACGCTTGGGGTTCCACTCCTACTGGTCCTGCTAGCCAAGCAGGGATACCAGAGGAGGGGAACAACCTGGGAGAGACCTAGAGGCGCGCAGGTACCACCAACAACAGAGTCTATGAGGAAATGAGGATTGGGTTACAACTTGATGTCTTAACGGGTAGGACAGTGTGTAGCAGCAAGGGGGGAGAGGTGAAGTGATTGGTTTGAACATCTATGTATAATTATTCGCCAAGTGGGGTGTCCAGGACATATGGGAAGTGAGGTGTGTGGTGAGGGACAAAGTGGAATCAGGCAGTGCGAATGTGAAAAAAGGAGAGGAGGACAAAAAAGAAAAAAGAGCAAAATAAAACAAAATAAAAAGCCAAAAAATCAAGCAACCAACCCAAATAACAAGGGCTCCCCTCGGGGAGGCGGAAGAGACTAAAAGTGCACAGTTATAGTGGGGCGAAGGTGTGCAAGTAGACTATGGAAAGGTGAGGGAGTGTGTGTATGGAGGGGTGGGTGGGGAGTGATGGTGGGGTTGAGTGAGGGGAAGGGGAAGTGATAGGAAAGGAGAGGGGGGAGGGGAAAAAGGGGGAGGGGAAAAAGGGGGAGGGGAAAAAGGGGGTGGGAAAAGGGGGGGAGGGGAAAAAGGGGGTGGGAAGGGGGAAAAAGGGGAAAGGAAGGAAGGGTAAAAAAAGGGGAAGTGGAAGATAGGGAGGGAAGGGTAGGAAAAAGGGAAGGAAAACCAGGTGGGAAAGGAAAGGGGGGGAAAGGGAGGGTGGGGGAAGAAATGGAAGGAGGGGGAGGGGAAGGAAAGGAAGGGGGGGGGGGAAGAGAAAAAGGGATAAGGAAGGGGGAAGGGGAGAAACGGGGAAAAAGAAGGGGGGGGGAAAAAAGAAAAAGAAAAAAGGGGAGGGAAAGAAGGGGAGGGGGGGGAGGGGGGTTAGGAAAGGAAAGGGAAAAGGGGATGTGGGGATGTGGTGTGAGAAGGAGAATAGTGAAGATTCTACCTATTCAAAGCGTGATGTGATGGTGATGAAAAATATATTGTGTGTGTGCATGAGCTGAAATTAAAGTCCTACCTGGGGTATAGAGGTACTGGAATAATGCCACAGGTTGCTGACCATAAGGTTATATCACAATGGCCAATGATACGTTTTGGACAAAACCCCCAATCCTAATCACTCATATAGTGATAGTGTGGGGGGACTGTTGGGCTGATGGGGTGAAGATCACCCAGTCTGAAAACAAAGGGTAATAGTAATCAGTAAAATCAAATAAACAGTCTAGTGGTCTAATGGACAATAAGACTGTCCTATAGAAACCACAGCGGGGTCTGCGGGAGTGGGGTGATGAATATCACCATCGGAGAGTGTCCGTACATACCGCATATCAGTCTCGGTGATGGTCTGATCCTGTTGGGGTGGCAGTAATGTGATATGGTGCTTGTTAGTCCTTTTATGGGTTGAGGATGACTGCTGGTGGCCGGAAGTAGGTCACCGGAAACGGTCAGCAACGGCTGACTCTATTGGTAGGTGAGTATCCACGCCAACCAGGCCCTCCTTCAGGTGGGGGCGGCCGCCAAACGGGCAGGCCACGTGTGGCGTCCCCGGCGTTCCTGGTGGCCATCTTGAGGCCCGTAATTGACGTCATCCTTGACGTAAATCACGCGACGTGCGCTCGGCGCGCGCACCCGCGGCGTCCCGCGCGTGCGCAACGACGAGCGTCGTCCAGGGATGTCCAGGAATGCCGCCGACGAGGGTATTCCAACGGTCGATCGCATGGGACCAGCCCGAGTGCGTCGATCGAGGAGAAAAAGGAGGCGCTTGTAGGTGGAATGTAGCGTCGCTCCTTACCCTCGTCGGGAAGGCGTGATGGCGCCACCTAGGGACCCAGATGGTGTGGCGAAACCAGGTGGCCCACAGTAGTGGACAGGCATCCTCCCCGCACAAACCTGGTCCACCTGCGGCAAAAAGATGATATGGAAGTGTTGAGCTGGGGTAAAGACAAAAGAAAAAGAAATGTGAATAAATAAAAAAATAAATATAATAAAATAATAAAGAATGAAATAAAAATGAAAGTAAAAATAGAATGAAATAAAAAAAAATAAAATAAATTAAAAATAAAAAGAAATGAAATGGTGCAAAAGAAAAGAAGAACAGGTGAAGAACCAGAAAGTAAAAAGTGAACCGCAGCGTCAACCAAGCCGCAGGGGGATCAGTAACAAACAGCTCAGTTTTATCATGGATCACAAGAAACTCTGACTAGTTCTAGTATGGAAACATAAAGCAAAGATATTATCACAGGTTATGTTAATGTAATACATACTTTGGTTTGTACAAAAATATACATAGGAAACATTAATTAAATGTACATCATGTGTATACATAAAGCTCTGGTTGGCAACTGTCATTTGAACTGTGTGTAACTTGTTATGGTCTCATTATGTATTCTCATCTAAGTGAGAGACACAATGCAAACAAAGTATTATAGACATTATAGACATAATACTATATTATATTGAGTTAGATTCAGTAAGATGGAATTACAGAGGATATCAGGGGGGGAAGAAGTATTCGCAGCATCTCTGTTAGCAGAGAGGTCTGTATGTTCATGGGCTGTCATGAAGGAAACGAGAGAGATGAAAGGTGACAAGGGGGGGGGAAAAGGCGAAACAGGAGCTACAGCAACGGGATGTCCAGCGGAGGGCACTACTAAAGTGGACTGGGATAAACCATGATAGGTAATCGACAAGTGAGTGCCCTTATTGGGTTTTGCCGGAAACAAAGCCTTTTAGGAAAGGAGCGAAAGAGATGGACTCATTTAGGCCCGGCGCCTCTGTGGCACCGAGTCTATGTATCCATCTCTGTTCGCACTGAAGGAGTACTTTGTTCCAGTCGCCGCCTCGGTCGGGCTAGCAGGACCAGTAGGAGTGGAACCCCAAGCGTGTGACCTCCCGCAAGACGTGTGGCGCCCCATGGCCTGGGTGGTGTTCGGTGGAACCGGTTTGGCGCGTCCCTCATGGGTGGACGGCAGCCTCCTCGCTCAATAAATCTCCCAGTGGGAATACCACATATTTTTTACCTTCAGGATATACACCAGTGTGCAGACCCTCTTTCCCTCTGAGGAAGACCCTTTTGGGTTGAAACGCGTCAGTGATAATTTTTCATGTTTACGACAGATTGTGCACTGTTGTTATGTGAATACTTGTCTGCAGATTGTATATCCATGTTTTCCTTGTACATTAATGTATAGTACTCTACTGTTTTCCCATTGAGCTCATGTTCTAATTCAATGATTTTAAATATTTTTTATAAATAAACTTTGAACCTTTTTACCTACAAACTCTGACTTCCCTTCATTGTACGCTGCCTAAAAACCCCAACGTGGGGGATTGTCTCCTGTTTTTTGTTATTACCAAAGCTTACAGCGGAGTTCCACCCTAAAGTGGAACTTCCGCTCATCGGAACCCCCCCCCCCCCCTCTGGTGCCACAGTTGGCACCTTTCATGGGGGAGGAGGGTACAGATACCTGTCTAAGACAGGTATTTGCACCCACTCCCACGGGAGTCTATGCCTCTTCCTGTCCCACCGTGCTGTCTGCTGGGACACACACGGGTAACAGAGACAGCGCGGAGCATACTGATTGCGCTGCGCGACTCGCACATGCGCAGTAGGGAACCGGGAAGTGAAGCCGAGATGCTTCACTTCCTGATTCCCTCACCGAGAATGGCGGCGGCAGCAGCCGAGAGCCGAGCGATTGATCAGCCTCGGATGCCGACATCGCTGAACTCCAGGAAAGGTAAGTGTCCATTTATTAAAAGTCAGCAGCTGCAGTATTTGTAGCTGCTGGCTTTTAATAATTTTGTAGCTGCTGGCTTTCAATAATTTTTTTTGGGTGGAATCCCTCTTTAATTAAACAAGCTGCTGTTAAAAGTTAAATGGCTGTCGTGCACAGCTGCACCAGATTCTGAGTGCATCAGTTTTAGTAAATCCCTCTCTATTGCTCCCTATATTTATATATTTTTTTTATTAAGGTACTTTAGTTGATCTAATACTGTACTGTAGATTTTTAACTTTTATTTTACTTTTTTTACTTTTTTTTCCCCATTGTCTGCTTTTTGTCTGTGTGTAAAAAACAAAAAAACAAAAAAATTAACTAAAATAATGAAGCTAACAAAGGGACCATTTTTTTTTTTTACACCAGGATAGTTAAAGGAGCTTCCATAACCCTAAGGAGCAATTTAAGACCCTTAAAGTATAACTAAAGACAAAACGTTTTTGGATGGAGAGAGGAGGGATTGGCGCCCCTGTCGGCTTTTGTTGTCTGTACCCCCGTTAAGGATATTCACCCTCTCTATTTGTAATAGGAGGGGAAATATTCCAATGGGGACACACGTTCTGGTGACCTGGGGGTCCCCAAGAAATTCCCTTTATTTTCAGGGATTTCCTCTCACATCCTGTTTGGCTATGGGACAGGAAGTGAAAGGAAATGTCTCCAATGGGACAGAGATGGCAAAAAAATAAGTCTGATAAAGGTTATAACCCTCCATTATCCAAAATGATAGTTCTGCATGACAATAATGTCACTTACCCCACTGACATTTTGCTAAACTGCTAAAAATGTACTATAATTTCAATATTTTCATCCAAATTTCAGGAAGATAAAAACTTTTTGCCCATATTTAAATTAACACAAAATTGATACTACAACTCACAAGATAATTTAAGAAGTTCTGTGTGATAAAATCTTTAATGGAAGTAAGAAAAAACATAAATTTAGTAAATAACCCATGGAAATAAAAAGACCTCATGCAGGCTTTCTTGGATTGATGCCATTTTGAATTAATTTGACTTGAGTCTTCCTTACTTTAGAAGCGTCCCGACCTGTTCATGGACCGAGGTTTTCTTTACAATGTACAGACCTCAGACCATACAAGGAATTGTTACACGTGGACACACAGACATTGGGGTTCATTTACTAAAGCCAAATAGACTGTGCACTTTGCATTGCAATACAGCTGCACCCTGCAAGTGCAGTTGCTCCAGAGCTAGGCAATTTAGGTGAACCTCAGTGGCAGCCAGTGGTAATTTTCTTTGGGGGGGGCTTTAAACAGTAACACAGACCCCCCGTCAGTTCGTCGGTCAGCAGGCAGGTCTGGTGCATTTATGCCATCTATGCAGCGCTTCTCCTGGGCTCTCGGCAGCAACGATTCTCCTGCTTTCCACGGGCGATGTTTTGGAGCTCTGAAGCTCCAAAACACACAACAAGCAATATCCCATTCATTTCAATGGCCTCTGTTCACATATGAGCGTTTTGTCGCCTGAAACTCCAAAAAAGTACATGATATTCTTTTTGGCAGATTGCAAGCGTTTTTGACCCCATAGACTTCAAGAGAAACGCCTGACTTGAGCAGAAAAATGCTCAAATAGCAGCTCTCCACCTCTAATTTTCTCCCCCTCTCCTCCTCCTAGTGCTTTCTATTGGCTAAACAAAAATGCCTGAAGCTGTAAAACGCTTGTAATACACTTCTAAAACACTTTAAGAAAGCTTGTAAAAAGCTGCAAAAAAGCTTAAAAAAATGCCAAAAAACACCATTAAATTGATAGGCTCATGGAGACTTAATCTAAAAGTCTACACAAAACTAAAAAAAAGTTTTGGCTGGAACTGGCCTTTGAATTTGTTGTTGCTCCCTCCACTCTGGTGCCCACTTCAGCTCATGGCACTCTGCGCAACTACCTATTCCAAGAAATGGCTCTATTTAAGAGTACACTTATTAAAAATATAGGTGGCAAAAATATGAATGCAATTTATACACTGGGGGGAGAACCTCTGGGGGAATCTAGGATGGAAAAGGACCTGGAGGTCCTAGTAGATGATAGGCTCAGTAATGGCATGCAATGCCAAGCTGCTGCTAACAAAGCAAACAGAATATTTTCATGCATTAATAAGGGGATTAACTCCAGGGATAAAATGAGAATTCTCCCGATCTACAAGACTTTGGTCCAGCCGCACCTGGAGTATGCCGTCCAGTTCTGGGCACCAGTCCTCAGGAAGAATGTACTGGAAATGGAGCGAGTGCAAAGAAGGGCAACAAAGCTAATAAATGGTCTGGAGGACATTAGTTATGAGGAAAGGTTGCAAGCACTGAACTTATTCTCTCTGGAGAAGAGACGCTTGAGAGGGGATATGATTTCAATTTACAAATACCGTACTGGTGACCCCACAATAGGGATAAAACTTTTTCGCAGAAGGGAGTTTAACAAGACTCGTGGCCACTCATTAAATTTAGAAGAAAAGAGGTTTAACCTTAAACAATGTAGAGGGTTCTTTACTGTAAGAGCGGCAAGGATGTGGAATTGTAAAAAATCAATAAATGGTGTCGCGCTCCAAATACTGTGAGCTCCTGTAGATCTGCACCCTGCACCCCTGTACCACTGGAATTCCCAGACCAGACTACACCACCCTGCACTACTTTGCACATGTTTAATATGAACACTTGCTACTAATTGATTGATTCAATTGTTGTTTTATTTATTTATCCTTGCTGCCTAGAGCACTATCCATCCATTCACCTTTCTTTT